>OX376374.1:74548954-75210972 GCA_947369275.1 Nemotelus nigrinus
CGATCGCAAACAGTTCGACAATCGATCACAGACATTTTTAATAATTTACTAGCTTAATTTAAAATGTGGACTAAACATTTAGTAGACGATTTATTCAGTACATTTTGGAATGGGCCTTGGTTTAATAGATCCAATCGGACAGTCCACGCAGTTTCAGTTCACACAAAAGCTCGCAGAGCGTTGGTGGCGGAGAAGCCAAAGGGAAAGTCCGAGATAGCTATGCTCCCAATTAGTGCAGTTTATAGATTTATATCATTTTAGTAAAACTGCTTCACCAAATCTCGTATACGTATACGGTTGTTTCATTTCCTTAAATATCTCTGTTCTAAAGTACACACTTTATATTTCCGCCTCCCGCTATACACCTTGCCTGCATTTGCATTCGTCTCCCTGCTACCGAGATAGTAAATTGTCACACACAGCGCAACAAAGGTTAATCTCAATTTTAGATAAAATAAAATTTTAAATTAAAATCTTTTCACGCCAATTTAGTTTGTGCAGTTCCTTCTTTTTAGCTAAAAAGTGACATTTGGTGTTTGAATTTGAAAATTAAATTATGTAAATGTCTTTTCAATAACAAAATCGTTCGAAAATTGAAATTCTTGACATCTTATCTGTCAGAAATGATAAGTGTCCCTGCTTTTCTGCATTTTCAAAATTTTTGCTCGAAAAAATGACCAGATAATGAAGACATGTCAAAATTTAGCTTCACGATTAACTCAGTATTAGCCTAAAGAATGAACTGCGCATACTAAATTGGCGTGAAATGATTGGAGACATGTGCCAAAACTATGAGCATTTTCGAAGCGAAAGCATGTTCCAAGCAATTTTTCACGCTTAAAAGTAAGTACAACTCTTGCTTATTTTCAAGCTAAATTTTCGCCGAAATAAATTTCACGTGAAAATTTGCATGAAAATTTAACGTGAAATCGAAAACAATATAGATGGCTTAGCTGAGGAAGCTTTTTGCAAAGATTTCTAAATCTTTTGCGTGAAATTATTGCATTTTTGGACACATTGGGCGAAAAACATGAACAATTGGAAGATCCAGTGTGGGTAAAGAAATTAGCATTTCTTACGGATTTTATGGGCCGTTACAGCTTGCTAAATTTACAATTACAAGGAAAAGGAAAATATTGTTGATTTGTTGAGTTCGGTAAATGTTTTTTTAGTAAAATTAAAACCTTTTGCTTCACAATTAAATAGGCAAAATTTTAAAATATGTTCCATGTTTAGAAAAACATATTAAACTTAGTGGTGAATGTAAAATGCAAAAGCTGAAAGACATCCTTCAGTTCGCGAAAAAGTCCGGGGCATTCGATGGCCGCTTGGACTGATTTTTTTTTCTCTTGGCCCATTTATCTGGTATCACTATGGACCAATAGGTCTATGTGTGGCCTCGTGCCAACCGGGACAACCTAACCTAACCTACTGGTGCATGTAATATTGAAATGTTTTGTCCTGAACTGGAAAATTTTGAACAACAATTCGAGAGACGATTTCCAAATCTCAATAATCTTCAACCGATTTTTGAATTTATTTCAATTCCTTTTAGAGAATTCGATGACAAGGATATTTCATCAAATCTAGCTGATACTTTACAATTGAATTCATCGGATCTAAAGTTAAAAACTATAACAATAGCACGCGCAAATGAAAATTATTTTTGGATTTTACTACCATAAAAAATATCCATTATTGAGATTGGTGGCAATGAGGATATTTGCATTTTTTTTATTGCTTCCATTTATCGATGTGAAGGAACGTTTTCTCAAATGAAAAACATCGAATCGCAACTTAAGAGTTCTCTGACTGATGACTACTTAATTGCAATTATTCGATTGTGCATCAGTGCTTAGAAGCCTAACTCTACAATACTTTTTGATGAAATGGGGAGTCGCGCATATGCATCAAAAATTAATCCAAAATATATATTAATAAAGTACATTGCACAAAGTAGTAACACAATGTATTTAATATACTAAAAGCAATAAAGACCTTAATTAAATTTTCATTTGTTTTTAATTTAACCCATTTTTCGAAGTCGATCGCGCATAAATTAAAAAAATTAATGTCGATCATACCAGTATTAGGTTTGCCCACCCCTGTTCTAGAGGATATGAACGTGGATGCACAATTTTTTTCTTCTATGAGGTTCAGTTGCCGAGTTATGGGCTTCTGAAGAATTGAAGAAGCTGATGAAGGGTTTTTTTGGAAGCCGATTTTGAGATTGAAAAAAAAAATATTAAAAACATTAAACATATTGATAGGTATGGAAAATTAACTGTTCTTTTTAATTTTAAAATTAGATTTGGAAAAAATAAATGTTTTCCTGTGTAAAACCGGAAGTAACCATTTCAACTCTTTATTTGACTAACTTGGACCAGGTTAATTTTTTTATTTTTGTAGTAAAACAAAGCTTAAACCATACTTGTTTTATCATAAAAATTTTAGAATGGGATGGCGAGTAGTTTGGGAGATAGGTGAATTTTAGTACATACAAGTCGTATGAAGCGTGGCACCCGGAGCTTGATTAGGATAGCTAGTGAGTGTGAAAACAAAACATTTTTAGTAAAATTATTGCTGTAGCGTTAAATTATTATATACATAATTAATATAGTTAAAATATAGCTATATAGTTTCAATATTAAAAGTTGCTTATGCTAATTTATTTAATAAAAAAACAAACTTGTTTATGGAAAAATGAATTTATTTCACAGTTTTCACAAATACATATATAATTCACTTACATATAGAGGTTAAAATATAAAACAATTGCTAATGCTTGTTTACTTAATGAAAAAAAAATTATTTACGGACAAATTCTTTTTACTTGATCTTATATAACTTGTACCAGTTTAATTTTTTTTTATTTTTGTAACAAGACAAAGCTAAAACTATTCTTATTTGATGTTAAAAATTTTAGAATGGGATGACGAGCAGTTTGGGAGGTAGATGAATTTGAAAACATACAAGTCGCATGGGGCGTGGTCCCGGACCTTGCTTCGGCCAGCTAGTTGCCTCAAAAACCAATATAGATATCGAAATGTCTCGATGCCACAGCTAAAAACACTGGTAAACACCACTACTCGGCACCACCGCACTGGGCAACACCGCTACCAACAACGTTGCATCTGGCAACGTAGCTACAACAGCCATCAGTACCCGCGCAATTAGTGCGAAGGGATGATCACGAGACACCTTCTTTACCTGCCCTCGACCGACAATTAGGTCGAAAGCAAAGTATATGTAGTCTGCCGTGATACTATATCCTGTATCTAAATAGTTTTTATAACATACTTAAAATACATACTTAAATTGTGTTTATACTTAACCGACTACCCAAAGTAACTACAGAAACGCGATTAGTGGCGCCATTTTTTAGTTGAAAAAGGTATTATTTTTTTCATAAAAAGCTATATAATAGAAAGAGGTCAAAGCTATGTAATAGAAAGGGATGGAAGTGTGATGAAAAAGCCATTTAGAATTTTCCGTTTTTGTTTTAGTTACTTTTCAGCGCTTGAAGTGACTACGTGGATAAATTGAATTGTGTGTACTATGTCTCCTTGCGGCTACCGATGTTTCAATCTTTTCGACTTGAGATTTCATCGGAAGGCTAAAGACCTAAGAAAAATTCAAAAAAAAAAAATAGCAGAGAAGTGGAGATATTCTTCTGATATGTACGTGTGTGGAAGCTGCAGGAAAAAACTGACCGTACAAATACCTGCAAATTTTCAGCGATCTTGCCATTCATCAACTGATTTGTCTTCGTGCTCCCCGGGTTTACCATTCATTCCTGAAGAGAAGTATAAACATAGTTCAACGCAAACTGATTCAGCAATATACGACCAAGATATTCTGACCCAGTTAAAAGAAAAATTTAACGATCCGTCTACATCTAATTTTGCTGAGAATTATAGTTATGTTGTACAAGATGCTGCTCAAGCTTTTCATTGGAATAATGACCAGGCAACACTTTTGACATCAGTCTATTATTATAAAGTTGGAAGTAAAATAGAATATGGTAGTATTGTTATGATTTCAGATGATATGAAACATGATACAGCAACCTTCTATGCTTTCTAGAAAACCCTTCACAAACATCTGTCTGAAGAAACAATAGCTGTGTCAAAAATTATATACATAACAGATGGGGCCCCACAACATTTTAAAAATAGATTTAATTTTGTGAATCTATTTTATTATAAAGTTGATTTCAAGACAGAAGCTGAACTTCATTTTCACGCGACTTCGCATGGAAAAGGCCCATGTGATGGTCTCGGTGGTAATTTGAAACGACTGGCAACACGTGCGAGTTTACAATTACCTCCTAGTAAAGCTATTACTACACCTTTACGTTTGTTTCATTGGGCAAAGTCGGCTTTATCCCTAACAGCCACTTACTATTGCTCATCAGAGGAACTTCAGCGCCAGAGAATATTTTTAAAACCACGGTTTGTTTCTTCTATTACTATTCCCGGGACTAAGAAATTTCACTGTTTTATTTCAGTTACTGAAGGCCTTCTTATAAAAAGAACAAGTTTAAATAATGAGTGTCAAATTGTAAAAATTGTGAAATAAATTCATTTTTCCATAAATAATTTTTTTTTCATTAAGTAAACTAGCATTAGTAATTGTTTTATATTTTAACCTCTATATGTAAGTGAATTATATATGTATTTGTGAAAACTGTGAAATAAGTTCATTTTTCCATAAACAAGTTTGTTTTTTTATTAAATAAATTAGCATTAGCAACTTTTAATATTGAAACTATATAGCAATATTTTAACTATATTAATTATATATATATATAATATTTTAACGACATAGCAATAATTTTACTAAAAATGTTTTGTTTTCACACTCACTAGCTATCCTAATCAAGCTCCGGGTGCCACGCTTCATACGACTTGTATGTACTAAAATTCACCTATCTCCCAAACTACTCGCCATCCCATTCTAAAATTTTTATGATAAAACAAGTATGGTTTAAGCTTTGTTTTACTACAAAAATAAAAAAATTAACCTGGTCCAAGTTAGTCAAATAACGAGTTGAAATGGTTACAAACTGATTCAGCAATATACGACCAAGATATTCTGACCCAGTTAAAAGAAAAATTTAACGATCCGTCTACATCTAATTTTGCTGAGAATTATTGGTTGAAATGGTTACTTCCGGTTTTACACAGGAAAAAATTTATTTTTTCCAAATCTAATTTTAAAATTAAAAAGAACAGTTAATTTTCCATACCTATCAATATGTTTAATATTTTTAATATTTTTTTTTCAATCTCAAAATCGGCTTCCAAAAAAACCCTTCATTAGCTTCTTCAATTCTTCAGAAGCCCATAACTCGGCAACTGAACCTCATAGAAGAAAAAAATTGTGCATCCACGTTCATATCCTCTAGAAGTACCATTATGCATAATATGAACGAAATCCGGAACCTCGACTTTTTTTCGTTGTCCGCTTCACGTGAAATGCCCCTACTATATATAGCGCGCAATGAACGTGAGTTGCGATACAACTAGCTATATTGTTCCACTGATTGCGAGAAATAGATAGCAATATCAAGTAATATCCAAGTCGAAAGTACCCCGCCAAGCAGCGCTGTTTCAATCAGATATTTTTCTCATTCCTACTAGGCAACATACATGTGCTCTGCCAAAAAGACTTTTTTAACGAATGGCGATGTATGCAGTATTGATTTGCTGAAAACCTAATCTGAGTATAAAAATGGTAAATGATAAGATGATGGTGCAAGATGCCCTTCAAAGGGTACGGAGTCTTAAGTTCGTTCAACTTGTTCGTAGTATTTTTGAATTTTGTACTAGGTACTGGCTGTTCCAAAAAAATACCTGTTTCGTATACCTGTTCCAGTATATGCGCTTTGTCTTTAACTCTCACTTATCAGCCACACTGATATATACATTCTCACCTGTCATTTGAGAGTATGCTTTTCTCACTTTTGCATATGATAAAGTGAACTTATTTGGTTTTGTTTCTTCTTGAGTGCCAGCTGATGGCAAATCCTTCACTCCCTACCCTTCTATGCTATCAGGCAAATATCGTACAATAGCGTTCTTTCCGTGCTATCGATAGTACTTATGCTATGGCATAGTCTAGGAATTGGTAGGCGCATACTGTGCGGCTTTTTCTTAGTTGTGATTTCATTTAGTTCCCTGATGTTTATCCTGGTTTTAACATTAGCTTTTTGCTTTACTACTTTTTCATTATGCTTTTAAAGATCTACGTCGGTGTTTTTGGTTTCTGGTTTCAGCTGTAACAGTAGCGCCCTTCTTTGTCTCCTGCGTCCCGCGTTTTCTCCTACCTCTTTCAAGCTCAACCTAGCAATCATTTGGTGAATAATTAGGCAACCAGAATGGTTTGGACTGAAAAATATTTGGCTACTGGGTCTGGAATGGACCTTTAAACTCCTGAAGATGGCATTCTTTAGTTAGTTATTAATAGTAGAAATATGGAAAAATAGCTCTTGTTTGTTTTGAATTGTTTTCCCAAATTGACGAAGGACTTGTGTTTGAGGAGTGTGAAATTAATTCAACCACGAAGTGTAATATCATAAAAAATGAAAGTACCAATATAGCTGTTTAGACGCGAGTGATGAAGACAATGCTATTGAGTCTAAAGTTAGGACTTACAATGATGCCAATGAACCTGTTCTAAAATAAAATAAAAATGCAGCAAACTTTGATTTGAATTGTTTTGTATACATATATCATTTGATTCATTTTTACTTCTAGATATTCAGCAATAATAAACTCTTACTCAAAAAATATCTTTACTCATATTTTTATTACTTGCTTTATGAGAGACTGATTTTATTCCATTTTAGTGGTTTTATATTTGATCCCAGTATGGTAAAAGCTCTTGGGTATCCTTTCAGTCAAAGAGCTTTTGAACGATTGCACTAAGTGGATCAAGGTGGTTGAAAGATTACACTACTTTCATTCCTGTCTCACTACCCTGATAGTTTGACCAGGTGTTCTTCCCGCAGATGTTGCCATCATTTATTTTATGTTTCCTTCATTTATGTGCAACCCCAGTTTTGTGCCGCTCGTTTCATCGTGATAAAGTGTTCTCGATCTTCCAATGATGATACGATAATCATCATTGGAAGATCCTCCTCGTTGATTCGCAAGAGCCCTGGAGTGCTTTCTCAACCGCCAGGTTGAACGGAAGGCCGGCCGGACCATCTCCTGGTCAAAAACCGTTGGATATGTTGAACGATTTAGATAGCGCGGCTATTTTTACATGGCTCTCATCAGTCATGGTCAACTTTCACAATCGTGTGAGTTTGTTCAGGATAACGAAATCTCCCATAGCTATCTATCGTTCTACCCTGGCCTTAAATTTTGTAAATAGACATTGAATGGAATACTGAATTCTTAACATTTTTCCATCATTTTCCCAAGAGTAAAATTTTTGATCATTTGCCTGTGATGAAGCCACATTAATTCTATCCGACGGTGAAGAAAAGAGTAAACCAAAACATTGAAAATGTCCGACTTTATTCAGTAAAATTCAACGGTTGACAGTTTGTGTGGGTTAAAGGAGAGGCGCCTGGCACCTCTAAGTACTCAGGCCAAAATACCCATTATACTGATATCCCCGCCATAGCTTTCCAGACTTCCTAACAAAATCTAGGATCAACGATAGGGGAAAAGAGGCTATTTTCTTCATATGCGCTACATCGCAGCTAAAGCATTGATGCCTGAGACGCGCAAAAACTGGGCATTCAGAGAGGAAATGCTCCGCAGACTCAGCCTTTTCTAGGCAGGATGAACAGAGATCATCCTGTACAACACCAATTCGGTACATATGACATCCGAAACAGTTGTGTCTAGTCAGTATAACTGTCATTACTCTGCAAACTTTTCTGCTCTTGTTGACCAGGAATTCCGCAATCTCATTGTTGGGCTCTGAAAGGAAGACCTTTGTGTGCCTAGCCACCCACGTCAGAAGTTGTCCATATATCTTTGTGCTCATCAACTACCCACTTCCGAAGACTGCTATGTGCAGATGCGATCGGCATTTAAACATGCTAATCTTCTCCAGCTTACGATGCTAAAATGGCACTGACTCATAATTGTTCTCATGTGATTGAAACTTCTCCCCAAAATCAGGCCATTAGCCCAATTGAGCATCTTTGGGCTCATTCGGACAGCAAAGTAGACAAACAAAAAGCTGTAAAATTGATACAAAAATACTAAAACAAAAAACTAGTTTCAATATCAGCGGGATTGATTGAAGTAATTTAACTTAAGGAGATATACGAAGTACTAGAAAAATGAATTAAATAAAATTTCTAATCAGTTGGTTTCTTGTATGAATACCTTTGCTCACAATTTTTAGATAAGAATGAAATTCGTATTACGTTCTTCAATGTTTAATTTATGAAGTTTTTATTTTTCTGACGGTTGATTTAGTCACGAAAAAAATATATAAAAACAAACGGTTTTTTTTTCTTTGCCACGCAAGCATTTTCTTAAAATTTGTCTTTGTATGAAAAATTATTCCCGTCATACTACAATTTGAATCTTTCTGAAGCGTAAATGTAAGTAAAATATGTAAAACATCGGGCAGCCATTGAGGACTGCCGGCAGAAGTGCTAGCTTTAATCTATGAAATAAGACTGTGGTTTTTTTTTATATTGGATTTGAAAATTTTATTCAATAAATAAATAAAAATCTATAAAAAACATGAGAAGTTATATGCTAGATATGACTCACCGTAGACATTTCAAGCGTGACGTCAATCCAATGATTTCAGACTGATGATTAGACTGTAGTTTTTATAAAAATTATCGGTAATCCAATAATTTTGACTGCCGATTATACCAGTGCTGTCGTTTTATTGCAATTGCAATATTTCTATTGCAATTTGATGCGATTTATTGCAACGGTGCATTTTATTGCTATCTATTGAATTTTTGCGAATTTGCTGCCCCTTTAATCTAGCCAGGACATTTAGTAAGTTAGTTCCATAGCTTGTTTTAAATGCGATTGCTAGCCGTTTCCCTGCAATGAATATGTAGAATTAAATGTATCATTTTTGTAGTCTGGTTGCTTTCAGTGAGGATATATCGAATACTTTTGCGAAATCATTCCCCTCACTCCTGTGTGTTCCCTTCTATTTAGAAATTCACTTAATTCTTCACATTCTTGAAGAAAGAGGTACGCCTTGTATTTTCAACTATCGACCTTTATCTATTTTAGCTTGTTTTAGTAAGGGTGGTGTATATGAAAGTTTCTGTGACACATGGATTCACGAGATATAAATCAGCTGTACGCAATTCAATATCGTTCATTGATGCCGTTGCTTTCGGTATCGACTTGCAAGGCTTGTGAATGTAATATATACAGACTTTATCAAGGCTTTCTATTTAATGAGCTGTAAAGTTTGCTTCTAAAAAGCAAATTGGTTTAATGTCTAGAGCCCTCTGAGCTGCTAATTTTCGTCGAACTATGTAAACATCCATGCTTTCTAACTATTAACTCTTGTTCTTCATTTCCGTTTACGCCACTTCTGGAGTTCCACAAAGCCCGATTCGTGGCCCTTTGATTTTCCTATTGATCATACACGATTTTCCTTCTCTCTTTAGTTTGCCCTTTCTTTTGCACGCTGATAACCTGAAAATATTTATGGTGATCAGCTTAGCAGATGACCACTCTCAGTTTCAGAATGACTTGTGTCTATTGAGCCACTCTTTTTCTGAACTTTAAATGCTGCCGAACGCTTCCAAATGTCCTTTATATCCAAACGTCCTTTATAAGTTCTCTTATCATGTTTTACTTTTCTATCTTTTGCTCATCTCTCAGTTCTGCTGATAATTTGAGGGTCTTTTAATAATATACTTAATTTAGTATATTTACTAGTATCTGATTCAAAACTTAAATTTGATCTGAAATCCTCACTGCCAGTATAGTATGCGGTGCTTCTCTTCCCTTAATTTGACGAATTTCTGCTTTTTAAAATGCATAACAGCTCAATGATTACTATACCTAGTAGTTTGCATTCGTGATTCAGTGCTTCATTTAACTTTCGAATACAGTTTGAGCTCACTGACACCTATTTTCATTAACCTTTTTTAGCATTACAAAGCCAACATAATAGTGTATATATCCGGATATTGGATCGAAATTCGTTGATGAAGTTTATAAATAACGTGTCCATTTAGTCAAATTAGCGATATAGAGCAAAATGGACATAAAAGCCTGTATAAATTAGCATAATATAATACTCTCTCACAGCAAACCAAATGCTACCCAGCAAACGAAATGCATCGCAATTAATTCATAAAAGAGTCATATTTTACGAATGTTTTTGTCGTTAACCAGCTTGCAAATGAATCGAAATCGATTCATTGGTTCTACTAAAATGGCCATCCGAGAAGAATCATTTTGAACGATTCGTAAATGAGTTAGAAAAAATGTGGTTTTAGCGAGTATATATCAACTATATATACTGGTTAAAAGTGACACTTTTATGAATTATTAGCGATAGTTTTACAGATTTTAAATATATTAGCTTTTACGAATTGAAAATGAGTTGAAAATGAGAAGGATAAAAAGCGATATGCTCGATATGACTCATTGTAAAGATTTCGAGCGGGACACGAATTAAATAATTTTCACACACTCAAAAAGTGCATAACGCGCCTAAAGAAGTTATCACTTCAACAAAATGTATTCCTCATAGCTCGAAGTTTTTAGATAATTCGACTTCTGCCTGGTCTCTATGTGTTGGATCATAGAGATTGTAATAGAAATCATACATGCGCATAAAGTTACTACTGCTGCCATGCATTTCGAAATGAAATTTTGGTTTCGCGATCATTTTCTCTGCGAGTCAGTGTACACACAACTATTGTCCATTAGAACCAAACACAAAAATCTATAGTTTTCAAAATCGATGCATCGCAATAAGACGCAAATATATTTCATCTATGCGCACATTCAAGTGCAGATAAATACAAACAAGCTTGCGAGGAACAAACCCGATGTGCCTAAAAAGTGTGGACCAAAACTCGCGAAAACAAAATTCGCCTATTGTTTGCCACCAGAATGACTCCATGACAGCACAATGCACAAGAGTCATATCATCGCTGCTTTCATGTAGATGCAAATAGTGTACGTCATGCCGTTGATACTGTACCGAGGAGTGTCATCAAAGTTACGTCTTCCCACTCAAGAATGACAATTTCGCATGTTTTGTTCTGCACACAAAAAGTTCACTGCTAAAGAGGATTTTTCATTTTAAGATGTTTCACTCCAAAAGCTATGGGATGGTTGCGATTATAGTGGAAACTTTACCCGTAGATTTGAGCTGAATAGGTTAGGGGTGGTGAATTCATTCTGCTGAAGTCGCTTGATTTAAGCTGACTGACATTTGAGGTTCTGTAAAATAATGCAGGGAGTCATTGTAAAGAGTGTTTTGTAACGATGAGTCTTCAGGATGGTATAGCCATTAAACACGATATTTTTAGGGTAGCGGTTTTTGTATCTGAATGGTTTGTAATGTAAAATTAGGCACTATAGCTAAGTGCAAGCTACAGTGATGCCACCTTTTTTTCTCAGAACATCTGTACGAGATAATCTACTTGCTTAGATATGGCTTTGGTAAAGATTGCAATGTTAGAACACTCCAACATCATTAGGAAGTAAACGAAAGCAGCGCTGCATCTCACATCTCAAAGTGCAATACTTTAACGTGAAAAAAATGTTTTTGCTATGCTTTTCTGAGTTGCTTTCTATATTTTTTGCTAATGTTCGAAGTTATATATATATATATATATATATATATATATATATATATATATATATATATATATATATATATATATATATATATATATATATATATATATATATATATATATATAATTTAAAAAATTCAGTGCCTATTTCTCGGGAATGGGCCATCCGATTAAACTGAAATTTCAGGATACATTGAGTTGTATGCAAATGTTAATTTCGTTTAACCCTTTGGGGCTGGCGGCCATTTTAGTACTATTTTAAATATGCCTATTATTCTATCAAAAAATCTTCTTCAAAAAAACTAGTTTTGCGAAATTAATTTTGAACGTGTTCTTAATGAAGATTTGATTAGGTTTTGAAAATTTAAACCTGTGTGTGCGCTAGATGCCTAAAATCAGATCGGGAAAATTTGAAATTTTTTGAATTGCAATAACTTTTAACAGCGCTATTTCATCATTATTTAACTTACAAAACGTATTGATTTTACTTGGTTGTATATTTATAAAGCTTTCTCTCAATGTGCTCGCAACACTGTAGCTACGGCAGGCGCTGAGAGTGAAAACCTTCAAACCATCGACTCTCCTTAAGGATTTTTGCTTTTAAGATAAAAAGCAACTCATATACAAATGTTATGCTTTGTCTACACAGTCAAAGTATGACTTTTGAAATTCCATATTGGACAAGAACGGTAGCTCTTCTCCAATTTACCAATATATTTAGCCTCAAAAACTTTTATTCACAGAAACTCACCACCCAATAATCAGATAAAGTTGAAATTTAAAGAATGTATTGTTCTTAAGTAAGGCCAAATCTGGTAGAAGCAATTTTGAAATTTGAGCAATTCTGTGCCAGTTGTGCTACTTGATACCCACTTAGAAAAATCTCTGCTTTTGGCCTTATAAATTCTGATTCAGTCAGCAGATTCGAAATTCACGCAGTAGCTGAGTCTTATTTTCAACCACTTTTGTTGAAAATTTGGTACGAAAATTATTTTGGAACTGCCAGCTATGGTAATTTTGGTGCCTTAAGTTTTGAAAATGCGTTCAGGAAAATAAAGCTCTTTGCCCTATAGCTTTCACTGCAATCGTGGAATCATGACGAAATTCATATGGCAAAGTAAACTTATTGTAGGCAATATTGAGTAGAAGTCTAGTTACAAAAACATTCATAGGGTTGCCAGCAATGGTAATTTTTGTATTTTTTGGGCATATTTTTAGTAAGCGATTTCGTCATAAAATTTTCAAATCGTTGTGATCTTGTAGTAAAAATAAACAACAAATATTAAGATCTAGAGCGCTGGTAACCCTAAATTTCTTTGTATCCCTATAACTTCCAATGCAGCCTTCGAATCAATACGAAATTCGCAGAATAGGCTGAATTCAACGTGAACCAGATGTGGCGTATTTTTGGTTTCGGTGCTAGCAAAAGGTTGTCAGCACGAAGCGTTTTTGGTATTTTTGTACCAATAACTGTTTACACTCATTATTCACATCGTGAACATTTGTAATGAAAATTAGTAAACAATGTTTAAATTTTCTAAGGTTTAAATATTTTACGGATGACAACCCCAAATACCTTTCTATCGCTGGAATTTTCGATGAAATCATCGGAATTAAATTGGCTTAGGGTCTTTTATTACTTAAGGTGTATTAAGAAAGTAAGAAAAGTAGCTGTTGGCAGTGGTCTTAAGTAGCTAGTGGTAGAATATACACTCTAAATCTGCACAAATCCTCTACTGGTCTTCGAAAATTAGTGTTTTCAGCGGTTCTGGTGCCCTTAGTTTTAACCAAGGTAAAATGTAGAAACAATATGAATGACTTAAGCAAGTAAATATATTAAATCACCAGTCTTTTGCTTGCTTGTCGATAGATTTTACCCAGAGATGCAGGGTTCAACGCAATTTGCGAAAGCATTAAATATTTTGCGGAAACTCTTTTACCGAATTCCCGTCGCCATAAATAGTTTTAAGTTAATTTGTCATGATGTAGATACAATTTAAAGCTTTAGACAGAGTGGCGACGAATTTTGTCTGTTACTGACATTATTTGAGTCACAGTGGTATTACTCCGGTAGTCACCACCTTTGTTGGATCATAGTGCCAAAATATTTACCATTCATATTATCGAACGAAAGCAAATGATTTGCTATTGGCAGATATCGTTTCTTCAAAGAATATCATACTGCCCTAAACACTCAAAAATGAAAGCAGATATACTTATACTTTGTCAGTTATTCACACCTAGCCAAATCAAAATCAATCACAAGTTACAATATTTGTAGTTCTCATGTACGTGCAATTCGTATACCATGCAACTTGCGATCGAGTGCCAAAATGTACTTGTTGACATATGAGGGCTAATCCAAAAGTGTTGATAATCAATATAGACCAAGATGATTAAACTTAAAAAATGTTGATTTTTCAACATAGTCGTCTAAATTGTTAATATATTTTTCCAAACCCGAAATACCCTTAGAAAAAAAAGATTTGTCTCTACTCTCCCAAAACGCTTCAACAGCGACCATTGCTTCACTATCATCTTCAAATTTCTTGCTCCAAAGGCCTTCCTTGAGTCGAAGAAAGAGATAGAAGGATTTTCAAGGAGTTTGAATCATATTTCTTGAATTGCAGCCATCACAACTGAAGTCTCGTGAGCCGGTGCATTGTCTTGATAAAACAGAATTCCGGCTCAGAATTTGGCACGTCTTTTTCCTTCAATAGCTGTTCGCAATCTTTTTATTTGGTCTGCAAAGTAAGAGCCTGCTAAAGTGGCTCTCTTTTCCAAATATTCGACCATAATAACTCCTTCAGCGCCCCAAAAAACTGATGCAAAGCCTTCCCTGCCGAACTCGACAGTTTGAATTTCTTCTTCGCTGGTGAAGATGGTCGCTTCTAGGTCATCGATTGCTGTGTGGTTTCTATTTGAAAATGGTGGATGCAGGTCTCAACCATAATCACGAAAAGTGACAAAAACCTCCACTGATCTGCCTGAAACTTTTCGAGGTTCACTCTTGAAATGCTGACTCGTTTCTTCTTTTGCTCGTCATTTAACATACTCGGCACCCAACGCGAAGAGACCTTCTTCATATGTAATTCGTTAGCAACGATTCTTTGAACACTGTCATACGAGATTCCTGTGACCTCAGCTACATGCTTGATGGTCACTCTTAGATCTGTCAACACGACAGCTTCGACTTTTTTCACGTTGTCTTCAGTAAGGGACGTGGATGGACGTCCTTTGTGGTGTTCATCTTCAGTGAATGTTCTGCTCAGGAGAAACAGAGTCGCCTAATGTTACAATTTTCCTAGTTTTCACCATATATCAAAGTACCATATCACCACTTCTGTAATGTATTACAGCATATCTCTTACTGAACTGATTTTCTATCATCAGTTCTGAAAGCACTCCAATGTAACTGTTTCTGTAACTAGTACAGAATACAATCACAACACATTACCTCCTATGACATAATGAGTTAAATGTAATGCAGAAACTATATTGGAAGTGGTTACCTTGGTAATTAGTTGCCATTACCTAGAAGTAGTTACGAATCGTATGCTGAATGACTTACTGAAGCTACAGGGTACTGATCTTGTGCTCTTTACAACGAAGTACGAAATTTCTGAAATAGTAAAATTGCTAAAATGCTAGATTAGTAAAATGCTAGATTACACTCAAGTCTCTCACTAAGTGCTTGGGACCTATTTTACGAGTAAACAGCAAAATCACTTGAAAATTGAGTCTATGAAGCTCCATCAACGAAGCTCCATTCTAGTTTTGCCATATGTATCACAGCCATAACTAGCTATCATTCAATTCACGGTCCCTCAAAAGCTGCTTTTTCCCACAAAAAATGCAAGTCTCATAAAACTTGCACTCAACCGGCAGCACAGTGCAGAAATTTCATCACACCTGGACTCGATTAGCAATTTTCTCTGCAATTTCCGATTGCAACGACTGTCAAATTTATGGTATGTCATCTGTGCGTGGGGAATTTCATGGCATGCAATTTCATTTCGAAAATACCTCTGAGCGGGAAGGACGTGCGCTGTATCTGAGCGTCAAATGCTCTTAAGGAGTTATTTGAAATGCAAATTCGATTTTTTCGCAATTTCCCACCATTTCATTGCTCAACGACATCTAAAAATCCCTTTAAATTCAAAATACCTACATATTCTTATAAGAAATAAAGCATTCCCATGGTTCAGCGCCATTTTGAAACCAAGAACTGTCAAAATATTGCAAGGCAGATTGCCGAGCAAATTGCATACCATATTGCCTACCATTTATGGCAGACCATAAAATATTGCATACCATAGGCTGCCTCCACTGGCAATTTCAAATTTCATGCAATGGGAAATTGCTAGTGGAGGCAGCCTGTCACAGCCATGTGACTTTCCGAGACATTCCGACGATCAGTCGGAAAGTTCAACAGCTGATAGCTTTGCTGGTATTGTAGCTAGGTATGGCTGTGATACATATGGAAAAAATAGAATGGAGCTGCATAGATGGTCACATTGAGCCGTCTTGCTATTTAATTTTGACGAGATATGCAGCTTCAAAAGTGGCAGCTCTGATTTGAGCTCTGGTTCCCGCAAACCATGAATGAACTTTCCGGTCATGTGTAGGACGGCGAGAGAAATATTGTCGGAAATATTTCTGGAAATGTTTCGGAAATGTTTCTGGAAATATTTCCAGAAATATTTCTGGTCATGTCTGGGAGCGGTCTAAGCTACGCTGGCTGCTTATTCACCACTTATTGCTTCACTAAGAGAAAAACCTTAGTAAAATCAAAAATTTTCCACAGTTGTTTTCGCGTTAACTACGGGCTATGGTTGAAATAACCATGAGAAAATTGTTGATTACTTTTATGTACCATGACGCATGGTTGATAAACAACGTCCATGGTGCAGAAAAGTAAACAGCCATAAACTATGGTATTTCAACAATGTACATAGTACGAAATAGTAACTGACTATAGGTTGTGGGGCTCCAACAATAATGAGTGATTCAATAACTATATTTGGCAGACAAAAATAATTGCTCAACAATTAAATTGTATGCAAAATAGGGATGTGTTCACTTAACAACAAATTATTATATAAGAACTATTGGGATGGTTTGTCCATAATCAAATTGTACACAGGCGATGAGTGAGTATAAACTATTTTAGCAGTTCTATTGCAGTACAATCCTGCGGAGTTCGAAACCTGGATAAGATGAAAAATAGCAGGCCTTCATTTCGAATCGAAACTTTTATCTTGTTTTATATTCTTTTGTTTTGAAGAAAGGTACATTTAAATTGACAATTATTATAAAAATGGACAGAATATATCGAGCGCAGTTTTAAAATCACAAACAAATTCATCAAATATACATTTGTTGGATTATTGTTAATATTTGTTTGATATTTGCTAACACACAAATGTTAGATAATTGTTCTTGCGTTTGTTTTGTTTTTATACATTGTTGATTGTTTAACTGTGCCTTTTATGTTTTCAATTATAGTAGTGTGTATTTCACTACATCATATTATAAGTATAATGTGAAGCTGTGAGTATAAAATCTTACTCGCTAGGTCATACGGTTGCGTGTGGAGACCAACGATCAGCCGATTTCTATAAACAAGCAATCTCCGAGCTGGAGGAACTCTGGCCAGACGCCAAGATTAAGGTGGTGCTCCAGGATGAGAATCGCAGCCGGCTAAGATGCAGGACTTGGATTCCTTGTTTCCACTCGGATCCAGTAGAAGTCCCGGAAATAGTTCGGCTTTTCTTTTACCGAGGATTGGAAGGTTGCAAAGATTGGAAACCCGGTAGACAGTCGGCGGGAGGCCCTCTTCATCATAAATGAAAAGGCACTCCTGGTCTTGGATGCCTGAAAAAGGTTGGACACCTGCTTGAGGGCAGCATCTGAAGATGAATCGGATATGGAATCCCTCTATGCAGATGGGGTTAGTATCGGGACTATCTCCGAATTGGGTGGGTGCCTGAACCTTATGACTCTGGAAGCAGAGAAAAAGGCTGGGCAGACATCTATGTCAGAGAGGGAGGACCTCGATCTAACCATTGTTGATAGTGAATGATGGTAAAGGTACTGCAGATTAACCTTCACCATTCCAAAGCAGCATCAGCTGCCCTGCTTTTCCGACTGTCTAGGACAGAGGAGGAGCTGGTTCTAAGCCAAGAACCATGGGTTGCCAACAATCGGGTTTGCAGGTTACGCACCGATGGATACAGAGTGATGGTACCCGACGGCTTACAAAAGCCACGTGTCAGTATTCTTGTCAAGAAAACTATAAACATCCTAGTACTAAACAATTTCAGTGACTAGGATAACATGGCTGTTGCAATGGAAATCGATTAAAGATCATATTGGTTTCCTGGCGACATTGTCAAGGGTGTTGTGGCTGAAGCCACAAAAATTGGTGAGCCTCTTATTCAAGGGGCTGACTCCAATGCTCATAATGAAGTATGGGGTAGCTCCAACACTAATGGATGAGGTGAGGAACTTTTTGATTTCATCCTTGTCCACAACCTTTTCATCGCCAATATTGGTAGCGAATTAACCTTCTTTACCTCAAACCGCAGGGAGGTTCTTGATGTTACTTTGATTAGTGTACGGCACTCGCATCTTCTCCGTGACTGGAGGGTACTACAGGAGTGTTCATTCTCTGATCATAGGTGCATATCGTATAACGTGGCTGGCCGCAGCTTTGCCGTGCGAGGTAGCCTTTGTTAACAGAAAGAAGACAGACTCCAAGCATTTAATTCTCTGGTATGATCCTCACTGGAAACTGCTCCTAGGAGCATTGACTGCTACCATGAATTGGACACCCTTACTAGTTCTCTCAACTCCACGTCTAGGGAAGCATGTAAGCCACCCACAGCCAGAGGCAATCCTAAGCCTCTCTGGTGGAGTATGGAGATCAGCATCGTACGGAGGGAATGTGGGAGGGAGTTCAATAGCTCGAAAAGATTTAATAGCTGGTCGCTATACAAAACGAAGCTAAAGGCTTTTAAGTATGCTGTACGGAAGGCAAAGAGATCCTCATGGAGATCATTCTGTGGAAAGGTAGAGAGTCTCAGCGAGGCAGATCGCCTTCGCAAGGTCTTAAGCACGACACCGAAGACTATGGGGTGCATCATGAACCCTGAGGACATTTGGACTAGTTCGAGCGCAGACACTCTAAACGTTCTTACGGACGCACATTTTCCGCGTAATTATTGTCCTATAGAGACAGTACACCAAACGGAACTAGGTTACGGTGTAACGCCGCCCTGCAGAATATTAAATTCTCAACTGACGAGGGCTATTAACTATAAAATCACCGGGCTCTGATGGCGTTCTTGCGGCTGACATTCAGCAGTCCATGGAAGTGTCGCTACCATGGCTTATAACGCTTGTCTACGCTTCACGTATGTTTTTACTAGCTGGCGGAATTCCCAAAGCAGGAAAAGTTACGCATATTAAGCCGAAAAACTACCGTCCAATAAGCCTTAACTCAGTCCTGCTTAAGATTTTGGAAAGGATCATTGATTGCCACATGAAAAGATCAATCGATCTTATATTAATCTTGCAGTCACTGCACGCTTATGCCAGAGGTAAACCTGTTGAGAAATCTCTTGCTCTAAAGCAATATACGCCTGCCGTCTTCTTGGACATCGAGGGGGCCTTCAACAACGTAAAGTATGACGCAATTGTTGAGGCACTCTCGGTGCTGCACGTGGATGAGCGGTTGATCGCTTTTATTGTGCAGCTTCTCCTAAGTAGAGTGGTAATCTCTTCCCAGGGGAATGCCTGCGTAAGACAAGGAGTCAGTACGGGCACACCTCAAGGTGGAGTCGTCTCTCTTTTGCTATGGAACACCACAGTGAATACTCTCTTAATGAAGCTGGACTGTGCTGACTGCATAGTGACTGCTTATGTGCACGAGACAGGAGTGGCAGTGTCGGGAAAGTATTTATCTAAATATTGGAGAGGTTAAATTACTCTCTTGGCATACTTTCATGTCGGAGTCGTGAGCGCGGCTTGAATGTGATTATTAGCAAAACGGAGCTAGTACTGTTTACAAGGAAGTACAAAGTTCCTTGTTTCGAGTTACCCAAATTAAATGGGGTCTTCATTGACCTGAGCCAGAGGGTCAAGTACTTAGGCCTTTTCCTTGACTCAAAGTTACTATGGACCTACAATGTAGCAGAAAGAGCTCGGAAGGCGTTCAACGCACTTTACTGCTATAAAAAAGCCATAGGAGCGAATTGGGGATAACAGCCTCGTACTGTTGCTTGGCTTTACACTGCTGTGGTTGAGCCAATTCTATTGTTTGGGGTGGCGTTCTGGTGGCCGGCTACTCTTAAGGCTACGGCAGCTTGAAAAAGTGCGGAGTGTAACTGGTGCGCTCCGCTCCACCCCTACTAAGGCACTCTTCGTGTTACTTAATTGCCTGCCAACCAATATGCGTATCTTGCAGCAAGTTAATATTGCTGCTGTGAGACTAAATTGTATCTCGGCATGAAATAGAACAGAATACGACCATGCAAGGATTTTGGTCGAGGGAGTTCCCGCTCCAGCGAGTGTTGACTATATCGCTCCGCAATGCCTACTAGATTTGGAGTTTACAACTTGCATTCCCGGTAGGAATGAATGGCGTGATGGTGTCACCCTCGAAAGTGGGCTTATCCATGGGTACACTGACGGCTCAAAGCTAAACAATAGAGTCGGTAGTGGTGTATACTCAGAAGAGCTGAATTTCAAGCTGTCCCTCAGTCTACCAAACTATGGTAGTGTCTTTCAGCTGGAGGTTGCGGTTATTTTACAGGCGATCGACTAGCTTCTGTCTAGTTGAATATTTGGGGTCAATATTGGTATTTTTACAGATAGCCAAGCGGCTACTAAATTCCTTGCTGGTCCTTGTACAGTGTGCATGATTGTTGCTGAATGCCGTGCATCTATTAGAAAGATGTCGAGACATTCGGTTGTTCAATTGATTTTGGTACATGGACATAGGGGTATGAGTTAGCAAGGCTTGGAACCTTGTTACCAGAGGTCTCTTGTTTCCTCTCAATAGCGATGACATCGGTTCAATCGGTCCAATTGGCCTCTTGTACCTATGTGTGTCGATCGGCAGACCTCTGTGGATAGGCAGACACTTCAATCTACCTACCTACTTAGTTCGCACTGACTTTGTTGGCTATAGATAGTGAACATATAGCAAAAAATAATACCTTGAATCAAATATCAACCAGAGATATTAAGTTTGGAAATTTATACTTGATTCCGTCGCAATGAACAATGAAATAATTTTCCTTCCTAGCATAGACATTCAAATACTACAAAGGCTGTAACAGCTGAGCTGAAGAAATCACTGTCATATATACACAATAAACAGGTGGATAAAAATCATTCACATTTTCTACTATCAAGAAAAAAATCTGTTGTGAATCTTTGATCCTAAACTTTGTGGCTTTTTATTCGTGGATAGCGGCAGATGTATATAGGCAGATCAAAAATTATTACAATTTCTGTGGTTTCAGAAATTTAAATCAGCATTAGTTTCTGACGTGGTTTAATAAAGGAAGGATCTATCTTGTGTAAAGCCCTTTTTATTTGAAGAATCCAGCAATCTAAAAACCAAGTAATGGAAGAACAATGCGTGAAGGGTTGCATTGGTTCGCGAAAGTCTTTATAGTACTGTTTAAGTAGTATCGAGGAGAAAGTAGTTTTGATTTGCAGACTCCTCTTTATATAAAATATCTCATAAATAAAAGAAACAACTTTGCTTTTGGCATAAACGTTCCAGGGCATTTGGCGAAATTTTATTTAAAATATCTATATGTCGCCGCATAAATCTCTAAGTTCTACCTTTCAGAAACCTTTTCCTACTACTCCAAAACAAAGGTTAACTATCTGCAATACCTTTACTTATTTACCAAATCAAGATCAAACTAAATTAAAAAGCATTAAAAACTATCAATAGAATAAAAAACTGCAAGGGATTGGCAATAGTCTGCGCTGCAAAAAGTATCACGAACACAATTTCTTAATTAACTTACTCCACAAACTCACTCGTCAACAATTGTCAAGGAACTGATGAGTGTCGTCTGGATTTTTCGGAGTCTATCCTAAATGTGACCTTTCGGTTACAGCACGAGACATTGCAGAGAGAAACTTCCAAAAGTTGAAGCCATTTCAGGATTCATAGAATAATTCCGAAAATGCCGCTTTGCTGAGCTATGTTTGTTGAAATTACCAATTGTAGAGTGGTTCGCTTACTATGAAAATTGTTGACAATTCAATATTTTGTAGTCTTAAAAAAATTAATGCTTATATTGATATATATCAACAATTTTTCGTACTTATCAAACAATTAAAACAGTTAAACTCTCGAACGTATCGATATTTTTTGTATCAGCAGAGTCAACTACTTTTGTATGGTCAAATGAACTATGTTAGCATAGTAGAAAGAACCATTTTCCGTAGTTCATTCGACAATTTTGAATAAATTGTTGCACTACTATCAATAATAGTTAAGTCAACCACGACTTTTTCTTTCAGTGTTCAAACGAAAATATCAATAGGCCATAGGAGATGGGCAGGAATGCTGAAGTAGCTTTGAGCATATATACAAACAAACCCAAAACAGCTTTAAGAATATAGCTGCAGCATTCTCTGCCAAGATCAACATTTCGGATACAGTCGAGCTTTGCTAAAAGCATTAATATCTCACACATATCGATCAAAGAGCGTACTTGGCTGGGTTTTGGGCCTAAACAGTCTAAGCCACAATAGAGGAATCAGAATCTTTTGGGTTTCTGGTCATGAAAGCATTTGTTTGACTAAGAAAGAAGATGAAAAAAACGGCCAGTCCATCCCTTATGAATTAGATATCCAAATTTCTATCCGAACGCCGTTTTCCATTATGATGCAGACCTCAGTGTGCAGATTGTGAGCAACTCAAACCTGCAGGGAAGCCAAAATCATGTGGAGCTATACAATCTCGCAGCTTTTAAATGCTTACTTGCATTAACCCTGACTGACTGCGGGTAGTTGATTCGCATCAAATCTTAACCAAATTAGCCTGGAGTCTCAGAAAAAATCCGACATACCCCGTCTCACCGACAAATGCTGGAAAAACTTTACATCGTAGTTTCAATGATTTTTGGCTCGCACGAACATGGCGGAGCACAAGTTGAAGAATGTTCCCCATTTTCTAAAAAGGACTAAGCCCTTCTATGGCCTCTTGAGCTGAGGCTTTAAGTTCCAGGTTTTTTTTTTGCCTGGTATTGCTACCTGACCCAGTGTCAATTAGGAAAACCTAACCTTATCCTCATAGCAGCTAGTAATTGTTTCAGTCTTTGTTTTCTAATGAAAGATTTCCTGCGATGTTGGTACCTATTCAATCTTGGATTTTGCCGTTGCCAGGACACCTAATAAGTCAAGAAATAGCACATATAAGATACAACATTTGTTGATTCAGAACTTTTGAAATTGATTTCGAACAATTTTGTCGCACCAGTGCAAACATAGGTACAAATGAATGTAAAAAGTTGCTTTTTGCAAAAATATATCATACTTAGAACTATTTGGTTCTTAGAAACATAAAAATACATTTCCCATAAAATATTTGTAGACATGATTCAACTCTCGTACTAATAATTTTATTTATTTTAATTTTATTTTTATTTTGTTTTATTAATATCAATTGAATTGCAAGGATCATCGAAGTATTCACCTCAATTTTCATGGTAATAGTATGATTTAAAATAAGATATGCTTACGCATAGCAAAATAAAATATGGAAGTATATGTACTTATAATATCATTGCATGATATTTTATACGTTCTTATAACCTGCCACCTTGCTTTTGGTAATTGCATTCGCATAATTGCTTGTTGATTGGGGTGTTCAAAGTACAGTTTAATATTCAATTCAGTAATTTATAATATTAAAACTTTACTTAACAATATTTTTAATACTTCTAGCATTTTAACATATTTTTGCATTTCCAGCATATCCGCTCCAATAATGGTCAGCACAACATTGACTACAATCGTAGCATCTTCAGTAGAACCAAACAACCACCACCGCCAGCATTCGCAAAACTACTCGCAGCATTCGCAGTCGCACCCTGTACGAAATTTCTACATAACTGAGTCAAAACCATCGTCTTTAGCCGGCAGCAAACACCAAAGTAATTTAACTAATTCTGAACGTGCGTATGCTAGTGCCAGCCTTGCAACTGCCGCAGCCAACAACCAAACCGGTTCGCCCTCAGCTTCTCCGACTCGTGACCCTTGCTCACAGAATGACTCAGGAAACGCGATAATATCTGCGTCACCACCAATAAGTGACAAGATTTCAATCCTTTTCCCAAAGTGTCGTCCGAAAAATGATATAAACTTGAACTCCGTCTCGAAAAGCAATAAGAACGCTAATATAAGCAACAATAAACTGGACGAAGCGTCGCCAGTCTCTTCTTCACTTTCATCGGAGTCACTCTTGTCTGTGACACCAAGGATATCTACGAATCCATTTCTCAGTTCGATTGCGGCTGTTGAAAGTTCTCAGGATCGATCACCTGAGGGTACATCTCAAAAATATCAGCCGGACTCGATTGGTCCGAGGAACTTCGAAAACATGCCGCGAAAGCGAACCTATCACGTTCCAAGTCAGAATCCTTTCATCAAGGACTCATATTGGGAGACAAGACACGACACAACACCAGCAAGTACCGTCCTCAATTCGCCAGATCTGACCGAGAACGAGTCACGTAGCCACTACATTCAAAAACAACATGTCAAGGTTGGCAGGAGCCCTGTAAGCCATCCGGAAATATTGCCACCTATCGCACTTGACACCCCCACGCGAGGTGTGTCTGTGGTTGCAGATGGTGAAATGGTAGTCTTCGATGACATCGCCGAAAGCTGGCAAAGTAAGTGCAACCTACAAGCACACAGGTTACTCTATCGTTACTCTGGCAACTAAATAGCCGGGCTGGTTGCAATGATAGCGAATGTACTGCATGTTTAAGTTCCATTGCAGCCTTGTTCGTATAGATTTTTGCCACATAATAGAGCAACCTCGTAAAAGCTACTTCAAACAACTCAATCATTCTTTGTGTTTTTCCAGATTTAAGAGTCACCACGGACCACAGCAGCATCGAACACAATTCGCAACCAAAACACCGGCAGCAGCAATTATGCAGCAATGACACAAAGGAAATTTTATTAGAACAAACTAATTATGAACAGAGAGAAGGAGTTGTAGACCGGAAATTTATAGATAGGAGCTTTGGAATGCCGGCGGGTATACGACATGGAATAATAGGTGTGTACGAGATGAAAATAATACGTAGATTAGTTTAAAGTAGGTAAACGTATTCAACGGAAGAGATAATAGACTGCATCGACATTGAAAAAAGAGAGTATATTCACGTTGCATTCAATCTTTGTAGGGTATCCCCAAAAAAAAATATTTCGATTGAAATTTCCCGTCGTTTGATTTGTGTGAATCATTTGGGAAATTTAGCTTTTTTTATTTTTTATTCATTGTTTTTGGCTCAATTTATTTATTTACTTAATTCACTTTAGGTTGTAAAAAGTATTTTTTTCATCTTCAACTAATCGTTTTTCTTTGTAGTACAAAAAAAACGATTTTTTATTTCTATATATAAAAATATATCATTCTTTTATTATATCCTCTTTTGTGTATATCACTATTTTTTCCGACTAATCTTTCTTGCATAAAAGTATTTATTTTTCCATAGAATCCATTTCAGTAGATGAAACTTAGTTTTTCATCTTTCCAACTATGTTAATTAATTAATTAAAATTCCCACCGAATATCTGGTATAAATTAAAATAGTTTTACTACCATCATCGCGAAATCGGATAAAGCTAAGAAGTCAAACTGCGATATACATAAAGATGAGTCAAGAGTCTATAATGCTCGCACTTTACATTTAATATCCTGATTACACATATGGCAAACGTTTTGTCAAGATACTTGTGAAATTACTTTCAAGTTGCCTCGAGCTAAGCCGAGACCCTAATAACCTTTCAAAAACCCTTATAAAATAGGTAGGCGCCGGAGAAAAACCCATTCACACTCTCGTGCTTGGCATGTGTGTGAGTGGAGAAAAACAGGCGAGAATAGACGAGGAAACCATTCACACTCTCGTGCTCGGCAATGCTTGTCATGTTTCGGGGAGAATCTAAATGCGCCTTAAGAAAATCTTGCATTGCATTGGCTTTTTGGGTATACTGATGCATTTTGATGCCGGCCTACAAAGATCTTAAGAGTCGGAAAAAGATGAAACACATGGATGGCACACCAATTGGTTCACTCGTTGACGAAATCTTAGAAGAATGGATGCAGAAAGGAGAACGAAGAGAGCAAATTTGCCGAGGAGAGCACCGGACGAGAAGAGCAACCGGTCGAGGCGAGCAACCGGTGGAGGAGAGCAAAATCGGTGGAGGATAGCAAAACCGGTGGAGGGGAGCAAAACCTGTGGAGCAGAGTAAAACCGGTGGCGGGGAGAAAACCGGTGGACGAAAGCAAAACCGGCGGACGAGAGAAAAACCGGCGGAGGAGAGCAAAACCGGTGGCGGAGAGTGAAACCAGTGGGGGAGAGCAAAACTGGTGGAGGAGAGCAATACCGGTGGAGGAGAGCAGCTGGTGGAGGAGAGCAGCTGGTGGAGGAGAGCAATAGCTATATATACATATATATATATATATATATATATATATATGTATATATATGTATATATATGTATATATATATATATATATATATATATATATATATATATATATATATATATATATATATATATATATATATATATATGTATATATATGTATATATATTTATATATATATATATATATATATATATATGTATATATATGTATATATATATATATATATATATATATATATATATATATATATATATATATATATATATATATATATATATATCTATATGTATATACATACATACAAATATATATTTACATATCTTTATATGTATATATATGTATATATATATATATATATATATATATATATATATATATATATATATATATATATATATATATATTTATATATATATATATATATATATATATATATATATATATATATATATATATATATATATATATATATTTATATATATATATATTTATATATATATATATATATATATATATATATATATATATATATATATATATATATATATATATATATATATATATATGTGTGTTCATATATATATATATATATATATATATATATATATATATATATATATATATATATATATATATATATATATATATATATATATATATATATATATATATATATATATATATATATATATATATATATATATATATATATATATATAGTGTTAAGTATAGCGTAAATAAAAAATTGTGGTTTTACAGGATAAATACAATACTTTGGACAAATGTATTTTATTGAAAGTGCACGAAATTTCAGTATCGACGAAAAAAATTTAACAAAAAACCAAAATATCCACATATAACAAAGAATAAAAGTATGTGTACACTTCTAAGAAAATAGTAAGTAATTAGCATTCCTTCTAAGAAATAGCGGTAAATACTTCTTAGAAATAGAGAGTGGACGCCATAAAATGTCGCTTCGAAATTGTGTTGCTACGACATGTACTAGCCAACAATATTTGAAATTTACTATTTGAAAACACAAAGAGTATGAAAAGTGTTGCTAATGAAAAGGGAGTATTCAGCAAGTGAAAGTAGTACAGAATTTATTTTTTTTTATTTTATTTTTCTTTTTTACGGGAACTAAAAACGGAGTAAAAATACTTCGATGGGAGTACAATGGCAGCACTGATCTTGACCTAATGTTTTGGGCTTGTGCAAGGAAGGTAACTATTGTCTGCAACAAAATCTGAGTAAAATGGTTGTTTGAATAGGCTCTTCTAAAGCGTAAATGATATAAATAGCGCAGAAAGAACGTGATTTGCGGTACAATTTGCGATATTTCCCCACTGATCGCGAGAAACAGATAGCAAAATCAGAGTCCAAGCTGAAACAAAACAGGAAATACCCCACCAAGCAGAGTTGCTTCGGTCAGATGTTTTTCATCCCTACACTCAAAAAAATTTCATTTAATAGAATCTAATTTAAATCAAAAGTTGAAGCACTTTTAAAAATAAAACGAATCTTATTTGAATTCCGCTTTATCATAAAAATGTTATTTTCAACTCAAAATTTTGATCATTGAATGAAAAATAAAACATTAAAACAAACAAGACACATTTTGATACAGCGTTATTGAAATGAGGTCAGATTATTTGAATTAAAAAGAAACGTATATGGCGCCAAATCATATTTGAAAATTTTTGATTTGGCGTCATATACGTTTCTTTTTAATTCAAATAATCTGACCTCATTTCAATAACGCTGTATCAAAGTGTGTCTTGTTTGTTTTAATGTTTTATTTTTCATTCAATGATGAACATTTTGATATGAAAATAATATTTTTATAATAAAGTGGAATCATTTTTATTGAATGTGGGGGATTATTTAGTTCAAATAAAATTCATTTTTTATTTAAAAGTGTTTCAACTTTTGATTCAAATTTGATTCTAAAAAATTTTAAGTGGTGAAATTTTTCTGAGTGTAGTAGGCTATATACATGTGATTTGCCAAAGACTCTTTTAACGAATGGTGATTCATGCAACATTGATTTTCTTAAAACATATTCTAAGTTATAAAATGGTAAACAATAAGATAGTTAACGCGGAATATTAATTTCGATACTATTTGGCGAGTAAAAATAATATCTCCGACACTTTAATGCAATCCACTACAGACAATTTCGTTTGTTGCCAGCGAACAGGGGCGGATTTGCCACTAGGCCCAGTAGGCCCGGCAGTTTTTTTCTGTCGCATATGTACATATATCTGAGTTGAATGAGCCTTACACCTCAAGCCAACCAAATTCTCTAAAAAAACAATGCACGCGAAAATTCACCTCTGATGATTTTATTCGGACATTAAAAAGTTTGACTTATAATAAATATCGAAATGCGATCACGGTAAAGGACCAAAGAAACTCAAAAATACCTAAAAAGTACCGAGAAAGTATCTGAAAATACCTAAAAAGAGTCTAAAAAGACATAAAAAGATCCTAAAAAGAACCCAAATAATATCTCTTCAATTTAGAAAAAGCTTATCAAGGTAAATATTTGCGTGCATTGATTTTTCAGATAATTTTTGTTTTTTTATTATTATGGTACAGGGTATGTCAACTACGTGCAAATCTCTTTATTTTTCATTACTGAAATTAATTTCAATAAAAAAATTTCTATAAAATGAAATCTAGATCATCATAGATCAAAATATTTCGGATTCATCCTTAACTAATAACATATCGAACATTAATTTGCAGTAGTCGAGTTCATAGTTGATCTCCAGTCAAGTGCGGAAGCAAATTTTGAACGGAATAGTAAACTTACTTATAAAAATATGAGCGAAGACGTTGGAGTTATATGCGATGTAAAGGTGTATACGGTTTTGGACTGTTAAAAATTGGTATTTTTGGTTTCTTTTTTTTTTTAGGTACTTTTAGGTTCTTAACCGTGTGTGTATTTTGTATTTTAATAATTATTTGTGTGGCAAGGGCGCAATAAAAGGAAATTTTTACGAACGAACCGGTGCTGGTTTTGCTCTGATATTCCTTTTTCGTAAGCTCGGGCGCAACGAAAAACAGCGAAGTATTCTAGGGAATCGAAAAAAAATCGCGCATTGTTACATATAATTCACGAAAAGGGCGGCAAATATTTCTGAGGCCTAGGGCGGCGAAATGGTCAAATCTGCCCCTGCCAGCGAATGTTTGCTGCGTTTACTGTTTCTTGATGGGACTATACGCACGCCAACACATTCTCACCTATCAGCTCCACGGATATATACATCTTTACCTGTCATTTGAGATATGTTTCTTTCATTTTTTCGTATGATAAAGTAAATTTTTTTGATTTGGCACTTTTTAGGCGCCAGCTTATGGTAAATAAATCACTCCCCACCCTTCTTTGCCACCAGACAACTATCGTACAATACCGTTCCTTCCAAGGTTTCTATAATATATACGCTTTGGCTCTTCTTTGGTCATTCGAAATAGGTGCACAGCCCACCGGAGTCTACCGAGCTTTGTTTTTATAATTATGTATGTTTCTAGGCATAATGCATACAATCCATGCACTGAGAAAAACATTGACACCATAATTTATATATTTTTGGCATAATTTATATATTTCTGGCCATAATTTATAGATTGTGAAAAATTTGACGCATGATACTATAATCTATGGCGTTAAATTAACAGGTGTGAGCACTATGTATGATAGTCCTGATAAAAAGTAAAAGCGGAATCGGCACCGATTTGAAGATTTCAGTATTTTGATAATTGTAAGTTGTAGAAATTTCTATTTACATGACTGTAATTTTCTTTCTTAGCTTTAAAATCATTAAAAATAAATCCTTCTTCAATTCAAAAATTCTTAACCGTGACCTTATTCCTCAAGAACTGAGGCTAATTCCACTAGACTACACGAGCTTATCAGAAAGCTATTGTTATTGAGCCCGCTTTATTATATGTTATGTGCTGAAATTATGTTCATAATAGTTGGGGCTATGTTACATAGAAGTCGAGACTATACTGCGTAGAAGAAACGCCCATTACGTGAGGGATTTCGTCTTTTAGCCATATGTTATAGTTCAGGGGACTGTGTACATAGCACCTGCGACTATAAATGCTATGTATGTTACATAAGAGCATGTTATATGCAGATTGTTACTTTTTGGCGCTGAGAGCTATATTTCATATCTGAAGGTACTATGCACATAGCAGAAGCGCTATATTATGTAAGAACACGCGCTCTTTAGACTATTTTTCCATTTGATTCTAGCGTCTCCAAAAGGGTCTTTCTCTATTTATGAAGTCAACGATTCTTCATAATGCTACAAATACATATTGGCCGAGGCCAGGCGAGCCGAAGTCAGACGAGACCGCCAACATGTGGACGGCACTTGACAGCTCGTCACAAATCGCCTTGACTCCTGCCCAAAACCCATTTCGATCGGAAGTCGGACGAGCGCCGGCGAGCCCTGTCAAAGTCGCTTGTCTGGACCGTCCACACACTCGCCAGATTTCGCCTGGGCTCGGCCGATATGTATTTCCCACATAAGATGCTCAGGCCAACGTGATCTATAGACCAAAGTGTCCCCTGCTAAGCACGCACGCAAGTCCTTGTGGCATACATGATACCGAGCCTACACTCTAGCCGAGACATGACAAGCACAGCCGAACACCAGAGTGCAGATGGTTCTCTCGTCGACTCTCGCCCATGTTTCTCTATACACACAAGACATGGAAAATTTTGTCGGTTTTAGGTATGGAGTCACAAAGACTTGGTTTGATACTGGCTCCAATTATATCTATAAATCGATTTGGTTTGCATACGAAATCATGGACGAGATGCATTATACTGAACAAGATGCCTGAGTACAGATGGGTACAAGGTACACTCTTGGAATAGTTCCAAACAAATTTCTAGAGAAAATGCTACCTAACTGCACCATATGCATATTTGCGCATTTAAACGTGACACCCTAAAAATATTTTCAACGCAAACAGGGAGAGTTTTATGGCATACTACGATAAAAAAGGCTTTACAGCCTAAATAAACGGTTTTTGAGTGATTACTTTGAATATTCTTCGAATGTTTCGCCAAATGTCTCCACGAATGTCTCGACGAAACTCTCGGTATAAAATAAATCATATGGGATGCTGCGTGTGCAATGATCTCATAAGCAGGATAGTACAAGTTATAATGACGAGGGGAATACAATTCCGCACTATGCGGATGCTAGAACTTTTAAACCGCGCTGGCGAAACATATTGTGCTCATGCGGATATCTAATGCCGAATTTACACACAGGTAAGTGTTGGCGAGCTGAGAGTGTAAATGGTCACCTCGTCTTTTCACCCCTGTTTTTTTCACATACCAAAACATGGAGGGAAGTAATTTTACAAGCCACTCGACGAAACGTTCGTCCTGTATATAATTTCGGCATAACGGTAGATCTCAAAGGAAACATTGTCATTTCTCAATCGCTTTGTCAAGAAATATTTACTTATACATTGTATTAATTCTTTTCTAAAATCAAAAAAATCATAATATATTGATTTTATTGTGGAAGATTATTTGGTTTGAATTTAATTGCCACCTGTTGCCATAAGTAGAGCTTTAAAAATGTGTTTGTTCCTTATGTTGGATTACTTCGAGGACTTGCGACATCTAATATTTTCGCAGACTAAAATTTTAATTTGGATGACAAAAATGTATTGATTGAGGCCTAGTTGCATAACTGTGCTCGCTGCCCAGCTGGTGCATACACGGGCATATGTTTAATTATACAGTACGCTGCAGTGAAATGTAATATATCTTCAACCCAAAACCGACTGCGCGATGCGTTTTGTATGGTTCGGCTACCGGTTGAACCAAGCTAGCATATAAATAAAAGAAAGTTTATTGGCCAGGATGTGGCTGATTTGACGTACAAGTATATATTTTTTGGCCAGGATGTGGCTGATTTGACATACAAGTATATATTTTATTTACGCTTTCACTGTGTACAACTGAGAACCGATGACTTTTAAAGTTATTGAATCTCAGCTAGGATTTGGTTTGCAGTAATCTTGACAAGTGGAAATAATCCGATTCTGCTTTAGAATATAAACAAACTCCATTCTACAGAACACAACAGGAATAGTTTTGAATAAACTTATTTTCTCGTGGTTTGCCTAGTATATACACATATTCCACTTCTTGCACATTTGAATTGGTGAAGACCTTATTTAACCGTAGTGTTTGTAACAACTTTTAACTCTACCATGCAGTAACTAAATATTTGACATTGTAAAGTCAATCCAACGATGTACACATTACCCTTTTAAGTACCCAATACTAAGCCTTAATAAAAACAAACTCACCAAATATTAATTTTTGTATCTGACTTCTTTTCAGAATATGAAGGATCCCCACGCCGATTTGGACAAGGATCCCCTGAGGTGGCACACCAGTCACTTCCACATAATTCGCAGAGATCAAAACTTTACAATACGTGCATCCCACTGCATCCGGCTCGACCGGGATTCCCTCAGGTATACCAATTAATCAGCCACTGGTCAGTCCAAAAAAACTCTAGGTTGTTCCTTGTTGCAGAGAATATTTCCACAGCCACCAGAAACGCCATCACCAATAGCAAACGATACCCAGCAATCAAATACAGAAGATACAAGTAACGACGTCTCTGAAATTGGCACTTCGTCCGACTTAACTACGTCGGAAAAACCCAAGTCCTCCACCTTTGATTACTTGTACGAATTTTCCGAAACCAGAAAGGTTCTTGAAGAGTTCTTTAAATGTCCTTCCAATGAAGATAAGCCTACTGAAAACTGTAGCGACGTGGACAGCACTGTAAGCTACCGTATTTGTTCTATTCAGAACGGTTTCAACTCCAACATATTTTATTTCAGGATATTCAATACGACTATGATGGTAATCTTGACCACACGTCGATCAACTATATAGAACAAAGGCTTGTGAGTAGTCCAATATTAAGCCACCAACAAGAAGATGATGATGAAATTGAAATCAAGGCTGCGTCGGAAAATGGCTTGGGCACTACGAGCAATAAAGAGGACCATGACCATGACATAGACTTTTTCCTTGAGTCCGCAAGTCGTAGTAGTGGTGACATTTTAGAAAACCACGATGGACTTAATCAGAATCAAGTACCTACAAGAGCGTTTCGATATTCACCAGAAACAACCGATTATGACTCGAATTGTGGTGACCTTGACAGTAAGGTTTTTCTTTACTTACTTCTGAAATGCGTTTTAGGAGGTGTAATCTGAATATTAATTTATCGCTTTTCATTTTATTGGCTATTGATATATTTTTTTGCTTACAAGACTTAAACTAGTAGGACATTATTTTTTGTATGTTTTCCAGTCCATGCGCAGAACATTAAAATATGTCTTTGATTTTGATAATTAGTTTATTACAATTTTCAGGTCTCTCGGGAGAGTACAATGGCATATCGCCCTACTCCAACTACCCTAAATATTACACAAGTATGCCTGTTTTAGAAGATGGTCTTTCGAGCGGGCATGCTTCCGATACGGAAAATAATAATCAGCCACCAACGGGTATTTCAATACTTATGGACATGAAGAAGACACCCGTTGTTCAAGAAAACCGAGATATATCCAACTCATCTGACTTCTTTTTCAAACCACCAGAAAGTCCTAACCAAAATGGAAAAGAGGGCTCTATGCGGGATTTGAATCGACCTCGAAGCCCTGCCAATCATAATAAAGTCTTCAAGAATATCGATCCTGATCTGGATTCTCTTTACTCAATCAGTAAGTGGATGGGTTATGTCAATCATAGAGTGAATTTACTGATACATTTCAGGTGTGTTTCATCGGTCAGATATGATACAACTAACTCCTCCACCTCCAGCCCCAGCTCCCCATCGTAAATCCAATAGCTTAATTTGTTCCGAAGAACAAAGCACCGAAACTAACTCTGCGGCCTTAAAAGATCTACATTCACCGCATTTGCAGACCCAGCAAATCCGGCCGCCAATAAACAAATCGCTTGCGAGTCCGCTTATTCCTTCTGTTGATAAAGCAAGAAGCTCTTCAGCTGCATCACCACCCCCTCCACCTCCTCCACCCCCTCTGGAGAAACTCACTCCATCACCAACACTATGCTCGCCCGTTTGGATTCCACGACAGCTAGATAATATTAACAATAGTAATTACGGTGAATCTACGGATCATCATACCAAAAATCTAAGTGCCGACGAAGAAGACGTGGATACTGACCTGGAGACTGATAGACTACTTGGTCACCAAAGACTAGATGACCAAGGTTTTTACGATGAGGGTAGATCCTGGGAGCGCAAGCCTAGATCGCTTCTTGCTTCATCGCTTTCTAAATTTTCACCTAAAGTGCAACCCAGCAACAAGAACTCAAGCTCGAATTTATTGCGGCAAGGGCTAAACTCATTACTTCCTACTACACCTGAAATAGCTCCTCCACCACTAATGCCCAGCAAGTCAAGCACGAAGCTGCTGGATGTCGGCGAATCAACTTCGTCGCCAGAACATAACGATAAATCTCCGGAAAACATTCCAGAGACAAAAATTTGTTTACCGGACAGTCCTGAAGGATCGAACAAATCGAAAAAGGACAGCGAAAAGAAGGGGAAGAAAAGTAAAAACAAAGAAGGTAAAATGAAGGATGTAGCAAATAAAAATTTAAATGCATATTTTTCGCAGTGCTCATTGAAGGTGTTTTGTTTCGTGCGCGTTATTTGGGCTCTACGCAACTGGTGTGCGAAGGACAGCCAACTAAATCGACTAGAATGATGCAAGCCGAAGAAGCTGTCTCACGAATAAAAGTAAGTAGCTTGTATACGGAATTGACAGCAGCCTTGCATTCGCTCATTAGCATAATTTATTTGGCATCATATTTGTATTTTCCCCTGAAAATAATTTTTTGCATACTCAAAAGTTTGTTCCTTGTCGCGAAAGCATTATTTTGGAAGTAAGTGCCTGGCAAAATATTCACTTTTTGATTCGTAATATTCGATCCCCCATCTCTTTAGTGTTGCCAAACGATTTGTTTTTCTGTTTGCGATGACGACCAATACCGAGAAGAAATGGAACTATCACAGTGCACATTTGCTCACTATTACAGAATTTGCGCATGACTTAGAAACTGAATTCACTGGAGATGGATAATAGTTCTTATGGGATTCCAAATTCGCTTCCACGAATTTTCATAGCCCCAAGTAATAAATTCGGCTTTCCAAGTCTTTGCTTCGCGCAGTTAATGCTGTGTAAAGTGGGGCTTTGACAATTTCATTTATTTGTAATATTGAAAGTAATATTTATAATTATTCTTAAATCTTTACGCTTCACGTATCCTAGATAATTCTAAATAATGCAATTTTAAACAGTTCAAATGACGTTTTAATAAATCACTCTCTTTGGTCAAATCTACTAAGCAGTTAAATCCGAATTTTATGTCTGAATGTATATCTTCCATACGAAAATAAATTTAAATCTTGGGGTGAAACATTTATTCAATAAATTGTGCAAACTTTTTCAAGTTTACAATTTTTATTTTGAATCACGAAATCCAGAATATGTCTCCTGGTCTATTATTTTAACTGTGTCGATTTGTTTTCCAAAATACAAATGCTACCCTAGCTAAGTAATGGCCAAGCAACATATATTTCTTCTTCGTGATTATACTTAAAAAAAGCAGTCTTAACCTTACTTGCAGCTAATTGAAATTGATTCAATGTAACTACGAGTTATTCCAGGCGATAAACCTATCCTCTGCGTTGCATATTCCAACAGCACATCCAGGAGCCGTCATTGTCCTAATACTGTTGCAAGGTACATCGTAGAGATGGGTAACACGTGAGTGAAGAAATCGCGATGAAGCAATCACTAGCCCCCAACACGTGTGTCGACACACTCTATTCTGAGCGAGCTGCTTCACAGGTGGAGCAATCACTACAGTATGAGCGAGCTGAGCGTTTGGTGAAGCAATCACTTGCACTCAAGAAGTGTGTCGGCCGATACGTTTGTGTACACACAGTAGAGCTAGAGATGAACAGCACATGAACGAGGCAATCAGTTGATGTGATTATGAGTTTGTTTATGAGCTCGAACTTGATTATGAGCTCGACAGTTTTGCACAGGAGCGAGTCAATCGTTACACATAAGCAATCATTTGCGCGAAGATTTCCGTGCCGCGGAGCCTTTCACGGATCTCGTCGGAGTTGAGCGTTTGGTGAAGCAATCACTAGCCTCAACACGTGTGTTGGCCGACACGTTTGTGTACACACAGTAGAGCTAGAGATGAGCAGCACAAGAACGAGGCAATCAGTTGAATTGATTAGGAGCTTGTTTATGAGCTAAACACTTTTCAAGCAAGTCAATCGGTGCCGCGATATGAATTTCGTAAAGGCTGTAGGTAATGCCCTACAGTGCAAGCATGCCGTGGTTGGCTGTGATGATCGAAACTGACCGTCGCGTAAGAACATATGTGCACTTTATATGTGCATATGATGAAGATTTTGATTGAAACTTTCTTCCTGTAGACTTTCTGAATTTTTTTGTGATTGGATGCAGTGAGATTATCTCAGGAATGCGATGTCCGATCGAAATGAAATTTTTTTAAGGATATTGATGAAGTATAAGAGGTATAGATATTGGATAGGGATATTCGAGCAAATTTTCAGAAACTATTATATTTTGATGAAGAAAGAAACCTCAAAATACGAGAATGGGCGAAATGAAAACATTTACATTTACATTTCACACAATTCGATGCAGTGAAGTTCAGTGTATTTAGATAAGATACTTGTGAAAATTTGTTTCTAATTGATCATTAGTCTATAAATTCATTTACCAATGATAAATTTAAAATGGTAAACTTTTCAACTATATACCGTTTCGGAAAAAGTTTCTATGAGTGATTTTTTCTTTGCCGAGGTAACGTTTTAGAATAATGTGAGTGGGGAGTACTTCAAAGAAAGCAACTGTTATCCACATTTATGTTGTAGGAAATGCGGCCATAAAATGTTCATGTGATTAGCATCATATATATATATAACAAGTAACAATGTTTATTATTCACAAATTTTGGAATTTAGACATAGTTAGGTTATAGTTAGGTTAGAGATTAAGCGTATATATTGGAATAGGTATTCTTTTGGGACAATCAGTACTTAGTATGAAATTCAACAATTCTAGGTTTGAGTGTTTTCGTATTTGCGAGTATTTTCGTACTTGCAAGTATTTTATTCAAATATTCAAAAAGTTTCTAGGGCAAAGGTAGCTGAAATCGAACAAAATCGGCCAATTTTAGGTGAGAGTGGTTTGGGACATAACGGGCCAAGATCTATTTCTGCGATACAAAAATTTCAGTTTTGTAGGGGAATAAGGGGTTTTTTGGCCATAGTTTGGCAAAAACTGCCTTTACGGCACTTTCGATGATTGAAAATGGTCGGAGAGTACAATAGTGATATTTTAAGGGCGAGAAAAAATTTTGATAGAGGAATTTGGGTGAAAACGTTCTTGTTTACCAAAATTATTTTTTTGGTCTAGCGTAAATTCGGGGACCTTTCTGAGTTGTTTCGGGTCAAATTTTCATACAAGTCTGTGAAAAAGCGGCCTAGTTTCGAAGATACGGTAAAATGAAATCCGCCGGAAAACCGTCTGGAAAAACTGAAATTAGCACTTAAAGTGCTAAGGAGGAAAAGGTTGAGATCCTTTTTGGTTCGCCAGTTAGCTTCTCCGGCTGTGTTGAGGCTCTCCTCGTGACTGCAGGTCACCACGAGGGTGTCTCCAACCCTACCGGGGCTGTAAAATTTACGAGACCGCGGCAGTTAAGATGCCCCTGGATTCATATCCAGCCTTACCGAATAGGTTGGCCCCCTAGTGAGTGCATGCTTAATAGGCGAAACATTTTGTTTTTATCATTTCTTAATAACATTTTCGTTTAACTTCATGCTTCAGTGAGGCGAAGTGGAAAACCGGCTGTTTTAGATTAGCCAAGAAAAGTTTGGTATCAGAGATCGATCGATGAAAAGCCATATAGATGGCAACAGGATTAGTTTGTTCTATCTTAGTAAAGTTTTTGACTTTGGTAAATTGAACGAATACAGGAGATGTTTTGTGCATATAGTAAAATGAAAATCAAATTAAATTGATTGAATTTCATCGTTTTTCTTTAGGCCAAAAGATTTGCCAAATAAATGGCCGACCATTGGAAAGTTACGGACAAGCTGCGCGGACTAATGACTCAGTATCCTTTGAAGATTATCTTGCACCATCACCATTCTGGCTTGGGAATCTTGTGTTTGGAGGGAAGGCATATCATACCTTTTCATTACATCAATGCAAATCGTATGTATAGTATATATAGCATACTTCAACGATGGGAAATTTTCTGTGCGTTTAATTTTCTTTGTCGCCTTTTCATAGCCATGTATAAGCGGTAAATAGAAAAAATACTAATCATATGCATAATCCTTTTTCATAACTACATTTTACATCAATCAAAAACGAATTGACACAATTGATTGACTCACACTGATTGACTCATCCAAAAGAGTGAGTCGAAGTGTGTCGACACAATAAACTGAGTCGTTTTTCCCATCTCTAGTACATCGATTACTAATTCGGCTCATCTATCCCACCAGCCATTTAGTTAGCCCGTTTTGAAGATGACTAACTAAAAAATTTGGTGGTTGACTCCACAGCCAGTGTTTGAAGCGGCCAGACTCTCGGTACAGGAGAACATTTTACAACGATTTTATACCTATCGAGCTAACATTCTACTAACCACTAACATTTTTAGTGTGAGCTATGCAAATTTTAGAACAAAATTTGTAGCGCCTAGGAACTGCTTGACACACCAATTTTTGAAGATAAGTAGAGGGATTATGAAGACTTTTGATATATATTCTATCATACGGGCTCCTCATTACAGCCAAATTTTGCTATAGGCTATGTACATACTACTATGATCTCAAGAATGTATTGAAACTCAGGGTGAAAACATTTTTAGGCTTCGATCTTGCAAGAATTTCAAAATTTAAGGAAATCAAACACTTGTTGCTTATATTGAATATCGGATGCTTATCTTACAAAAGTTTGAAAGCAGCATCGATACCTATAACACAAATGATGAAAATGCTCGGTGCTTGATATACTTTTCCAGCACAGCAATTAAAAATCAACCACAACTGTTCCATGTCAAAATCAGCCTACCAAGCTTGATGAAATTAGAACTGCTTCTTTTATGAAAAAGGATCATCTTATATGCCTTTCTGAAACCTGGCTTACGGAAAGCATCCTAAGTTCGGAAATTTTTCCTTGCTATAATGTCTACTGTAGTAATCGAAATAGAATTGTTTGTGGCAAAGTCGACGGTGGTGGTGTCCTTGTAGTCATATTAAACTCTCTTCAAAGTAAGCTCTGTCATGATTTTTCTCCTTCTCCCATTGAATTTGTTGCTGCCTGTGTTTCCTTCTCTGACAAATCCTGTTTATTTGTCGCTTCTTTGTATGTTCCGTGTAACTGTCCTTTCACCACCATTGAAAACGTTTTCTCTGAACTGTTATCTTACCTTAATGTAACCTACTCTTTCACTCCAATTGTCATCTGTGGTGATTTTAACTTACCTTTTGTTCAGTGGAACCTCACTTCTTATTGTGTGGTCTTGTAATAACATATCTCTTTCCTTGTCATCTTTTCTTTCTTCATGTTCTTTCAATCAATTTAACATTGCCCCTAATAGTAATGGTAAAATTTTTCAACTTGTCCTTTCCAGCCTCGATTCATCTTCTTTTACTCTGCCTTCTGCCTCTTATCATTATGTGAAATCTGATAGCCATTATCCTCTACTATCTGCAAGTATACGCCTCCAGACTTGTATGCTACGCAAGCGGTGCAGAGTGAATCGATATAATTTTCATAAGGCTGACACAAATTGGTTTAGTTTTTTTCGTGAACTTGATGCGGACTGCACTGCTCTCTACTTCTACCGCAAGCTTCATCAACTTATCCTTGCTTACACCCTTATATGTCTGGCTATTAAACCTCATGATACTCTGTGACTCGCTGGCAATATACTTTAGATGCTAAAAACGTTGCTCGTCTGAATCGTCACTTAGCTCAGATGGTCCTAGGAGGTTTTGGTCATATGTGCGTAGCTTGAAATCTTCTTCCTTTATACCTAATTCTGTTTGTTTTAATAATTCTAGTGCTTCTACTTCGCAAGAAATATGTTATCTATTTGCTGTTTTTTTTCTCTGAATATTCTAACTCTTCCTCTCCTATATCCAGCATTCCTCCTTTTTACTCTCACACTTGCCTATCTTTACTTGAAACCAATTCCGTTGAAGTACAATCTATTATATCTACGTTTGACTCCAGCAATTCTCTTGGTCCTGATGGAATTCCTAACTTAAAAAAGAACTTGCTTCTTCTCTTTGTGCTCCCTTGTCCATTATTTTTAACATTATTCTGTGTAATGGTATTTTCCCAGTTTCTTGGAAAGTGTCAAGCATCTTTCCTATCCTTAAGTCTGGTGATCTAAGCCTAGTCACTAACTATTGCCCGATCTCAATCATGACTTGTTTTTCGAAAATTTGTGAGTGTCTGATTTTTAATCGCGTCTATGATTCTTTTCGACTGGTTTTTTGCTGCTCAAAAGCACGGTTTCGTGAAAGGTCGGAATAATACCACTAACCTTGTAGAGTTTTCTCATTTTGTTGCTTCTCAATTGTGAGCTCCTTCTTCTTAAGTTAGAGCATTATGGCATATCGGAGCCCCTTCTTTCGTGGCTGTCATTATTTGAATTTAATCGTACTTGTTTTGTCTCCCTTCGTGGCTTTTCGTCTTCTCCTTTTTATCCTCCCTGCGGCGTACCTCAGGTATCTATTCTCGGGCTTTTGCTATTTAATATCTTCGTCAACGCTATTCCTAATGTGTTTGCTTCTCCTTGTATAGTGTACGCTGATGACCTGAAAGTTTTTTGCGTTATTAATGCTCCTTCCGATCATTTTGCTCTTCAAAACGATTTAAATCGTCTTGCTTCCTGGTTTGACTGTAATTACTTGTCCTTGAATATTTTCAAATATGACTCAATGTCTTTTACATTGTAGCCTTGTGGTTTGGAGTTCATTTACTCTATTTGTGACATCACCCCTTTAGATGTGGATCATTTTACTGACCTCGGTGCTATCTTGGATCGGAAGCTAAAGTTCGTTATTCATATTCGTACCATCACTCGAAAGGCGGCCCGGATCGCTGGTTTTGTTATACGTGTTTGCTACAATTCCTTTAACATTCCCACTTGTGTGCGTCTTTTTCTTTCCCTTGCTTGTTCTACCCCTGATTATTGCTTTTTAGTATGGGGCCCTCGTTTCTGTCATTTTTCTGAGGCAGTTGAATCTGTCCAGCGAAGATTTACTCGCTGCCTTATTTTCAAGTACAACCTACCATTTGGTCCTTACAGCGAACATTTATCAACTCTTAATATTCCTCGACTTGATCAACGCAGAATTTACCTTGATGAATGTTTTCTTTTTAAAGTTTATTGCGGCTATCTATCTTCATCTTTGGCGTGTTTTTTACGGCACGCCATCATGACAGACCTATCAAGGCAACCTCAATGTTTAATGTACCTTTTGCACGTACTGACTTTTTTTTCACTCACCTGTTTTGCGATTACTGAGGATGCATAATAATGGGAATTTTTTCGCCTACTTAATCATATTTGATTTATATATTTAGTTTTCATTGTTTTATGTTACATCCGTAATCCTTTTTTCCTCTATTTTTACTTTTACTGTTTTCAAATGTTGTACTTCTATTCTTATTCTGTATTTTTCTATGTTGTTTTTTTTTTATATTTTTATTATATCCATGATTCTTTTATTCTCTTGTTTTACTTTACTGTATTCTAATTTTTGTACTTCTATTCTTATTGTGTATTTTAAATTTAATTTTAATCTTTTATTATATTTTATTTCTTTATAATATTTTTATTGATTTTGTGCGTAGTATTCTTGCTTGTTAAATGAATTATTCCAAATAAATATATAAATAAACACATAAATAAATTATTTAGTGTATTAATTTCGCTTTGATTTATAGCTACACCGCAAGTTATAATGCTTTATTTGAGCAAACTTTCAAGATTCAAAATATAAATATTACCAGTTTTACCCCAATTTTTCAACCAAACTTGTATCAAACTTGGCTTTCAGTGAGATTAAACTACTGTGTGAATTTCATCAAAATCTAGTAACTAAATGGGGATTTGTAGAACAAAAAGCAGGTTTTTTCTTAGTGATTTTTCAAGGTCCGCCATTGGGTTGTCCACATTTCGATTCTATCAGACCTGGTCCTACACTCAAAAAAATTTTGATTGAATTTTATCCTTATAATAGTAGGAAACTGGTTTCCTACTATTAAAGATGTAAATTTACAAAAGTGCGTAAAAAGAATATTTTACGTACGACCAAATCGTGTAATTTTACCCTAAAAAATGATGCAATTTTATGGCTTCGGCGCAAAGGTGAATAGCAAACTAGTAAGTTTACATTCTTTTTGCTTCAATTTATAAAAACCTGTGTATTATTCAGCTGATATGACGTAAAAGCAAAAATGCACATCGAATGTGTAAAAAAATTTGTGATTCGTTATTTCAAACGAAAAAATGAATATATTTCCTATTATCAAAGTATTAATTATAGACCCACTTTTTAAAGTGTATTTGAGGTTGCTGAAGTCAGTGAATTACGATTATATCTGACTATTGGGTCGTGAGTTCTCGCAAACATAAGCTTCAGGTGCTAAAAATGGCGGTACTTTGGTGAAAGGGTACCGTTTTTGTGCAAACAAATTTCGAAAATGTTTATTTGATTCTGTAGGCAAAGCAACAAGTTTATAAAAAATTTATATTTTTCTCCAAAAAGCAAAAAAAATTTTAAGAGGGTCGGTGACTTGAAGATTTGCTTTCTTTCACATTTATTGAAAATCACGCAAGTGTCATAGTTTTTCCTGTGAATTTCATAATAATTTGATTAATGTGTGCAAAACTATCGCAATTCGAAATTTCATAAATTTTCTTTGCTTACTTATGGGCTCTTAGCACCTATATGGGGTTTAAGGTTTCCAAAACATTGATATAACCCAGCTCAAAGCATAATTAATTTTTCTTTCATATACTTATTTCTCGAAATATTCATTTTTAACTCAAATTTTTTTTAAAAATTCACGGAAACGTCGCTGTCGCCAAAGGGCTATAGATACGAGGGTTGATCTAAAAGTAATGATAATCAATATAAACCAAGGTGATAAGACTTCAAAATTAATATTTATTTTTCAACATAGTCTCCTAACAAGTTAATATATTTAGTTCATCTGTTTTCCAAACCCAGGTTACCCTTAAACATTTTTTTTTGTCTTCACTCTCTCAAAAAGCCCCAAACAGTGGCCATCATTTCGCTATCATCTTCAAACTTCTTGCCCCGACGGTGCTCCTTGCGCTGAGAAAAGAAGTGGGAGTCACTGGGAGCTAGAACTGGCAAAGAGGGTAGATTTTCAAGCAGCTCGAATTGTGTTTCTTGAATTGCGGCCATCGCAACTACAGCCTTGTGAACCGGTGGGTTGTCTTGATGAAACATCACTCCGATTCGCAGTTTGCCGCGTCTTTTTTTTTATCAATACCCTCTCGTAATTTTCTTATTGGGTCTGCGTAGTAAAAGCCGGATATAGTGGCTCCCTTTTCTGAATATTCCACCATAATAATTCGTTCAGCATCTCAAAAAACTGATGCATAACCTTCCCTACCAAACTTGACACCTTGAATTTCTTCGGTATCGATGGAGAGGGTCGCTTACATATCATCTATTGCTAGTTGGTTTCTGGATCAAATTGGTGGATCCAGGTTTTGTCCATGGTTACGAAATGTGACAAAAACTTCTCTAGATATGCCTGGAACTTTTGGAGACTCACCCTTTTTACTTTTTACTTGTCGGTTAATTTTCTCGGCACCCAACACGCAGAGATCTTTTGCATATGTAACTCGTTGGCAGCGATACCAAACGAGATCACTGTGACCTCAGCTACATGCCTTTTTTTCACGTTGTCTTCATTGAGGTACGTGGATGGACGTCTTTTGCTGTATTCATCTTCAGTTGATGTTCTTCCCAGCTTAAACTCCTTTGCCCAGCGTTAAATATAACGGTGAAATATGGATTAGCGAATCCTCTAGTGTTCGCACTAAGTCGCTGTCTTTGATATATATTTTTTCAAACACAGGTAATTAATGACGAATCTAATCTCAATATTCTCCTCTTTGATGTTCTCCCTTTCGACTATTGTTATTCAAATGAATTTACCTCCCTGGTATCGTGGCCTATTTATATTCTTTTTTTGTACGGACTAAGTGCGTATGTAGGAAGTAAAATTTTTTTTTACTAATGGATGATGAACGCAAATGCAACCCTGCAGCTACCGCAGGCATTGAAAATGAAAACCTTCAAACCATCGGATATCCTGAAAGAACCTCGTCTTTTCCAGTAAAAACCAACTCTAATAGAAATCTTGTGCGTTATTTATACAACCAAAGGAAATCTTTTGAAATTTCACATCGGACAAGAACGGTAACCCTCTTCCAATTTACCTAAATATTAAGCATCAAAAACTTCTGTTCACGGGAACTCACGACCCAATTATCAGATACAAATGAAATTCGCAGAATGTATTGGGATTAAGTAGGACCAAATCTGATAGAAGCGATTTGGAAATGCGGGCAACTGTATGCCAGTGGTACCATCTTGAAAAATTATAAAGAAAAAAAAGGACTTTTTGCCCTATGCCCTATTTTGCCTTTTGCCCTGATGCAGTTTCCAGATTTTCAAGAAAGTAGCGCACAGTAGCGGAATCTTACTCTAAACCGTGTTTAGTAGAAATTTGGTTGAAAAATCCGGTTGGTGCTACCAGCTATGGTAATATTGGTGTCTTGGGTTTCAAAAATTCGCTCAGGAAAATAAAGCTTTTTGGCGTATTACTTCCAGTGCAGTCATGAAATCAAAACGAATTTCATATGATATATAGAACTTATTATAGGCAATATTTAAAAGGAATCTGGTAAAAAAAAACATTATAGGGCTGCCAGCTATTGTTGGTTTTGTATGTATTTGCAATATCTTTATTAAGCGAATTGATCGTTCAATTTTCAAACAGTAATGATCTGGTAGTGACAATAAACAACAAATATTAAGTTTTCGAAAATTTGAAAACTTTTGCGACTGGTAACCCTAAATTTCTTTGTACTCCTATAACTTCCAATGAAGTCATCGAATCAAAACAAAATTCGCAGAGTAGGTCGATTGCATTTGAGGCAGATGTGATATATTTGTGGCTTTGGTGCTAGCAAAGGGTTGCCAGCGCGAGGTGTTTTTTTTTCTATTTGCGTATCAATAAATATTGCTCACATTAAGTATTCATATCGTGAGTATTAACAATGAAAATAAGTTACCAGTGTTAAACTTTTTGGTTCTAAACATCTTTCGTTTTTTGACCCTTAACATTTTCTATCCCTGTAACTTTCGACGAAATCATCGGATAAAATCGAAATCGGTAGAGTTATTTGATTTTGACGTGAGGCAATTGTGGGAGACTTTTAGTTGCAGTCAGGGGCGGCTCGTCAATGTACGCAAAGGAAGCAGTGCTTCCCTTGTTAAACCACAAAATTGATTAAATAATCAATACGTACCAATCAAAAGATCTACAATCAATCATTAGCAATCAATAGAATAACATTTATTTTCTTACAAAAGGCAAAATTCCATCGCTACTATGAATCAAATGGTTTTATTTTATAACAGTCCAACTACAGAGCTTCCACGTTAAATTTACAGCGACACAACTCAAACTCAAACGTTTAACTACAAACTACAAGCACTGCATACCATTCAATTCAAAATATACAGTTCATTGAGATATACTACACACAACACTGAAGTGATCTTGCTTCCATGCTTAAACTCGTTGTTTTCGCATATATCTACTTAGACGCTTTGCCTAAATTATCCCCACAAAATTTTTACAATCAATGTACTCAAATAGTATCGCGGACGCTGGCTCAGTTCGTAGCGTCTTGGTGGATAGAAAAATTCAAAAACCCCTTGCCCCATCCACCCGCTGAACGACCCTAAAGCCTTTGTTAATTAATGAACTTAATACGCTGCAATAGTATCCGCGTCTCCTGTTTACCCTCGTGATTTATCTGTAGATTTTCTTCTGCTCCTCTTCTTACGAGCCGTTCCCCTTAGAAATTGATGCATTTTCTACTTTGTTCACATGTACACATGAACGATGCAAGCCATTGTGATGTTCATGTGGGGAATAGAATAGTAGAAGTTACATTTTTCGTGTGCAGTTTTCCCCAGATCGGTTTTTTGTGTCTGCTTTGGGTTTGCTTTCGCAAAAGACGTAGTTTTTCGGTTCTGGTGCTTTGGTGAAATGACCACTTGATTGCTTTGGACGCCTATGTTGACGCTGAAAATTCAACCGCGTCGCTATTATGGTTGTTCTCCGTCACGATCTACGTTACGAGTTGTCTTACGAGTTGTTCCCCTTCTGATTCGATGCCTTTTATGCTTTGTTTGCATGGTGTATGTACGGTGCAAGTGATTTTGATGTTGATATGGAAAATGTTAAATTGTTTCGTGTAGATCGGTTTTGTTCGATTTGTTTTGGGTTTACTTTCGCAAAATGAGTTTCTCGGTTCAGGTGCTTTGGGTTAAATTACCACTTGATTGCTTTCACCTATGTTATTTCTATGTTGAATTTCTGAAGTGTTTTCTTTAGCATTTATAATTTACATTAGGTGCGTTTTTTTATGTCTTCTTCGCAAAAAAGGTGCGGTATAACAGGTGCGACTTTTGACTTGAATTATTTTGAATTGTCAGTATTGATACAGTCGGTTATATGAAAGGATAGTTTTTAAAGTAAATTATAACATAAAGCTCGTTCAAGTGAGAGCGTATTGAATAGATGTTGTTTCGACAAGTTAATATTTATGCGTTTAATATGGATTTTAATGTGCAAAACCAAAATTGATGTGATTGTGCCATAGAGTATTTACTGCGGTAGTCTTTTTCATTGAGGACGTTTTGGTAATTTCTTCACAGATGCATATTTTGTCCACGAATTTACGAGGCGCAATTTGCTTTTTTTCCGGCGGTGCTGCGGCGATCCATTGGGGTGGTCGCCATTTTGTTTTCTAATAATTTTTTCAATGAAAATGTTAATTTTAAACTTCAATAAAGATGCATGTAAAATTTCAAATCGATATCTTGAATAGTTTTCTTTTGGTAGCTGTTTAAAAAAAAAGTTCATTTTGAGCAGTTCAACAGTGGACTAACCCCTTAATTTAATTTGCTAAAAGATGCACTATATTCTCTGCTTTGAGCTAAAAAAACTTTCACCATTTATTTAGCCTGTAATATGCTTTCAATTTAACTTTTTTTATAATTCAAAGAAAAGTTAAAAAAAATTAGTATTTTTTTTTGCTTTCAAATACTATACATAATTTGAGCCATTGTGAGATTTTTTATCTTAATGAGTACGAATATCACTGAAATAAGCCGTTGACAATCAATCATTAACTTTTAATGCAACTTAACTTTTAATGGTCGGCATTGAAATACCTAATTAATTTTTTACACGATATTTAAAAAAAATCGCATGTATAGTTTACTACGCGCTTCTTAAGTATGCTTATCTATATTATATGCTTATATATTTTGCTTGTGCTTCCCTTAGTCTCAAAACCACGAGCCGCCACTGGTTGCAGTGCTTGTAAAGGGGGACCCTACACGATCAATATGGATCGTGATATTTGGATCGTGATACTCAAGTAAATATTGATGGAATAACACAAATGCCTACACGTTCAATTGGATCACACGTCAGTACGCCTGATAATCTCGTTTGGTGTAGACGTTTGCGAATGAATGTTTGCAAAATGAGTGATGTAAAGCAAAAACAATGGATGAAAGAGTGGCTTCAATATCGTAAAAAATATTTTCATTTAAATTTGTTGGACGAGATACGCCTATATAGGGAAACTAAAGACTTCAAAAACTACTTTAGAATGCCTATTATTTTTACACATGTTTTAATTTAATTCAAATGATTTTTATTAAATTGCGGAGTTTTCTTACAAATAATTAGCTGAGAAGGAAAACCGGTAATAGGCAAAGAGTCCGGCCAACAATCAGTATGTGACCTGTTGGGAATCGATGATGATATTGTGGCGCTTAAAATATCTTCCTACATTGCCAATTAACTGAATACTAGCGAAAATTTATTGACCGGTTGTCTACACGTTCAATATTTATCGTAATCCACCTATATTGATTGATGGATTTCAAAATATCCGGATATTTTCGCGATTCGTATCGTGATCCATCAATACGGTACCCTACACGGTCAATACTTTGTATCGCGATCGAAATATCACAATCCATATTGATCGTGTAGGGTCCCTCAAAGTGTCGCAAGCAGTAAGCATTTTCTTTGTTTATGTTATGTTATGCTGCTTTCAAAGTTTCGCAGTGTTTGGCTTTCCTAAATCTTGAAATTCCTGAAATCGTTTCCACCCTATGAGTTTAAATGCATTGTTAAGATCAAAGTGATTTTATACTCGAAATAGGTTGAAGCACGAGTGGTAGAATATGCACTCAAAATCTGAACGATTCTTTTACGGTTCATCGAACATTGGTATTTCTAGCGGATCAGGTACGCTAGACTTTTTTTTTGTCTTTTACCCTATATTCCAGCAGGCGGGCATCAATTATTGACGACAGTAGCTACACCTAAGGCCATTTGTCAATATTTTATTGGTTTTTTTTTATAATTATTTATTTGGTACTTATTTGATTTTTGATATCTTGCTTTTGAATTTTATTCGGTATTATATATGTAATTTGAGCCTTGGTAAGTGAATAAATGAAATATAAATTAAAAAAAAATTGGGTCCAATTAATTGAACCACATACCAAGCTACTGTTTACTTCAAAATATTAGGTCTGTTACCGTACTACGATTAATTGCGATTAATCGCGATTAATTGCAATGAAGCCGTTCCCGTACTCCGTTTTACTGAAAACTGAAAATTTCCCCTCTTTCAGTAAGTACGATGAAATTTCAGTAGGGTGTGAGCTACTGAAAAATACTGAAAAGTTTCAAACGGTGTGACGCGAGTAAATATTTTCAAATGTGCGCGGCAAGCAACATATTTTTTTGCGTAATTTTGCTATGAAGGTCAAATACTTTTGTGGCGGTAATTTATCACCGCTTAGGATAACTTTATAATCACTATTGTTCTTCCAAAAACCAAAAACTGACACTTTTGGTTGTCAATTTTCAGGAAATGCAATGAGAGCGTTCCCGTACTTTCATGAATTTCCGCCACCACATGATTCAAGAAAATTTAGGAAAACTCAGTGACTGAAAGTACGGGAACATACCTATTATGCCAGTTAAACAACTTTATTTGTTGTGTAATCCAAAAGAAACCACCTGATTTATAACTGAACACTTCAGGGTCTGTTTTATTAATAATAATCAAAATGAAAATTCTTTCTATTACATTTTCTATTGTTTTTCAAACGTCATGCAACTGCCAAAGGTCACTTGATTTGGGATATTATCAAGGTGTTAACTCCTCCGCCTTTAAGTGCCTGCGTCCCGAAGGTCATAGTTTAAAGTTGATTGGCTGAAGATCTCTGATGGTATTGTTTGTGGCCTTGGTGAGGTGACATATGCCAAACGATGCGGTCCGCTTATTGAGCTTGTAGGCTATAAGTATACTAGATAAAATGATTAGGAACGTAATGGAACCAATGTCTGTCAAAAGCGATGTATGGTGGTTTTCATGTAGTTTTTGTAGCTCTTGTCTGTAGGCTTTGTAGATAGCCGAAGTGGAGCTTCAGATTCCTCATCTTCTCGTTTGTGCCGTTAGATTGCTCCCTTATGATGAAATTATTACATTAACTTGCGTCTTGAGTCTCGAAAGAGCGTCAGCTACGTAATTTGTTCTTCCAGGTTTGTAAATGAGCTCAAAATTATATTCCTCCATTCTGGCTTTCCATCTTTTTAACTTTGAATTGGTGTTTTTGCTACTTAGGCTGAAGGTAAGCGGCTGATGGTCTGTTAGTATTTTTATTTTCTTTGCACCATAAAGGTAATTTCGGAGGTTATCTAGAGCCCAGACGATTGCTGACATTTCTTTTTCATTGGCAGCATATCCTTCTTCCGTTTTATTCAAATCCCTAGAAATGTAAGTAATAGGCTTGTCCTTGCCGATTTCCCCTTGGGAGAGGACTGCACCAATCGCGTGGTCTGAAGCATCGGTTGTTAGAATGAACGGCCTTGAAAAGTCAGGGAAACTCATTACTTCAGCGGAGGTTAAGAGCTCTTTGAGGTCATCGAATGCTTTCATTTCTTTTTCACCCAAATTGATTTTTACCTTTTTTGACTGGTTGGCTTTTGTCTGCCCATTTGCACCACTCGTAAGGTTTGTTAAAGGCTTCGCTATTTTGGCAAAGTCTCTAATAAAGCGTCTATAGTAGGAAGTTAGAACTAAAAAACTCTTCAGATCTTTTAAGTTTTCAGGAGGTTTGATACCTTTTATAGCAGCTATCTTTTTTACATCGGGCTTCACACCTTTGTTTGATATGATATATCCCAAAAATTCTGTTTCAGTTTTAAGAAACTCGGTCTTATCCAGGTTCACTCTTAAATTTGCCTTTTCATTTGCCAAATACTTTTTCAATATTTTCGAAATGCTCTCCCTCCGTCTTGCCGAATATAATAATATCGTCTATGTAGACGTAACATATTTTGCCAATGTACTCTTTCAAGACGTCGTCTATCATGCGTTGGAAAATGGCAGGAGCATTTCGAAGGCCAAACGGTAGTCTGGTAAACTCATATTTTCCATTCATCGTTGAGAAGGCGGTTTTTGGGATGTCCTCGTCCTTCATTCTCACCTGATGGAACCCAGACGTTAGATCCAATGTGGTGAAGAATTGGGAGCCACAAAGATTGGCAATCGTGCTGGAGATGTCGGGTATCGGGTAGGTATCAGATATCGTGACGGCATTAATTTTCTTGTAGTCGATCACCATTCTATATTTCTTTATTCCAGTTGCGTCCATTTTTTTCTCTACAATCCAGATGGGTGAATTGTAAGGACTTTTTGATGGCCTAATTATTCCATTTCTTAACAGGTCTTTCACCTGATTGTCTACTTCCTGCCGCATGTTAACTGGGTATGGGTAGGTTTTGGCATATATTGGTTCATCAGTGGATGTCCAAATTTCGGGCCTAACGTTGGTATTTATGGACTGTTTATTATCAACTGGTTCGAATAGGTTTTTGTGGTTCCTGATTATTGCTATCAGTTTTTCTCTAGCTTGGTGAGGAAGGTGACTGTCCCTAATTTTTAAATTATTTACTTGTGTGGACTGTTTTTCCTTGAGTGGAATGATGATATTGGGTTTTATTCTTAATTCATTCTTTTTCCGATCGATAACTGCCTCGAGTGCCTTTAGTGTATAATCTCCAATAATTCCATCGAAGAATTTCAGGCCTGGTAAAATGAAAAACTGTACGACTGTATTGTTGCCTATGCTTGAAAAAAACCTGCCCCTAATTTTCTCTTTTACTTCAATTTCTCCTCCTGCCGATTGTATTTTGAAGGATTTTTCCGTTGGTTGTTTGGTTTCTGCTAATTCTGGTCTCACAAAATTTTTGTTAGTTCCCGTATCGATGAGTAATTGAAGAATTCTACCGTCGCTAGCTACATATTCTATGTATGGAATGCTAGAGAGGCATTCCTCATAAAATTTACTTCCATTTCCGGATCTTCAATATCTTCTAAATTATTCATTTGCATTTCTGCTTCGTAGGCTGCTACGTAGTCTTCGTTCGTAGTATCCTCTTCTATGGTATCCTCAGATGTCTCAATGATATTCACGCGTTCGTGTTTGTTTGAGTGATAATCGTTCTGCTGAGGTCTTTTAACTGGATGGCTTTCCCGTGGCCGATTCATGTAGTTCACTATTTTGGTCTTAATGGAGGGATCAACTTCCATAGGTACTGGGGGTTTTTGTGCTGTGGGCCTGACTGGTGGCTGTGGACGTTGTTGATGTTGTAGATGGTATGCTTCATTTCTCTGGTTCAGCGATAGATTCCTGGGTGCAGGACGTGGTGGCAGTTTTGGTAGAGCTTGCTGAATTGGCCTTGTTATATTCTGAGAGAAAAACTGATTTTGGGGGGCTGTGACTGAATTGATTATGCTTGGCTTGTGTATTATAGTGTTACGGAAGTTGAGATTTTGAATTTCAAGACACGTTGTATACGCTTCTGGGAGAGTTTTGGGTCTCTGAATCATTAACATCTTCGAGACGTCACCATTCACACCCCGTATAAATACATCAAGAGCCCTGTTTCTGTAAGTCTCAATTAATACTCCGATCGTTTCAGAAGAATAGTCTTCTGTTCGGATTTTATTCACGATTAGTGAAAACTGATGGTTCACAAGCGCGTAAAACTCATCGAGGTTCATATTGCTTTGATGCAAGAGATTTAATTGGTGTTCTAGTGTATGTAAGTCTCTCTTATCTGCGTAATGCAGCGAAAGACACTTCTTTATAGATGACCAACTATCGTCGAATATATTATAAGATATGAGGGCTGCATCAGCAGGGCCTCGAATCTTTTGCCGTATACTACGGAGTATTGCTCTGTAGATTGGCTTTGTTCGGACGATTTCATAGTCCTTAAGGATGTTTTCGACACTGTGGACCCAAGACAGATATTCTGCTGGATTCCCGTCGAATGTCTGCAATTCCCTAACGCAATCGGGCAGTTTCCAGATTTCTTTGAGCTCCTCCTCGGTACGGGGAGCTCGAAGTGGTTCAATTTGCGGTGTAATGGAGCCTTGTCCTTTGTTTTGCTCCAATACCTTCAATCGACTGTCGATTTGCTTAACCAAGACAATTTGTGCATTAATTGCACCTTCTAATTGTCTGATGCTTTCTGTCAACTGTTCCATTGCAGACTGTTAAAACACTCGCGCACTATTTATCCTCCCTTTGTGACTTATGCACGGGCACTGGATATTAATATTCACTTCACTTCGTAAATATATTTTTGTAAGTACCTTTCGTATTCGCTCGATATTTATTTGTTTTCAACAAAATTAATCGAAAAGTGTACTTACATTAATATCCTTTCCATCTAGTGCGGTGCTATCGATTAATAAAACTCCGTCAAGTGGTGGACCAGATATGTGAATCTAAGTTCGTGGGTTAGCTGCAATATCTCCCTTTTGGCTGTTTACTTTGATTTCGCAAATGTCTACTCGCGGTACAGACTATTCCTTTCACTGAACTACTTTATATATTAAACAATCAGGTCCCTGCTCGGGCGCCAGTTAAACAACTTTATTTGTTGTATAATCCAAAAGAAACCACCTGATTTATAACTGAACACTTCAGTGTCTGCTTTATTAATAATAATCAAAATGAAAATTCTTTCTATTACATTTTCTATTGTTTTTCAAACGTCATGCAACTGCCAAAGGTCACTTGATTTGGGATATTATCAAGGTGTTAACTTGCCTTACTGCTTTTTGGATTGACAACTCATTCGTCAAAATAAAGTTTCAAATCAACCAAACAGCATGCTTAGCTTTTCCTAGCTTGCAGGTCTTTGCTCCACTAAAATAAGGTATGCCTGTTGGAGAACTTTAACTTGGTGCTGGGACGCTGAAATAGTGTAGCAAGCAGTAAATATGGAAATATCGTGTTGGGTGAACTATAGACTATTAGCTTTAATTTGCAAACTTTACCAGCTTGCTCAATCGAATCTTCTTACCCATATTAGGTTGTGATTTGCTGGTTTGAAAAGCTCGACATTCTTTCTCGAGGCCATCGACCTTTTCAATATTAAAATTTTCTAGACCGGACGCAGCCCCATAGACAGAAGTTGAAGTTTAAGCTTAACGTGAAGTATTCTTTTTTATACGCGGATCATGCCCTCTTCTCCCACCCAGAATCTTCAGCGCCCCACAAGCAACTATCATCGTAGTATCTTAATATTGGTACATTGCTTTTGTAAAAGTTGTTTGTTGCATTTGACACTCTACTACGTATAGCATAGCATGTGTGAACGCTTTCATAGACCAGTATTACTACATATTGCTACAACCACGCATAATTTGTCATCTAATACTCTTTCTCTTTTCAAATTATTTCATCATGCTGCGTTCGATCATAACTAGGCATTGGTAAGTATAATAGTAATTGTAAAGTAATTTTGCAGAATCATTTCCATCAGCTGCTTTTCCTATTTGGTTAATCACATCCACCAGTTTGACAATCATGAAAATGCTTTATTTTACACAGGCACCTGATGGTGAAGGACAGCCAAGTACTGAAGTCGATTTATTTATTTCAACGGAAAAAATAATGGTTCTCAACACTGACCTCAAGGAAATTATGATGGATCACGCGCTAAGAACCATTTCCTATATTGCAGACATCGGAGACCTGGTAGTTCTTATGGCGAGGCGACGCTTTGTGCCCCAGGATATTGATGACGCGCCGAAACCAAATCGAACTCCCAAAATGATATGCCACGTATTCGAAAGTGATGAGGCTCAGTTCATAGCTCAATCGATTGGGCAAGCATTTCAAGTTGCTTACATGGAGTTTCTCAAAGCCAACGGGATTGAAGACCATAGCTTTGTAAAGGAAATGGACTACCAAGAAGTGCTCAATAGTCAGGAGATTTTTGGCGATGAGCTCGAAATTTTCGCGAAAAAGGAATTGCAAAAGGAAGTCGTCGTTCCCAAGGCCAAAGGCGAGATCTTAGGGGTAGTTATCGTAGAGAGCGGCTGGGGCTCCATGCTTCCGACCGTAGTGATAGCCAATCTCATGTCGACGGGTGCGGCGGCACGCTGCGGACAACTGAACATAGGCGATCAGTTAATCGCTATTAACGGCTTGAGCTTAGTGGGACTTCCATTATCAACGTGCCAGAATTATATAAAGAACTCAAAAAATCAGACAGTGGTAAAATTTACAGTAGTTCCGTGTGCACCCGTAGTTGAAGTTAAAATTAAGCGGCCCAACACCAAATATCAACTAGGCTTTAGTGTGCAAAATGGAGTGGTGAGTGTAGACGCAGGTCTTCGTTCCGAAAAATTGTCGACTATAGTTGTTCTTCCATTGTAGATTTGTAGTTTATTGCGCGGCGGAATTGCAGAAAGAGGAGGCGTTCGAGTTGGACATAGGATAATTGAAATTAATAACCAAAGTGTCGTAGCTGTACCACATGAAAAAATCGTCAACTTGTTGGCGACATCGGTTGGCGAGGTAAGTGTGGAGTTTTTTATTGATAACTGATCATCTAAAATTCAGACCCAAGGTGCAACATCAATTTGGTTGGTTGAATGATGACTTGTTCTTGACTCCAAATTATTATTTTCCATGGAAGTCTTATGTTACTTTCGAATTTTACAAAATGTCTCTTTGTATTTTAAGTCTTATGCTGTCTACTTTTTTGTTGATGCTATTGTTCAACGTACTCACAGTTATTTTCCACTATCATCCAATAGTAAGTCCTGGAAACTTGAACAAGTGCAAGCTTTAATAGCAGAAGCTACCATACTTAAACCCGTTTGCTACGACGCTTAAACCACCAGCGTTTGCATAAGTTTCTGTCCGTGTGAAAAAAATATTCAATGAGTGAAATTTTATTGGATGTGTTCTTGCCACCATTATTTTCTAGAATCACTTTCTATGGATTTAAGTGTTTTGATTTTTTTTACAATAGGAAGCCTTGTTTTCCTTGGGAAGACTTGAGGGGGTGGTTCCCGACACTCTTCTCGCCGTTGAAACTATTGTACAAAGCACAATATGATAGTAACGATGCTGCAAGATTCTTAATTGCTGTTTTCGTATTGTCTGTTAAGACATACGGGGACTTATTAGTCATGAAGAAAAATGTATACAGCTTACAATACAGTACTTTCTCAGGAAACATTTTCATCGTAGTTGTTTGGTTGGGGAAAAGAATATATAAAGCCGATAATACCATTCTCAAACGAGCAGCAACACCTTCGACGAAAGCAGTTGAGCTTCTCTAACGAGCTTTGCACCTTTGTTTGTTTTTCTCACTGTTTTTTTTTTTCGTTACGATTAGAGCCTAGTACCAAAAATACCCTTTTATCAATATCGAAATAAAATGTCGACGTTGATACTAAATGTCATTGTTTTGAGATTCAAAATTTTGCGCCGACATCAAAACTTGTAAAATTAATGCGCTTAGCACTTTGAACCGACTTTCTCACTTTGAAATGAATAAACGATGTAGGCATTTCACTGACTGAAAAGGTTAATTAAAAAGCAGCGAAATATTATTTAGCAGCATCTAATAGCATTTTCGATTTGCGATTAGCGGCTTCGATTTCGTTCATTAGACTATACTGCCCTGATTCGCATTAACGTTCTTTCTACATTTGAGCGGTTTCGAGATATTCAATGATATGTGTTTTGATTTGTACCGGAGATGTATTGAGACTGCATTTTTCAATTCTGATTTTAACATAATTCCACTAAAGATAGGTGTTTCAAATTTTGCAGAATGATGTAATAGAGTATAAGTTACATCCGCTGTTAAATAAAAAATGACAAAACTGTAGATAGAACGCTTATGCGAATCAGGGCAGTGTAGTAGCTTGCTGTATTCGATAACGTTCCTGCATTCAGAGAGCTTTCGCTAAGATTGGGCCTTTCCACACTTGTATTCTTGATGCACTCCTCAAACCGGTTATACAACAATCACCATTTCCACACTTGGTGTGCATCAGCAACGGAAGCGTTCATATACCGATTATGCATATGAATGTGTGCGTGTTGTTGTTTTTTCATTTCGACTTGAGTGTTTCATGAAAAATTCCTGACCCGTGAACTATGTTTATAGTTGTGTTAGTGATTTGCATAAGTTTCAATCAGTTTCAAACGTGATGCAAAATTCTCTCCACTTGCATCACTTTTTGTAGATAATTCCCCTTGATTCTTCTGCCTTTTGTCCAGAAAACCGGTTTGAGGAGTGCATCAAGAATACAAGTGTGGAAAGACCCATTAGTTGTTAAACTAGAATGACACAAAGAAAACACCGAACTGAAATCTTATCTAGGTTTTAATCGATATCAGACTTGAAATTTGTATATGAGGTATCTACATTAAAACACTCAAAAACAGTCTGCACACTACAAGATTTGATGTAAAATAATTGACAATTATGGAGTGCTATGCAAATTCTTTCAATTCAAACTGCCGTTTTCACAGTAGTGGTACGAACTAGAAATGAAGCGTGTATACTAAAACAGGTATATGGAACAGGTATTTTTTTGAAACAGCCAGTACCTAGTACGAAATTCAAAAATACTAGGTACGAGTATTTCTGTGAACTATACATGTTATCAAGAATTTACCCAATAAATTTCCTCCATTTGATTCATTTCAATCAAACAGTGACGTAATAGTATCATTATATTAATATACACTCATATGTCATACTTGCAAGTGCTTTTATACTCACGAGTATAGTCCCAAAATATGCGATACGAAAATACTTGCAAGTACAAAACTCTAGCGCACCTGAACCGCTAGAAACACTAATGTTCGAAGAACAGTAGAAGAATCGTGCAGGTTTTGAGTGCATATTCCACCACATGTGCTGCTTATTACGGCCAAACTGTTTCAAATGCCACGTTTTACTTTCGTCTTAAGAATGCATTATAACTCATATGGTGCAAGGTTTCAGATATTACCACTGGCATGAATTTCAACGTTTATGAGAGCAAAACACGGGTTAATTATATTCGTTATCAGTTGCTTATTTCACATAATTTTGAAAGCAGCATCTCATATAACATCAATGAAGAAAATGCTCAGTGCCTGCAGCACTGTAACTGAAGTTGGTGTTTGGGGCTGCGATCCGAAAAATTTGCAGAACTTTGCGAATTGTAACATCGGTTATTTATTTTCATTGTAAATGTTTCCGGTATGTATACTAACTGTAAGCATTTATTGATACAAAAGTAGCACAACCGACTCGTGCTGGCAACCTTTCGCCAGTATCAAATCCAAGAATATATCAAATCTGCTTCACGTTGTTTAATTACATTCGAAGTTATAGGAGTATAAAGAAATTTAGGGTTACCTGCAGCGAGTTTTTTCAAATGATCGAAAGCTTAATATTTGCTGTTTATTGTCACTACAATATCATTACCATTTGAAAATTCTACGATAAAACCGCTTAATAAAGATATTGCAATTAAACACAAAACCAACAATAGCTGGCAACCCTATCGTGTCTTTTCAACCAAATTTGGCCTGAATAATGTTTATGACAGGTTTCATTAATTGTATGAAATTCGTATTGATTTCATGACTGCACTGGAAGTTATAGTACAAAAAGTTTTATTTTCCTGAGCGAATTTTCAAAACCAAAGACACAAAAATTACCATAGCAGGTAGCACCAATCAAATTTTTCAACCAAATTTCCACCAAACAGAGATTAGAGTTAGGTTTAGCTTCTGTGTCAATTTCATGAAAATCTGGTAACTTATTCACATTTCATAGGGCAAAAAGCAGTTTTTTTTCTTTGTAATTTTTCAAGATGGCACCACTGGCACAGAGTTGCCCACAATTCAAAATCGCTTCTATCAAATCTGGTCTTACTTAAGTCCAATGCATTCTGTAAATTTTAGCTGTATCTGATTATTGGTTCGTGAGTTTCCGTGAACAGAAGTTTTTGATGCTAAAAATATAGGTTAACTGGGAGAGGGTTACCGTTCTTGTCCGACATGAAATTTCCAAAGTTTTATTTTGAACGTGTAGATAAAACATAAGATTTATATACAGATTGGTTTTATTGTAAGAAACGGACATTTTTTTGAATATTCGATGGTTTGAATGTTTTTACTTCCAAATTTTTTTTTTCAAAATGAAGACACCAAAATTATCATAGCTGGCAGCTCCAATCGAATTTTTCGACCAAATTTCTACCAAACGTGGCTTAAAGTAAGGTCCAGCAATTGTGTAAGTTTCGTCAAAATCGAACGATTCAATCAGAATTTATAGGGCTAAAAACAGTTATCTTTTTTAGTGGTTTTTCAAGATGGCACCACTGGCACAGAATTGCCCGCATTTCAAAATCACTTCTATCAGACCTGGTCCTATTTAAGGTCAATACATGCTGTGAATTTCAAATAATTCTGCCCATCGGATCGTGAGTTTCCGTGAACAGAAGTTTTTGATGCTAAAAATATAGGTAAATTGGGCAAGGGTTGCCAGGCGTGCCCTTTATACCATATCTTTTTTTTTTTTTGGTTATGTAAACAAAGCACAAGATTTACATATGAAAGGCTTATTTTTGAAGAAACTGCATTTTTTCAAGAGAGACGATGATTTGGAGGTTTTCACTTTCAGTGCCTGCCCTAGCTACAGGGTTGCCAGCACGCTCATTAAAAGCCACATTAATCTACAACTAAATAATATCAATATGTCCTGAAAATTTGGTAATGATTGAATAGCTCTGTCAAAAGTTATCGAAATTTAAAAATTTTCAAATTTTCCCGTCCTCTTTTTAGGCACCCAGCGCACACATAGGGTTAAAATATTCCAAAGCATTATCCGATTCATATGTAAAACACGTTAGAAATTTATTTTATTAACTTTATTTTTGCGAAAATCATTTGTGCACGAAATAATAGGTATATTAAAAATATCACTTAAATGCCCGCCGGCGCGAAAAGGTTTACAATAACTGACATTTAAAGAGACCTGGACCTATTCTGCATATACACCAATGTATCCTGAAAGTTTCAGCTCAATCGAATGGCGCGTTCCCGAGATTATCTCACTGAAATTTTTTGTACATATATATATATATATATAAAGAAATATGAATTTTTGGCCGAATCGATTTTAATACTAATGTTCTTCGAACATTAGTAAAAATACTCGCAAGTACGAAAATGCTCGATACGAAAATACGCGATACAAAAATACTTGCAAGTTCCAAAATACGCGATACGAAAATACTTGCAAGTATGCCCTCTGGTGGTAGAATTTCTCGGCTGTAGTGCATCAAGTCGAGTTTACCTGAAACTTATGTTGGGTACTTTTTTTGGGAGTGGGTGTCAAGAACCTTCAATAGGTATCCTGCGTACGATACATGAATACGTGAGAATCGTACTAACTTAAAAACATCAACCACCGACCACGGAAACCCTAGCCAAAACCACTTTCGCATTACTTTAGCTCGGCCGTTCTAGTAGCACATACCAGATGTCCCACCGTCATACTTCCGTTCTGTCAGGCTTTCAAGAGTTTATGAGGTACCCTTCCTCTTTTTTCAAACGGAATACCAGCTCCACATATGCTGACACAGCTGACCAGGTGTCATCTAACTGTAGCACCATCTACATGATTGACTGCGACGTCACAGGGTTAATTGCAGAGAAAAACATGTGGCGCTCTCTTGTGAAGTGGTTGCAATGAAAAAAGGTATGCAGAGCATCATTACTTTATTTAGCACAATATTTACAGGACTCCATACTGACTTTTCCCATGCTGTGATGGTATTTCCTGAAGTAGCCTTGGTCTGATAAGAACTGGCACTGGTAGAAATTTATTATCTTTATTATCGAAATTTATTATATAAGCCAAGGTTTACAGCAGCATTGAGTGAGTCACTGTCAAAGAAGTTTACGTATTAGGACCGCGAACGTTTCAATGAGCTTCCCAAGCAAGATAACAGCCAGCAGCGCCCTATCGCATCTTTTTCGTATGCGCTCTCCATAAGCCAGCTTGGAGTCCAATATCCCTCCAAGATACTTAGCAGATTTTCAGGTCTCAAGCACTTCGGAGCCAACCGTCATGCGTTTAATGGTCGGTATCCTCCTCTTTGACAGTACGACAATTTTAGCTTTTGCAATCGCTGGAGACCATACCTTTCCATCCAGCCTTCAACTCTTTTCATTACTTGATTGAGTGTGAGCTAGGCGAGGTGAATGTGATAACAGCGGCTACATCATCGGTATTTCAGCTTATTTTGACATTTCTGTACGTTTTCCGGCAGCGATCCTCGCTGCGTTAAAATCGTTACGGACGTCCAACGTTACCAAAAACACTATGGGCTTATCCCAATAGCAAACGGCTTCTGCGCGATCTACTCCATTAATGAATTCGCAGATGGCACTTATTATTGCGTGGCTACTGCGGAATCCGTGTTGGTATTTTGAAAGGTCATCAGTTCTTCCTATAGCCGCCTTTAGCCGATGTTTTAGCAACTCTTCTATAAGTTTCTCCGCAGTATCAACCATGCAAAGAGGTCCTTGCGCTGATGGTATGTTAGCATCTTCCTTTCCGTTTGCAATAAGAGCAAGTTGCGCCACTTTTTAGGGTGAGGATAAAACACCCACCAGTAAACATTCGTTATACATACTTAGTAATGTGGGCGGATGTCTCTCCGCCATTACTTTAAGAACTTCTACTGGAATATTGACCAGGCTTGCGGCACAGCGTAAGAAGTTAGTTCCTAACCAGCGTGCGGACTCCGTATATGTATACAGACCAAAAATTCAGTGAACCGGCCAGAGATTGTATTGTTGATCACATACTCAGGCTAGATTTTTCGTTGCACACATACGGCTCACTCAGGTTGCTTTGCGTAAATGGAGGCGCAATTTGAAGGTCAAAGCGTTTTTTTTTTAGAAAATGGAAGGAGTTCACCCACTTATCTTTTCCTACACTTTGCCTGGGGCTTTTCGGTTCTTCATTAAGATACTCGCGCTGTGTTGTTCTTCTTCAGTTCCTGGTGGACGGTTTGATCGTTTTCTGCTCTCACGTCGTGCGCTGGGAACAGTGGATATACAATATTTCTCAGAACATCGGGTTAGTACGATCATTAGGAAAGAATGATCATCGGTCGCTACTTCTGTATGTGACTTTTGATACTACACGTTTGACGTTTCCAGCCGAGGCGTTTTTATTGTGTTATAGCTAAAACTAGGAATTCTTGAATAAATATACTTTGGGTCTGTTCAATGTGCTGCTATAGCTGCTCCAAAAGCATAGCATAGCATCACTTTAGCAAATGTCAAAACTCGCAGTAGCTAGGTGAAGCAGCTATGGATATTGGACAGCCAAGAGCTGCTACGAAGGTCAGCCTTTACACAGGAAATTCAAAAATAATTTTGTTTCAATTTTTTTATTGTAATTTTTGCATTTTCGTGGATCAGTTCAATACTTTCATTGCACTTTTGAAACTGTATGAAATTTAGGAGTTTTCAACATACAGCTGCACAATCCATTAAAATTTTCCTAACATATTTAAAACGTATCATTTATTTCCGGCTTTTGACGCCATATATGAGAAAAAGAGCAAAAATAATCGTTGAAAATTTGATAATACAGGAATCAGTGCACCCGGTCTTTTACGCTTCATGTTCGCCTTCTAAAAACTCAAGATGAGCTGCGCTGTGTACAAGCCAACTTAAAACTCGATTTGAGTTTAAGTGTTTAAAAGCCCGTATTTAATTTATGCTGTCACTATTTTCAAATTTATTCCTCATCTCCTGTGTCACAAAAGCGCAAAAACTTCTTTTCATTTCAATTTCCCATTGAAAATGACGTTTAAACTGCATGTCAGCTGTGTACGCACGGCCATTTTGCCTTAGCTACTTTCTTGCTATCCTCCAGACTGCGAGCAGCAAATAGCTGCTACCTTAGCAGCTATGCCGGAATCTTGGACAGCCCGACTGTCAAATAGCAAGCATCAGAAAGTAGCTATTTCGTGACATTGGACAGCCAGAGCTGCTAAAATAGCAGCTAATAGCTGCTATAGCATGCACATTGAACACACCCTTTGTATTGCGAAAGTAGCGATTCATCTTTGCTTTACGGCTACATAAAATTTATCTAACATTGCCGGCAAGGAAATAATGTTGCAATGATAAAAAACTTGGTATGGTTTCTTTTTAGTTTAAGATACCAAAACGATAATTTCAATTATGACCCGAAACCATTCAAGGTAAAAGCTTACTTTTATTACTCTATTTTTCTAATTACTCCTTTGCCTTTATTATACAGGGTGTTTGGTACTCGGTGGACACTATTGTAAGGAAGCATTCCTTGATATATTTTGAGCAAAAAAATCTTCTGCAGGGTGGTCCGGTTTTCAAAATCTACGGAGTTACAGGGTGGTCAATAAAACTGTTTCGGACCTGTACCCTGACTCACTTAAATCATTATATCTTGAAAACTAATAATCATAACGCATAGTTTTATGGCTTTTTTTGTGAAATCAAATGACTTCTAATTTGATGTAATATCCTAAATTGTAACTGTACCTGATTTTGAGATATTTACTTGAAAAGACAAAATTTTGGCACTTCTACCCCGAAAATTTTGTGTTCAATGTCGTTTTTCTCAGAAAATCTCATGACTAGATGCCATTTGAATTTTATTTTTTTATAGGCCATATTGTTAGCTACAAAAATTGCATACACACTTGTTACTTCGATTTTACCATTTCGCAAGTAATAAGCGAAAATACATATTGCTTAAAAACTGAATATGACTTAAGGGGTTACCCCCACTTGTAATTTTGATTTTTGGATTTTTTGTTGTTGCATTTTTTTTAAGTATAACTATCTAAGAATACGTCCTTCAAATTTCAAGTCGATCCGAACATAATTGACTGAGATATGAGCGTTGAAAGTGAAGAAACTATTACTGAAACAACCGTTTCTTATACTTATAAACGCGTTTTTCTCGAAATGGCATTTTTGAAGTCGGTGACCAAAATTACTCAAAAACTACTGAGCCGATCTTTTTGAAACTTGACAGACTTATTCAATAGATAAAAATGTAGTGTTTGATCGTTCGGTTTTTCTTTTTGATAAAAAATGGCCGTTTTATAGCAAAAAGACGACCGTTTTTTTAAGTGAAAATCGAACCATTAACTTTGGCTGTCCGCCATTTTGTAAAAAATGGATGTTGTTTTAAATCCTTCGATCAAACATTAGTTTATACTGTTATTTAACTAAATTCATCGCTACTTTTTGCTTCAGATGACCCAGCTCGACACAATGTTGGTCACCGCAAAAAGTGAAAATTAAAATACCATTGTTTTGACGGCCATTTGTAATTTAACGATGTAATATTTTTCAATAAAAAAATTACTGGATGGTGCTTAATGTATGTACTTTAAGATATTATAGTAGTCGTTTAAAAAAATTTCGTAGTTTTCTTAAAATAAATTCATGAAAATGACCGATTTTTTTCCGCTACAAGTGGGGGTAACCCCTTAAAGTGGCCCTCGTTTTCGATCTACACTCTTTGCTTAAACTGAGAGAATTTATTAAAGGTTTTTACGCTTTATTTCAAAATTTTTGAGCTACAGTAAATGTTCAAAATGGTCACCTTCATTTTGAATACACACTAAAGCTCGTTTTGCAAGGGTCCTTTTTATATTCATACTGCTCCCTCACTTTTGTTGCAGCAGCAGCGATCCTGGTGTTTAGGTCTTCCAATGTTGATATTTTCATTGCGTAGACAAGGTCTTACATCCATTCCCATAAAAAAAATCCATAACAGTTAGATCAGGAGATCTCGCGGGCCAGTGTATTGGTCTATTTCTGCTGATCCAGTAATTGGTATGATTGGAATTCAACCAATCTCTGAATGGTTGGTCGTAGTGAACTGGAGCACCATCCTGTTGGTAAAACATGGAAGCCAATCGTTGCAGGGAAATATCCTCCAATAAGTCCTGCAGATTATGTCTTAAAAAATGTAAGTAATTGGCACTATTTAGGGTAGGCGGAAGCCTAATAGGTCCAATTAAATCGTCACCAATCACTCCTGCCCATAAATTTACGCTGAATCTATGCTGAAGTCATGAAGTCCTTTTTGCGTGTAGATTGCTCTCAGCTCACTTATGTAAGTTGCGAAGGTTCGTGATACCATCCCTGGTAAATAAGGACTCATCCGTCCAGAGAATGTTGTTTAAACATTTCTGTTGTCTATTTGTCTCTCAAGGAGCCATTTGCAGAACTCCATCCTTTTGGGCAAATTGATGTGTAGCAGCTCCTGCACTGGTGTGTGATGGTAGGGATGTAAACGGGCTGCTTTTAAAATACTCCAAACTTTCCACGTAGACACGTTAAACTGCAACGCCAATCGTCGATTACTGATTGATGGGTCAGTTTCCATTGCAAGCAGTATTTCTTCATCGGTCCGTTCAGCGATTGCAGGCGCAGGATTTGCATTTACTCAGCTCGTCCTAACGCTGCCAGTTTCCCAAATCCTTGTCTATAGTTGCTGAAACACTCTCCGTCCAGGAACCCGTCGATGGGGTTATCTCTGTTGATACAAAGATTGCGCCTCTTGTGAACTTCCCCGGCACTCTCCATATACGTACATAATACCTGCATATTCGTCATTAGTATAGTGAGACATTTTGGATTTATGTTTGAAATTTTAGTGATATCTTCTAGTTCGAGAAATGTACCGAAACTGACAAAAATTTGAAAATGGTTCTGTTTTTATGGGGTCTTAATTTTTTTATGTATTCCATTAATAAAGGCAAAGAACTGTACCCAATTTTACCTTTACCATCCAGGTAGGTGCTTCAGTAAAGTTGAAACTTATTTTAATTTAGTTTATTTTATAGATAGTTTAAAAAGTAATTAATGGGCAGTACAAATACTTAAGTACAAATAACAATTTAAGCTTTTCTTTTCAACGAGGACCACTTTACGGCAAGTTTACTTTTTAAGCGATATGTATTTTCGCCTACTACTTGCGGAACGGTAAAATCTAAGTCATAAGTGTGTATGCAACTTTTGTAGCCAACATGTAGCCATTATGGCCTATAAAAAAATAATAATCAAATGGCATCTTTTCATTAGATTTTCTGAGAAAAACGACATTGAACACAAAATTTTCGGTGTAGAAGTGCCAAAATTTTGTCTTTTCAAGTAAATATCTCAAAATCAGGTACAGTTACAATTTAAGATGTTACATCAAATTTAAGGTAATTTGATTCCATAAAAAAAACAAAGGTTTAGTTTTCAATATATAATGATTTAAGTGAGTCAGGGTACAGGTCCGAAACAGTTTTATTGACCACACTGTAACTCCGTAGATTTTGAAAACCGGACCACCCTGTACAACAATTTTTTGCTCAAAATATATCAAGGAATGCCTCCTTACAATAGTGTCCACCGAGTACCATACACCCTGTATATCATATTTTCTTCATTTGGACTAAAGCCAAGGAAGAATTACAAAGTTCCTTTGTCAATTTTGAAGCAACACCGGTTCGAGCCTCAATTTAGAGTTTCAAACAGATTCTGAATTGGAAAATTACGAATTTTTCAGATACTTGTCGCTTTTTAAGACAATCACACAAATTTTATTGCGGCACGATTAAATGTCAGAAAAAAACCATTGAAACAGCTCGCTGATAATGTGTCACATTCATCTTGTCTCAAAAACTTATGAGCAAAAGTAGGTCGAATTGGAATTTCTTCCTCCTAATAATTTGAGGTCCTTGAGGTTCACCACCACCCGACATCATCTTATTCTCATCATACTATATGGCTACTGTGGTTCGATTATTTACTATTAACTGAGCAACACTCTGCACCATTAAGGGGTTACCCCCACTTGTAGCGCAATAAAATAGGTCATTTTCATGAATTTTTTTTGACAAAACTACGAAATGTTTTTAAACGACTGTTATATGTTCTTAAAGTACATACTTTGAACACCTTTCAGTAATTTTTTTATTGAAAAATATTACATGATTTAATTACAAATGGCCGTCAAATCAATGGAATTTTAATTTTCACCTTGTGCGGTGACCAAAATTGTGTCGAACTGGATCATCTGAAACAAAAAATAGCGATGGACTTAGTTAAATAACAGTATAAACTAGTGTTTGATCGAAGGATTTAAAACAATATCCATTTTTCACAAAATGGCGGACAGTCAGAGTTAATATTTCGTTTTTCACTTAAAAAAATGGTCGTCTTTTGGCTATAAAACGGCCATTTTTTATTTAAAAAAAAAAATCGAAAGATCAAACACTACATTTTTATGTATTAAATCAGCCTACTAAGTTTCAAAAAGATCGGTTCAGTAGTTTTCGAGTAATTTTGGTCACCGACTTCAAAGATGTCATTTCGAGAAAAACGCGTTTATAAGTATAAGTAACGGTTGTATAAGCAACAGTTTCTTCTCTTTCAACGCTCATATCTCGGTCAATTATGTTTGGATCGACTTGAAATTTGAAGGACGTATTCTCAGATAGTTATACTTAAAAAATATGCAACAAAAAAAAAACGAAAAACTTCAAAGTTACAAGTGGGGGTAACCCCTTAATTAATAAAACATTGTCTTTCATTGGTTTTTTCAACAAAATTTATAGCTCACCTGTAGTACTCATAGCCGTTAATTTCATTTTGTTTCAGGTTTTAAGATTTTTCATTACGTATGCCAATCACAAAACCATTCTTGTACTTTCAGATTCTGATGAAAACTATGCCAACATCAATGTTCAGACTTTTAACGGGACAAGAGAATCCGATTTATATATAAATTCCCATTATAGCTATTGAGTAAAAATACAATAAAGTATGTGACGTGGATTTGATCTGCAGTTACAAAAGTTTTGAAGCAACCTGGCGAATTTCGTACATAAGTAAATAAAACACGAAAGTTGATAACATTGCGAATTATTTATATTTCCAACAAAAACTCATCATGCATTTGCTTGCACACAATTATACAAAATAACATATGTATCTTAAGAATACGCATTGCATTGAAACACTGAACCTTATAGCTTCTAAACAACAAACAAAAATCCACTATAACAGAAACTTAAATGAGTCGTTTCACAAATAGACAAAGTTTTTCACTATCTTAGCTTTACCTATATAACAAACTCCGTTCACAATTTCTCGCGTGATAAATACAATTGCCTACAAATATTCATGGAATTAAAGTACATCAACATACTATACAATTGTTCTAAACACAAAATTGAATGACTAGCCAGTGACATGATTCAAAACTTGAATAACTGGTCAAGATTGATGACATATGATAAGATAAGCAAATATTTATTTAAGTACATCGCTTATACAATCAAATCTTATTGATAACGTTTGTTTCGTTTATGTTTCATTGCCAAACCTTATCCTAAACACGTACGCAGAAAGCGTCTTATGCGAATCGCCCTCCTGCTGCTACGTATGCATGCCAGGCTAGTTTTGATATCCACATGAAAACAAAAACAAATCAATCGTCTCTCAGTTGGTCTTTTGATTGAAAATAGCCTGGCGCTGAGAGACAGTACAATAGAAAACCATACAAAAACAGTGAATCACTATATAAAATCGCTTTTTCCTAAACTATTAGAATAGAGAACATATATGAAGTAAAGAAAAATAAATATATGCATAGTTTATATGATAAACATATACAAAGAGCGTATTTCGTTGTTTTCAGTTATAATTTACGACTTCCTCTGGAAAGATTGTAGAAATAAATCTATATGAAGTTTAGTGAGTGTTTCTATCATGGCAAGTTCTCATCTAGGCACTCTTTTGCTTTATTTTCATTTTGACGAAATGCAGGAAATTTGTTCTGGGGTTTGGGATGGAGAGCAATTTAAAAAATAGCATAGCGCATCAAAAACGCTAGAAAACTGATTTTCGAAGAAATTATCTTTGAGTGGCTTAAAAATGTGAAAAAAAGTAATACACTTTATTGTAGTATCATATCAACCATTTCTTACTGAAAGTAACAAAAATCATTTCCTGACAGCATTTCCTATAACACAAATATTCAAATGAAAATATTCAGTACTGGCAACATTTTTCGAAAGCAGCAGCAATAAGTCTACTATAACAAACTCGTGCTAAAATCAACCTATTCTTTGAATTTGGTTTCCATCCAGAGATATCATCAAAAGTTTAAGCGATTAAACTATAGGTCTGTTCCCGTACTACGATTAATTGCAATTAATTGCAATCAAGCGTACTAAAACAGAGTTTTTTAGTCCGTTTTAGTACGCTTCATTGTAATTAATTGCAATTAATCGTAGTACGGGAACATACCTATTGTCTGGGTATGCCATCCAAAAAGCTCGAAAACGCGTAAAATGTTAACATTGGTTGCTTATTTTATTGTAAATGCTTTGCGTATGAACACAAAAAGGAAGCATCTATTGTTGCAATATTTCAGAAAGACTAGTGCTGGTAATCTTGTGTTTGCACCACAGTCAAAAATCCAACAAATCTGCTTCAAATTAAATTAAACCCACTCTGTGAATTTCATTTCGATTGGGTGACTACACTGTAAGTTAAAGAGGTGAAAAGATTTTAAGGGCTACTTCCTCAACACTTTTCAAAGTTTTGAAACGTTAATATTTGTTGTTAATTGTCTTTGCATATATATATATATATATATATATATATATATATATATATATATATATATATATATATATATATATATATATATATATATATATATATATATATATATATATATATATATATATATATATATATATATATATATATATATATATATATATATATGTATATATATATATATATATATATATATATATGTATATATATATATATATATATATATATATATATATATATATATATAAATATATATATATATATATATATATATATATATATATATATATATATGTATATATATATGTATATATATATATATATATATATATATATATATATATATATATATATATATATATATATATATATATATATATATATATATATATATATATATATATGTATATATATATATATATATATATATCAGTGGCGAGGGGTGAAATATCAATGGAGGGAAGCCGAAAATTTATCAACCATTTTACATATAATAATGATGTCTGTCATTCTGGTGTTTGTCATACTTACTAATTTCTATTTTGTTCTCGTCACACTAACAGACAGGTTAAAAATTCCTAATTCAAAAAATGATATGCACATGTATATCAATAAATTAAAGAGCAGTTTTTATAGGGTCACGTACAATATACATGAAACCATTTGCTTTAATATAAATAATGCTTATAAAAAAGAAGCATTAAAAAAACGTCGGGCTGAGGATGCAGAACGCTAAATGGAAAATATTGAGTGCAGGTATTTTGCATCCATCAAATTCAAAAATATCTTGGAAAAAAATCGGTTGAAATGTAAAAATTCACGAAAAAGTACCAACCCATAACATAAGGGTTTATAGACAATTTCTCATTAACTATGCTTTCAAACTGTATTACGATATTTAAAATTTAAAATTACATTATTTTTAAGTGTTTACGTATAAGATTTAGGTAGACACAATCAAAATATAAAGATTCAGATTTCCCACGACAAATAGTCTAATGCACATTTTTTTATTTACTTATTCCTGTTTTTGATGAATTATTATCTAATTAGAAAAGGAAAAATAATTTTATGCAGAAAATGTATCATAAAAGAGTTTAACGCAAGGCAGGGATTCATTTCTAAAACTAACATTTGACAAATTTTAGTTTTTAATACCCAGTAAAGTTTTATCTTCATATTATTATTCATATCTTAAATATAACTTAACACCACCGGCTCCCACATTCCAACTTAGCCTTTCCATATGTGTATTGTATGCAACTTAGCATCAACGGCCCCCACATTCCATTCACACGGTCCGAAGCAACTCGACACCTGTCTGGAAACAATTAAATGAAGACAATATAATTTCGCTACATCGGAATTCCTCAGCCTGGTCACGTGTCGCCGACATCAGCATCTGAAGTGACGTTAGACTTAAGCACACTAAATTGTATTAGTATCTAAGTAGCTCTCGAGCTAGGTTAGGTTCGGTTAGTGAAGAGGGCTGCCGGGAACGCGGCCAGCATTAGGCCACCAGTTTGGGCCCATTTGCCACCCTCATGGACAATCACACGCATTCATACTTGCAGCCATGGCAGTGGCGGGATTCGAACCCGCATACCCCGGAGCACGCCGCTTTTCGGACTGACGCCTTAGCGAGCAGAGCTACAGGGCCCACAGCTCTCGAGCTAACAAAATAAAAATATTTTTTTAAATAGAAAAGCGAAAGCGTTTTCTTAACTGGCGCCCGAGCAGGGACAAGACGGGTTGATTAAATCGGCATACGAAAACGGAATACGCGAATTCATTTCGAAAGTATCTCGCGAGAACTTAAGTTTTCGATTGAAGTATACGGAAACGGAAGTTTACCAACCACAGTTGGCGTACGAGAACGGAATACGTAAAATTACTCGATACATCTCGTGAGAAACAAAAGAAGTGACAAACGTGTGCGGAACCGCAAGTTTACCGACCAACGCCGTGCTTTGGTCCCAGAACCCCTCTACAATTTAGACCACCAAGGAAAAGAGGCCCCCTAGTAACCAAGTGGCAAAAAGGAGTCGGCTCAGTGCTTGCCGACTTGAGATCAATCAACGAAACATATCTTAATCTTATCTTATTATTAGGAATACGAAATAAATTGTGAAATATTTAATTGTGCATCTTATATAGTTGTGAAGTGAAAAGAAAAGAAGAATAGCTTGATGTTGGTGGAAAAAAAGCATTGTATTGTGTATGCTTAAAAAGTTGTACAAGTGCTAGAGAAAATTCTGTTTAAGTCTATTTTTAAAAGTGAGAAGTGTCTTTGTGGATCCTGCTTAAATTACAGGTAGACATGTACCTTTACTTCATGTAAGTAACCCTTCCTTTTAACTCCATTTATTTTGCAAACCAATTGTTTAAAGTCTAATTATCCGAAAATTCATTGGTGATTCATACCAATCGGTTACGGCAAAAATAATCATTTAATCATTTATTGGTTGTCTGGTTTTTGGCAACCCTTTTTTTCTATCGTTCTATCAATACACTTATTGCTCAACATTGAATCTTAATTTTAATTCGTGATCATGTCCTGAAACGAAAATAATTTAATTAGACCTCCGGTCTTTCAAGACAATCCGCTGCTGCTCAAAGTATGCAGATCTCAATTGCCGCAACCGTCTAGGCTATAGAAGCACTCGTTAGAAATCTCCTCACAAGGGAATGCCCTAGGATGATCGAATCCTTCCTTAATCGACGAATTGATGTGAACCAAGAAGTCGATCAGTGCATTTACTCAGATCATTTGGGAAATATTGGCGATATGGACCGCATCCCGGACGTAGTGAAGAGCCTCCGCAAGTTTTCTGGCCAAGCGGGAAAATTCGGGTCCTGGAAAAAGAGTGTAGAAAGGGTCCTTCGAATTTATGAGCCCTCGAAAGGCACACCTCGCTACTATGGAATTCTCAATGTGATAAGAAATAAGATTACAGGGCACGCTGATACAGCCCTGGAATCGTATAATACACCTCTTGATTGGGAGCGGATCTCTAAATGCCTGACAATGCACTATGCTGATAAGCGTGATATCGGCACCTTGGAATATCAGTTAACTTGACTAGTGCAAGGAAATGATTCAATTCAAGGCTTTTATCAGACGATATACTATCATCTATCGATAATCCTAAATAAAATATCCACTATGGACTTGAGTAATGAATCGATGAGCCTACTAGTTCGGACTTATAGGGAAAAGGCACTGGACACATTCATACGAGGTTTGAATGGAGATCTGCCAAATCTTCTTAGTATGAGAGAGCTGGCTGACTTGCCCCAAGCTCTCCATCTATGCAAGAAACGTCAACTACCGATCGCAGCATGCACACACGAGCAACAACAATGTCAGGCATTCCCAGGTGCACGCGCCTCCTCCCATTCCTCCTAGACAAAAGCCGATCCCAGCACCCAGATACACATTCTATCCTGAACTCGTTCGGCAGCAAACAAAACCTGTACAACCTTATTACCCGCAAAACAACATCTCCAATAATTTTCACCCCAATTTTCCTTTTGCAAACAACCCTCAGGCACCAAGGCCTCAATTCAACAGGCAACAACTACCTCCAAAGCCCCAGGCTCGACCCGAACCTATGGATGTTGATCAAACCATACACTTTCGTATGGTAAATTATCAGAACCGACCCGCACAGATTCCAGCTGTCAAAAGACCTCCCCCGTCCAAACACAGTTTTCCAAGAAAACAGCAACGCGTGTATCTTACAAAAGGATATAACAAGGATCCTAGGACTCCAGAATACGACGATGGAGCAAATTACAACGACTGGGTAGAGCAATGGTATCCTGACGAAACTGGGATTCAGACCATAGAAGTTAGCCAGGATCAGCCCGACCAAACACCTGAAACCATCAATGGGAAGGGCACATAAATTACCCCAGAATATATTGAACTTCAAGACATTCATTTTTTAGAATGATTAGCTCTTCACTGCCCTATTTCGAATTCGTAGTGAAGAGCGGTGACGTATACCGATTCCTTGTTGATACGGGATCGAATAAAATTTATATACAACAATCCTGCGTTCGCTATGTATATCCAAACGAGAAACCCTTTATAGCAAAATCAGTTGGAGGCAATGTTGAGATAAGTCATCATTCTATGATTAATTTGTTCGGTCCATCAACACCTAGTCTAACATTTTTCATACTGCCTACACTGAAATCGTTCCACGGAATTTTGGGGAACGACAGTTTGAAGAAACTAGGAGCAGTAATCTATACTGCCGAAAATTTCATTATACTTAGTAACAATATGCAAACTCCAATCAAACAACGCTCTTCAGAATCGGTGAACAACATTGACATACGTACCTCACATTTAACCCAACAACAAACGGTTAACCTACTCTCTTTAATAACCCAGCATTCAAATTTATTTTCCGAACCTAATTCTAAATTTACTTATGAAAAGCTGAAATCCGTATATCGGACAATAACCCTGTTTACACTAGATCGTACCCATACCCCTATGCCCTCAAGCCAGTTGTCGAAAAAGAGATCCAAAAGTTACTAGATGATGGCATCATACGATCATCCAGATCGCCATATAACGCTCCAATGTGGGTCGTGCAAAAAAAATTAGACGCCTCCGGAGAACAAAAGTACAGGATTGTTATAGCCTACAGAAAACTGAACTCTGTAACAATACCTGACAGATACTTAATACCAGAGATTAACGAAGTTCTCACAAATCTCGGCAATAGTAAGTTGTTCACTGTAATCGATCTGAAAAGTGGCTTTCACCAGATTTCTTTGAAGGAATCTGACATTGAGAAAACTGCTTTTTCAGTGAACAACGGCAAGTACGAATTCACAAGGCTCCCTTTTGGACTAAAAAACGCCCCGTCGATATTCCAAAGAGCACTCGAAGACATCTTACGTGAACATATCGGCGTTAGATGTTACGTGTATATCGACGACATCGTCATATTTGGCGTCGACGAGAACGAGCATATGAATAAAATCGCTCTCGCATTTCAAACTTTAGAAGAAGCCAATATCAATGTCCAGCTTGATAAATGTGAACTCCTAAAAAAATCCGTTGAATTTTTGGGATTTGTTATCTACGAAGGCGGAATAAAAACAAATCCGAATAAAGTTGAAGCTATTGCAAAACTTCCCCTTTCAGGAACATTGAAGGAGCTAAGATCCTTCTTGGGAATGGCCAGTTACTACCGAAGATTCATCCGCGATTTCGCTAAATTAGCCGAAACATTAATATCACTCCTAAGAGGAGAAGAAGGACGGATTTCTAAGCAGATGCTCAGCAAGATCCGCATCAAACTATCTCAAAATGCGATGGAAGCCTTTCAAAAGATTAAAGACTCTCTCGTCTCTCGGGATGTGACTCTCCCATACCCAGATTTTCAAAAATCGTTTGATCTCACAACAGATGCCTCCCAAAATGCCATCGGTGCAGTCTTGTCGCAAGAAGATAGACGAATTGTATTCCTTTCCAGAACGCTACGTGAGGAAAAGAAGAACTACGCGGTGAATGAAAAAGAAATGCTCGCAATAATATGGGCTCTGAAATCGCTGCGTAATTATCTCTATGGCTCTAGAAAAGTCCGCAAAAGTCCGACCACCAACCTTTAACTTACGCGCTGAGCAATAAGAGCACAGATGCAAAAATGAAGAGATGGAAGGCCATCCTCGAAGAATATCAGTACAAACTGAAGTATAAGCCAGGAAAGGCAAATATCGTAGCCCACAGGAAAACAATATCAACTCCCTAGAAACCGCCAATCATAGCGATAGCACCTCAGACCAAAACTTAATTTCTTCAGTAGAAACACCCATAAACGCATTCCAAACGTCATTAACGGTATCTTGGCCACTGAAGAAACAATGGGAAAAATTCAAGAACTTGACGATATCTATTTCAGTAATTACAAAACAAAATTTACGCAAAGAGAGGTAGAAAACATTCGCGGCGAAACGGAACAGGATGAACTCATTCTGAAAATTCACAAACGGGCACATCGAAGCTCAAAAGAAAATAGACAACAAATTTTAGAGAAGTATTACTTCCCAAAAATGAACACTAAAATCAAGAAAATAGTAAAACAGTGCACCGTATGCAAGGAAAATAAGTATGATAGGCACCCGAATAACCCTATCCTCGGAAATACCCCAATTCCCGAATATCCAGGCCACATCCTTCATGTAGATATCTACCTAACGGAATCACACATAGTACTCACAGCAATGGACTAATTTTCCAAATCCGCCCAAGCGAAAATTCTTAAATCCCGAGCTATAGAAGACATTCGTCAGCCACTCAGAGAAACTCTAATATTTTTCGGAATCCCTAAAAGTATAGTAATCAACTGAGAAAAATCTCTTAGCTCAGCGTCAATTACTTTCAAGATGCAAGACCAACTCGGCATCCAAATTTATCGAACTCCAGCTTATAAAAGCGAAGTTAATGGGCAAATCGAAAAGTTCCACTCAACTTTAACGGAGATCATGCGATGCCTTAAAACTGATGGAATTCACAGGTCCTTTGAAGAACTACTAGAAAGGTCTGTATATGAATACAATTGCAGTATTCACTCAGCAACTGGAAAAAAACCTATAGAACTCTTCTATGGAAGAATCGTCTCCACTCAAATGCTGTAAAGTTGCTGTAAAAATCCCGTAAAGATAACATGGAAAAACTGAAAAAACACAGGAAAAAGATATAAAGTTTCACAATAAAATTAGACAGCCAATAAAAACTTACGAAATGGGAGAAATCGTTTATGTAAAAAATAATAAGCGCGCCGGTACAAAGCTTTCGTCTAGGTACAAAAAGGAAATCGTAAAAGAAGACAAACCTTCTCTAATCATAACTGAATCTGGAAGAGTTATTCACAAAAGCGATATAAGAAACTAATTTCTATTCCAGATATCTCATCGGAGCTGCATCCGCAAGCGTCCAAATTATCGACCATTCAAACACCCAATTTTTGGCACTAAAAACTAGAACAGCGAAAATTCAAACAGGAAACCTTAAACTCATCCACATAATATCCATAGACCAATATAAAAATTTCACTAAAGAAGCTTCATGCAGTTTGGTAAAATATATCCTACCCAGCAATCTTTTTTATTCTCCCCTTGATCATGAAATAAAACAAATTGAAAATATTATGAGCAATATTGACCAGCACAAATCCAAAAGATCGCTAAACTTCATTGGTTCTGCAATTAAATAGATCGTGGGAAACCCCGATCACAATGACTATGTATTAATGAAAGGAAAGATTAATGACTTGCTGAAAATAATAACAAACAAATTTTTATTAGCCAAAAGCAAAACGAAGAATTAACAAAACTACCAGTATGACTAACGAAATTTTAAATACCATAAAGAAAGACACTAAGCACACAATACAAAATACGAATTGTGAAAGAAGATCCCATTAATGTAATTCAGGCCATCCAACTAGCCAAGGCAAATATTATCAATCCAAATATTCTTTCCAAATTAGAAGTAGCAAAAATTTCAGAAAACTTCTCAAAGAATCATGTACCATGCAATAACGTAGAAAACGCATTATCCTTCGCAGATGTTAATATTGCACAGAATTCAACTCATATTTTTTACATCATTAATGTACTAGTAACCTCTGAAACAAATTTCGATACATTTTTAATAAGATCTATAAATAAATACAATTTGGCAAATACGAGGGTAAATCAAATATAAACGAGACTTTATTTTTAGAAAATTTATTTTTATTTTAAATGCAAAAAAGTACATATCTTATTTTTCTACGTAATCGCCTGCTTTAGAAACACATTTTTCCCAGCGGATAGGCAGCTTCCCAATTCCTTGCACATAGAAAGATGCAGGTCGTGTCTGCAGCCAATTGCGCACGTAGGTTTCCACCTCAGCATCACTGTCGAATCTTTGGCCTCCCAATGCTTCCTTGAGAGGACCAAACACATGAAAGTCACAGGGTGCCAGGTCTGGACTGTAAGGAGGGTGGTCCAGTGTCTCCCACCCCAGTTGCTCCAATTTTTCTCTGGTCAAGGCTGCTGTGTGGGGGCGAGCATTGTCATGGAGAAGAACCACTTTCCTCATCGGTAGGTCTCGTCTTTTGCGGCGATATGCAAGTCGGACCTCAGTCAAAATGTCGCAGTAGTAGGCCGCATTGATTGTCCTGCGCTCATGCAAAAAATCGAGGTGCAGCAAACCACGCTGGTCAAAAAAAACCATAGCCAAAACCTTGCCAGCTGACAGTCGTGACTTGGCTTTCACTGGTCCTCGTTCTCCTTTTTGTCTCCACTCCATACTCGCTTGTTTGGACTCAGGGGTGTAGTGGTGCACCCAAGTTTCATCACAGGTGATGATGTGAGTCAGAAATGGGTCCCCTTCTTCCCGAAATCGTGCCAGAAGACGCTCACACACCTGAAGTCGATTCAATTTCTGTTCTGCTGTGAGAAGGCGAGGAACCCACCTGGCGCACACCTTACGGTACCCAAGCTCCTCTGTGAGTATGGAGTAAGTGCTCCCATAACTTATCCCGACCTCACTTGCAATTTCAGAAGTGGTAAGACGCCTGTCATCTTCAATAAGCCGTCCAACACAGCTGATGTCGTTCGCTGTAATGCTGGTGCGGGGTCTGCGATTATGGCTCTCATTTTCAACATGATCACGACCACCCACAAACTGTTTATGCCATGCAAACACTCTGGCTCGCGACAGTGTCTCTTCCCCGAACTGGGCAGTCAATCTCCTCAAGATTTCGGCCGGTTTTACGCCTTCTGCAGCGAGAAACTTGATTTCAACACGTTGCGCAATCGACGAATGTACCTCTTGCTCCGACATCGTCACGGTTGGCACTAAGAGAGTTGAGGGGCCGGGCTAACGTGCTTCCTCCACTCCTGACAAACCTACCTATCGCCAAACGAAGCGGGAACGTTCTCCCACCACTATTGTGCCCGAACGGCCGAAAGTCTCGTTTATATTTGATTTACCCTCGTAAAATTGAGTACCATAACATCTTAAAACATAGAGAAGCAATATTCGCCATGATAAACCATTGTAAAACCATTAACGAAATTTCTATTTGTAAGAAAAAAAAAACATCAGGGATATAAGTACATGTATGCAAGAAATATTTAGAAGTAAGATCAGTAGTTGTGTAAAGACAAATAGTCACCATTTACCATCACCTGGTCTAAGATTTTTTTAAAATTTTAATGGCACCGTCAACATCAATGGCTCGAATCAACCGCTATATGGAAGCTACTTAGTAAAATATCATAACACCTGCATCATGATTAATGAAGAAAAATTCATATCCTCCGAAATTACAAGTGTTCAGATATTACCACCCCTCACACAACCAGAGGATAACAATCAGGACAAAGAAGAAATCTTATCCCTTGAAATGCTGAAGGAATTACACCTAAATAATACAAAGCAGCTAGAAACAAAACCAACTGCTGGAGCATTTATGGAATCTTCATGATCATACTCACCATCCTAGCTTTGGAGAAATTTAAAACCTACATATGTCGCTTCACACGGAAAAATCACAAATTGGAAAAAAAATACTGCAATAGCATTACCTTTAACTTCGAATACAGGACCACCCAAAAATGTCCTTTTGGAAAATATTTCGGATCATCCCAGCAGAAAGCTTGAAGATAGCATCTATAAAATTCCACTTTTCTGAGTGAGAGGGGGAGGACTTAACACCACCGGCTCCCACATTCCAAATTAGCATCAACGGCCCTCACATTCCATTCATAGGGTCCGAAGCAACTCGACACCTGTCTGGAAACAATTAAATGAAGACAGTATCATTTCACAACATCAGAATTCCTCAGCCTGGTCACGTGTCGCCGACATCAGTATCCGAGGTGACGTTAGACTTAAGCACACAAAATTGTATTAGTATCTAAGTAGCTCTCGAGCTAACAAAATAAAAATATTTTTTTAAATACAAAAGCGAAAGCGTTTTCTTAACTTACACAAATATTTCATTTTACTACGAAAAATTATCTAAATCAACTTCAACTCATTGTAATAAAATCTTGGAGCTTATCTCGTTGCAAATTAAGAACTTGAATAGGAAGGAGGAATCACTTTTCGACCTTCTGTCATAATCGACCCAAAAGGGCTTTATTTGATGTGGGAGGCAAACTGCTCCACTGGCTCTTCGGTACCGCTAACGCTGACGACGTCCAATACTACAATGACGCAATCAATAAAATAGAGCGTAGCGATAAATCACTGCGTTTTCTAATGAAAGAGCAAATACAAGTAATGAGAAGTACAATTCATAATTTCGAAGATACAAAATACTGAAACCTTTAATAAGGTTATCCGAAACACTGCTCATAAAGAAAACAGTTTAGAAAACTCGATCACAATACTTTCTCATATAAACTCTTTATCATTTACATTAAAAATTTTAATCTACATTGAAAATTCTATTTTGACAAAGTGCTTTCGAAAGTATGCACTGAATCTCATCAGACTCCAGCACACAGTGCATACTTGACTGGCGTGACCACTTGCAGTTGGAAATCATTACATTTTTATTTATGCTAGTTGTGACAAATTTTAACATCTCTGACTTATATCCATGGATATAATTTTACTTTGTCAAAATAGAATTTTCAATGTAGATTAAAATTTTTATTGTAAATAAAAAGTTGTTAAATTTTAATCAGCCCGCAAAAACAATTCCAATTTGATTCTGCTTTCGGAGGCTGATTCCGCAAAATGATCGAGTTTCCCGTTTCAATGTTCTCAGCTTTGGTAAGCTTTAGAGATGATATACGTTGTCCATGCTGACTTATAGACAAGAAGGGAACCGTGATCAAATTCAATTATCTTTATCATATTTAATAAATGAATTCAACGAACAATATGACGTCGTAATATATAGCATTCTGTTTGCCAAGAAGAATATAATACATCCTTTTATTATGACGCCTAAGTAATTCATTAGCGAAATTAGTTCCAACTTAAAACACTAATGGAAGAAATATTTCTTTGACTTTGAATTATGAAAATGATCTTAGAGAATATTGTTATGATCACAGATTAGTTTTCATCATAAAAGTTCCACTCACTACTAACGAAATATACATCCTGTATATTTCGTTAGTAGTGTAGTAGTACCTTCCAACACATCCTTTCCTTGCAATGTCCAGTAGCAAGTTATCATACGTGTAACTGACACCTACTAGTCCTGTAAAAGCCTGTCCGAAATTGACCTGGCTTGTTGGGGCAAAACATTGCATTCGACGCTCGAAAAACCAGATGGCGAAGTCATCCTTATATCATCGGTTTCAAACCGAATACCCGAATCCTGCCAAACAAGTACCATTCAAGGCAGTATTGAGGCTTGGGAACCAATAAAATCCAATCAATGGATTTATATTAGGTGCGAAAGGCAGAGAACAGAGTATACGCATTGGAAACAACAACACTACTGTACCAGTGAATTCATTAGTACAGAAATTCTATTCCTCATATGCAGTTCACGTGCTGAACTATAGAATGTGCTGATAGAAAAAAGAAAAGCTCATGAGAAGTTGTCTCTTTTGCTGTGAGGTGGTTTTGGTTTTTTCAAGGTTATGTTGAATGTTTTGGTTGTAAGGAAATTAGAAAAGGCCCTCCTAATGTGTAGAAAGTTAAAAAAAGGTAATTTTCTGTTAGTAACTTTTCTATTTTCTGCCGATCGTGGTAGTTTATACTCGTTGTTTTCTCCCTTTATTTCCAGCTGGTTTGTGCTACCTTAGCAAATAGAGCGACCTATGTCAATCTTAGCGAATGCACTGCTGTTTTGTACTAGATCGTTGTTTTTGCGGCATAGCTCTATTCTGTTCTGTATCGGTGCGAAAAAACGCACCTATTATCAGTGATGCAGAAATGTTGATAATCGATTGCGAAAATAGTCCCAAAATCGACCGACCGATTCAAGGCACTAGAGTGTTAACACTTCAGAAAAATTTGCCGTGGTTACGCAAAAACGACTCAACTAATAGCCACATCAAAAAACATTACTGAATTTCAAAATATTGTTCCTTCAATTAAAATAATAGAAGATGATTGCTGCAATTCTAAGTAGAATTAAATTTAGTTTCCTGCATTAACGCCGATGCATTTTACAAATGTCAATATAAATGACTTAAATCGAGCTTCGCATTAACTCAACTCTTTCGAACAGCACATTGACAAGATGCTGGACGAAAAAACCAGAAGTTAAATATGCAAACTGGTATACCGCTACCCTTGTCGTTTTGGCAATTCTATTTGTATGTTTATCGCTAAAAATTCTTAAATTTGTTACGGGGTAACAAAGGCGTTGCATCAGTACGACCACCCAGTTTCAAATATGAAAATAAGGGGCAACCTTTCCCGGGGAAGACTGCCCGAAGCTAGAAATCGCGGAGCCACCACTCAGCTTAGTAAGCTAGCAATGTAACCACCACTCTTAAGGTCATATGTCAAACTATTAGCGAAGTAGCCGACTTGTGTCCTGTACCTGGCGGACAAAAAATATCAATGAGGTGAGTACTGGAAAAGTTCACTACACAGCTTATGACGAGGCGCGACGACATCTCCGAAGACCGTGAACAACTCAGGCGATGCGTTTGCACTAGCGCAGCGCAACTAATAGATGAGTCCACAGAAGCACTAAGATTCTTACCCACGTACGAGGTAGTTGGTACACTTTGATCGTGTAACGGGCGATTCTCTCCCAGGGCTCCCACGAGAGTAGTGATGGCACCTCTCCACACTCCCGATCCAACTCCCGGCTACGGTACTGAAGATAGGTCCTCACCACACAGCGGACCATTACATCGTGACCTACAACAACAGAAACTATACACCAAATACTGGAAATCGAAGGGGTAAATCAAACCAAGATACTCACCTGAAGACTGCTGCTCGAGTGCAAAAGGTAGCCCGAATAGCCATCATCCATCCAATCATCCCAACGACGACCTGCAATTCTGACAATTCCAAATGTCATGGCATATGTGCAACGCGGACAATCGATACGATCCACACATCCGCTACATGCCATAATGGCGTGCTCCACTAGTGAAGATTTCAAAAAGGGGGTTTGAGCCTGAGATGGCACGTGTGTCTCAGTCATCGACCCGAATGCACAGGAATTCCTGAACGAGCGGTTTTGGGAAAGTACTCGAGTGGAAGCGAGCGAGATTTCGAATTATTCTTTGTGTGACTGGCGCTATGGATAGTTAAACGTTAATCGGATTTATTTCAACTAATTCAATCAGGTGCATACGAGAAAATAAACCGGGCGAAATTCTTTTTTTGCCTGGCGCAGTGGAAAGCAACATTGTAACGAGAATTTAAATCAACCGAAATTGTATATACGAGCAAATATATTGGATTATTCTTGCGTGACGAGCGAATAGCAAAATTAAATCGGCGAAAGTAAATGTTCCAGCATCGAGTCAGCGGGGCTAACAAATAAGGAAGATTAGTGAGTAATTCTTGTATTTACATGAGTAGGAGTTATTTTGTATATTATTTTGCGGAGTTCTATGAACTTTCAATGATTATGATATTTAGAAGCTAAATGTGAATACAAATATGAGAACTGAGTGGTGAAAAAATAATAATCGGCGCGCTGTACAAAGCTTAAAAGTGAATAATAGATTTCGAAGGTCAAATCATACCAATACAGGTCGTGGTCGTACAGGCGTGCTGGAATTAATATGAGTAGACGTTGAATACGTGAGCTTATTGCATTATAATAGTGTGAACAAATTGTGGAAAGAATAAATCGAATTCCGGTCCTTATAAATTGAAAGTGTATAACTTTTCGATTATTGCGTAATTTGTGGTGAAGCTTGGTAGAGAATCGAATCAAACGAATTTAACTCCCGGTCTGCCGAATTTAAAGCGTAAAACAGATCGAATTTGAAGGTTTGTAGTAGGGCTTGGCAGGTGACCCTCTGTAGGTACTTAGTAGCCCCGGGACCGGTCGTGTTGTCTGGTGAGAGCCACCTCTGGGGGTGATTGTATGAAGGAAGATCAAGTATATCCAGTGAACCGAGTCTTGCTCACGGCTCATGAGGCTCAAACTCGGGGTGAGCAAGTGGTGCCCACGGCCCGTCTTCGACGGGCGAACCGGGACCCAAAAGGAGCCTCAACCGGGGATCCTCCCTAGGCTGGGAGGGTAACAAATTTATACTCCCATGTCCTGTTTCGCACGGATCCAATCGGAGAAACGGAAGTCATCATCGCATTGGAACGATTTTAATCGATGCATCTTCCGAACTCGACAAAATCAGCAACAGGTGACATCCGTGGCAGAAGAAACAATTTCACAACCATCTAAACGATGGCACGAATTAGACATCGAAGTTCAACGATCTGCGCCCGAGCTAGTCGTTTTACTGCAAGGCATCCGCTTTTCTTTGACGAAAATTTCAGAAATGCTGGATTCTCTACTGATGACTAAAAAAACATAACTGGTGTTCATCAATTAACCACCACACCACTCAACACTGCTACTCTATTCAGCGCCAACTCAAATTCAAATGGTTGCAGAGCTTTAGTACGACCGACACCTCCTATCACTTTGAACATAAACACAACTATCAAAACTCATACGAAATGCACCAATCAACACGCTTCACATTCATCTTATTTGCATTATATCAAATCTACTTATATTAATCACTACTTTTGTAATATTACATTACATAAAATCTATATTAATTATATATATATATATATATATATATATATATATATATATATATATATATATATATATATATATATATATATATATATATATATATATATATATGCATAATAAATATATATATATATATATATATATATATATATATATATATATATATATATATATATATATATATATATATACTATATATATATATATATATATATATATATATATATATATATATATATATATATATATATATATATATTATATATATATATATATATATATATATATATATATATATATATATATATGTATGTATATATTTATATATATATATATATATATATATATATATATATATATATATATATATATATATATATATATATATATATATATATATACATATATAATATGTACATAGATTTCTTCGATTATAAAAGAGTGACATTAAATCACTTCTAGTGTGGAGTTCAACGAGTAAAGTTGTTTCAATTAAATCCTCAGATCCCAATTCTATATTTAACAGCATTGAAAAAAGGAAATCAAGTGCGTTTAAGAATTGGATATCCGCGATCAGTTGTCGTAGAAACCAATGATGGCAGACGATACCAAAGAGACACGCACCATATTCACAAGACAAAGGCAACTCTGTGCATACCGATCAGTACTGGGCCTGAGTCGAAAAATGCAGATCCTGAGCCTACAAGTTACGTCACGACTTTCTGCCGACACTCACTCATTTCTAATATAACATGTAAGCAATCATTCTAACCGAACAGGGGATAATAAATATTTTCCAGGATATATACTATTTTCCTTGTTCGGTAGAATAGAAAAACACAAATGTGCGACACAGGATAAGTAAGTAGTCATAAAACGACTATCATAAAACATAAAGGAAATATATACATTTTTTTCAGGATAATTTTTAGGTTTTAATAAGAAGCAGCGATTGTATGATAGTAAGAGCATATTCGTTCGTCAAGCAAGTAGGTTGAAAGTAAATAAATATTTGACAAGCATTCCCTTTTGCTTTCGTTCTTTTATATTAAAAATTATTGTTACGTTGTAACATTATGAGCCAACGAATGCCCCCGTCCGACACGTAAAGGTAATGAAAAAAAATACAGCCTTCCCCGGTGAAGACTGAACACTCGCAACCGTTCCACCATTTCACTCGACATGTAGCCTATAACTACCACTCATAGGTAACGTACGACCGAAGCATTTGACCTGTGTAGTGTACCCGTCGGATGCTCACGACATAGACAGTAAGTGAAAAGGAAAAAGGGTAGAACACTATTGTAATCAACCTTCATTATCGACCGGAGCCGAATTTCGCGCGACACTCACAACTTATTTTGAAGCTCAACTAAAGGCTTCCGAGGAAGGGAAACTACGCATCATACGGAAAAATATAGCCCCATTCTATCAAACGCAACTGGCCTGGACTCCGGTACATAGTATTGCTGATCTGGTCAGGGTAGGTCGATCTTTGGAGGCACAACGGTTATCAGTTGAGGCGTATTTGCCCCCTCCGACCCGGAAACAACAACGCCTTCTGGAGCCGGATCTGGCCTATGTTGGCTGCTCGGACGGAATGGATCTAGCACCACTGTAGAGAAGTCCGGTGTGCTGCTGGAATTGCAAGAGGAATAGTCACACGTCCAGGGACTGTCGAGAGCTCCAGAAATGCTTTGGGTTTTGGCGACAAGTTGTCAGAAGGGCGACATGCCCAAATTGCCAGAATCATCCAAACCAGCCTCGTAACGTCAGAACCTCTCTAAATGCAGGAACCAAAGGGAGGTCGGTATCCGGAAATTCTGAAGCCAAAGGACAAACCCGGTCGTCACAAGGAAGCGGACGCTGTGGCCAGTAGGCGGCAACCTGGACACGGAGAGCAGTAGAGGAGAAGCCGCAGCGGAGGCGCAACTGAACTATTTGTTGGCGAAGAGACAGGGGGATAACCGACCACACATTGAAGTGGAGATATATGGTCACAAGTTTTTTGGTCTCTTGAACTCAGAGGCCACTAATAAAGTGGTAAGGGGAGAAGGTTGGAGGGTGCTGGACGAGCTGAGGGAAGAGCTCTTGGACTCCAACCAAAGGGTGATCCGAATGGCCAATACCCAGGGATGTACAATTGCCGGGACGGTTATGTTACCAATCCAGTTAAAGGAGAAGCAAGAGTAGATTTGAGTGCTTGTTGCTCCGTCGTTACGGCAGTTGCTCATATTGCGAGTGGACTTCGTCAGACGTTTCGGCCTGGTAATGGCACTGAGTGAAGAGAGTTGGAGCTTCATCAGCGCATTGCAGGGAGACTCTGGCGAACAGCTGAAGTCTCGGAGTCACCTTAGAGGATTGGAGGAGGTTGCCCTTAGCTAGTTGCTCCAGGAAGAGTTCCGATTAATGGGGAATGATGTTGCTTGCACTAACAGAGTAGAGCATGTCATCAAGACCAACTCACCCCCTATGAAGTAACGTTACTACCTTATCTCACCGGCCGTACAAAATCATGCAGATGCGGAGCTCAACGAGATGCTAGAACAGGTGATAGTGGAGCCTTCTGCGAGTACGTGGGCCTCAACCATTCTCTTGGTAAAGAAAAAGGTATTTACCGGTTTTGCGTCAACTATCGAAAATTGAATAGGGTCACGAAACACGATGCGTATCCAATCCCGTACGTATCAGCCACTTTGGATAAATTAGGCGATGCCAAGTATTTATCGTCGCTCACTATCAAGTCGGCTTATTGGCAGGTGCCAATGGCAGAACAATCTCGGAAGTACACTGCTTTTACTGTACCCCATCGTGGCCTCTTTCAATTTCGGAGAATGCCATTTGGTTTGAAAAATGCTCCAGCGACATGGCAGCGGCTGATTGACCAAGTGCTTGGACCGGATCTCGAACCTTGTGTGTTGACATATCTTGATGATATCATCGTGGTGACGGAAGATTTCACGAAGCATTTGGAAATCCTGAGGGAAGTCTTCCAACGGTTGAGGCAAACGGATCTGAAAGTGTCTCGGTATAAGTGTGAGTTTTGTCGTCCCCAATTTAAGTACCTGGGTTACGTCGTAGACGAGAGAGGTCTGAACGTAGATCCGGATAAGGAAAGGAGTCTGATGGAAATTCCCTCGCCTAAGAATATGAAGGGAGTGTGGCAGTTCCTGGGAATGGTCTCATGGTATAGGAGATTCATGTTGAGTAAAACGCAGTTGGTTTTAGAGCGGTTAGAGACAGACTAGTTTATTTCCAAATACTTGCAGGTATATACATAAGAACAAGTATTGAACTTATCATGTTATTTACATAAGGTCATGAGAGTGTATTTTATATTCCAACACCCCCACTAAATAATGTTTAAATAAATGTTTAATGTAATCAAATAAATTCAAAAACAAATATGTATGTAGCATTTGAAAACATTATTTCATCATATTGAAAGTTACTTGAAGATCAATTCAATTTTTAAACCATACAAATTTTAAACTTCAATAGATCAAATACATTAAAGCTTCAACCCCATTTTTTCTTGACAATAATTATGTTTATATTTGACGAGCCCTTTTGTTAATGCATCAGCTACCATTTCCTCAGTGCCCACATGATGGATTTGAATTGCACCTTCGACGCCTTTTTGCCGAACAAAATGATGCCTCACGTCAATATGCTTGCTTCTTGGGTGATATGCATCATTTTCTGTCAATCGGATAGCGCTAGTATTATCACAATGAATAATGGTTGGCTCCTCTTGCGACCAAAACTCATTTTCAAACTGTCGTAGCCATATACATTCCTGAGTTGCAGCTGATAGACTCATATACTCAGCCTCGGTTGATGATAATGCAATAGTTGGCTGCCGTCGGCTACACCAAGAGATAGCACCACCATTACGAATGAAAACATAGCCGGTACATGAACGTCTGTCATCAGTTTGACTTCCCCAGTCAGCATCCGTGAAACCAACTAGCTGTGAAAAACCCTTGGTATACGTCAGCTTCATATCCTTCGTACCTTGTAAATAGCGTAATATTTGCTTCACCGCCAGCCAATGTGACATCCCAGGGTTGCTATTAAAACGACATACATTATTAATGGCAAATGCGATATCTGGTCTAGTTGCTTGAGCCAAATACAAAATACTGCCTACCGCTTCGTGAAATGGCACGCCTTTCATTTTTGCAATATCGTCAGCACTTTTGGGTGACATTTCCTTGGTCAATTTTTGATTTGGATCTACAGGTGTTGCTACTGGTTTACAATCAGCCATTCCAAATTTCGATAAAATCTCCATAATATATTTCTTCTGGTCCAACTGTATTTTATTGTTCGCCTTGTCCATAGTGAAATGAATTCCAATACAGCTTTCAGCTTTACCAATATTTTTCATTTTAAATTCGCTCATCAGCGTCGATTCCAATTCATTTTTTAGTTTAATATCATTCCAAAATAGCAGCAGATCATCCACATAGATCGCAATGAATATCATTGATTTACCATCAATGCGAAAGTAAACACAAGAATCCACTTTTGATTGCTTAAATTTAGCTTGAAGTAACGATTTGCTAAGCTTCTCATTCCACTGTCGACTCGCCTGTTTCAAACCATATATTGATTTTAATAATTTGCAAACTTGTCCGGAATTACCATCAAATGCTTCAGGCTGATACATATAAATTTCTTCTTCCAAATCACCCTGTAGAAACGCTGTAATTGCATCCATTTGTGTTATTTCCAAATCGTACTGGACTGCGATTGACACTAAATATCGTATGGATGTGTATCTTACAACTCGAGAATAAGTTTCATCATAATCAATACCTTTTCTCTGTGCACAGCCCTTTGCAACAAGTCTTGCCTTAAATTCTTGAGTATACCCTTCTTTGCTCGTTTTTGTTTTAAAAATCCATTTATTTCGAATCGCTTGTTTATCCTTCGGCAAATTACACAGCTCCCAGGTTTGGTTCTCTAACAAAGAACTCATTTCACGTTGCATAGCTTTTCTCCATTCATTGCCATCTTCACCTTCTAACGCTTCCTTAACCGTAATTGGATCACACTTACTTTCAACGTTTGTAGCCATGTGTGTAATAGCCCCCTCAATAATACGTTGTTTCGGCTGTCGTTCTGATCGACGTAACTGAATCAAAGTATCAGCATCAACTATATTTTTATTAACTTTAGTTGGAGTGAAGTTAGGATCATCCTCGCAGCTATTGAACGTAGTCACACTATCATTGATTTGGGTGTCAATTGCCCCCACTGAATCAGGATCAATTTTCATTTTCATTTCATCATTCGTATCTTTTGTCTGTGATTGTGATGGTTTCTGTAAATCAATCTCTAATCGTGAGGCTTCCGCCATGTTTTGTTCCATAAAGACTACATCTCGACTAAAAGCTAGTTTTAGGGTATTTGGATCTATCAGCCGATATCCCTTCTTGTATTCATCGAAACCCACCAAAATCATTTTTTTGGATTTTTTATCCCACTTCGTCCTGTTCTGCTTTGGAACATGCACCATGGCTTGAGATCCAAAAACACGAAGATGTCCAACGTTTGGCTTCTTTCCTGTCCACACTTCATATGGTGTTTTATTTTTCAAGTTTGAACATGGTGACCGATTATTTAAATATACTGCATTGTTTACAGCTTCCGCCCAGAACTTCCCATCTAATTTTGCATCGAAGAGCATGCACCTGGCTTTTTCTACCGCGGTCCGATTCATCCGTTCTGATAATCCATTTTGCTCGGGTGTGTAAGGATTCGACGTTTGATGTATAATTCCACTCTGTTTTAGAAAACGATTAAACTCATCACCACAGAATTCTCCACCGTTATCCGTACGTAAAATCTTTATCTTCCGTTCTACTTGATTTTCCACTTTTGTTTTGAATTCTTTGAAACAATTTAATGTTTCATCGTTCTTTCTCAAAAAGTAAACAAACGCTTTACGACTGCAATCATCTGTAAACAGTAAAAAATAAACTGCACCTCCAATAGACTTGTTTTTCATGGGGCCGCATAAATCCGCATGCACTATCTCCAGAAGCGAATCCGAACGTGAACCACTGTTCGGAAACGAATGTCTTGGTTGTTTTCCTTCACAACAGACGACACATTTATTCCTATTGTCAATTTTATCACTAATCTTGATACCTTTTACAATTCCGCTACTCATTTTCGACATATCTGTATCATTTATGGGTCCCAAACGACGATGCCAAATACTTGACGACGAAATTGACGATGGCGTAAAAAAACATTCAACCTGATTTACATTTAATCGGTACATATTGTTTATTAGTTCGCCTGTTGCGATAATGTCATTCTGACTATTCATAATACTGCAACCGATATCATTGAACATAACTCTATTTCCATTTCTAGTTAGCTGGCTAACAGATAGCAAATTTGTTGCAAGCTCTGGGACATATAACACATCACATGTTTGCAATTTTACATCACCACTACAATTAACTGGTACATGCATATCATTTGCAACTTTAATTTCACCTGTGTGTGTATTGCTTATATTTGTTAGCCAGTTTTGGTTTACTGTTAAATGATCTGATGCACCGGAATCTATGTACCAGTGGCTTTTGTCGAATTTGCCTGCTAAAAACAAAGCACTAAATGCTTGCACATTGTTTTTTGACTTAGCCGTCTTTTCTGAGCTTTGCTTGAATCTGCTAGTACAGTGAAACTTTTTATGGCCCAATTGACCGGCTTCGTAGCGCAGTGGAAGCGTGCTGGGCCCATAACCTATTGAGTAAAACGCAGTTGGTTTTAGAGCGGTTAGAGACAGACTAGTTTATTTCCAAATACTTGCAGGTATATACATAAGAACAAGTATTGAACTTATCATGTTATTTACATAAGGTCATGAGAGTGTATTTTATATTCCAACAATTCATAACCGACTTTGCCACGCTGACAGCGCCACTCACGAATCTTCTTAAGGAGCACCAAAAGTTCTTTTTGGACCCAGGACTGACAAGCTGCTTTCACCCAGGCGAAGGTGAAACTTTCAACTGCTCCAATCCTTACCTGCCCGGACTACAGCTTATCCTTTTCTATCCAGATAGATGCTTTCACAACAGCATGCTGAGGGAGAGAAGGTAATCTGCTACCTTAGCCGATCTCTGTCGAGGGCCGAGAAAAAGAAAACAACCACCGAGAAGGAGTGAAGCGTGGTTTTGTGGGCTGTGGAAAAGCTGAGGCCATATGTGGAGGGGGCCAAATTCACAGTGGTCACAGATCATTATTCTCTCGTGTGGCTAAACAATCTGAAGGAACCGACAGGACGATTGGCTAGGTGGACGATCCGTCTCCAACAATATCCATTTGAGATATTCCACAGGAAGGGGAAGGAACATCTCGTGCCATCACTGTGGAAGCATGCGCCGGGTCGATATCCTGAGCTGGAAGGAGAGGACGCATGGAAAAGGGTGGTGCCAAAGGCCGAACGAAGGGAAATTCTGCGACAATGCCTTGACCAATCAACGTCGGGACATATGAGGGTCAGTCGCTCGCAGGCTCTAGTGGCTACAAAGTATTATTGACCAAAGGTGTCTGTGGACGTAGGCAGCTATGTGTGGAAATGCAAGGTCTGCCAGGCTAATAAAGTTGAAAGAAAAGCCCCAGCGGGATTCATGGTCTCTCGGAGTGGAGAGCCCCAACAGCCAAGGGTAATGGTATGTGTAGACCTGGTAGGGCCTCTACCTCGTTACAGCCAGGGATACACCATGATACTGACCGTTTTAGATGATGTCACTTAGTTCACGTTGCTCTTTCCTTTACAAAAAGCTACGGCCTTTGCTGTGTGTCATGTGATAGAGGAGTGTCAAGGTGGATAGTTTGTGACAACGGAGTTCAATTTCGGGGAACCTCATTTCAGCGATTGGCCGAGTCCTATGGAAGTGAAGTTCACTGTCTTATATCACCCTCAGGCTAACCCGGCAGAAAGAAGGAATCTAGATATAACGCAAAACTTGGCAAAAACAGCGTGAGCGTTAAGGACATACCAGCATGAGGTGACGAAAGTGACCCCATACTTCTTTAACTTTGGTCGTGAAATTGTAACTTTCCAGGAAGGCAGGAAACGGTTCGGGGAAGGTCAGGAAGGGCTAGAGCTCACCGTGAGGGCCGAAAATTCGTCGGAAATTATGGGAGAGGATGCAACAGGCGGCTCGGCAGAGTGTGGGTGATTTTAATCGCCCGAATTTGCGTTTTGTTTCTGATAGGTCTGATGATGGTTTAATACCAGTAAACCTACTTGAGTCTTCTGATTTTAACCTTGTGAGTACGTTGTATGGCCATGATTTGCAGCAGGTTGTTCCGACTCCCAACCAAAATGGTAATTGGTTAGACTTAATCTTTACAAATGTTTACGATGATGTAGTGGTTAGCCCAGCTAATGACGCAGAGAATCTCTTTTCTAATAGTCTTCACCATTCCGCTCTTATAGTTGAACTTTCCACTACAGATTGGAACATGTTAAGTACGTACAATAATACGATTGTATATGATTTCCATAATGCTGATTATGATAGCATTCACAATTTCCTTGACAATGACGATTGGACAAATGCGTTTATGTGCCATTCCCTTGATGATGACGTAGCCATGTTCTTTAGAATAGTATTTGACGCGGTAGATAAGTTTGTACCCAAGATTAGGAAAAAAGACAAACTCTCCGAACCTTGGCTTGACAAGAACCTTAGACGTCTGAGAAACCACAGAAATAAACTTTACAGACTAATGAAGAATCAATTTGACATTAACCACCATATTAAAGAAGAATACGATTTAATTGCTCAGGAATTCTATACCAAATCTCACGAAGCGTATGACAGATACATTAGAAATACTGGCGAGAATATAATCCGCGACCCTAAAAAATTTTTTGATTTTGTCAATATGAAGCGGAAAACAAGCGGCTACCCCTCTTCAATGTCCACTGAAAATTCAATGTTGTCTTCCTCTCCTCATGAGATATGCAACTTTTTTGCTGACCATTTTCAAAAAGTTTTTAGTCCAGTTAGCATCCCAACATTGTATTGATTCCCGGGTGCGACTCAAACAATTTTGGCTGAGGATATGACCATATCTAGGAGTGAAATATTTACTGCCATTATGGAGCTTGACAGTAACAAGGGCCCTAGACCATACCTCCTCCCTCCTATTTTTCTGATCATGTGTGTAAAACAACTGATCTCGCCCCTTCATACTATATTCAATAATTCTCTCTCCTATGGACTATTTCCTTCGTATTGAAAATCTTCTTATATTACACCTATTTATAAAAGTGGCGATAGACGTCTTATTCAAAATTATAGAGGCATCGCCATTCTATCTGCTATTCCCAAACTATTTGAAAAAATCATCTACTGTAAAATTTCTCCTATGGTCGACGCTCGACTGAACGAGCAGCAGCATGGATTTAGGAAAGGTCGTTCTACTACAACTAATCTTATGGTGCTTGTTTCTGATGTTTTGTACAAAATGGAGAAAGGTGATCAATTTGACGCAGTCTATACAGACTTCAGCAAAGCGTTCGACCGAGTTGATCACTCCATTTTGATCCCCAAGCTGAAAAAATTCGGAATTGCAGGATCCTCACTAAAGTGGCTTGGCTCCTACCTACACGACCGCTTGCAATTCGTGAAATTCCGAGGTCTCATTTCTAAGAAAGTCGTCGTTAAATCCGGTGTACCTCAATGAAGTCATCTTGGCCCTCTTCTTTTTAATATCTTTATATCTGAAATATCAGAGGTTTTATCTGATATTCCTCATTTACTATATGCGGACGACCTCAAAATCTACCATGTCATCAGGTCACAATCTGACGCGGCTTTTTTCTGTCTAAACTGTATTCTCTAGACCATTGGTGCTCGGCGAACAAACTCCCTCTTAACATTGCCAAACGCCGCGCAATCAGCTTCTCTCGCAAAACTGCACGTTCATTATACGTACAGCCTCAACAACACGGCACTCAGCAGGGTTGACAACATATTAGATCTTGGTGTCACCCTGGATGAAAAGCTCCGCTTCAATCTACATTACGATAGAGTGCTTTCCCAAGCAAATAAACAACTTGCTTCATTAAGCGACGGACCAAAGAGTTTAAGAATCTTTGGGTAACTAAATCCTTATATATTTCACTCGTGCGTCCTCTTCTCGAATATGCGTGCACTATCTGGAACCCGGCTTTCGAAATTCACAGCCAAAGATTTGAGTCTGTTCAGAAGCAGTTTCTACTGTTCGCTCTGAGAGATATTTTTAACCCTTATGATTTCAGTAATCTACCACCATACGAATATCGCCTTAAATGTATTAACTTGTTACCCCTTGCATCGAGAAGATTAATGTTATCTGCCTGCTTCAGCTTCGATGTCATCAGAGACGTGGTTAATGTCGTCTACTTGAAAGAAAAGTTTGTGCTCAATCAGCCCTTGAGAGTCACTAGATCCCGACGATTGCTTATTGAATACCAACACAACACAACGTATGCAGCAAACGAGCCAATAAATAGGTGCTGCAGGCTATTCAATAGCATGAGCGAGAACTTTTCCCCTACGATATCTAAGGCAACTTTTAAAAAAAATATTATGAGGGCTCTCTCTTCATAGTCTCTCCCTTTCCCCGCCATACTAATATATATATATATGTATTGTAAATTTAAATTCACTTAGCTATTTGTCATTTGTTATTTATTTAGTAATTTGTCATTTGGCTATTACTTTATTTGTTATCTTTTTGTAACTAGTTTATTTTTTGCGTTATTTATTAATCTTGTATTCATATATAGTTTTGTTTTTTACTTTGTTTCGTATATTATTTTATTTTATTTCGTTTCGTAATTTTATCCATGTACTATATTATTTATTCTTCTGTACATGTACACCTTGCTTGGTGAATAAATAAATAAATAAATAATCATCAGTCTGAAATCATTGGATTCACGTCGCGCTTGAAATGTCTACGGTGAGTCATATCTAGCATATAACTTATCCTGTTTTTTCATAGACTTTTATTTATTTATTGAATAACATTTTCAAATCCAATATAAAAAAAACCACAGTCTTATTTCATAGATTAAAGCTAGCACTTCTGCCGGCAGTCCTCAATGGCTGCCCGAAGTTTTACATATTTTACTTACATTTATGCTTCAGAAAGATTCAAATTGTAGTATGACGGGAATAATTTTTCATACAAAGACCAATTTTAAGAAAATGCTTGCGTGGCAAAGGAAAAAACCGTTTGTTTTTATATATTTTTTTCGTGACTAAATCAAACATCAGAAAGTAAAAACTTCATAAATTAAACATTGAAAAACGTAATGCGAATTTCATTCTTATCTAAAAATTGTGAGCAAAGGTATTCATACAAGAAACCAAATTATTAGAAATTTTATTTAATTCATTTTTCTAGTACTTCGTATATCTCCTTAAGTTAAATTACTTCAATCAATCCCGCTGATATTGAAACTAGTTTTTTGTTTTAGTATTTTTGTATCAATTTTACAGCTTTTTGTTTGTCTACTTTGCTGTCCGAATGAGCCCAAAGATGCTCAATTGGGAATGAGAAGTGATTGAGAAGTTTCAATCACATGAGAACAATTGTGAATCAGTCACATTTTAGCAACGTAAGCTGGAGAAGATTAGCATGTTTAAATGCCGATCGCATCTGCACATAGCAGTCTTCGGAAGTGGTTAGTTGATGAGCACAAAGAAAAATGGACGACTTCTGATGTGGGTGGCTAGGCACACAAAGGTCTTCCTTTCAGAGCCCAACAATGACATTGTGGAATTCCTGGTCAACAAGAGCAGAAAAGTTTGCAGAGTCATGACAGTTATACTGACTAGACACAACTGTTTCGGATGTCATATGTACCGAATTGGTGTTGTACAGGATTATCTCTGTTCATCCTGCCTAGAAGAGGCTGAGTCTGCGGAGCATTTCCTCTCTGAATGCCCAGTGTTTGCGCGTCTCAGTCATCAATGCTTTGGCTGCGATGTAGCGCATATGAAGAAAATAGCCTCTTTTCCACTATCGTTGATCCTAGATTTTGTTAGGAAGTCTGGAAAACGATGGCGCGGATATCAGTATAATGGGTATTTTGGTTTGAGTACTTAGAGGTGCCAGGCGCCTCTCCTTTAAGCCACACAAACTGTCAACCGTTGAATTTTACTGAATAAAGTCGGACATTTTCATTGTTTTGGTTTACTTTTTCCTGCACCGTCGGATAGAATTAATGTGGCTTCATCACAGGCAAATGATTAAAATTTTTACTCTTGGAAAAACGATTGAAAAATTTTAAGAATTCAGTATTCCATTCAATGTCTATTTACAAAATTTAAGGCCAGGGTAGAACGATAGAAAGCTATGGGAGACTTCGTTATCCTGAACAAAACTCACACGATTGTGAAAGTTTACCATGACTGATGAAGCCACTAAGAGCCATGTAAAAATAGCTGGACTATCTAAACCGTTCAACATATCCAACGGTCTTTGACCAGGGGATGGCCTGGCCTACCTTCCCTTCAATCTGGCGCTAGAGAAAGTACTCCAGGACTCTTGCAAGTCAACGAGGGTGATCTTCCAATGATGATTATCGAATCATCATTGGAAGATTTGAACTATCTGTACGAGAGCACTTTATCACGATTAAACGAGCGCATGGGGTTGCACATAAATGAAGGAAACATGAAGTAAACGTTACAACCTCAGGAAGCGTGATACGAGCTACGAAGTGGGTAAGCTTGTGTGGCGAAAGAATTATACGATTTCGGACGCAACGAAATTCTACTCCACAAAGTTAGCGCCTGAATATTTGGGACCCTTTTTGGTTGACAAACGCGTGTCTCCGGATGGGCCTACCTACTGGTACTGTGCAGGGCAAGAATGTGAAAACCTGGCACGCCAAGGATTTGAAGAAGTATGTCAGCTGAAAGATTCCGAGGAAGGACTGCTTAAAATCTACGACTTAAGTTGTAAACTTTCACATACAAATTTAAACATATAAGCTTAAATCTAAACTAAAATAACTATACCTTAGAATCTAAACCTTATCACCTAAGCTCTAAATTCTAAACTCGGTTACCAAGTCGCTTTTAGCTTTCTCCTGCCCGTCGTTTTCGTTTTTCGCCGCTTGCTGTTAGGACCAGGGCAATTTAGCTCAATCTCCGACATCACCAGGAAGCTAAAAAAAAAACCGTGAAATTGAGAACTAGTACGTGAATTTGAAAAAAAAACAATAAAGCAATAAAACATAGTAACAAAGATAGATGGAAATTTAGTAGGGCTTAGGAGCATTAGCTAAGTTTAGACAGTAACACCTGGAGTTAGATGGAATTTAGCATAGTTAGGGAGTATTAGCTAAGATTATATAGTAGTACCTAGAGTTAAATAGAATTTAGTAGAGTTGGGGAGTATTAGCTAAGATTAGATAGTAGCATATGTAGCATCCGCTTAAAAAAATGCACTCGCCGACCTGTATTCAGCGTGTGCATGGTCACGTGTAGAGGTACCCTTAAGCACATATGCAAATGCATTATGCATGAATACCCTGATTCGCATATGCATCTCAACATGCATATGTACCCTTACCCTCATATGCAAATCCAATATGCATATATACCTTAATTCACGTATGCATCTCAACATGCATATGTATCCATATCTTCCTATGCAAATCCACCATCCCTAGATACCCTAATTCGCATATGCATCTCAACATGCATATGCCTCATTACCCATCAATATTCCATATTTCACAATAATTGCTACAAAACGCAGTTTCAGCTCGAGGATTCTTCCAAATCCAATAACAACAGTGTTTTGGAATTTTCGGAGCTCATTCTCAGCTAATATTAATAACTGGCAATGAGCTCGGAATCATAGAATTGTTGTTGTTGAATTTGGAGGAAATTTCGTGCCACCGCGACTCAAAGTATGCACGACGATGACTTTGTTGTTGCCCGGCATGAAAATTCGCCAACAACACCTATGGATCCAATGCTAGAGCACACCCAAAAAATTTCGCTAATGATGAACGAGGGAAAACGTTCATGCGACCGAGCATTGTATGCTCGAGCTGAAAAGTTGGTAAGAAAATTCCTGGAACTCGGGTGAACTGAATCAAATGAAAATGTGTGAATGTCAAGAGGTGGGCAGGGCAGTTGAGATAAGAGAGTCGATCGGGTCGGCTGGATTAAGAAAACATAACGAATGTGGGGTCGTAACAACCTCCCTGAAGATAGAAGATTGGTTAACTTCTGGGCGGGAAGCTGAAAGTATCGGGAAAAGTACCCCTGTCATTTATTTAACCCGGTTCGAACAAATTGCTAATGTGCATATATGCCTAGTAATTTATGCTGCAAATGCATCAAAACAAGTTTTGTATCATTACTTTACGGTTGTGGAAAATTCGCAAGAAATATCTGTTCGTGTGTGAACATACTTGTTTTCTAGGTGAAGCGAAACCTAAGTGTATCGCGATTGTAAATTTGATCGAAAGTATCGAGTGTTTCTTTTAATCATTCCCAACATTAAATGGTCAAAGGAAAGTGGTGGAAGGGGAATACCAGTGTTTGTCGTAATACCATAGTTATCGGGATGTATCTAGGATTTTGTATATATTTTGATCAACAACCACATTCAAGTGTTACTGATTAAATACTGTGCGTAGGACAGCTGCGGATTTTGAGTACCGTTTGTACTTTCAAATACCCATATGGTAGTATACTTCGTGTGAAGTTGGAGCGGAATTTGCTTATGGGAAGTACGAAAACTACAAATCTAGTACCACCCGTCGGTACTGACTTAGGCCAATGACAGACAGTTGTATACACGACTTTTTTTTCACAAGCATCTATATGATACTCCGAAGTAATTTGTAACTGCACCGACTCGATAAACGATTCTGAAAAACACTGTGTGTGTCAGCCGACGCGCCAAACCCAAGCGTTAAACGCTTCGGTGAAACCGAACTGTCTGTCATTGGCCTTAGTGTTGACAACATCGGGCAACAGCGGTGTGTTCAATGAGCATGCTATAGCAGCTCTAAAAGCATAGCATAGCATCATTTTGACAACTGTCTAATTTCGCTTTAGTAAGAAAGAGCAAGCGTGGACATTGGGCAGCAAATAGCTGCTTTGAGCGCAAAAATTTAAATTTTTTCATTTGAATTTTTGTATTCATTTCACAGAAAATCAGCTATTTCATGAGAGAAGGAAAGGTTGACGATATAAGCGTGCGTGCACATTGCGCGAAAATACTTCTCGGAACAGCTTCTAAAGAATGTTTCCCGAAACTATATTTGTTCCGTATTCCATGCATAGCAATGCATTGCCATGAAGCCGTTCGCCGTTTGACTGTGTTGGATATTGCCAGATCCATTGTAAAATGGCATTTGAATCGTCATATAAATTGTGAATTGTCATATCAATTGTAACCTAGCAGATGACATATGAATTTAATAAATGTAGGTGTCGGTCTCTTCCGCCACCAACCATCGAGTTGACAACACGCCTTTTTCTTCGCTCTGAATACACTACAAATTGGCGACGAGGATATATCACAGCATTTCAACAAAATCGATAATATCGGTAAGAATTAAAAATGCCAGAAGACACTTTAAACGTGAGCCAAATGATCAATCCGGTGGTACAGGCATCAAATATGCCAGAATTTTCTCTAAACGAAAACTTCGAATTGTGGAACGAGCGATTGGAGATGCATTTTGTTGAAGTTGGGTGTACTACACCAGAAGGAAAAGTTTCAACATTGTTGAAAATGATTGGTTCGGAGGCATATGGAATCATTCACAGCATTTGCAGCCCGACATTGCCGAGTGAAAAGACTTGTGATCAATTAGTGGAACTTTTGAAACAACATTACATGCCGCCAGTGATTGTTTATCGCGAAAGAAAAAACTTTTATAGTGCCAAAAAAATGGAAAGTGAGACAGTAGCCGCATGGTTTGCAAAAGTTAAAAAGTTATCAGTGAACTGTAAATTCGGTAATAGTATGGAACAAAAGGTGCTCGATAAATTTATAACGGAACTACCAGCAAAAATTTTTGAGAAATTTTGTGAAGAAGACGAAACATTATCGCTTAATTCTGCATTCAAGAAAGCATTGATCTTCGAGTCAAAATATGCCGTTCAACACTCCAGTGATGTAAATTTCATCAACCGACGAGGGAAACAGAAGAACAAGTCGAAGCCTAACGCGAGAAACAACAACAGCAATGCCAGCAGTGAAGCCAAAACGAGGAAACCATGTACTCATTGCGGTTGGAAAAATCACGGGTCAGAGAAGTGCAAATTCCGTACATCCAAGTGCCATTCGTGCGGAAAACAAGGACATTTGGCAAACATTTGCCGTAACAAAGGAAATCAAAGGGAAGATCATGAAGTAAAATATATACAGAGTGATGATTTTTCTAATAATTTTTCAATTTACAGTGTTGTTGAAGAAAGCAATTCGGACTTCTCGGTTTTTGCCATCGACGATCGGAGTTGGCTGTCTAACTGTTATGAGCTTCCAGTGGAAATCGAAGGCAAGCCAATTTTGGCCATGTGTGATACGGGAGCACCCTATTCTCTAATGTCGATAGATGTTTTTTCTCATAATTTTGATAGAAGGATTTTTCGATCGTGCACGGCATCTTTTACTGGTTATGGTGGTGAAACTTTAAAATTGTTAGGCGAATTTGAAGCAAATGAGAAATTTAACGGCAGCAAAATCAAAGGTAAAATAATCGTTACTGATTCTGATAGACCAACATTGTTGGGTAGGGATTTTCTCCGTGGTTTTGGTTTTGAATTAATTAAAAAAACATCTAAAGAAATCAATTTGATAAAAGAGGAAATTTTCCCAAATGCTGATGTATACAATGAAATCATTGAGTCAATTAAGAGCGAATTTTCTGATGTTTTCAAGAGCGGTTTAGGTCGATATAAATTCTCAGAGATCAATCTAACTATTTTGCCTGATTCTCAACCTATTTTTTGCAAGCCACGTCCAATTCCTCTTACATGGAAAAACGAAATTGAAAATCAATTAAATCAATTGGTTGATTCGGGAATGCTTGTCCCAACTAACAATTCTGAATGGGGTACCCCTCTAGTTCCCATTCTGAAACCAAATGGCAAGCTTCGTATTTGTGGTGATTACAGGACAACCATTAACAAGTTTTTAAAAGACTTCAAATATCCATTACCACGAATTGATCAAATATTTGCCTCAATGCAAGGAGGCAAACTTTTTACAAAATTAGATATGTCGAACGCATACAATCAACTTGTTTTGAATAAGGAAACTCAGAAACTGTGTACTTGGAGCACTCATAAAGGCATATTTTCAATGACCAGACTTCCTTTTGGAGTCAAAACAGCAGCAGCTATTTTCCAAAAGACAATTGAAGGTCTTTTATCTCAAATTGAAAATGTATTTTGTTACCAGGATGACATTGTGATTACTGGGCCGAATCTTTCCGTTCATCTGAAAACTTTAAAAGAGGTTCTAGAGCGCCTTAGAACAGCTGGTTTGAGGTTGAGCTCCGATAAATGTGAATTTTTTAAATCGAAAATCTCGTATTTGGGTTTCGATATTGATTCAACAGGACTGTCTAACAACAAGGAGCGCGTTAAGGTTGTACTAAACGCACCAAAACCTTCAAATATTTCGGAATTGAGAGCTTTCATTGGTTTGGTCAACCATCATTCAAATTTCATTGAAAATTTTGCAAATAAAATGACGCCTTTGTACTACTTATTAAAAAAAGGTGTTGAGTTCAATTGGACCAACGAATGTCAGCGGGCTTATGAATTGATGAAGACGGAAATCTGTTCAAGCAAAACGCTAGTTCATTTTGATCCGAAATTACCAATAAGTTTGTCGACTGACGCATCTAATTCGGCTATTGCCGGAGTCTTATCTCATGTTTTCGACGATGGAAGTGAAAAACCTATCGCGTATGTCTCAAGAGCGTTGAACAGCGCCGAAAGAAATTACAGTACGATAGAAAAAGAAGCTCTCGCAATTATCTTCAGCGTAACTAAATTAAAGCAATATTTATTGGGTATTCATTTCGTCTTGAAAACAGATCACAGACCACTTTTGGCTATTTTTGGCCAATACAAAGGCATCCCAGTGATGGCCGCATCACGAATGCAACGATGGGCCTTCACACTTTTGGGATTTGACTATGAAATCAAATATGTAAAGGGCACTTTAAATCGAGCAGACAGTTTGTCTAGGATGGCTCAATTGGAAATTTCTGAGGTGAAGCCAGAACCGAATTATATAGATTATGTTGGATTTATTAATCCTTTAAATTTAAATTATAAAACAATTGGAATTGAAACGAAAAGAGATCAAATTTTGTCTAAAGTATTAAGTTGCATTCAGGAGGGAACTTTAGAAAAAATGGACAGAAAAGACTTCGAACAATTCAGGACAAGGCATTCTGAGCTTACAGTCGAAAGAGATTGCATATTATGGGGCTATCGCACCGTGATCACATTTGATCACATTTTGTTATAGTAAAGACCAAATCACTAGCCCGCTCATATATTTGGTGGCCAAGAATGGACCACGATATTGAAAATATGATCAAGAATTGCAATTCGTGTCAGAAAATACAAGCTAGCCCGGAAAAGGCTTCTTTAATTCCTTGGGCGCCTACCGACTCAGCATGGTAAAGAATTCATGTTGATTATGCCGGTCCAGTCAGAGGTTATTATCTTTTGTTGATTGTGGACTCCTTTTCAAAATGGGTTGAAGTCTTCAAGACGAAAGACATAACGTCCTCTTTCACTATTGATAAGCTTCGTGAAGTATTTTGTCGATTTGGTTTGGTCGAAATATTGGTTAGTGATAATGGCAGGCAGTTCACCTCACAAGAGTTCAAAAAATTTATTGATATGAATGGAATTAGACACATTTTCACAGCACCTGGTCATCCCGCTACCAATGGCCAAGCCGAAAATTTTGTAAAAACTCTAAAAAAATCTTTACAAGCAACTTTACAGAACGATCACTCTGATTTTGAAGCGATTTTAAATAGATTTCTATTTGATTATCGCACAACGAAGCATTGTGCAACTGGGGAATCGCCAGCAAAATTATTATTTAATAGAGAACTTAGATCTCGTTTTAGTTTATTGAAACCGCCGCTCATAAAAGAAAGTATCGAAAGAGCTCAAGAAATGGCCATAAAAAATTTTCGAGGTAATCGAGACTTAGATTTTTCAGTTGATCAAAAAGTTTACGTGAGAAATTATAGCGATCCTAACAAGCCGAGTTGGTCGCCCGCCGTGATAAAAAATAAAATTGGCCCGAGAAATTACACTTGCTTATTAACTCATAACAATCGAGACATAAAAAGACATCTGGATCAGATTCACCCCGCCGCCAGTCAGAATGAAATGCCGATTGACGAATCGAATAATACTTTGGAACCCACAATTTTACCCAATATTTCCGAATTTTCAACCGATCAGTCCCAGCGGCCGGTGCATGACTCGATGGCAACAGCCGAATCCGAAGTAAATTTAAGAGAGAGAGTTGGTAGGGCTCCTAGAGTAGCATCAATTAAAGACAAAGAAAAAATGAAAGAACAGAAGTAAATTAAAGACTGATTAATTTTTATTTAACAATTAAGTATTTGAATTTAAAATATCGCTCAAAAATGATAATTTAAGATTGGAAATCGATAAGAAGTATAGACTGTCTTTGTTGCTTTGTTTCAACATTTTTAGTTCTGAATTATATTATGCTTTCCAAATTGTTTAGATTTGCTTCATCACTCTGAGAAGTATTTGTAAAAATTGTAAACAATTTAGGGAAGAGGTTGTTGGATATTACCAGATCCATTGTAAAATGGCATTTGAATCGTCATATAAATTGCGAATTGTCATATCAATTGTAACCTTGCAGATGACATATGAATTTAATAAATGTAGGTGTCGGTCTCTTCCGCCACCAACCATCGAGTTGACAACACGCCTTTTTCTTCGCTCCGAATACACTACAGACTGAAAACTGAAAATTTCTCCTCTTATTAAATACCATGAGATTGCAGTCGAGACTGAGCTACTGAGAGGAACTGAAAAGTGTCAAACAGTGCGGCACAAATAAATATTTTAAAATGTGCGCCGTAAGTAACATATTTTTTTCCGTAATGTTAGGTCTGTTAGCGTACTACGATTAATTGCAATGAAGCCGTTTTTGTACTCCGTTTTACTGCAAACTGAAAATGTCTCCTCTTTCAGTAAATTTCAGTAGGGTCTAAGGTACTGAAAAATACTGAAAACTGTCAAACGGTTTTTAACGCAATGTTTTTATGACGGACGAATATTTGTGTAGCGATAATTTATCACCGCTATGGATGACTTTATAATCACTACTGTTCTCGCACAAACCGACAACTGACACTTTTTTTGTAAATTTTCAGGAAATCCAATGAGAGCATTATCGTACTTTTCATGAATTTCTCCCACCACATGATTCAGGAAAATTCAGTGACTTAAAGTTATTTATTTATTTATTTATTTACCAATCAAGGCGTACATGTATAAAAAAAGAATAAAATAGTACATGTATAAAATTACGAAACAAAATAAAAATAAAACAAACTATAAATAAATACAAGACTAATAAATAGTGCATAAATAAAATTATTAATAAACAGACAACAAATAAAGTAATAAATAAATGACAAATGCCAAATAAATGACTAACAAATTAAATGCCAAATTTAAATTTAAAATGAATATACAATGCATATATGTTAGTATGGTGGGGGTGGGGGAGATTATAAAGAGAGAGCCTTGATGATGTTATTTTTAAACGTTGATTTGGAGATCGTAGGGGAAAAGTTCTCGCTCATGCTATTGAATAGCCTGCAGCACCTATTTATTGGCTCGTTTGCTGCATATGTTGAGTTGTGTTGGTATACGTGAACAAACCTATTGTTATGGAAGTCGCACTGTTTCATAGCGAGAATTTAATATCGCTTAGGATGACTTTACAATCAATATAGTTCTTTCAAAAGCAGACAACTAAAACTTTTGGGTATTAGTTTCCAGGAATGTAGACGTGAAACAGGTGAGTCATAAATTTGGATGACACAAATACGCCATCAAGTTGCTGACTAGTACTTCCGAATATTACTCCCAAATTTGCCATAATGGCATTTATATGTTTAAGCTAAAAAACTCTAGCGCACCTGAACCGCTAGAAACACTAATGTTCGAAGAACAGTAGAAAAGTTGTGCAGGTTTTGAGTGCATATTCCACCACATGAGCTGCTTATTACGGCCAAACTGTTTCAAATGCCACGTTTTACTTTGGTCTCAAGAATGCATTATAACTCATATGGTAAAAGGTTTCAGATATTATCACTGCCATGGGTTTCAAAGTTTATGAAAGAAAAACACGTGTTAATTATATTCGTTATCAGTTGCTTATTTCACCAAACTTTGAAAGCAGCATCTCATATAACATCAATGAAGAAAATGCTCAGTGCCTGCAGCACTGTAACTGAAGTTGGTGTTTGGGGCTGCGATCCGAAAAATTTGCAGAGCTTAGGGAATTGAAACATCGGTTATTTATTTTCATTGTAAATGTTTCCGGTATGAATACTAACTGTAAGTATTTATTGATACAAAAGTACCACAACCGACTCGTGCTGGCAACCTTTCGCCAGTATCAAAGCCAAGAATACATTACATCTGCTTCACGTTGTTATATTAGATTCGAAGTTATAGGAGTATAAAGAAATTTAGGGTTACCTGCAGCGAGTTTTTTCAAATAATCGAAAGCTTAATATTTGCTGTTTATTGTCACTACAATATCATTACCAATTGAAAATTCTACGATAAAACTGCTTAATAAAGATATTGCAAACAAACACAAAACCAACAATAGCTGGCAACCCTATTAAGGCTTTTCAACCAAATTTGGCCTGAATAATATTTATAATAGGTTCCATTAATTTTATGAAATTCGTATTGATTTCATGACTGTACTGGAAGTTATAGGGCAAAAAGTTTTATTTTCCTGAGTGAATTTTCAAAACCAAAGACACAAAAATTACCATAGCTGCCAGCACCAATCGAATTTTTCAACCAAACTTCTATCAAACAGAGTTTAGAGTAAGGTGCAGCTACTGTGTCAATTTCATGAAAATCTGGTTACTAACTCACATTTCATAGGGCAAAAAGCAGTTTTTTTTTCTTTGCAATTTTTCAAGATGGCACCACTGGCACAGAGTTGCCCACAATTCAAAATTGTTTCTATCAGACCTGGTTATACTTAAGTCCAATGCATTATGTAAATTTCAATGGTATCTGATTATTGGTTCGTGAGTTCCCGTGAACAGAAGTTTTTGATGCTAAAAATATAGGTTAACTGGGAAAGGGTTACCGTTCTTGTCCGACATGAAATTTCCAAAGTTTTACTTTGAATGTGTAGATAAAACATAAGATTTGTAAACAGATTGGTTTTATTGTAAGAAACGGACATTTTTAGGATATTCGATGATTTGAATGTTTTGACTTCCAAATTTTTATTTTTTCAAATTTAAGACACCAAAATTATCATAGCTGGCAGCTCCAACCGAATTTTTCAACCAAACTTCTACCAAACGTGGCTTAAAATAAGGTCCAGCTACTGTGTGAATTTCGTTAAAATCGAACGATTTAATCAGAATTTATAGGGCTACAAGCAGTTATCTTTTTTAGTGATTTGTCAAGATGGCACCACTGGTACAGAATCGCCCGCATTTCAAAATTACTTCTATCAGACCTGGTCCTATTTAAGAACAATACAGTCTGCAAATTTCAATTAATTCTGCTCATTGGATCGTGAGTTTCCGTGAACAGAAGTTTTTGATGCTAAAAATATAGGTTAATTGGGCAAGGGCTACCAGGCGTGCCCGTTATACCATATAAAATTTTTTTTTTGTCTATGTAAAAAAAGCACGAAATTTACATATGAGTGGCTTTTTTTTGAAGAAGCGGCATTTTTTCAAGAGAGACGATAATTTGGAGGTTTTCACTTTCAGTGCCTGCCCTAGCTACAGGGTTGCCAGCACGCTCATCAAAAGCTACACAAATTTACAACTAAATAATACCAATGTGTATTGAAAATTTGGTAATGATTGAATAGCTGTGTCAAAAGTTATCGCAATTTAAAAATTTTCAATTTTTCCCGTTCTCTTTTTAGGCACCCAGCGCACACATGGGGTTAAAAAATTCCAAAACATTATCCGATTCACATGTAAAACACGTTTGAAATTTATTTTGTTAACTTGAATTTTGCAAAACTTATTTGTGTACGGAATAATAGGTATATTAAAAATATCACTAAAATGGCCGCCGGCGCCAAAGGGTTAAAGATTTTTAACTTTTTCTGAAACCTGGCACTATTCTGCATACACACCAATGTGTCCTAAAAATTTCAATTCAATCGGATGACGCGTTCCTGAGATTTTTTCACTGAAATTTTTTGATGATATATATATATATATATATATATATATATATATATATATATATATATATATATATATATATATATATATATAAATAGAAATGTGAATTTTTGGCCAAAGTGATTTTAATACTAATGTTCTTCTTCGAACATTAGTAAAAATAGACGAATTCGAAAAACGAATATCTTTCCTACACATCATTCAGATGCATATTGCTTAATTTGTTTAGCAAGAAACAAATCTACCCGTTCACATTACGCAAAACAATTGAAACGAGTCTCTTCTTCAACATGTCTGGTTGTTTCCGCTTCACGGCTGCACATAGTTACATGATGGAAAAGGGAACAATCTAAATTTTCGTAACCCATATGCTACTACTACTATAATAATGATCCTTTTCTATTAATAGTTTATTGATCTCACCTTTAAAATTTAGGTAGGACAATAAATATTAGCCTTCACTTTGTCTCCGTTGGGTTGGAATTCCACATCAAGGTAATTTTATGACTACATACTAAATTACAGTATTTAGAATTTTCTGGTTTTTTTAATATCCAAAAAAAGAAGATGAAAAAACTCAAAAATGTTAAGGCTGGATGGGTTTCGTATATATACTCACAAGTGAGTAGGTATTGTGGCCAGAAGTAAGATCTAATTCTGAACAAAGACACATTAATAGTGCGATAAAGTGTGTTTTAGCTATTTTATTTTACAAAAACGATGGCGAGTCAACAGCATGGAGTATATTTTATAAATGCAGAAGACGGAGGTTAGATTTTAACAATATCTTAGATGTTCGTAATTCTAGACAATTTTCTTTAGAGCTTGTGAACGCGATTACTGCCAGCAGTGAAAGCAAAGCTGGAGAGTTGGCATCAACTTATTGTGTTGTTCAGAGCGATGAAACAGCAGCAGCAGACGAGCAGGAGACATCATTTAATTTAACGTTTCGCAGCCCGTTTCGCAATAGTGGAACTGAAAGTAAGATGAACGTAAATGAACGAAATAATTATATAATTTTAATTTTCAGAAACAAAATGGAGTGTGGCGGATATCAAATTGCTCCTCGAAACATACAAATAATGGTATGTGGCTGGGAAACAAAAAATATTCCATACAAAAAGTATACCATAAAAAGATCAACAGGAAATAATCGAAGATTTCCTCATCTTCTCAGACAGCGCTACCACATAGAGGCGAAACGCTGCTTGCACAGAAGCAAATATATGACTCGTGCAAAGAGCATAAACGTTGATTGCGTAAAAATTTAGCCAATCTACTTTTATACGCGTCACCTGGAGTGTGTTCAATATTCTTGCTTTAGTAGCTTTTAGCTGCTATTTTAGCAGCTCTGGCTGTCCAATGTCATGAAATAGCTACTTTCTGATGCTTGCTATTTGACAGTCGGGCTGTCCAATATTCCGGAACAGCTGCTAAGGTAGCAGCTATTTTCTGCTCGCAGTCTGAAGGATAGCAAGAAAGTAGCTAAGGCAAAATGGTCGTGAGTACACAGCTGACATATTTTTGAAACCGTCAGTTTTGACTTCATTCGTGTGTTGAAGTGACAGACTAAGAAAAGAAAATATGAAGAACAGAAAAAAATATTTTTTTTTCTATTTAAATTAAAAGAATAGTGAAGAGTTAGACAATTACTTCTTGGTCTTGTTATTGGGTCCCGACTCATGAAGAACTTTCAGCGGTAGTTGCACGATGGCCTGGCTGGCCTAAGTTTCGTATATAGAGTGGTATCTCGACTATTTTTATGTGTCGGATTCAGTGGGTGGCGTTATCCCGCCTCTATCAGGGATACTAGCCCTAATAATATCAGGGGTCTGAGTTTGTGTGCCTTGCTTGACACACCAACAGGTTTAATGAAACACTAAAATACCCTCCTGGATCAATAGTAAATTAGAGTTAGCATAAAGGAAACAGGGCTAGGGTAAAGAATTACGAGGCTTACTATTAGGGACTAAGAGTTAATGGCTATGGGAACGTAGATAGGGAGTAGCAGTCAGAGAGCACTGACCCATAGAATCTCTCTCCTCGAGTGAGAAGCAGAGGTGATCATTCTAGGTGATCATTCTATTCATATAAACCTCTAACCAAGAGAAGTAATCCACATATAATTCGGGTTTCGGCAAATCCTCTTGCGGTAAGGGGGGAGTTGTTACGTTGTAACATTATGGGCCAGCGAATGCCCCGTCCAACACGTAAAGGCAATGAAAAAAAAACAATACAGACTTCCCCGGTGAAGGCTGAACACTCGCAACCGTTCCACCATTTCACTCGATAGGTAGCCTGTAACCACCACTCATAGGTAACGTACGATTGTAGCATCCGACCTGTGTAGTGTACCCGTCGGATGCTCACGACATAGACAGTAAGTGAAAAGGAAAAGGGGTAGAACACTATCGCAATCAACCTTCTTTATCGACCGGAGCCGAATTTCGCGCGACACACACAACTAATTTTGAAGGAGCAATAAAATCATGAGACAGCCAAAATGGCTGAAGGATTCCAAGGTTGACTTGCCCTGAGTCTCAAGATGCAGTGCTATTAGCATAGTTGAACTCGCGGCCACAAACATCGTACATACAAAACACACAAACAACTTACGTGGTATATATATATATATATATATATATATATATATATATATATATATATATATATATATATATATATATATATATATATATATATATATATATATATATATATATATATATATAGATATATATATATTTATATATATATATATATATATATATATATATATATATATATATATATATATATATATATATATATATATATATATATATATATATATATATATATATATATATATATATATATATATATATATATATATATATATATATATATATATATAGATACACTCGAAAATGCAACGAGTTACGCCTCGAGATTAAACCCGATTTCTTCCTGGTTCCCCATGGGACACTCGACAACGCCGCCAAACAATTTCACGTCAGCAAACAAGTTGAAATGTACCGAGCCCACGTGAAGGATGAACCGCCACCTGGAAATTCTTCCATAACAACCACAGATACTTATCTGATTAGGCGCAGAACTAGTGCGAATATTGATAGCCCAGGGACGATCCCAAGCCGTAGATCTTCCCCCGAACGATCGGCAGATAGGTTGACATGCGAAAAATATCAACAATAGGCTGAAAAGTAAACAACGCAAACGTCAACTCAACCAAGGGGGGAACTCAAACCCGTCAGCCGTGGGAAATTCTCGAAGTGTAAATCCATCGGGAGGTGGAAATATTAGATACGTTCGTGTCAAAGTACATTCACCCAATAATACGGGAAAAAAAGAAAGTACGGGAGATGAAATGGAAAAGCAACGGGACATGATCAACGAGGAAAATCATTCTTTATGCGACGGCGATCGAATTCATTTGGAAATTATAAATCAGGGGTGTGTTCAATGTGCATGCTATAGCTGCTATTAGCTGCTAATTTAGCAGCTCTGGCTGTCCAATGTCACGAAATAGCTACTTTCTGATGCTTACTAGTTGACAGTCGGGCTGTCCAAGATTCCGGAATAGCTGCTAAGGTAGCAGCTATTCGCTGCTCGTAGTCTGGAGGATAGCAAGAAAGTAGCTAAGGCAAAATGGCCGTGCGTACACAGCTGACATGCAGTTTAAACGTCATTTTCAATGGGAAATTGAAATGAAAAGAAGTTTTTGCGCTTTTGTGACACAGGAGATGAGGAATAAATTTGAAAATAGTGACAGCATAAATTAAATACGGGCTTTTAAACACTTAAACTCAACTCGAGTTTTAAGTTGGCTTGTACACAGCGCAGCTCATCTTGCGTTTTTAGAAGGCGAGCATGAAGCGTAAAAGGCCGGGTGCTCTGATTCCTGTATTATCAAATTTTCAACGATTATTTTTTGCTCTTTTTCTCATATATGGCGTCAAAAGCCGGAAATAAGTGATACGTTTTAAATATGTAAGGAAAATTTTAATAGATTGTGCAGCTGTATGTTGAAAACTCTTAGATTTCATACAGTTTCCAAAGTGCAATGGAAGCAGCGCTGCCAGACGTCCCGATTTTGGCGGGACGTCCCGATTTTTTAATTGAAATTAAATGTCCCGCGCGGGACAAGCTTAGTCCCGCTTTTCGGAGATAACTTGACCGTGCGTGCAGCGTGCTGAGGAAGCGCGGGCGGCTGGCACAGACAAGTGTGGACTGGCCACCCGCCCGGCGCGTAATAAAGATAAGCGCGTGGGAGAGAGAGGGTTGCGTCACGCAATCGGTGCGTGTGATCGCGAGACGCGACATCTTCTCTTTCTCTTTCGCTCTTTTCTTATTTCCAGTTGTTTATAAATTTCTATTTTGCGAGAACGTACGATTACGTACGAAGAAATAACGAATACCGTTTTTTTTAGTGCTTGCAAAGCAGCGAGCAAGTAGTGAGTTGCATTGCGTGTGTAATTTAGTTAAATTACATTAAGCAAAAATAAGTTTAAGTTTTTTACGTGTTTTTGTTCGTAAATTACTGAAGTTTACTTATTAGAATCTTTTAAAGATGAATAAAATCGATAGTGATGTTTCGGATTGCTTGGAACCGGAAAACATTGCACCCAAGAAGAAAGTCAAACTAGGAAAACATCGCCTCACAAAATACAGTAAAAATTGGCAGAATGATTATAATTGATTGTGTATTGTGACGTCGGATGCGTACAAAGCTTACTGTAAACTGTGTAAAAAAGAGTTAACTATTTCTCATCTTGGATTAAACGACGTAGTGAAGCATTCAAAAACAAGTAGTCACTCGAAGATCACGAGTTCTCGCGCTGCTAGAAACATAACTAGCTATTTCCAGGCACCAGGTACTTCCACATCTGATCGTGATCGCGATGACATTATGTACAAAACGTCAGCCGCAGAAATTACTTCTATATATTACACCGTTAAACATTCGTTAAGCTACAGTAGTATGGATTGTTTTCAAAAGTTATTACCTCTCATGTACGCCGATTCTAAGATAGCTAAGAATGTTGAATGTGATAGGACAAAGAGTGACGCAATAGTTTGTGAAGTATTGGCAAAAGAAGCTTTGAAGGACGTTATTCAAAATTTAAAAGAAGATTTATTTTTTTCGATATCTACGGATGCCAGCAATAAAGGAAACCAGAAAATGTTTCCAGTATGTGTACCATATTTCAGTTTGGACAAAGGAATACAAAACAAATTAATAAATTTTGTGGAGAGTAATGACGAAACTGCCGAAGGTAAAATAACGAAGGTTCTTTGTCAAACATTGGATAAACATAACTTAAAATTATCCCAAGTAACATCATATTGTGCTGACAATGCAAATGTAAACTTTGGTTCAAATCATTCTGTTTTCATGAATCTCGTTGCCCAAAATGAAAAAAATATTAAAAGCTAACTGTTCAGCTCACATCTTGCATAACATGAGCAAATTTGCATGTGATAGATTAGACATCGATGTAGAAGCTATCATCTTAAAAATATACGGCCATTTTTCACATTCAGCTAAACGTCGTGCGGAATTGATGGAGATATTTGAAACTACGGAAATGGAGTGGGTCGAATTATTACGCCACGTAAATACAAGATTTTTGTCGCTCTGTCCTGCTGTTGAGAGAGTAATCAAGGTTTGGCCTGCTTTGAAAAGCTACTTTGATAAGCAAAAATCATGTGCGAAAGCCATTGAAAAGATTTTTTACTCTGGAGCAGAGGAAACAAAAACTCTAGCCTACTTGCATTTTGTTCATAATGTGATGAGTGCTTTTGGTACATTAATGAAAGAGTCTCAGGGAAATGATATTGCCATAACAGAAATGCATGAGTCATTATGCCTCTTCTGCTCAAGGCTGACTCAAAGGCTAAAGGATGAGTTTTTTGGCTACCAGATGAAAGAGATTTTAAATAAATTGGTTGAATCTGAACGGACCAAAGCCATCGAAGACTTCAACATTTTTTACACAAATCGCCAACAATGTGTAGACAAACGTTGTAATTTTTCAGAAGAAAATAAACCTGGAAAGTCAAGTTAGTTTTGACATGATTGAAAATGCTGTATCTTTAATAAAATTGACAGGCGATATTTCGCTAGATAACTTATATGAAGAATTTAACTTGTTGAAATCATCCTTGGACGTATTAGTCGGAAATTGCAAAGACACCACTGCCCGCTCCAGCTCTTTCAACAGTTTACAAAAAAAGATACCAAGAATATGTTTAAACTAGTGTCTTTCATATTAAGTATCCCAACAGCAAACTGCTTTCCTGAACGCGTTTTTTCCCAGATGTTTTTAAAATGGTCGGATGCCAGAAATATGTGCTCCGTAAATTTAATGAAAGCAGAATTACTCATCCAGTTTAATCTACAGCTATCCTGTGAAGAGTTCTTCATCTTTATTAAGGAGAAAAAGAAAACTTTAAAAGAAGTTAAATCTTCACAGAAATATCATGAATAAGTAATTCTTACAAATAATTATTCTCGTATTGTAAGCTGCAATTTGTAACACTCAATCCTCAGACTGTTGTTTGAAACGCGATAGTTTTCTGATGAATAAAACTTTTTTGATTTTGATATCTGTTTTTTTTTCTTTTATTCATAAGACGAATAAGACTTAACTATTTAACGATAGGGTCAATCTGATTTAAAATATCATATTTTTATTAAAATACATTTTCTATGGCTATTTTTGCTATCTATTGTCACGTAAACGCAATTTGAACTCAAATAAAAAGATAAATATTTAAAAACTTCTGATTATATACGTTTTTTACTATGTCCCGCTTTCGACGAAAGAATCCCGCTTTTTTCACTCAAAAAGTTCCAAAATCCGGACTTGGCAAAAAAAAAATCTGGCAACGCTGAATGGAAGTATTGAACTGATCCACGAAAATGCAAAAATTACAATAAAAAATTGAAACAAAATTATTTTTGAATTTCCTGTGTAAAGGCTGACCTTCGTAGCAGCTCTTGGCTGTCCAATATCCATAGCTGCTTCACCTGGCTACTGCGAATTTTGACACTTGCTAAAGTGATGCTATGCTATGCTTTTGGAGCAGCTATAGCATGCACATTGAACACACCCCAGGTACGAAATGGAAGATAGATTCTTTGTGCGACGGCGATCGAATTCATATGGAAATTATTAATCAGTTAAATCGTGACGGGACTATAACCTGCGACCTGGCGTGACTCACCAGCACAGCGACGAGACCGTCAACTTGGGCTAGAACAATTCACACCTTACCGGCTCCGTGGCGCATAGAGTAGCGCGTCTGACCGGAAACCGGGCGGTTCGGGGCTCACCACCCCGCCCGTGCTGATGAGATTGGGATCGTGGATTCTTTGTGCGACGGCAAAGGAAATTAGTTGACGAATCTGACCGTGAAGAGACTAGCCCATGACTGAACAGGGACTCAGTTGGAATCGGAGTTGGGGCCTATCTTTTGAATGCTCTCTTATGGTCAATCGGAAGAAGAAGGTTAGTGTTAAAAAAAATAATCTTTAAGTGATGCATTCGATAGAGTTTAGTTAAGAAAACACGAAGACTATTATTTCGAAGTTATTATCTCGTAATTATATATTATTAGTTTGCATGGAATTAATAATTAATTGAAAGAGTAAGGTGGTAGAACTCGTCGTAGTGGAGAATAAACGAGAATATTGGTCAAATTAGGTGGGAACTAAGACTAGTGTACGAATTACTTTGTCGCGTAATTCAATTGGACAAGAAAATATTTATATTGAATAAAAGTAAAGAAGATAATATAACAGAGAAAATTTCGTTGTTTTTTCGCAGTTAGAGAACACGCGACGCAGAAGCGGCTCCATATAATGCCCCACTGACACCGGTGAGTCGTAAGCTCACTCGGCGGTTCTAGGTTCTTTTAATTGGGTGAGTGAGTGGCGCCCACGGTCAGTCTTCACTGATTTCCCCGGGACCCAAACGGACCCAGCCGATGGTCACTACCCCCCAGATAAGCTGGGTAGGTAACAGTATCCATAGAGCATAGTCACTCGTAGAGTAATTCGTGTCGAGTTCTTATCGAGTTGTGTCTTCAACATCAACGAAGAAAAACCCAGGGTTAAGATCAATCCTGTAACTGGCGCCGTCGGAACACGGACAAACCGTGGAAAAGCTTTCAAAATCGTTGGAGAAACTCTCGTTAGAAGGCACTCAGGATCCAGCGAAAATAGATATCAGGCAGTTATCTAACTACCCATGTTCGCCGGAAATCAAGCAGATTTATTCGCGTTTATCGATTCAGTAGTCCTGGTCAAAACCGACTTAAGAGCGAAACAGCAGAGGCCGATACTACAACAACAAATGTTGACGAAAATAACAGGTCGAGCTCGGAAAATTCTGCACACTCATATTACGGCGGATTGGCAGTCTGCGAAAGCACTACTTATTAATCACTTCGACAGCCCGGAAAATGAGACTCAGTTGACGGAGAAACTATTGACAGCAAAATTCACAACGACGGAACAGCTATACGAATACATATGTAAGTGTATATTCAAACCAAACCAAAAAATAAATTATAGCAATAATTATAGTATACGCCAAAAACTTGAACATATTAAAACAAAAAATCAGATTATAGAATCTTCATTTATTAATAAGTGTCCCGAACCCATACGTGGAATATTACACGCTTATAGTGTAACATGCAGAAATTTCCTTCCAAAATTTCTGCAAGGCTTATTTCAGCGCGCACTGTCATGCCCGTGAAATAAAAATTATTTTTCAATTAGACTAGCGGTACTTTGTTATTGGACTGAAAAATAACAAGGCACAGCAAGTCCGCTTTGACATTGCCTGGCTTGATGCTCGAGTCGAAGGCGAGAACCGATAACGGGATTTTTCCTTCGTCTCGAGTATCAAATCAGTGCTCGAGACAGTTGGACAGGGATCGTGGTCGAAGCCAAGCGGGCGAAGCCGTCGGAGAGTCGAAGTTTGGAATCGAAGTAGTAGTTGATTCAAGTCGCAGAAGTAGACAGATTTACGAACGATGCTAGATCGAGTGCGACTGTGTCGCGGAAAACGCTTTTATTCGGATTGCAGAAAAATGGTCGGAAAACTGCGTATTGTGCGTGAATCGTTTGTAGTTGCCCGGTAGCGAATCCCATCATTCTCGGGTGTAAATTGTGTCTAAAAACTGTGTGCAAAGGTGTCGCGAATCGATCGCGCCCTGTAGATTGGTTCTTCCAAGTTGGATAGTGTCGTGTAGTTTCACGGTTCTATACCGTGCTAATTGGAATTTGGAAGTTCACGGGCGCTGATTGAAACTCTCTCGGGACCAACGCCGTGCATGGTATGCAAATGGGGGGAACGATTCTGAACAGTGGTTGAATAACTTTGCGAAGCGTGAGTGCAAGAAAAGATTATTTGAAGCCGAAACTTCAGACGAGGATACAATAAAAGAGTGTTTTGGTCGACTTTAGCTGATGAATGGGAAAAAAATAAATCTAGATTGGTAGTTTTGATTCGTACGGTGGACGGTGTGTCGCGGAACGTTCTCGATAGATTGGACCTACATTATCCGATCCCTTGTCTGCTTGCTGTTGCGGTTGGTAAAATCCAGCTTGGATGGCTTGGAGAATCAAAATATCTCGCCTATCGAATACGGTGGAGCCGTCGAATGTAAAGTGAATCGGCGGACGCGCGGAATGTACTAGTTGTGGAAATGTTTGAATTAAAGAAAAATGGTTTCGGGGCTCCAAGACGTGTCGTGTCTAGACCCTGTGTCCGTCCGTCGAACGTTGAAGTTTAGCGAAAAACGATGAAAGATTCGAAACTGTCGTTTTTGTGTTCAGCATGCGCATTAGTTTAGCTGCCGCTACAGATGGTTTGGAAGTACTTTCGAGTTTTCGTCAGTAGCCAGGATAGTGCAAAAGTCGCATTGTGCTAAATCGATCAAATCATGCAGTGAGCGAACGCGAAAGCAAATCGAGAAGTTTTTCATGGATTGGCCTGCAAATTGGGAGAGCTGTCGCGTCTGCTTTTGGTTCAGATAGGTTGTTCGCGGACAGGATGATGAGATTTTTGCAATTCTAATTTGTTCTCGATTGGCCCTTTATAACAGTATGTCCTCAGGAAAAAATGGTAAAATGATACGACAGCCACGTAAGTTCTTGTGACAAAGTTATGGTATATCAAACAATTATTAGTTTAAATTGGAATTGTTTTTGCGGGATGATTAAAATTGAACAACTTTTTTATTAACATTAAAAATTTTAATCTACATTGAAAATTATATTTTGACAAAGTGGTTTCAAAAGTATGCACTGCTTCTCATCAGACACCAGCACACAGTGCATACTTGACTGGCGTAACCACACAGCATAAATAAAAATGTAATGATTTCCACCTGCAATAACGTCAAAGCAAAGAAAAAAACGCGGCGCCGTGTTAGTGAAGTTGAGCATAGAGCATAGAGCATTAGTGATCAAATAAAGCACGTTGTGACGATTGATGTAACGCTGGCGTTTTGAATCATTCTTCTTTTGCCCCGGTATAGAGTTCCTTTCTTTCAGTATTATATCGGAATATTTTTCGTTTCTGTCGAGAGATAACCGTCGCAGTTTTCTCGCTTCGGGGTGACGGCAAGAAGGCAGATCTTCGAACTCGAAGCGAGTGTCACCCACTCACGGCCCTTCTCGTGAGCAAAAGCCACACGAAGACTGCCACCCTTGTGTCCCAGTCGGGGATAAAGGGGTTTGAGACGCGTTGGTAAGGAGTACGGTAACAGGGTTTACGTTTGTCATGGTAGGGCGCAGTTGAGATATTTGGGTTATCTGGCTGATGCAGAAGGTCTGCATGTAGACCCTACGAAAGCAAAGGCGGTAAGCGAGTTTCCGCATCCCAACACGGTGAAACAGGTTAGACAGCTCCTAGGTATGGTGTCTTGGTGTAGATGCTTCATTCCAGACCGGGCAGCGATGGTAGCTCCTCTGAGTGATCTATTAAAAAAAGGGCGCAAGTTTGTGTGAAGCGTTGAGTGTGCCTGCGCGTTTGCCTTGTGTAAACAGAGGCTCACGACTGCACCGGTACTGTCGTGCCCTGACTTTGATCTCCCGTTCAAAGTGCAAACTGATGCGTCGCACGTGGGTATAGGGGCGGTGCTGAGCCAGGCACACTCGTTGGAAGTCGTGTGTTATCTCAGCAGGGCGCTCATATATTGAAGGCACTCATTTCATGCGCCCATATATTGAAGGCACTCATTTCAACGTCATTACTGACCACCACTCACTCGTTTGGTTAAATAGGCTGGCCCACTTGTAGGCTGGCTAACTTGTAGGCTGGCTAGATGGGCGGTTAGGCTCCAGCAGTTTGACTTCGAGGTGGTTCACCGAAAAGAGAAGGATCACTTGGTGGCGGATGCACTCTCCCGGGTAATTAACCAGGTAGACAGTATAGGCGCCTCGCCGAGACTGGAGCAGTGGTACGAGAAGACTTTGGAGAACGTGCGAGGAAATCCAGTGAAGTACTCAAACTGGAGAGCTGTGGATAACACCCTGTGGAAGCAGTTGGAGAGAACCATGTTAGAGGCAGGAAACAATACCGTTTGGAACTGAGTTGTGCCGAGAGCTGAGAGACGAGCCGTTCTCAACCGGTGCCATAACAATCCTACAGCAGGATATATGGGAACGGACCGGACGTTGTCCCAGGTTGCGCAAACCTACTACTGGCCAGGAATGCGGGCGGACATCCGGCGACACGTGAAGAAATGTAAAGTTTGCCAGGCATGCAAAGTCGAGAGGAGGGCATCGATTGGGCTGATGACCACTAGGGCCGGCGAGGCTAAAGACCCCTGGGAAATGATTTGTGTGGATCTGGTGGGACCGCTGCCAGGTCAAAGCGTGGCCACGTCTATGTTTAGACAATATTGAACTACGTCACTAAGTTCTCGGTTTTGCTGCCAATGCGAACAGCGACAGCTTCAAATATTTTCCGCCTATTAGAGGAAAACGTATTCCTGGTGTATGGTGTACCTAGGGTCTTGGTATGCGACAATGGCGTGCGATTTCGGGGCAAGCAATTTAAGTGCCTGGTAGAGGGATATGGGGTACAGATTAGGTACACTGCGCTGTACCACCCCCAGGCCAACCCGGCCGAGAGGCGCAACCAAGATGTGAAGTGCATGTTGCATTGCTATGAATGGGATAATCAGCGCACGTGAGACGATTACTTGGCAAAGGTTGCATGCGCGATGCGAACTTATAAGCACGAGGTCACCGAATCCTCTCCATATTTTCTAAATTTTGGCCGGGAAAGTGGTTACGTTTCGAGAAGAAACGGAACCGCCCGAGAGCGGGGGTCGGAATTTTAGCCCTCTACGGAACGCGAGAGTGCTAGATGAAGTTCAACAAGAAGTGATCCAGAGTACGGGGGTGGTGGCTTCATCAAATAAAAGACGTTATGACCTCCGGCGGAGGACGGTGGATTTCCAGATAGGCGATAACGTATGAAGAAGAAACTACGTATTGTCAGATGCCAGCAAGAATGTTTCCGCCAAACCTGCTCCCGCGTTCGTTGGGCCTTATAGAGTAAGGAAAAATATGTCGGGATGGACCTTTGAGCTAGTTGATGAGAGGGGGAAGCCAGCAGGAAACTGCCATGCAAAAGACCTTAAACGGTATGTCGAAGGCATTCCCGAATTTGAAGATAATTAGAAGTCGTATGATGGGCGGCGGCGGAGACCTATGGCCAAGTGATGTCATGTTTACCAGAAGTTGGCTGAATAGGTTACTTTTAATGAGGTGGTAGTAGGGTAATAGGGTAGAGATTTGATAGCTTTCCTGGAACATTTGATAGCTTTCCCGGTTTCGGGTTCTAAACGATACAAAAAAAAGTGACAATTTAGGGAACCTGATTGTATGTTGGCCGAAGGACTTGATCGCGAAATAAAATGTGTTAGCGAGATATCTGTCACCTAGAGAGAAGGCACAGAATAGGCTAAATTAGAAAAAGACAGCGCAGGGGTGCTGAGTTATAATACTATAAGGAGATATAATACTATAAGGATTATTTTATTTTTTATTTTATTTTATTCATTAACCAAGCAAGGGACAAGTTACATAAACAATACAAAGCAAAATAGAAAATCGAAAACTTAATATGAGTATATAAAAGTAATACGAGAAAAAACAAAAAAAATTAAATAAATCAAATAATTAACAAATAAATCAATAATAATAAATAAATAACGAATATATAAAACATTGACAAATAGTTTAACATAAGGAGTTGCGGATGGCTTGGAAAAGAGAAGATTTGAAGGATAATTTTGAGACCGTTGGGGAATATAGATTACTTATGCTATTGAATATCCTGCAGCATCTATTAATCCTAACAGGGTGGTCTACTCTTTGAGGGGATGTAGACGTCGTTAAGTTATTATTTATTTATTTATTTACCAAACAAGGTATAATAATAATACATATAAATGAAATAAATATAAAACATAAAAACAAACCAGACAAATTTAAAGAAAAAAAACAGGTTTAAAATAGGTATAAAATACAAACAAATATAATATAAATAAATAAACATTCGATAAATAAATACACAAAGCTAATTTACATGTAGGTCACAATATTAAATACGCAAAACGCAAAAACGGATTTAATTAATTATCTAATTAAACAATTATGAAAATAGTCCTAAGTCATAAGAAGATACAAGATACTAGGCCGGTAGACTAGGGAGGTTAGGATAAGAGAGCCTTGGTAACTCTATTTTTAAAGGACACTTTGGATATCGTGGGGGAAAAGTGTTGGCTCATACTGTTGAATATTTTGCAGCATCTGTTAATTGGCTCATTATCAGCATATGCGGTGCTATGCTTATATTCAACTAGCATTCGTCGGGATCTAGTGACTCTCAAGGGCTGATTAAGCACAAATCTTTTCTGTATATAGTCGACATTAACAGCGTCTCTAATGACATCGAAACTGAAGCAGGCAGATAACATTAATCTTCTGGATGCAAGAGGTAATAAGTTTAGAAGTCTAAGGCGAAATTCATATGACGGTAAATTGCTAAAATCACTTGGATAGTAAAGACCTCTAAGAGCGAATAGCAAGAATTGCTTCTGAATAGATTCAAATCTCTGGCTGTGAATTTCGAAAACTGGGTTCCAGATAATGCAAGCATACTCAAGAAGAGGGCGAACGAGCGCGGTGTAAAGTGATTTTGTAACCCAAAGGTTCTGAAACTCCCTGGCCCGTCGCTTAATGAAGCCAAGTCGTTTACTTGCTTGAGAAATCATTTTGTCGTAATGAAAATTAAAGCGGAGCTTTTCATCGAGCACCACACCGAGGTCTAAAATATTGTCCACTCTACTAAGTGCCGTATTGCTTAAAAGGTACGTATAATGTACGCGCGTACTTTTTCTAGAAAAGCTAATTACATGACACTTTGCGATGTTGAGAGGTAGGTTATTCACGCTGCACCAATGTTCGAGGGAATTTAGTTTTGATTGAAAAAAGCTGGCATCTGAAGACGACTTTATAGTATAATAAATTTTCAGGTCGTCCGCATAGAGTAGATGAGGCACATCAGATAAAACCTCTGACAAGTCTGATATAAAAATATTAAAAAGTAAAGGGCCAAGATGACTACCTTGAGGTACACCTGAATTGACATGAATTTTTTTAGAAATAAGCCCTTGGAATTTCACATGTTGTGAGCGGTTGTGGAGGTAAGAGCTAAGCCATTTTAGTAGAGAACCGGCAATTCCGAATTGCTGTAGCTTAGAAATCAAAATGGAGTGGTCAACACGGTCAAATGCTTTGCTAAAGTCAGTGTAGACTGCGTCAATTTGATCACCTTTCTCCATTTTACAAAGAACATGGGAAACCAGCACCATTAGGTTGGTAGTGGTAGAACGTCCTTTCCGAAAACCATGCTGCTGTTCGTTAAGTCGAGAATCGACCAGAGGGGATAGTTTAGCACATATGATTTTTTCGAAGAGTTTAGGAATAGTTGATAAAATGGCAATACCTCTATAATTATGAATTGATCTTCTATCGCCATTTTTGAATATTGGTGTCACGTAGGAGGATTTCCAATACGACGGAAAGTACCCAGAGGAAAGAGATGTATTAAATATAATGTGAAGAGGAGTGATTAACTGTGTGGCACATTTAATAAGAAACATTGGAGGAAGAAGATCAGGTCCAGGGCCTTTTTTACTATCAAGCTCCAAGATAGCTTTAGAAATATCATCTCTGGAAATGGTTATAGCCTCAGCGAAAATTGGTCTAGTTACTCTTGGGGAATGACAGGATGATGAAGTACTTGCTGGATTAAAAACGTCTTGGAAGTTATCTGCGAAAAAGTTGCAAATTTCTTGAGGAGAAGAAGACATTGAGGTGTTATAACACATAGAAGAGGGATAGCCAGTTGTTTTCCGTTTCATATTCACAAAGTCAAAAAACTTTTTGGGGTTGTGGATTATATTCTCGCCGGTGGTTTTAATGAATCTGTCATATGCTTCATGAGACTTGTTATGGAATTCTTTGGCCACTGCATTGTATTCTTCTTTAATACGATGGCTAGAGTCGACATTATTTTTTATTGATTTGTAAAGCTTATTTCTATGATTTCTCATACGTCTAAGAGTCTTATCGAGCCAAGGCTCAGAAAGTTTATCCTTTCTCCTAATTTTAGGGACATATCTTTCGACCGCGTCAAACAGAATATTGTAGAATGAATTTACATTGTCGTCAATAGATTGGGATGCAAGCGTATCTGTCCAATCGACATTGTCAAGAGAATGGTGAATGCTATAATAATCAGCATTACGGAAATCGTATACAATGGTATTATTGTACGTTTGAAAGATATTAGAATCAGTAGTGGATAAATCAATAGTAAGAGCAGAATGGTGAAGGCTATTAGAGAAAAGATTCTCCACGTCGATAGTAGGGCTAACCACTACTTTGTCATAAGCGTTTGTAAATATAAGGTCTAACCAATTACCATAACTATTGGGAGTCGGAGCAACTTGCTGCAAATCATTACCATACAAAGTACTCACAAGGTTAAAATCAGAATGATCAAGATGGTTAATAGGAATTAGGTAATTATCAGTTTCATCAAGAACGAAACGTAAATTAGGGCGATTAAAATCGCCAAGTAGAATAATTTGATCCTCAGCGCTACGAGTTGCCATGAAAGTAGATATAAATTCGCATATATAATTGTAAACAGAGTCGTCAGATCTAGGCGGGACATAAAATAAACCGATATATACCGATGTCCTGTCAAATGATATTCGAATAACTTTATGCTGAAACAATTTTTGAGGGGTTATGTTGACAATTTCGCATGAGAAAGTACTGTTAACAGCAAGTAAAACACCACCTCCTCTTGTCTGGCCAGTGGCGACACAATCACGGTCATTTCTGAATATTGTCCAGCTACTATCGAGGATCTCTTCATTTATATGGGATTCATTTAACCAGGTTTCAGTCAAGGCAAGTACGTTGAAATGGCATGATTTGGCGTCAATGTAGAGTTTATTCAATTTGCCTCTCATACCACTGCAATTGTGGTAAAAAATTCTGAGGCACTTGCGAGAGCACACCTTGTTAGGAGCGATACCTAACGTTATACCGGGGTTTTTGCAAAGAATTTGAAGTCGGATGAATTTCATCCGAAGTTGTATTTGAGAGAGTGGAATTCGGAGGATTATTGATAGAAGACGCCCTGCAGCTATTCGTTAAACTTTGAGGAGATATGTCCGTAGGCGAACGTCTGGACTCAACGCTATGGATATTCTGGACTGGAATATTTAAACATTCAGTGGTGGGAACTACAGATATGGGTATATTATTCTTCTGACGATTCCTAGGAGTTTTCTGCATTATTCGTAATTTGCGGACTGTACAATTATTGGTTACATTAGTATTTTTACTTATATTGCTAATATTGTTGCTGCTGTTGGTGGACTTCCAGGGAGAAAACTTGATGCCTTTCCAGTTGTAGCTCCTGCTGCTTCCGTCAACGTTGGTAAAAAGCCAGGCGTATTTTTCGGGGATCCAGACTTTATAGTGCTTAGATGCTCTATTGTTATGTTGAGGTATGTGCTGAATATGAAATCCATTAATACGAAAATGACTTTTAATGAGTCTTCCAAGCCGAGAAACGTTGGTTGAAATAGGGACTCCTTCGACAAAAAATGGCACCTGTTTTTTGTTTGAGAATGTTGTGTCATGTTGAGAATCGTAGTGACTTGAGTTCAAACATTTGATTTTTTCGATGCGTTTGAACCAATCATCTTCTGACCAGTATGTGCCAAGCATAAAAATTTTTTTCAAGGATTTCCCTGCTTGGGATTGAAATTGTAATTTCCGTGGCGAAAAACCAGCATGAGTCTCCGTGCTCGATAACAGCTCTTTAATGGGCGAGGTTGCTGCATCCTGAGTAACGAAATCTTTTGGTACATCAACGTTGATATTGACATTAGCCATTTCTTCGTGAAGCGACTGCTCGTTGATAATAGGATTAAACGACCTAAGTTCCATAGATAGCTTTTTTTGAAACTTTTCAATGTTCTCTAGTTTATTGCTGATTGATTTTTCGGTAGCGTGAATATCATCGAACAATTTATTCGACAGCTTATCAATCTGAGTTGTCATAAGTGTCGCTATTTTGTTATCAATAGTTTTGAGCAAGCCTCTATCGTTCATTTGGCAATTAGAGGTGGGTGTAGATAGAGAGGTAACTGAACAAGTTAGTTGCTTCAAATTAACGGTAAGCTCACCAGATTTGTCAGTATTTCTTTTGGTGGCTTTGGAAAGATCATCTAAGGCAGTCGTTATACTCTCGATTTGATTGGTAATTTCAGTGAGTATTTCGTCATTAACCTTAGTTTGAGTATGTAGTTTCACCAGCATTTGGTCTTTTTCAACGTTGAGTGAACCAATGTAGCCTGCTATGTTATTGTACATGCTTTTCATTAGTTTTTCCGTATGTTGGCAATCCGAACATATAAAATGTGACTCCAAGTAAGGATTGTACCAATCTCTTGGAGCACCCATGCAAGCACCGTGGAGTTTTCTATTGCAAAATGCTTTGCATGTAACATATCGCAAGGTGTTATCGAACGCGATGCAGTTTTCGAGGCTACATTTGTAACTCATTTTATATTAGAATTAAAAATGTTGAATAAAAAAACTTTAAAATTTTGTGGTTTCGAGTTTCGTTAGATAAAATTTTATCAATGTCAATGTCAAGCATCCAGCAGCTGATGAAAATTTATTTGATTTATTAGAAGAAGTCAAAAAATTGCCATTTCACATTCGCAAATTCGAGGAGAAAATAAAATAAGAAGATGTGCAATCCCAGTATCGAACTCCACTCGGGAGATTACAAAGCAGGTGTCGATGACGTAGAGCTGTGTGCCAGTTGAAACTTTGTTGTGAAATAAACATACAACAATCGAAACAGTCTATATTGATGTTTTGATAATGTGTTGCTAGAAAATGTTGCTAAGCATAAAATGTTGCTAAATATAAAAATGTTGCTAAACATAAAATGTGGCTAAAAAAAATGATTTAGTATCAGTCCGTTATTGATCGAGTATTCCAATGAAGTTTAATCCAATACTTGCGCTGCCAAACGGTACTCACTGATTTGTATCATCCATCCGTTATTCAGACTGTTATTTTAATTCCTGAACATGCACCCATATACGATTTACCAAGGTGTGGCACAACAGAAAACCGGGTCGACCCCTCAGAGTTTAACTGTTGGTGAATCCCAATATAATATGACGATACGCGACCTTGTTAGATGGGTGGTTCCCCGCCAAGACAAGAAAAATTGGAAACAAAGAAAATGTCTAAATCGAAAAATAGTTGTCCAAAAAAAAATGTACACTCTGTCGAGGATTGAACCCGCCACTTTTTTCTTCGAGAGCCGCAACCGTACCACTGACCTGCGACCTCTCCTGGAATTTTGGATAGTAATTGTAGAGATATATGTCTCGTATTTATCGCACTAGATCTATTGCGAAAATCAAACTGTGTTTCTCAAAAATACTTTCATTAAATCGTTTCGAAAACCGAAAAGTATTTAAAAATAATGCACATAGAGCCCGCACTAAAAACAGATGATCGGCACCAATTAACCAATTTGAAACTTACGAAGCGATTTCACTAACTACAATTTCACTTCAGATAACACGGCTATTCATAGCTGAAAACGGTCTTCGACTTGGGGAATTCCCGAGGAGATCACGGCTCTTTTCTTCAAGTCACGAAGCATTCAAGACATGGGTTTCGGAAAGTTAAAAAATGGCTAGGCAAACAATGCCGAAAGCTATAGTTTCAGGATAAAAACTTTAGGGAATGTATTTTACAATTATATCTTATTTTAAAACGATTTTCCGCACTCCGAAATGAACGCACCTGTCACTCCGTCATCGAACACACACGTTAAGTTAAGTGTATAATCGAATTTAAGTATATAATAAGTTAAGTGTATAATCTAGCTTCACTCCTAGGTACCTTACGCACTTATTGATCTGGACCTCTGCAGAGTCCACTGTCATCGAAATGAGAATCAGTATCCTCTGTTACGTCAGCATGACGATCTCTGTCTTCGACAGCACTAGCTATAAGCCATAGTTGGTCATATACTGTTCCAACCTCTGAATTGGACGAATTCGCCAGTTCTAAAAGAATGGAATGGAAGAAAATATGGAATTTCCCGTTGCCGCTGTTGGTGCAACGTTTGCAGTCGCCTTGTTATGGTTTCTCAACGGACATAAATTGGCCGCGTTATTGGAAGCTTTTAGAGGAGAGGAAATATTAGAGACAGGCAATGTCAGCATTTTGGAACAGTTAGAAGTAACAAAAGATGGACCTCTAGAGAAGCGGTCACGTATAGTTGTAGGAGGCTGAAGGTCAGTATCTATGAGAGAAGGAGTTTTAGGAGTAGATAGAGAGTAAGGTTTGTGCTTGGAGGAAATATCGCGGGTAAGGGCATTTGGGTGTATACATTTTTTTTTTACAATATTCTTTCTTGTCTTACTGCTAATTTTGCTGCTAACTTTCTTCCAAGGGCTGAACGTGATTCCTTTCCAATCGAACTTGCCATTATTTCCATTGAAGTCCATAAAAAGCCAGGCATATTTGGCTGGTATAACAGCCTTGTACCGCTTAGGTGATTTATATTTACGCTGGGGTAGTTGTTCGAGATTGTAATCGGTATTATTCTTTTTTTCCTTTTTCTTCCTTCTTTTCTTTTGTTTTTTCTTTTACTCTTTTGTTATTGTTTTTATTTTCTCCGTTGGATGTGGTAGAAGTATTCATCCTAAAAAGAAACAGGTTGTTTGTATTAACCAATGGATTAGTCAGGTGATCTAGATTAAAACTGCGGTTACGATTAGATTTAGGGATAAGCTAAGAGATATAGTACTATATTGATATAATACTATTAGGATTATTAGGGATATGAAAATAATACCGTTCATTTGGTGATGGGTCTGTATCAGCTTTTATTTTATTTTATTCTTTTATCCTTTTTCCTCCTTCTTTTCTTTTGTTTTTTCTTTTACTCATTTGTTATTGTTTTTTATTTTCTCCGTTGAATGTGGTAGAAGTAGTCATCCTAAAAAGAAACAGGTTGTTTCGTTTTAGGGTTTGATAAAGATATATATATCTATAGGGTAGACATCTACCAACACTGTACAAACCACGAGACGAAACTTACAACACAAAATCTAAACTTAGCCCCTCTTTCGGAAGGAAGGATGTATAGTGTAATTCTGGCGTAACTGTGTGTACTAGCATCAATGATCGTGTCGTACCATCTATAATTCAAATAGGTAGGAGCACAATAATTGACTATCAAATATTAAGTTCGGGGCATAGTTTTCGAGAATATTTAACGGAATACTTACCTTTGGTGTAGAATTGAATACAGAACTAAGAACGGGTCGTGAACTGACGCGGCAATCAGAGTCCGAAGGGTACCGGGTGTAGCACTTGGCAGATGTTGGCCACAAAGGCCTGCAATCTGCAATCATTGTAAGCGCGGTCAAAGCTAAGCTTTGAACGTATTCCCGGCACGCTGATTGGCAGCCATGACACGATAACGAGCCGGAAAGATCAACTGTCAGAGAGTCGTGTGGAACAGGTGGCGAGCAGCAGCTGCAGACGGATCGAGGTTCTGCCATTGAAATCTGGAAAAATACAAGGCATCGGCGTGATCACACCCATGGTTGGTAGTAATTGTAATTTAACGAATCCCATGCTAACTTTTTGGGGAAAAAGTTCCAACAAGCGGACTCGCGGGGACCAGAATCCAATTAACTCGGAAAGGGAATGCATTTTTCAACGCTCGGAGGCGTAAAAGTAAGCGTGGGGCACCGATGCCGTGGGGCGCTGAGAAAGTCTTATAGAATAAGAGTGGCGAATTTAAATGTGAGGGAGAATAATCCGGGGCCTGTGTGATAAACTAAATATCGAACCATTGCTTTCCACTGCCGGGAAAAACAAAAGTTTGCAGAAAAACCTCGGATGACGCATAGGTGGTGCGAATTTTAATCGATTGAAACGATTTGTGGATAAATGAATGTGAGATGTGGGAGTCTTATGAAAGGAAATTGGTTAAAGTCGGGCTTGTATATGCTCCGTTAAAGCCCCTTGGCTTTCGTGCAGTTTGTGTGGAATAAATGGGGAATTGGCTGATACGACGACCACGTTTAAATATTGTTTAACGATGACAATATTACGATTTGTTGCCATATTACGATTTGTTGCTTAATAATTTTCCAGTAATATTCATCTTAAATTCAAGAAAAGTTCTGGTTTGAAAAGTTGAAATAAGAGTTTTGTCGTTAAACAGATTAAAGTCATAAAGATATTAGTCGACCGCCGCCGTGAATCACAGATTTAGTACTCTACCAGATAGCTGAGACATCACTGCTAACAATTGTACATTTCAAGCAATATGCAATATATTATTTCTAAATAATATCGATTTATTAGTAAAGACAGTGCATAATCCTGAGCCGATATACGTGGTACTATCCCCAATTTGCTGAGGATCCGCAGAAACTTTAATTGTACAAAAATTGCATGGTAGAAATGTTTATAAAAGTTCGTAAAAATACTCACCATGCCAGTCATTATCACTTTACCAATCCTGTCAACACACAATAATGTAAACATTGCATTCAGTTTTATTAAAGGTACAATCTTGCATACAAAAGAAAATTTTATCCGGTCGTGATATGTGCGGCTAAAGTAATGAAATACTTAACTTAGATATATAACATGCGATTATATTTATACATAAGATTCTATTTATATGCGTATATACACGGTGTGTCCCACGGAAATCGGAACTTTTTCGAAATAAAAGCAAACACTCATTATTTCTGCAAATAACTTCCATTTTATTCAAAATAGTCTCCTTCCGCTGCGATACAACGTTTTGCACGTTCAATTAGCATGTCGAATGAATTTTTAAGGTCCTTTTTGTCCTTTTGTCCTTTTGTTTTGGGTCCTTTTGTTTTGGGTGCTTCCATTCAGAACTTTGACGCTTGGTTTCCGGATCATATTGAAAACACCACGTTTCGTCACCAGTCACGATGGAATATTTGAAGTTTTGATCCTTTTTTAACTCTTTAATCAAGTCACAGCAATGTTGGATTCGAAGCATTTTTTGGTCGTCGGTCAATTTGTGTGGAACAAATCGTGCACAGATCTTCCTTAGATTCAAATGATCGGTCAAAATGCGATGAACTGAATTTTTGGACACATTCAGTTCCATTTCCATGTATCTCAATGAAGATTTCGGCTCATTTTTTATGAATTCACGTACTTTTTCAATGTTACTTTCAGTAACAATGGTTTTTGAGGGACCTGGATGTTCGTCGTCCTGTATGTCCTCACGACCTGCCTGGAACCGCTTAAACCACTCATACACTCTGGTACGGGACAAACAATTATCACCATAAACTTCTTTCATCAAATTAAACGTTTCGGTAAAAGTTTTACCGAGTTTAAAACAGAATTTAATATTCGCTCTTTGTTCGAAGTTCATTTTTCGACCGATGACACAAACTCACTGTCACTTTGAACGCGATATCTCGGCTTTTACTGAACCAAATGTCATGAATGTTGGACTGGAATGTTCGGGAAGGATGAACATTTCCAACGCATATAGTCAGTAATAGATGGCGTTATGTATATAGGATATTTTGAAAAAGTTCCGATTTCCGTGGGACACACCGTGTACATAATATATATATTCGAAATGGATTAAATTTGTAAATAAGAATCGAACGCAATCAAATTAATTTGAAATCGGCCGGTGTACATGAAATTACCTCCATATATTCATACGTAACGGTTAAGCGGCAGTTTAGATGCGTCGAGGTAGACAATATTCACAAATCAAATGACCTGATACCATCAGCCGGTTGACTTTAAAGCAGTTGAACAGCAATTGGTCGTGTAGTAAATCTGGTGAAACCAGCAATTGTATACTCATAATAAGTGTGCTATCCTTTGAAATTGTTTGAAAATAGTTGACTCATACTGCAATGAAATCTTAGTATTAAAGAAAAGAGCAATAACAAATATGATTATTTAGATGATTATATATATGATTATTTAGTTGTAAGAAACTGAATTTAATCGCATTATGGTGATTTAACTAATGCCCCTAAGTAAAGTCGACTTAAGTATGGGTTTTGTTAATCGAGGGAATATTGTACAAGAATATTCTAATGTGAAAACGTTTTTGACATTTAGGAAATTCTGATGGAAAGATGTCGGCATTTTGTTTTTAAAAAAAAAAAAAATTAATAAGATAAACCACCATATTACTAAAATGAGATTGCAATTAGAAGGCGAAATGAAGTGCACTCGTTTCATTTAACTATAATTACCATTCAATTGAAATATTTGTCAACCTTTTATTGACTCTCTGAAAATAGGCTTATTGCTTCAATATTTGATAAGTTCTTTTGTAATTCGTTCTGGCACATTAGGCACATTATTCGGAAAAATGTTCGGTTACGTTAATAACAATAATGAATACATCCATAATGTTTTGTTAAATTTAACCGCTGGCCTTCTTATTGGGCGTAGCCCAAGAAGTTTTTTCTTCTTTTCAGGGTCTGCACCTGGCCTAGCTGGCCAGGTGTATTTTTGTGTATTTTTGTGAATTTTTTTTCCGATTTCTTCAAAGGGAGGGATACTGGCCATACCTAGTAGTTTCTGGTTTTTAATTTAGCTTTTTGATTTTCGTGATATTTTATGGCCAGTATCAGAGGGTGGAGACCCCAGACCATGGAGGTTAGGGCCCGGGGCTGTCTGCCTTACCCGGGTTCCTCTGAAGAGAGAGGCAGCATTTGGTCCCCTGTTCCGCTTAAAATTTCAATTTTCTGGCTCCGTGCGTTGTCACGAGCACTGGGTCTGCTTAGTCAGCCCATGTTGCAGAGCCATGGGTGGTTTCCTTAACGGAACGATGCCCCCGTTTGTCCTGGGGTATTTCTTTGATTCCAGTTTGCGGCTACGTAATCATAACTGTAGCATCCAGTAATTTTTATTTTTTTTCATTTAAAAAAATTACTGGTCACATATCTCCGACCCACACTGTATGGATCGGAGACGCTACAATATTGTGCAATTGAAAATACGTTTCAATCGCACAAAAACAAAATCCCGCAAGTCCCCCGGGTGACCTTATTGTTGTTTGCGCACAGCCAAGAGAAAATCCCGTTAGATCTTCGTGGCTGTGCATGAGGCTTGCGAGCTGGGACGCTCAAAATCTTGGCAGTCGATCGAATTCCTTGGCGGAGGCCAGACGCTGTGGCGACGAGTCGCTTTCTGGCGTGGCGGGACAGCTGAAAAGATTGTATTTGTTCGGATCGGTGCCGGAGGATCTTACTTGTAATCCGGACAAGTGAAACTGTAAATAAAGTCAGCTAGTTGAAAAGCGGTTTTGTGTAACCGAAGCGATTATACCCCATAATTTCAATAAAAAAAACAAGCGGTTTGAAATTTGTAGTGGACATTTAAATTAGAAAATCATGTCGGTGAAACAATAACTAAGCTCAAAAGAATTGTACGTTTGGGGGTTTCTTTCGACACCGGGAGTTTTTTTACGGAAAAACAATGCGGCCAGAGAAGTGATTGTTTCCTCCTCCCTTCCTGAGTGCATCATGACGCATGGGTGATTGTAGATTGAATTGCATATTAATCGACAAACAGTGGCCTAGTGTTCGACAGTTTTACGGGTATGGATACGAATCGATGATCGTGGCAATTCCGCTTAGTAAGTTAATTTGGCCGTCAGCGCAAAAGCAGATGCCTGACAGCCGTGTGCTAGATCAAAGTGAAAATAGCCTAAGAAATCATGCAAATTAGGCTTCATGTTCTTCTTCATGGAGTAGGTAGTGTACTTTGGCTCATTGGAAGTAAAAGAGCAAACTGTGAACGAGTTGTCACTGTTATTAACTAGAGTTTCGTTGCACATTTTACCTTACCCGCACGGTTAAAGTCACGGCGTAGAGTTGTGGGTGTTCCGCAGTGACAAGAAGATCCAAAAGCTCGAAATCACGGATGCCGTACATGAAAACTTCGGGTGGGCTGTTTTGCAATGGTGTGGTGAAGGTATAGGCGAGATCGTGTCAAGGGCGGTCTTCCGTTCAACTTGATCTCCAATGGCAATCCCGGTATGTATCGAATCACAAGTTCGGACGCTGGGCGAAGTATTCCTATAACGGAAGGCATCGAAAGAAAACCCGACCAATTTAGGATTGCATGTAAGTGATATTCCAGCATTAGTCACAGAGAATCCATTCTATGCAGGTTAAGGGAATAGGATTTATGATGGCGGGCGTATCGTGTTGAGCTGACCCAGATATTCCAATCGTCACACTGTAGCACGGCTTGCTTAGTAATCAACTATTTCCACTCATCAAAGAAACCGACGACGCCATAGACGGGCGGTAGTTACGATTCGGGTCCACCTGGACAACAATTTCGAGTAAATCTCGCTAGAATGAATGCGATGGGCATTCCAATCGATATACATGCTGTGAACTTATAGGGCCCAAAACAAATTCGCATTCAAGTTCGCATGGTTCGAATAATCAGTGGGCAGTCGGGGTGTATTGTTTTTCCGCATCGATTTTGGAGGATCCAGTGGCGTAACATAGCGAAGCTGGCGTCATGGAATTACAATCTCGGTTTTTACTCACGATATTAATTTGACTGCCGGCATTTAATTTTTCATCTCATATATATATATTAATTATTAATATTATAATTGACTTGGTATTATATACATTTTTCTCTAATGTATAATTAATGATGATCAAAAGCGGCAGTCATCAGTTCAGTAAAGAAAACATGTTTTGACCTGTCGACTATGAACCGGCTGCACCGGAAACTGATGGAGAATGGTAGATTAGATGTCCGTGAGACTCAATTAAGTGTTTTGATCCGTGCAATCTAGCACTTTGACCTTGATTACTTGCCTACAAATTCGATATCATTAATTATAATTTGATTAAATCCAGTCTGTTTTCTTACATATTTCACATGTATAGTGACCTATTTGAGTTTGTACCGCATCCGAGAATGATTTAAAAATCTAATTATAATGTAAATGCTTAATGACTTCAAGTCAATAATTGTCGTTAATTTTCACGGTTGGTAATGAATGTCACCAATAGGCTTTTGATTGTTAGTTGTTTTGCGGCGGATTTTCCTGATTATATTAGTTATTAAGTTAGAAAACAAAACAAACTTTATTATAGTACACTGTATTTACTAATCGTTAAGTTATAATATAATCGATTCATGATGATTTGAATACTGCCCTTAAGTTAAAGATGAGGTTCATATTGGTTTTGCTGCCGGAGGAAATATTGTGTAAAAATATTCTGATGAGAAAACGTTTTCGACATTCAGGAAATTTATATTAACTAACCAAACCAGATTAGCGATTAAGAGTAAAAGATGAATACAACATTCCACAGATAATTTTCGTTATTTCCTCTTTCCTCCGTCCGACAATCGGCGTTGATAAATTTTTTTAGTTTACGAAGATATATTTCTTATTCTTGTTTTCCCAGGTAAACAATTCATAGCTGAGAATTGAAAAAGTAATAGTTTGGTGCTGGTTTTTTTTTCTTTTCCTTATTATATGGATTATGTTGCCTTATCTAATTGATAATTTGATAGAAGAAAACTTTGGTTTAATCTTACATGTTGCATGTATGATACCTTTATCGTATCATTTTTTTTTGGATTTAGTTTTTAGAGAGGTAGCGCTTTTCCCTATTTTTTCCTTTTGTAGATTTTCAATTGTCTGGCTCCGTGCGTTGTCACGAGCACTGGGTCTGCTTAGTCAGCCCATGTTGCAGAGTCTGGGTGGTTTCCTTTACGGAGCTATGCCCCCTTTTGGTCCCTGGGTATTTGACATACCAGTTTGCGGCTACAATTCATGACGGATGAATATACGTAGCATCCCATTTTCTTGAGAGCCAACCATCCCCATTTGTTTAAAGAACCCACCCCAGCCGCAGCGAGCTAGCAAAGCGGCACCCCAGCATCCGTCGGGGTTGGTTAAAGGGTGCTCCGCTAATGCGGACAAGGGGCCTTCACGGCCATTTCTAGGGCACCCTGCTCTCGGGGCAATTCTTTTTTTTGTTTTGCCTCTTGAATGGCATTAGCCATTCTCCTTTCAGACCTTAGCACTCTTGGTTCTGGACTTCGGTCTGGTTCTAAGTTGTGCTAAGGCCAAACCCATCTTCAAATTCGCTACATAACGGATGAATATCACGTAGCATCCCGTTTCTCATGAGAGCTAATCAACCCTCTTGTTTAAAGAACCCACCCCAGCCGCAGCGAGCTAGCAAAGCGGCACCCCAGAATCCGTCGGGGTTGGTTGAAGGGTGCTCCGCTAATGCGGAAGAGGGGCCTTCACGGCTATTTCTAGGGCACCTTGCTCTCGGGGCGATTCTTTTTTTGTTTTGTCTCTTGAATGGCATCAGCCATCCCACTCCTGCTGAACCTTAGCCATCTTGGTTCCGGTCTTTGGTCTGGTTGTGCTAAGTCTAGCACACTCCAAATCTTACAAATCGCTACACGGGATTCAAAAGGGCGCGCGCGGTTCGCGATCGCATCGTCAATTAATGCCTCCGTAGGCAGAAAGTCAGACAAGAATTACGTGGTAATTCTCTGGGGAAGGGGGAGATGTAACGCCAGCGAGTAGTCGGGTACTAGAAGTAAATAGTTGTTACTAAATAGATGCAAATGAATAGTAAATATATTAGAAACAAATAGATGCTAATAAATGGATGGAAACAAATAGTAAACATATAAGAAATGAAGTGAATAGATGTTAATAAATAGATGTAGATAGATGCTTAGGAATAAGAGGAACTCGGCCGCCCTGCCGATGAGAACGAGTACTCCCCACCAGGTCAAGCATCACCGTCGATTCAAATTACGCGTTCGACGATTACCCGACCCCGGGAACGAGCAACCCATAGCGCAGCTAAGGGGCCAAGAATCCAGGCGGAGAAGGGAACACCCGACACACACTCGAACGAGGAAAATAGAAAGACGCTTTGTGAAATGGGGAGCACGGCTGCCGTTTACTGATCAGTTGGGACGCGTTCGGATAAATCATGATCACACTACAACGAGCAAGTATAGCCGCGTCGCGAGAATACTTCGCTATCTGTCGGACTGAATTAAACATGAATTTTACCCGAAGAAAATGAATAATCGGGTTAAACGTATAATCGATCGACAGCGTTTCGCTTTTTTCTTCTTCACATGACACGGATGATTATCGTAAACATCAATGAAGTGATGCACGAGATGTCAACAAGCGACAGAACCGCCACCACGTGGCAAAAGGGCAAAAAGGGGTGCGTTCCGCTAGCCATCAGAAGTAACTGCAGGAAAATGCACTTTCGAAGGCGCGTGTAACAAGTGCAATGAGCCAGTGAGCCCAAATACATGTTGTAAGGTATGGACAGCCAACGGTTGACCAAGATACCGCAGAAGCGGGAATGAAACCACTAGCCGAGGCTCAGTGGGAAGTGGATAAGCCATGAATCGTTTCTCTTGGTCAAGAGATAAGGTGAGCTACGGACGTATCCTGGTGAACAGAGAAACTAATTCTTTTCCATTTTGCATTGGCTGATTTTGGAGAATCGCTGTTGGACGATTGTGGTGATCGGGGCCAAGCGTGACGAAACCAAGAGAATCGAATAGCGTGGATTGGTTGGTACAAGGAGAAAATTCGACTAATGCAAGGCAAGTGCGGAAAGCGCGATTTGAATGGTGAATCGCGAAAATTCAACTAGGGAAAGACGAGTAAAAGGCGTCGTGATAGTAATTAAGCAAGTAGGTCCAAAGTAGCGCAGCGATCCAGTGGCGAACCAACTACGTGGGTCTGGTGTGTTGAGCGTGGAGCAGTGTCGCGATTGCGGAGAACGACTAAACGACTACGTGGGGGAATTCCCGAATAAACGGCTGGATGGCAGCAGAGAACCGACGAAATTTAAATTTATATTTTAGACTGATAATTTAGACTTAAGCTTAGTGGCGAATTAGATTTAGGTTTCTAATATTGTGTAACGCGGCGCTGTCGGTAATTAGTGAACATAAGAGTGAAATAGAATTGTAAAATCTCTTGTAACGCTGGTGTTATCACTGCGCGTCGGTCGTTAAGATCTTTTATTTGTCCGTAGAAAGGGTTGAAAGAGAATCCGTCGACGATTTTTCGCATTTAGGCGGCGGTTGGTGGTGAATTTCGTTTAGAAATAAAAGCGAATGGGGCCGAAGATAGAACCCACCTTTTTCCTTTCTCCACGTGAGCTAGGTCGGCCGAAATTGACCCTCATTTTATCCCGACGGCAGGCAAAGGGTACTGTGCGTGTTCAGCGTGTCGGTTGGTAACAGACTTTCTAGCTAAACAGACGGAATTTTTAGGTCATGTACTAACCGAAGAAGGCATTAAACCTAATACTAGTAAATTAGAAAAAGTTCAAAAACTTCAATTACCAAAAATATGAAACAAATCACATCATTTGTTGGCTTAACAGGATATTACAGGAAATTTATAAAAGACTATTCTGCAGTCATAACACCAATGACCAAGTACTTAAAGAAAGACACGAAACTAAATATCCACGACATTGACTATATTCAAAGCTTAAGATTCTACTAACTAATCCACCTGTTTTAAAATATCCAGACTTTTCTAAAGAATTCACTGTAACTACAGATGCAGCATTATACGCCATAGGAGCAGTTTTTTTTTCACAAAACGATCACCCAATTGCATATGCCTCTCGTACCTTGAACACACATGAAACAAATTATTCAACAATTGACCGGGAATTACTTGCAATTGTCTGGGCAACAAAATATGTTCGGCCTTACTTATACGGAAGAAAATTTAAATTGGAAACAGATCATAAGCCCTTAATATGGTTAAATTCACTAAAAGAACCCAACCAGAAAATTATTCGTTGGAAGATACGACTAAATGAATATGATTATTATCCAGTTTATATAAAAGGGAAAAAGAATAACGTAGCAGATTTTCTTTCACGCACGAATGAATATAACTCGGAAAAAGACGTTAATGTAGGACACGCAAACCCTGATGTCACTGCAGGAGATTATGGACATGGCAAAAGAATATAACATAAAATTACCTGAAAACGTCGATATTCCAAACACTTCTATGTATCTAAGTCCACCATCGATACAGGATAGCATAACACAACATTCCGAATGCGAAAACACCACTAGCCTTATACCAATTAAAGATGACTTTATAAACAAATATAAAGTACAAATAATTTTATCAAATAAAACATATCCCGAGCCAATCAACAAAACCAGGATTTATATCAAGGAACGACAGCTACAATATCACGAATATATTACTGAGATAATTAAAATACTAAAACCAAACGTAATAAACGCAATCTATTCAGATTTAAGTGATCATCAACATAATAAATTCCAAATTAAGCTTAAAGAAATATTTAGCAATGAATATAAATTTCTTAAAGTGTCGAAGATATTAAAAGTCATTCAAACACAAGATGAAGCAATTTACAACATTCGTCATTATCATATCAACGTAATCGGGCATGGAGGTATTGAAAAGACATTTAAAGGATTGTCAAAATATCTTTATTTTCCCAAATTATACGAAATGGTTGTACAATATGTTAACAACTGCGAAAAATGCAATCTTGCAAAACTTTTAACATATCCTATTAAACCCAAATTCAACTTAACAGAGACTCCGGAAGATTTTAATAAAATTTTTCACATAGATATCTTTAAAATTGATAATTTAAAAATTGCAACATGCATAGATAAGTTTTCCAAATATGCATCAGTGTATATACTGCAAGATCAAACCAAAATTTCATTGAAAGAAGCGTTAATATATTTTATTGCACATATGGGAAAGCCAAACAAAATAGACTCCAATAAGGGTCCCCAAAATGAAGATTAAAATTTCTCATTGAATAAACCACTTTGTCAAAATAGAATTTTCAATGTAGATTAAAATTTTTAATGTTAATAAAAAGTTGTTCAATTTTAATCATCCCGCAAAAACAATTCCAACCATGTAGAACTCAGAAAGACTCCAATAAGGGTCCCCAAAAGATTCAAAAGAGGATTGTCTAATTTTGTAGGATACGTGTATAAACGTGATGGATTCAGAAGATAGACAGGAAATAATGGAACAAATAAATACAATAGATAAAAATATGAACAAATGAACAAATTAAAGTTAATGACATTTTTGAAAGAAATATCAATAAGGTACACTCAGAAAAAAATCGTTGTATAAATAAAAAAATAGATATGAATCAAATATTTTCAAATATGATTTGGCGTCATATACGTTTCTTTTTAATTCAAATAAACTGCCTTCATTTCAAAAACGCTGTATTAAAGTGGTCTTGTTTAGCTCAAAATGTTTTGTTTTACATTCAATGATGAAAATTATGATATGAAAATAACATTTGGGTAATAAAGTGGAATCATTTATATTGAATGTGGGGGCTTATTTAATTCAAATAAGATTCGTTTTTTATTTAAAAGTGTGTCAACTTTTGATTTAAATTTGATTCTATTAAATTTTAAGTGGTGATATTTTTCTGAGTGTATATTCTGAATTACGAACAATAAATAATTTTATGAATGAACATATTAGTAGGGAAATAAGAACACAAATCGCACAACTGAAAACGTACAATGCTTTAACGATTATAGCCGAAGACATAGAAAAAGTAGTTGACAATATAAATGCAGCCAAAGAAGGAATAATGACAAGATCTATACTAGATATAGAAGAAATCACAAATAATTTCATCGGATTAAATTAACTTAAGGAAATTACTATTAATATCATAAAGGTTATTGATTTGTGATCACGGTTCCCTTCTTGTCTATAATCGCATAGACAACGTATATCGTCTCTAAAGCTTATCAAAGCAGAGAATAATTGATACGGGAAACTCGATCGTTTTGCGGAATAAGCCTCCTAAAAAATCAAAGAGTTGTCAAATATAACCACATATTATATCCATATACTAAATACACTAAAAATCTGAAAAATCCAATAAATTGTGATCATATATGTAAAGTGATTAAAGGTTCACAAAATAAAGAAATACAAGATATCCAAAATGGCTTAATATTGGTTACGAAATTTAACGGCACATTGATGCATGATTGCAACGAAAAGCAATTCCATCCTGTAAGAAACTTTGTAATTAATTTTAATAATTGCTCTGTGCAAATTAATAATCAACTATTCACATATAAAATTTCCAAATTTAATCATAAACTCATTATACCGCCTGTATTCAATTTAACACACACTAAACTTGAATTAACACTAGACGATATACAATTAGAAAAAGCTGAAAGACTCAAAGAAATCCAATTATTAAAAAGCAACAATGTCACAAATAATGTCTTTACGGGCCTAGTTTTAATAATTATAATCATTATTGTAATATGTATATTATATTATTACCTCAAATGTAAAAGTAAAATTTTAAAAGTAAATCTACCAGATAAAACAGATGAATACATTCAAAAACTTGAAAATATCGAATTAAAGAAAGTAAAGTTACAAAATAAAATTTTGAAGGGAAACAAGAAAAAATATATTTCACCTGAATTGAACCAGGAGATTCAATCTTTTCATACATTCAATTAGTATTTTCATGACACAATTATTTCATGCAATAGAATATCAAATTGCACGTGGCCACTTAGAAGGAAGTGCGAAAGAATTGATGCCGAGATTTTTTAGATTATCAGAGATGAATTTCAAGATCGTTTGCATTATGAAAGAATGAATATCGAGAATTGTATATAAGTATTATCGAAATTTTTTGAAATATGAAGACGAATGTCAAGACACTATAATTCAATGAGCACACTTTTCCATCTACCCTGGAGTATGGTAGATAAGTTTATTTACATGTTTTTTATGCGCCTCTTAAACATAGAAAAGCAAACTCACAAACAGGCCAAGTCTTAATCAAAATCGGATAATATTAAGATGCCGTGAGAAAGAGGATGCTGTTAGCAACAAATGTTTAGATCAATTTATCTCAAAAACGGTTATGGTTACAGGAAAAAGTTCTCGGATCTTTTTTGTTGGAAATTTTTTAAGCTACTAATTCGTCATACATTGTTTTTCTGAAGACGTGACCGTTACTGAGATATTTAGGAAAGGTCACTTTTGGTGACCTTTGACCCCGTATAAAAAGTGACGCAGCACTCGGATCAATGAGGACTTTTGACATTTTGTTCAACACGCCAGTACCAAGGTTCACACCAAAATTCAGCTTTCCCCTAGTTTTTCCAAAGCAGCATGTTAGATTTCCCCGGACTATGTTGTATCTCGTCAGCCAACGGGACTCCGCCGTGCACTTTCAAATCGGGGCATTGCACTTTTCATTGTACGGGCGCTCGGGATGACAATAGGTCCAACCAGTGATGAGTCTGCATTCGTACGTGCGCATATGCGCCGAGGTAAACCACGCAAAGCATATGTTGCACCCAAACATAACTTTCCGAACAGCCAGAATAGTGGCATGCTCATTAAGCAACGTTTTGCTCAATTGTTGCTATGACCTGTTCGTACGTAAAGTGGTAATGAGATACCACTTGACATACGTTCGCTTATACGCTGTATGGGCAGTTATGTTTACTCCTGTTTGCGAATGTCAAAAAGTGCCTTTTTTGCTCTTAAACCGGTCGGTGTTGACAATCAATTATGTTCGCAGACTCATCTTTGGTTAGGGCTAATGCCCTTCATTCTCGGCCGTTCACGATTTGGCGGCTCGATTCCGATCTGAGAGCATAAAGACATTCGGAGGGGCGATGTCCATTTAAAATACATTGAAGAGAAACCGACCACTTTTCATGTATCTTCAATGTCAATTCCCCTCTTTGTATCCTTTCTGTCAATATGACAATTAAACTAATGTGAACAATTTGAGTCGGTACGGAAATAAAATCGTGTTTATTTTAAATACAGATTAATTTTGTGTAGATTCGACTAGTGCGGTTCACAAAAACGTTAGTGTAGAAGTGAAAATCGCGAGTTTTATTTGAAAAAAGTGTTTGAAAACTGTGCAATTGCATTAATCTTTGCAATGAAGTGAGTTGTGCCGAATTGTGGCAATAGTTTGCAGCGCCGGCCACTTGGAGTTTCTTATCAGTAAGGAATAAACAAACGATGTGTTTTGCAAAATTTTGTGAATTTCACGAACTTTTTATAAGCGAAAGTGCCTATTTAAGCCCTTTTAAATATTGTCGACATATTGGCGCGAATTTTCTGGTAGCCATTTTAATTGCTGTAAAAAAAAAACACAAAGCAGTAGAGCGCATAAACAGTTTCGGGGCAGAGCGGAAATAAAATGATATAAAATTTTATTCGTATTGCATGCTATGTGATATATTGTTTTCCAGATTTCCAGAAAATGAGCAACACACATTCATTTGGACTTCTTCTCTTGGATTTCCTGAGCTGATCATCAAAAATACTTCCCGGGTCTATTCAGATCTTTCGGCCGTGGTATATAGCAATTGATGATTGACAAGGGAATAAGTGTAATACAGGGTTCGTTCAATAAGTATCGGGACTGGTTCCAAAAATCAAACTTTATTAAAGGTATCATAAAAATTATTTAATAATCTTCAAAATACATTCCTCCTGCATCGATACACTTAGTTTGGCGCGTCTGCCACTCGTCAAAGGCCCGCTGGAAGTCGGTCTCCGGAATACTGTTGAGAGTTTTTGTCGTCGCCACTTGAACTGCCTCAATGGTGTCGAATCGATGTCCTTTTAGATCTCTTTTTATTCGCGGAAACAAGAAAAAGTCAGGTGGAGCCAGGTCTGGGCTGTAGGGGGGGGTGAGGCAACGTTGCTACTCCGAATTTCGCCAGCAGCTGCCGCACAACAATCGCACCGTGGCACGGCGCGTTATCATGGTGAAGTTGCCAATTCCTCGCAATGGCCGGTCGCACGCGCGTTACGCGATTTCGCAAGCGTGTGAGTACTTGCACGTAAAATGCTGCATTTGCGGTCATTCCAGTAGGCACGAACTCCTTGTGAACAATGCCACGTCAGTCAAAAAAAACAATCAGCATGGTTTTGATTTTGGATTTTGACATCCGAGCTTTTTTCGGACGCGGGGACCCCGGCGTGTGCCATTCTGAACTTTGGCGTTTTGTTTCCGGGTCGTACTGGAACACCCACTTTTCATCGCCGGTAATAACATTGTCGAGGAAATCTTCATCTTCCTGTCCGCAGTCCAAAATTTCTTGCGAAATCTCCACCCGCCTCAGTTTTTGTTCCTCGCTCAAGACTTTCGGCACCAGCTTCGCGCACACTTTCCTCATCGCAAGATCCTCTGTTACAATGGTGTGGCCAGTTCCGACTGAAAGGCTGGTCTCCTCACTGATAAGGGCGATGGTTAAACGCCTGTCAGAGTCCAAAACTTTTTTCACTTCGGCCACCTGAGCATCGGTTCGAGCGGTCGTCGGACGTCCGACGCGGTGCTCGTCTTCGACGAGTTCCCGGCCTTCCTTAAACATTTTGTGCCACTCAAAAACTCTTGTACGGCTTAAGGCATCATCCCGATAAGCCTGCTTAATGAGTTGAAGGGTCTCCGACGCGGATTTCCCGAGTTTGAAGCAAAACTTCACAGCGTAGCGTTGCTCGACAGTGCGCTCCATGCTGGCGCGACGACACCACTAAAAATTATGCGTCACAAAAATCCACCTTCTGTCTCAACGCATGCCCGCCGGTGACTAAACTAAAGTGTGCCTGAGTGGTGGAGGGACTCCTCTGCCAAACCGACCGGTTGAACCCCCCTCCATCACTCCGTTGAGGCCACACCCAACCAGTCCCGATACTTATTGAACGAACCCTGTAGTTTCTTGTTTTTCTTACAGCTGCCGTCATAGTACGTTAGTTCTGAGCAAGCGAACAGGGGACCATCTTTAGTGGAATAGAATCTTCGAGTGATGCAGTAAGTAAAGAAAATGTTCAAAACATTCTTCTCTTTAATTATCTTAATTCTATAGATACCTTTCGGCAATAATATTCAAGATGAGATAAACGATGGACAAGAAGAGCGAATTGCGATCTCATTAGGTGCTTAATGCTGATGTTGCGTTCATGATACACTTTTGAAAATTTTAATATTCAACAATATCATGTAACGGGTTCCTTATTTTCAATTATTCTACGTAAACAGACCAAGTGGCTCCTATTACCGCAGTGCATTTAATCAAGCTGCAGGAAAAAATTGGAAGATACGCTGAAACGAAAAAGTAGGATTATCCGAAATTTGCGTAAAAAACAGCGCAGTCAAAAGAAAACAGCTTTTATAGTTGAGTTGTTAGATAATCTCAAGGCCAATAACTGGATTAGCGAAGTAGGTCGAGAACGATTAGATAGTGTGAATATAATATAATAAATATCTTATTACCTAGAAATATATTATCTCCAACCTATCATTGTATTTAGCCTACTTTATAGTATAAGAAAAGTTGAGACTTCTAAGAACTATTAACTGTGAAGACTACTTATTTTTTTCGAAAAATCTTAAATAAAATATGCTTTTTTCGGAATTTGAAGTTGTTTTTGATTTTGATGATTTTATTCATTGCAGTTGCTTGACACACAATACTCAGTAAAAACTTTCTAGAGGTTCTAAAAACGAAAATGATATTTTATATTATTCAGTGTTTTCTCATCACCTACGGCAGTACTCGGCACTGCCAAGATTTGAGCCAGTATAAACACATCTAATTTTTAAGCCACTGTTTTATAAAACAATTTTTGTTTTATGGGTGAATAAATATTCAATTAGTATATTCTACAATTTTCATAGTTCGCATGCATTTGTGTTCTGTTTTCATTTTCTATGCTGGAAAAACAAATAATTCACCACAAAGCAAAGAATAATCCAGCCTGCTATAGCTTATTTTTACTCCCTGGTTCGAGAATTCGTACGGTTATAATATGAAAGCTAAAAAATATTAAATAACTAAATATATAACAATCATTCACTTACGATATTCAAAATTTGAACATTTGAAATTATTCACACATAATATGTCCCCATCAATTTGATAAATCAGGAATTACCTACGCCCCGAAAATTTCAATCTATCATCGGGGTCGCTGGTGATGAGGAAAAATGGCCATGCCTTGGGCCCCTCCGAATGTCTTTATGCTCTCAGATGCCGATGTTCGCACAACTTGACATGTCCATTCCCTATTGCACTGTCCACCAGATAAGTCGATAGATAGGGGATAGGATAAGATTTTGATAGGGAATGGAACCCCCGGATAGGCCAGGCAGCCCCCCCACGAATGGGGGAGCTGCAGCAAAAAGAAAGAAAGTGTCTTATAGTGAATCTCTGACAATGGTATCGAAGGGGGCGATGAAAGAGCTGCCACCTGTAGAGAAGAATGATAATGAAGTTATAAGAGTGGAAGACGGAAAAAGTAGACAGAATGATGATTCTGGAGCGATAGGAATTAGTCAGTTTAACAAAATTGAAAATAGGTATAGATCAGTTGCTTTGAAGGAGTATAAAGTTCTAATGATAGCTAAAGATCAAAATGGTAAAAGAGTGAGGTTGGATCCGGTCACGATATACAAAATAAAGAAAGATCTTAATCTAGAGAGCATTAAAAACTGCTAGAGTGTAGGCTATAATAAGGTTAATGTATATTTCCAAAACGCCAAGGAGGCTAACAAGTTCATTGACAACCAGTCAAACATGCTTTGTAACTTCAGACTGCTTATTCCGAACGGGTTTATGTTTAGATACGGTATAATTAAGGGTATACCGATTGATTTTAATACAAATGAACTAGTAAAAGAGGGGATGCCGTGTAATATGTATAGACTTAAAGAATAGTAAAATAAAGGAAGTGTATAGAATCATGAGGAAGGACAGGGAAAATAAAGGGGTGTTAATTCCAACTACTTCTATAAAAATTACTTTTGAAGGATATCAAATACCGGATTTTATTAAGCTAGATTTTTTGAGAATCAAAGTTGAATACTTTATTCAAAGACCTAAGCAGTTTTATAACTGTGGTAGGCTGGGACACTTTGCTGGTGCGTGCAAGAGCACGACCAGAAGGTGCCTTAATTGTGGAGATGAAGTATGCGAAAGGTATGATTGTAAACCAAGATGCATTTTATGTAATTTTGATGAGCATAATGCAAGAAGTCGAGAGTGTAAGAAATGGGTGGTTGAGAAGGACACACTAGAATTGGCGGCTAAACTGAATGTCTCTGCTGGGGAAGCGAAAGAGATTATATATACATATGAAAATTTGGAAGAGGTGGATTTAAAAAATAAAGATATATTCCCGGTCCTGGATAATACCAGAAAGGAAAATGTAAGAAACGAGAATGTAAATGCAAATAAAGTTTTCCACAGAACTAGCTATAGGAGTGTAGTGGTTGGACGTAACGTAGTATCAAAGAGATTGATTCAGGGAGAAAATAGAATAGAGGAACCGTTAGACACAGTATTTAAAACAGCTATAAAAAATAAGGTGACAGAAATTGAAAGGATCTTATCCATGATCAAAGTAGCAATGGAAAAAAGGTTGACAGAAACTGATGAAGAGAGGCGAGTAAGAGGAAATAAGGAGATTGTAAATAGAAATATTGTAAATATGAATTGTAAAGATGTAAATATAGATAAGGATAAATTGGATATAAACGAAAGTGGATTGTACGATACATTATAAATAAGTTAAAATTAGTATAAAAATTAATATAATACAACATAACATACAGGGGTTAAGGAGAAACCTAAATAGTTTGACTACATACCTATATATGAATAAAGTAGACATAGCACTTTTGTCAGAAACATTATTGCCAAAGGACTTTAATAAAGTAAATCTGGTGCTAGGATATAAGGGAGCATACAAGAACAGGAAAGAAAGTAATGGTGGTGGTGTGGCAATTTTCATAAACAACAACATTAAGTTTACAATTGTGGAATGCAAGACAGATTTAGAAATGATTAGTATCAAAACCCTGAATTTAAATAAAAATGTGATAATTGGATCGGCATATGTACCGCCAAACCATAATAATAAATGTTTCGAAGAAAGTTTTGTGAAGATTTTGGACGTATTAAAGGACACTGGAGTGTACCTAGTGGGTGGGGACTTCAATGCTAGGAACAGGAAATGGGGGGATCACGTACAAAATGTAAGGGGAAGAAAGATGGAAAAAATTATTAATACTTTTGGGCTATTGGTTTGGAATGATTGTGATTTCACATTTAAAAGTAATGCGAACATGATACAGGGCAAATCTGTTCCTGACATAACAATGACAAACTCTAGAGAGGCAAGAAATTGGAAGAGTGCTATAAATACAATAAGCAGCAGTGGACATAAGATAATCACCTTAGAACTCAACTTTAGATGTTTGTTGTTTAGATGTTTGTAGTCATGAAAAGTTAATACAAGATATAAATAAGTTAGTTCTGGGAGAAGAGTTGAGTGGAATTATTGAAGATTTTGAGCGGACGATAAGTAGAAATAGAATAAATAACAAAATAATAAGATTCCAGCCGATGTATGGGTGGGATGACAAGTTAAATAAAATTTGGTGGGGAAAAAACGAAAAGGAAAAAAAATTTTAATAAAAAAATCGCAAAGAAATTATAACTTGTGGGTGGATGAATGTAAAAAGTGGAAAGAGGAAGTGAAATTGGCAAAGGAGAGAGCATGGGAAAATAATATGATGGACATCACCAAGAAAGGTAATATAGTTGAATTTTGGAACTTTAACAGAGCTATCAAAAAAGGTTGCATTATCGCTAATCCATCGAGCTGGGATAGTAAGAATAGTCAGAAGTACCTCGAAATACTAGGTAGTAAAATCCCAAATATAAATGAAATGGTGCCTAAACTGATCGGTCGATAACTGTGGAAGTGTATTTAACATACAACAACTGGAAAATATTTTGTAAGTAGTAAGGGCGCCACCACTCAATGCTATAAGCATAGGGTGCGGTAGAGACAGCCTGCTCGGTGCCACCAGAGTGTGACACCTGAGTAGCTCCTCCTTCGTTGGTAGCCACCAGAAGAGCTTATGTGTTAGAGGATAGGCGGTGTGGGCGTGGAGGTGCTAGAGCTTTGTGCTTTGTGAGGCCTCCGAGAAGTGCTTTACGTGACACCAGGTAAAGCAACCATCTTGCTTTTCTGTGGGTGGGGTTTGATTGCTTGTAAGCTGGTCTGGTCTGTTTCTAGAGTAATTGTTAGCGATCGTCAAGACGTCAACAGTCAGTAATACGTTTTTTAAATTTGATTTGCGAGTAATTTTTGATTAATGAATGAATGAAAGAGTTTTACATTTTTGAAATCTAAAAACACAAACGTTTTTTACTTGTGATTCATGTCGTATATTCTTTTACAAACGAATCACTTGGGGGAGGCGTAACCACGCGCTTTATCTTTAAAACAATTACTTTTTTTTCTTTAATGAATGAAAGAATGAATGAGTGAAGACAGGTCAGGAATGAGAGATAGAGCAATCGCATGTGTTTTTAGGTTTTCCAGCACAGATATCTAAAAATATATTAGCGTCAAAAAAAGGTATACACGCCCTCACATTCAGCACCTGTAAAGTAGCCAAAGTCTCACACTTTGTCTGTAAATATCAAAACCCTGTAAAATAAACAGATGATTTGCAGGCAAGTCACGACCTCACATTCAGCACCTGTAAAGTAGCCAAAGTCTCATACTTTGTCTGTAAATATCACAAGCCTGTAAAATAAACAGATGATTTGTAGACAAGTCCTAATCATAGAAATTCATATTTAAATGCGACCTACTCAACTTCAGGAAAAATTAAAACACATTTTGAAAGTAGCACTTTTTTGTTAATTAAATTTATCTTTTTTTTACTATAAATTTTAACATTAAGAAACCTCCTCGGTCCTCATCCTTACCGCTGAAAACAAGATATTGACCCTCAGTATTATTTAACTCGTTCACCTGACGTTGTGTTTAATCCGTGCTGAAAATCACGGCGGTAGAAATACATGTTCTCCATTCATCAGTCGTACAATTAGCCGCGATCCGAATTTTGTCTTCACGAGGGAAAAGGTGCGAATGGGGTACTCCTTATTAATCTCCAGTGCTGTTATGGGTGTATGGACACTTTTGCGATCCGCAGCAACGTCACACAACAGCTTAAAGGCACTCTGAAAAAGATGGAAGTTATTTAGTATCTGAAAGCTTTATACTATAAATAATGAACTTACCATATTTCCACAGTTTTCAAACTGATACAAACTCGCTAATCGACTGAGTATTTATACTAAATTCCATCACAATAAAACAGAAAAGGCAAAACTTCATAGACTCTTTTACACAGTTCTAAGATGCATCATAAGAGTTACGTTTTTAAAATGTAATTAGTAAACATTTTACATACAATGTAGTTGGCATGTGTTTTGCATACAAATCAGACACTGTAAAAAGGCTGTACGCTTTTATCGTCCATGTACAACGCTTAATGGATTCAGATCAGTGCACATACACAAAGGGTATTAGCGATCGTTAAAAGTGCTGTGAAGACACGCATGCATTGTTCAACGGTATCCCTTTTTTACTGATTACAACTATGCACATCCATGCTAGAGCATACGTGTACGAATGCTAGTTAAGAAACTGGCATTTTTCACTTTTTTGTGAATACATTATTTTTACTAGTCAAAGATGCGGTTGTATTTTCTTTACTATACTTCGATGGTATGTATGAAATCAAAAATGTATAAAAACCGTATCTTTGACTAGTAATATTCACATTTCAACTTCAAAATATACGCGAGAGAGAAGTATTCTTATAAAATTGACACCAACCTCAGTGCAAGTTTGTAGCTGACTCGTGGGCACTACTCTAATACTCAGGGTAAGCTCGTAACATGCTTATTGGCTCTATTTCAAACTTAGTGAAAACAAATACAACTTTTATTTACAGCTACTGAAGGTCCTTGTTGCAGACGTTACGCGAGTGCTGAAGATTGTTTGAAGAGAACGACTACACAGCTTTTATTTGGAACTGCTAAAGGTCCTTGCTGCGGTCTTTACGAGGGTGCTGCATGTTTTTGTTTTTACACTACAAAGGATTGTAGCAGAAATGACAGGTTGTGCCCTTTTAATTAAATATTTGGAAAGTGCCTTGAATTTAGGTCCGACCTTTTTTATGTCTGGCTTGAAACTTATGTTATCCGAATTAAGAGATAAAAAGTTAGTGTTTTCAGAGCATGAGAAATATACACTGATGACTTTGTTGGTTAGGTTTTCAACTTTAATTAAAGTTGATTTTTCGAATTATGTGCTCAGACAGGCTCTAGAGAACCTGAATATAGGCGAGGGGGGCTCATCGGTAACAACGTGTAATGACACGGCACATGTGAATGGACAGCTAGTTTTAAGTCATAACAATTTAAATACGATAACGGGTCACAATAGTTCTAATCAAATTTTGCAAGAAAGTAGTCCTTTCGATGTAACAGTTCAGAAAGGTGTTGGTTCAAAAGCCACTAACAAACTATTATCAAAACGGGTTACATTTATAAAAAAATTCAATGTGGAAGGTATTCAAATTAATTTCCGTTTAAAAGGCTTCAATTCTCGTGCTGAAGACCCAGTTGGTTACCTGGAAAAAATGCTTGGTGATGTTAAGGATTTGACAGTTGATTCGGTCAGAAGAAGCAAAATCAGTTTCCCAATAGAGCTACCCAACTCCTTCCACATAAAACCTATATGGTCGAGTTTAAGACCTGTAAACGAGATAAGTGGAAAGTATATTCTGGGTTTGATTTCTAATGTGAATCAATCCCACAGTATTTTTTTAGCTGACGATGTCATGCAGATAAATGCAAACATTGTTAACTTGGCTTTTGCAGGGGGCAGACTCAATCATAAATATTTTGATGAAGCCGATCTTTTAAGTAGGAAAACAAAAAGTGTTCTTGGTCTAGAAAATGATACCAGTTGTCTCCCTAGAAGTATATGTTATGCTATGGAGACGGCTTCATTGAATTTTAACGTACAATTTTATTTAGCTGTTATAAGTAGGCTTCCTAAGTTAACTATGAAATTATGCCAAGATGCTAAAGTAACTGTTTGTAAAGATGGTTGTATTTTAGCTGATTTCTACAAGTTTCAGAATCTCCTAAAAGATTATCAAATAATTGTCTTTGATAACATTAGAGATTCCAACTCTATTTTCTTTAAAATTGACGCTTCATCTTATTTAATAAAAAAGATTCATTTGTATTATTCACATAGATTGAAACATGTTTACGTGATCAAATCACTGACAGGTTTTTTCGACAAACGCTATGCATGTTATTTTTGTGATAAATTATTCATGAGGAAATTTCATAGGTGTGATATGAAGTGTCCGTATTGCCATTCTACTCCACCGTGTAATTTTGTCAAAAAACTGACCCATTGTAAAAATTGTAATCGTGACTTCAGGGGTGATAACTATTATGAAAATCACCTTAAAAACATAATTAGACGGGGAACTGTATGTGAAACATTTAAGATATGTACAATGTGTACAAAATTTATAACTTCTGATAATAAACGCGAGTCTGAATATGTTTGTAATGAATATTATTTTCAGATATTATTGTCAAAACAGTCCTCCTTGATCATTTATGCTACATAAAACCGTACAAGGGTGGGAGAAAGACAAAGTTTCTACTGATTTTTTCTGATTGTGAAAGCACTCAACATACGCGTTATGAAAATGGTGACTCTGATTTTTTACATGGTGTAAACTTAATTGTTGCACAGCAGGTATGATATAACTGTTCTGGAAGTGCGAATATAAAAGATAGATGTGATGTATGTGGGGTAAGGGAGCATATATTCAAGTATAACAACGAGGAGCCCGTCTTGAAGAGATTTTTAGATTACTGAAAAATGTCATTTAATAGAATCAAATTTAAATCAAAAGTTGAAATCACTTTGAAATAAAAAGCGATTCTTATTTGGATTCCACTTTATTATAAAAATTTTCTTTTCAAATCAAAATTTTTCATCATTGAATTAAAAAGAAACGTGTATGAAGCCAAATCATATTTAAAAATTTTTGAATCAAAAATGTTCAAATATGATTTGGCGCCATATACGTTTTCTTTGTAATTGAATGATGAAAAATTTTGATTTGAAAAGAAAATTTTTATAATAAAGTGGAATTCATATAAGATTCGCTTTTTATTTCAAAGTGATTTCAACTTTTGATTTAAAGTGATTCTAAAAAAGTGATTTAAATTGAAATTTTTCTGAGTGTAATATTTACTGTATTGCTCATAATTTACAAGGTTACGATAGGCACTTTGTAATTACCGAACTAGTGGATCGTAAATTAGAAATAGAAAGCCCTATCTGGGTCACGCATTGCGGACGCGGACCAACATAGAAATTCATCATGGCTCCACTGAACCTAAAAGCTTGCCAAATTTAGTTAGCCATCGCTAACTGTGAAATACCAGTATGAACAATAAATAAGAACACAGAATTTGCCAAAACTAAACAAAGTAACCAATATATTCTACCTTAAAAAAATCAAATTCAAAATTTAAAACTTAATAATAACATTAAAATATGATTTATTACATGCAATTTAAAATTCAACTGAATTAAAATTTAAAAAAACTCAACACAAATTAGAATTCAAAACTCATATCAATGCATTAAAATTTTAAAATAAAAAAAAAATTCACTTACCAGTGATTCCGGATGACGGTACCGTGATGCGGGATCCACTGAAACTTTAAGAATTGAACCGGGCACTGTAACTAAACTCAAAGGCAATTCTAACCCGGCTTACAGATTTCATCACGCGTAAGAAATTATAAATAAAGTTCAACAAACTTATAAAAATATAAGCCTGAGATATTTTAGATTCACTATGAACAATTTATATACATACGCTTATTATATATTTTTACTTTACGATATTATTATACAACAAAGAGAATTAAAATATGTTCAGCTTTCTGCGAAGACATTATGAACGTTTATTTGGCATTGTATGTGACGATGAGCTCGAATGCAGGAGACAATCAAGAGAATCGGTAGGTATACTAAGCGGCTACTGTGAACACTGAACGACTTGATTGTATTCGGGCTGGGACGATCGTACAGAGATTATCACTGATTAAGTGAACTTGGACTCATTACATGTTCCGGTCTATTGATTAAAACATTTTGGAATTTGTTGCGTTTGAGTTTGCCTCAAAACTATTCACAGCTGCCTGAGTTTCTAGCTCCTACGGAACGAATGCACCAGTCGCGCAAACTGCAGTTTTGGCTTTCATTTTAATTGATTCTTTTAGAAACTCGCACAAAAAAACATTTTAGATTATTTTCGCGGCAAGAGACACGCACTTGTTTGTTCGTAGAAACTATGAATCCAGGGTTACTCGAAACAATACTCAATAATCTTTCGGAGGAAGATTATTATTATTCCACTTTTCTGTGCAATTGTAAAGGCCAAAAACAAATCTTCGTGCGCTACCAGCACAAGAGAAAGCACTCCCCACACTTCTCGCGACAGCTCAAAAAAATCCTTTTTTTCGAAAGCCCCCGATTGCAACCACCGCTACCGCCGCAAGCTACAAATTCCTCCTCGAACCGTCAGCAACACAATCCTTCCAACCCACTCCCAGTTCGCTTGTTTCTCGGCCAACCGCCAAAATTCAACTCCCCCGTTGAAAAATCAAACTAAAAAAAAACAACCTCCCCGGTTCAGCGCCAAAACCAAACTTGTCCAACCATCCCGATCAGTTTTCCCAGCTGATCATTCCGTTACCGCCATCTCCTGTAATCCCAATCTCTATTAAACAAGCATCACCCGAACAATGCAGTCCAAATGCACTCAGGTGTCGATTGCATTTGAACTGCACCGCTCCATTGTTGTTTTTTTTCGTGTTTAGGTGATTCTTATCTCCCCCAAAAGTCTTTTTCATTAATAATAGGGAAAACCAGTGTACAAAGTGTGAAAAAACGCAAACGGGATAATTCTCCTTGTGAATTTCTCCTCTGGGATCTTTAAAGTTAAAGGTATGCACCGCTAGCCAACCTAGAGAGCACTGACGATGGAAAACCTGGTAACAACAAAACAATGTCCACCAAGGTGAGAATACCACCAACCATTCTACCCAACCTGGAAAAAGACTCAATTGCTGCGATGCTAAACTCACTTGACATAAAAGCATACAATGTTCAGTTCACTAGTGTTGGACGTAAAGTGCTTCTTACCAACATGGACTGCTACGAAAAGCTCCGCTGTCATCTAATAGCCAAAAAGGTGCAATTCTATACATTTGCTCGAGCTGATCAAAAGACCAATCAAATATGTTTTGAGCGGTTTCTATAAAACCGAATGTGCACAGCTAAAGAAACTTTTAGCAGAAGAGCACAATCTGGTGTGTGAGGATATTAAAACCATACAAATCCCCACTGAAAACTGTAGGTATAACGATGAAACGCTTTACCTCTGCTACTTTGCTCACGGGTCCTTTAAATATTCAGACCTGATAAAAATCACATCAATTGATCATACGGAAGTCAGATAGAATTTTCAACGTAAGAGAGCTCAACATCCAACCCAGTGCCGCAACTGCCAAGCCTACGGTCACGGCACATCATTTTGCTACTTGCCTACCAAGTGTTTGATATGCGGGCAAGCACATAATAAAACAGATTGCCCGTCCAAAAATATAAGTGACATCAAATGCGCACTGTGCAATGGACCTCACTTATCAAACAGTCGCATTTGTCCCAAACGAGACGATTATCTCCGCATACGTAGTCTGGCATCCAAGCGTAGTCTGGCATCCAAGAAAGTTATCAAACATCCAGACGTTAGGCATGAATAGCCTCCTAGCCGCAATTTCACAAACTTTCCTACACTACCAGGCAACGGTCCGGATATTTCAGAAAACATCAAAACCCAAGGCATGCCACTATCGTTCAATGCAATTGCTCGCGGTGCTACACTATACAACGAAGAGTGCTACAATACTAGCTCTAAGTCAGATAATGTAGGAAATTTGTCTTCATCTTCCAATCAGCTATTCTCAGCGGCAGAGCTCATAAGCTTAAGTCACGAACTTATTACAAAGCTTTCTTGCTGCAAAACTAAAAATGATCAGTTCAATGTGATCGTAGATCTTGCAGTTAAATTTGTTTACAAATAAAGAAAGCATTAGATGCATACTTTGGAATGCTCAGAGCATTCGTAATAAATCCCTAGAAACCTTCAAATTTCTATCGGAAAATAATATAGACGTATTCCTACTGTGCGAATCGTGGTTAAAAGAAGAAGATAAGCTAAGTAATCCTAGCTTTAATACTGTCAGGAACGATAGACAGAATGCAACTGGAGGTGGTGTTGCTATTTGCATTAAAAAAGGTATCAAGTTTAATCGTTTGAATAATCTAAACAGTAAAATTTTCGAAACGATTGCGATTTACCTGGAGGATATAAACATTACTATTGTTGTGGTATACTTCAGTGGCACCAAACTGAACGCTTACAAACTTTCTCTATTTAAAGACAACATTAAAATGCTAATCAACCTCAACTCTCAAACAATAATTTGCGGTGATTTTAACGCACGCCATCGCCATTGGAACTGCATTAGATCCAACAAAGCGGGAAGCATTCTATTTGAGCTATCGATGAGCAATAACGTACTTTTTCACGTTCCCGATAGCCTTACGTCTTTTCCTCCCAGGAGAAACCCTTCTACAATTGACCTGATACTAAGTAAGGAAAATTTTTCTTTAGCACAGCCAATAGTTATTAACGATCTGCCCTCCATTCACTTACCGGTATTCTTTGAAATAAATGAACCCATCTCAATATCAGCTCAATCAAATTATATATATTCCAAAACATCCTGGGATCTTTTTCGTAAATACCTGCACGAAAGTTTATCACTTATTGATTGCGACTTATCCAAGACATTAAATCATGCACAGATTGACGATAGTGTGTCTAATTTCGTGGCTGCTCTTATGTCAGCACGTAACGCTGCCACTCCAAAAATTCAATGCAAGTGTCCCCAAATGAAATTCGATAGCTCAATAACAGTACTCATAAAGCATCGAAATAAAATTCGCAGGCAATGGCAAAGAACTCGGTGCCAATACCTTAAGGCTTACCTTAATGAGCTGAATAATCAGATCCGTTTCACTTTACGCGCTCTGCGTAATGACCGATGGAACAAACTCCTGTCAACTCAGGAAACTGGTTCTCGCAAACTGTGGCAGCTTCATAAGTTATTAAAAACCAAATCGAGAACGGTTCCCCCATTGCAGCGCGACGATGGATTAATTGCCTATTCCGAGAAAGAAAAAGCGGACCTTATATCCTCTCAATTTTATGAAGCACATACACTTACGCTACACTCTAAAAGCTATGACTTTTCCAATATAGTCAGCAACGAAATCTCCAATCTGAATGTCCAGCCAATTGATTTCCACCCAAATTCCTACTGTAAACATTCCGAAATTCGTTCTATCTTGAAAACTTTAAAATTAAAATCGTCCGCTGGTATTGACGGACTGCCCAATATTATACACAAGAATCTCCCTAGAAAGGCAATTGTCATGCTTTCTTATATCTTCAACATCTGCCTAAAATATGGGCACTTTCCTTAGGCCTGGAAAAATGTGTCCGTTGTTCCAATATTAAAGCCTGGTAAAAATCCTAAGCACCCTAAGAGCTATCGTCCAATAAGCTTACTGCCGTCATTAAGCAAACTATTTAAGAAAATTATACTCTCCAGAATCCGCTTATCCATTGAGTCGTCCGTAACAATACCTGATTTTCAATTCGGATTTCAATCCAAGCTTTCGACAACGCATCAACTGTGTAGAGTAGTGAAATATGTGCAAAATAGCTTCAGTGACAATAGATCTACAGGCTTAGTTGCATTGGACATCGAGAAAGCATTCGACACTGTTTGGCATGACGGACTCATATATAAGCTTATAAAAATATATACGTAATACTAGCCGGAGTTCCTCAGGGGTCAGTCTTAAGCCCCACTCTCTACAACATTTATATGTCCGACTTAGAAAAAGCACCCCATTGCCACATCGCTATGTACGCAGACGACACTGCCATATTTGCTAGTGGGCACAGTCCCGATGTGATAATTAACACCCTGCAACAACAGCTTTCAATTATTAATTATTTCTGCATCAAATGGAAAATAAAAATTAATTCGGACAAGACTCAGGCAATATACTTCACTAAAAAGCGAGCATTAAGACACTTGCCGAATCCCCAGGTAAATATCCTGGGATCCACCATTTTTTGGGAAAAAGACATTAAATATCTTGGCATCCAACTCGATCAGAAACTTACTTTCCACGCCCATGTCGAAGCAATAAAGTCGAAAATTTTGAAGAGCATTTACTACTCTTATCCGCTTATTAATAGGAAATCCAGGCTCTCAACTGCGAACAAACTGCTGGTTTTTAAGGCTAGCCGCCCACTAGGCAGCCAGGCTGCCGCAGCCTGGCTGCCGCAGCCAAATTATTGAGCAGCCAGTTATCAGCAGCCAGTTATCAGCAGCCAGATATTGTCGAAACTGATAAGTAGTCACTGACCAGTCGAAAGAAATGGATGTGGAAGATGCTATTATTATTTACCGTTTGTCTCGTAGGCGTAAGAATCGCAAAGCAAAAAGAAGACATTGGATTCATCCGCTACTTCTGGAACGGCACTCAAAGGGTTTATTTAAAAATTATTTTAAGGATCTTCGAAACTATCCGGATCGTTTTTTCAACTACACCAGAATGTCTGTACAAACATTTGATAGCCTTTTAGGAAATCTTAGAAATTCAATTGGGGGTACTGATACTCGCATGCGAGCTTGTATATCTCCCGAAGAAAAACTGATAATAACTTTGAGGTAAGTACATAAAACAAAAATGATTTTTTTTTATTTATTATTTAAAGGATTATACAAAACCAAAAAATGTTTTAATTTTACATTTTAAATTACAAGACATTTTTTTTTGACACAATTACAAGACATTTTTTAAATGTCTTGTAATTGTGACTGTGAAAATAGATCTAATATTTCGGAACTCTGCGTTGCATCAGAACCATTTGACTGTGGAGATAAATGGTGATACTCTATTGGAGTACCCTGCTTATGAGTAACAGGCGTAGAATAGTGAAATTCATGACGATATTGGCCATTAGCTGCGTTTTCTGGTATATATGTGGGCTGTGTTGAGTAGTTTTGGCGATTGTTGACTTCTCGGCCAGATATACGGCTGTACAGTCCAACGCCTGATGATTGATTACTTTCCATTTGATCACTTTGTCCTCTTTTTATTGTTTCGATCAACTGGATTTTTGTAGAAAGCTTACGATGTTGCGGAACCTTCCTAAAATCGTCCAGCAGCGATAACATAAATAATCTATCGGAATCAGATTCTTGATTCCTCTCATGCTCTTCCCTTCTAGCTATACTTTGCTTTAATACTTCTACCAAAGTGTCATCGTCATTTTTACTAATGTTCGAAGAACATTATTACTAATGTTCGAAGAACATTAGTATTAAAATCGATTCGGCCAAAAATTCATATTTCTTTATATATATATATATATATGTACAAAAAATTTCAGTGAGATAATCTCGGGAACGCGCCATTCGATTGAGCTGAAACTTTCAGGATACATTGGTGTATATGCAGAATAGGTCCAGGTCTCTTTAAATGTCAGTTATTGTAAACCTTTTCGCGCCGGCGGGCATTTAAGTGATATTTTTAATATACCTATTATTTCGTGCACAAATGATTTTCGCAAAAATAAAGTTAATAAAATAAATTTCTAACGTGTTTTACATATGAATCGGATAATGCTTTGGAATATTTTAACCCTATGTGTGCGCTGGGTGCCTAAAAAGAGGACGGGAAAATTTGAAAATTTTTAAATTTCGATAACTTTTGACAGAGCTATTCAATCATTACCAAATTTTCAGGACATATTGATATTATTTAGTTGTAGATTAATGTGGCTTTTAATGAGCGTGCTGGCAACCCTGTAGCTAGGGCAGGCACTGAAAGTGAAAACCTCCAAATCATCGTCTCTCTTGAAAAAATGCAGTTTCTTCAAAAATAAGCCTTTCATATGTAAATCTTGTGCTTTGTTTACATAACCAAAAAAAAAAAAAAGATATGGTATAACGGGCACGCCTGGCAACCCTTGCCCAATTTACCTATATTTTTAGCATCAAAAACTTCTGTTCACGGAAACTCACGATCCGATGGGCAGAATTATTTGAAATTCACAGCATGTATTGACCTTAAATAGGACCAGGTCTGATAGAAGTGATTTTGAAATGCGGGCAATTCTGTGCCAGTGGTGCCATCTTGAAAAACCACTAAAAAAGATAACTGTTTTTAGCCCTATAAATTCTGATTGAATCGTTCGATTTTGACGAAACTTACACAATTGCTGGACCTTACTTTAAGCCACGTTTGGTAGAAATTTGGTCGAAAAATTCGATTGGAGCTGCCAGCTATGATAATTTTGGTGTCTTCATTTTGAAAAAAAAAATTTGGAAGTAAAAACATTCAAACCATCGAATATTCAAAAAAATGTCCGTTTCTTACAATAAAACCAATCTGTATATAAATCTTATGTTTTATCTACACGTTCAAAATAAAACTTTGGAAATTTCATGTCGGACAAGAACGGTAACCCTCTCCCAGTTAACCTATATTTTTAGCATCAAAAACTTCTGTTCACGGAAACTCACGAACCAATAATCAGATACAGCTAAAATTTACAGAATGCATTGGACTTAAGTAAGACCAGATTTGATAGAAGCGATTTTGAATTGTGGGCAACTCTGTGCCAGTGGTGCCATCTTGAAAAATTACAAAGAAAAAAAACTGCTTTTTGCCCTATGAAATGTGAATAAGTTACCAGATTTTCATGAAATTGACACAGAAGCTAAACCTAACTCTAATCTCTGTTTGGTGGAAATTTGGTTGAAAAATTTGATTGGTGCTACCTGCTATGGTAATTTTTGTGTCTTTGGTTTTGAAAATTCGCTCAGGAAAATAAAACTTTTTGTACTATAACTTCCAGTGCAGTCATGAAATCAATACGAATTTCATACAATTAATGAAACCTGTCATAAACATTATTCAGGCCAAATTTGGTTGAAAAGACACGATAGGGTTGCCAGCTATTGTTGGTTTTGTGTTTAATTGCAATATCTTTATTAAGCGGTTTTATCGTAGAATTTTCAAATGGTAATGATATTGTAGTGACAATAAACAGCAAATATTAAGCTTTCGATCATTTGAAAAAACTCGCTGCAGGTAACCCTAAATTTCTTTATACTCCTATAACTTCGAATGTAATTAAACAACGTGAAGCAGATTTGATATATTCTTGGATTTGATACTGGCGAAAGGTTGCCAGCACGAGTCGGTTGTGCTACTTTTGTATCAATAAATGCTTACAGTTAGTATACATACCGGAAACATTTACAATGAAAATAAATAACCGATGTTACAATTCGCAAAGTTCTGCAAATTTTTCGGATCGCAGCCCCAAACACCAACTTCAGTTACAGTGCTGCAGGCACTGAGCATTTTCTTCATTGATGTTATATGAGATGCTGCTTTCAAAATTATGTGAAATAAGCAACCGATAACGAATATAATTAACCCGTGTTTTGCTCTCATAAACGTTGAAATTCATGCCAGTGGTAATATCTGAAACCTTGCACCATATGAGTTATAATGCATTCTTAAGACGAAAGTAAAACGTGGCATTTGAAACAGTTTGGCCGTAATAAGCAGCACATGTGGTGGAATATGCACTCAAAACCTGCACGATTCTTCTACTGTTCTTCGAACATTAGTGTTTCTAGCGGTTCAGGTGCGCTAGAGTTTTTTTTTATTCTTTTTGTTAATAGGTGAACGAGTTTGTACGTTTGTTTCACCAATATTTTGAGATATGTCTCCTTCTTCCAAACTATTATCCGTTGCATTAATCGTCACAGTTTCCCTGAGAAACTGCAGCTGTTCAAAATATGTGTATGGGCTTTTTCGAGAAGCTGCTGATCCACTTTTAATGCCCTTTCTACGCTTTAATTCTCTGCTGAAACTTGTCCTGATATTTTTCCATTTTTGTTGCAATGATTTACCTGAAAAATTATATATTATTTCAGATATCTGGCAACAGGATGTAGTATGGCAGAATTGAATCATAATTTTCGGATTGGATATACCACTGTTCGAGTTATTATATATAAAGTTTGCTTGGCAATTTGGGAGAACTTGAGGCATACAGCGTTTCCAGAGTTAAATGAAGAAAGATGGATTGAAATAGCAAATGGCTTTAATACAACCGCTAATTACCCAAACTGCATTGGAGCGATCGACGGAAAGCATATACGAGTAAAAAAACCAAGTGAATCAGGCTCTCTTTACTATAATTACAAAAATTATTTTTCTATCGTTTTGCTTGCTATGTGTGATGCGGATTATAAATTCACGTATATAAATGTTGGAGCATACGGAAAATGTGCTGACTCGTCTATTTATAAGCAATCCAATTTGTATCAAAAACTTGTGAATAAAAACTTAGGAATACCAAACAAAACACCCATAACAGGGAATGGAATACCTATGCCATACGTCATTGTTGGAGATGAGGCATTCAGTTTATCTGAAAATTTAATGCGTCCTTATGGAGGGAGAAACTTGACAGACAACAAGAGAATCTTCAACTATCGCTTGTTGCGTGCAAGAAGGTCTATAGAATGCGCGTTTGGCATTTTGGCAAATAAATGGAGAATTTTTCACCGCCCTTTGGATGTCCGAAAAGAATTCGCAATTGCCATTGTCAAAGCATGCTGCATTTTACACAATTACGTGTGTGAAAGAGACGGATATAAATTTGAAGACACATTGTACGTCCCTCCAGAGTTGGAAATTCAACCAAGTCCACCAGCCAGGGGAAATCGAGCAGCATCAGCATATAGAGATTTATTTGCCGATTATTTTAACAACGAAAACCCGCTAGAATGGCAAAGCAGAGTTGCATTGGGGTAGTAATTATTATATACCTCCTGACCGGAGCTATGTCACATCCATCATGAAGTACCACAGTTTTCCAAATTTAATTTTAAGTTCATAATTACTTACCAATAAAAACTAACTTACCTAATTCATTCTTTTCATTTTCCAACATATTTTCTTTACACATAATGTTGGTAATTTCCTCCCATCTTCTTCTCTTGGCATCGCGATCACTATATTCATCACAGGATATATCCCAAATCGCATTACGAATTTCAATTTCGCGTATTAATTTTTCAGTGTCGAAAGACATTTTACCTGGCTGCTGCAACAAGTGAGCGGGGACTACAAGCAGCCTCATAAATTCACGTTGAATTTGATGGCTGCGGGCAGCCACGTGGCTGCCTGTGCAGATGTGCAGGTTCTCAGGGCTGCCGCAGCCAGAAGATTTTGGCTGCCTAGTGTGCGGATCCTAATAAGATATCATATGTCGGATTGGCTGCGGCAGCCAGGCTGCGGCAGCCTGGCTGCCTAGTGGGCGGCCAGCCTAAGTGTGCAATGCAGCCAATCATTCTCTATGGGTGCCCTGTATGGAGTAACTGTGCAATATCACATATCAAAAGTCTACAAATATTACAAAACAAATGTTTAAAAATTATTCTTAACAAACCCTTTTATTACACAACTAATCGGCTGCACGCTTCTGCAAAGCTCAAGAAAGTACTGGACATCTCTAAACAGTTGACCCAAAAATTTCTCAACAAATGTGCAACATCCAATAATCCTCTGGTTGCATCTCCGATTGTTAATTTGTAACTACAGTTGCTGTATACGCAGTACGCTTAAGTCATGAATCTTAGTTTTTAAATTTTATTTTATTTACGTTATGCACAACATTAGGTTTTGAGCTTGTTTTTCCTATATTACTATACTATGCATCTCGCAAGAAAACTTTGTGAAAAAAGGCTAATTTAAAATCAAATTTAGATGTAAAGACTTTGTTTAAACACTAACCTTAAGATATTGTACCACACAACACATAAACTAATTCAATAAAGTTATTATTATTATTATTATTATAGTACTGTGAGTGGCGGCAAACAGCTGTCCGTAACACTTCCCCCTCTCCAAGTTTCCTAAAGTTTTTGATCTTAAAGAGTCTGCTAAAGGCTACTAACCCCATTTATTTAATACCCTCGAGAATATTAATGATGTGGGTAAATATCCGCTTCCAGAATATTAAGGATTTAACATGATGCGTCCCAAAGAGAGGGAACATTTTTTAAATTGGTATAACGTTATCTCACAAGGTTCGTTTGATAATAGAAAGGAAAAATTTATGTACTGTATCAACGATGTAAATATTTTTACGTCTGGGTTGTGTACGGTTTATGCAAGAATTCCTTGAAATTACTGGGGTTAATCCTTTAGTAGAATCACTGACAATTGCATCAGCTTCTATGCTTACTTTCAGAAAAAAATTTCTGAAAAGCAATGTCTTGGGTATTATGCCTAAACATGGTTATTATAAAAGTCAAAACCATTCGCTAATCGCTGCTAAATGGCTTTCTTCGGAAAATTCAAAAAACAAAAATTTGATTATCTCTTCTAATAATGTAGGGCAGTTAAAGCTGGAAAAGGGGGGTTTACAAGTTGATGGGTTCAATCCGGTAACAAATACTGTATACGAATTCTTTGGTTGTTTCTACCACGGTTGTAGAGAATGTTTTCAAGTGCAAGAGGTACATATTAAAAAGCCTTATAATCAATATGAAACCTTAAACCAAAGGTATGAGAGTACACTTAGAAGAATGGAGACAATCAAAAAATTCGGCTATAAACTTGTGTATATATGGGAATGTGAATTTAAACAACTCCTAAAAGAACAATCCGATATAAAACAAGAAGTCGATAGATATGTGGCGTACTGTTCTATGCCACTTAATCCACGTGTACCCATTTTTGAAGGGAGAACCGAGGTATTCAAACTTTATCACAAAGTCAAGCCTAATGAGATTATAAGATATTTAGATTTCACTAGTCTATACCCGTATATTAATAAATACGCTCCCTACCCTATCGGACACCCTGAAATTTTCCGTAATGATAATATCCCTGACATCTCTCAAATAGTTACAACGCAAGGCTTCATAAAGTGTATGATTATTCCTCCAACACACTTATTTTTACCAGTACTCCCCGTCAAAAATGATAAAAAATTGTATTTTCCATTATGTAAAGCATGTGCCTACTCAAATAATGTTTTTGGCTGTGGTCATTCAGAAGCTGAAAGGGCATTACTTGGAACATGGATAATTCCTGAAGTTTCATTGGCCGTTTAAAAGGTGTACAAAGTACTAAAAGTATTTGAAGTTTGGAGGTATAATCATGTAAGATATAACTCAAATGCAAAAACTGGTGGGTTATTTGCAGAATATGTTGACACATTCTTAAAAATAAAACAAGAAGCCACTGGTTGGGGGTACAGCATTCGTCTGAAAAAAAACTAATTTTCTACAGTCTAACAAGCTGCAGGAAGACATTGTTTTGAACAGGTCACAAATGCAAAAGAACTCTGGTAGACGTAATGTAGCCAAAATTTGTTTAAATTCATTATGGGGTAAATTTGCTCAAAGGAAAGATCGGACTTATACCAAAATTTGTTACAGCTTCAAAGATTTTTCCGACTTTATTCAATCTCCCCGTATAGAAATCTGCTCTTTATTGCCTGTTAGCGTTAATGCAATGTTGATCACGTGGAAATATGTGGAAGAGAGCCTTAACACTTTACAACATGGCAATTTACCCATCGAAGCTTACACAACAGCCTTTGCAAGACTTAAACTTTATAATGTATTAGAAAAAGTTGGGGAATCAATTCTCTATTGTCATACTGATAGCTTGATATTTGTAGATAATAAAGATAATCATATCCCGTTTACTATCTCCAGTATGCTTGGGGAGTTAACAGACGAGATTGAACCATTTGGTGAGAAAGCTTTTGTTTCAGAATTCGTAGGTCCAGGTCCAAAGACATACGGACTTAAAGTTGAGACATCTAGAGAACCTGAACGTGTTGTTAAATGTAAGGCAATATCACTTAATTTTGAAAATAGTAAGCGTGTTCACTTTGAAAGTTTAAAGTCTTTGATAATTAGTAATGAAAACGACAATATATGTGCAAAAAATGAAAAGAAGATTAAACGTAAACAACTAGGAATTGTAATTTCGACAATTGAAATGAAACATATACGGTTACGACAATTGAAATGAAACATATATGGTTACGACAAGCGTATTGTAACTGAGGATTATCTTTCTTATCCATATGGTTTCAAAAAAATTAAATTAAATAGTTAAAGTCCTGTGAAATGTAAGTAAATGCGAAAAATCATAACAAACGTTTTGTTACAAAATAAATAAATAATCCAGAAATGTAAAAAGTTTTCTTATTTCGTAAGACTCACTCCTTTAGCTAACATGTCTGAGTTTGTTTTCGACATCCAGTTTGTTTGTGGTAACAATGGACGATATTTTGTGAAGGAGCTTGCCATGGTTTCATTTGACTCAATGCAACCAGTATTTTACCAATTTACACCTCCTTGTCCGTGCCAGGAATTATCTGTACGAGCACGAAAACAAAACGAATTTGATGTGGAGAAAATAAACGGATTACGTTGGAGTGATGGTGTTGTTAGTTACAGCCTGCTACCGGAGATTCTGGAAAGTGTCAATGACTGTATCATATACCTGAAAGGCGTTGTGAAGGAGAAGTTTATTAGGAAATATATACCGGGAGCCAATATTATACAGATGCAAACACCAAAGTTGAATGAACTTAGAAACTTCAAAACGCTCTGCAATATTCACGATTCGCATGCAATTACCAGGTGTGCAGTACAAAACTGTTAAAATCTTTATATGTATTTTTTAATAAATAATCAATAACATTGAAATACAAACATGTTTTTTCTTTATAAGTAAAGTTATTTCCTTACATCATGTTGGAAACCCTGTTTGTTACAATACTTTTGTGACTTTGAACGTACGCATTGAGCTTTGAACATACACCTTGATATACTATGTTGAAATAAAATTACAAGTCAGTCTTCAATTGAAATTCATTGCATTCGTTTGTTTTTCCGTGGATCGCCAACAGGTTATGGGCCCAGGCAGGCAATCAGATAGGTTCCAGGCAGCGAAACAAAAAAACGTGTTTTTGTGTGAACGCGAGCAAAGAAAATTTGTATAGTGAAAAAAAATTATTTTCGTAACTATGGCGTCAATGTACAATATTGAAAAACTTAATGACGAAAATTACGAAACGTGGAGTGTGCAGATGAAAAGTGTTCTAATACACTAGGAGCTGTGGAGTTTCACAAACGGGTCGATAGCTAAGCCTGAAGCTGAACCTGACTTAGCAGCATGGTCATTGAAAAATGATAAAGTTATGGCAGCTATGACGCTGGCGGTGAGCAATGCGTAAATCGCGAATATAAAGAATTGTGAAACAGCACTGGAATTGAGGGAAACATTAAAATCAATTCATCAACCAACCGGTCCAATAAGAAAGGTGACTTTATTCAAACGATTAATTGGGATGCAGATGAAGGAAGGAGATAGTCTTCAGCATCATGTTATGGAGTTTTGCAAGGCAATTGATTCATTGAAACAAGTAGGAATTACTCTTCCAGACGAAATTTATACAATTATGTTGTTGGCAAGTTTGCCATCGTCATACGAGCATTTTGTTGTTGCGTTTGAATAGAGACGATTTACCTACCATGAACGCAATGAAAATAAAACTTAAAGAGGAAAGCGAGCGACGTAAAGGGAACGGAACATACATGGAAGAGAACGCAAGAGTATTGATTGCAAAAAATGCTAAAAATAACTCAAGCGAGCGGCGGCAGATTGATAGCAAACCCGACACAAAAAGAAACAACGTGAAATGTTTCAAGTGTGGCCGTAAAGGGCATTATGCTAGCAGTTGCAGAATTAAGGAAAAAAGAGACTCACGTGAAAATGAAACGAAACAAAGAGATGGGCTAATGATTGTTGTTGAAAACGATCGACTTGTATGGATCGCGATGACCGGGAATGTTTACAATTTACTATTGACTTGAGTGACAAACTGCCAGTTGTCATTTTTTATCGAAAGTCCGGCCATTAGGCGCAAGGAGTCGCTCAAGGCGCTAATAAGTGGAAAAGGTCATTCCGGGCATTGGAGAAATCGACACAATACAATGACCCGGAGCAGTTCATGCAGTTACCGGTGGCGCAGCGGGATCATGTTTTTGAATTTAAGATAAGTGGAAATGGCAGTGTAAGAAGAAATGGAAATGAAAATGAGATCAGAAAGTTCAGACTAGTCATCGCGGGCAGTTGAAATTTGAAATTTGAAATTTAAAGTGTTTTATTATAAAGTTTAGTATTTGGAAAAAAGTAAAGTTGATTGAAGGTGACAAAGTGTTTTTTTCTTTGTAGTTGATTATGAAAGAAAGTGATTACTAAAATTAACGATTAATATATTCTACATATATTATTTTTTTGGATCTTTAAGGTAGGTGATATTACATTTGTGTGTCTTTAAAACTCTATAATAGTGTTAAAGACACACAAATGATTCAAACATTTTACCGACAATAGTAACGTACAAGTGGACTTAAAGTTATGCTTGACGCAATCTTGAAATAGAGAGATTTGAAATTTATTTTATTGAACGAATGCAGTATATATATATATATATATATATATATATATATATATATATATATATATATATATATATATATATATATATATAAATATATATATATAAATATATATATATATATATATATATATATATATATATATATATATATATATATATATATATATATATATATATATATATATATATATATATATATATGTATATATTTGCATGAGTAGCTGCATATAGCAAATTTCTGAAATTTAAATTCTAAATCTGCTACTGCGTCAGAATTTCAATGTGTCATTGATCGATATTGATTATTTGAAATTATACATCATGTTATATTTTATTTGACATGGCATTGATTATCTAATGAATCAATAAAATACATTGTGGGCATCTTAGTACATTAGCTAATATTGGAAGATCTAGTGAAAATTAAATCACACATAACGGGAACGTGATATTTTCCCAGCTGATCATTCCGTTACCGCCGTCTCCCGTAATCCCTACCTCTATTAAGCAAGCATCACCCGAACAATTCAGTTCAAATGCACTCAAGTGTCGATTGCTTTTGAACTGCACCGCTCCATTGTTGGTGTTTTTTTTCTCCAGTGTTTAGGTGATGCTTGCAGAGCAAAAACCGCTCGTTTTGTTTCATACAGGCAATGCAATTCGAATGCCATTAGATGTCAATAACACTAATTGAGTGCAATGACATTCGAACTGCACCGTCTGACTTTTTTTTATAGTACTGTGAGTGGCGGCAAACAGCTGTCCGTAACACTTCCCCCTCTCCAAGTTTCCTAAAGTTTTTGATCTTAAAGAGTCTTCTAAAGGCTACTAACCCCACTTATTTAATACCCTCGAGAATATTAATTATGTGGGTAAATATCCGCTTCCAGAATATTATGGATATAACATTATGCGTCCCAAAGAGAGGGAATATTTTTTAAATTGATATAACGTTATCTCACAAGATTCGTTTGATAATAAAAGGAAAACTTAATGTCAGTCAACTTACAAACTAAACATGTCGATTGGATGAATTTCATATTGCAAAGATTTTCTACGTACACAAGACTGTTACGAGTTACAGCATATTGTTTCCGTTTTGCGGCTAACGCATCGAAAAGAGATATTAATCAGGGCCCTCTAACTGTTCAAGAACTTCAACGTGCAGAGGATTTTTGATTAAACATATACAACTCATCAAGTTACCCACTAAAATAATTTCAATAAACCAAGGAGTATCAATCGAAAGAGGCAGTCGCTTACTTTATTTGAATCCATTTATTGATGGAAATGGATTTCTAAGAGTCAAAAGAAGACTATCTAATTCAGATTTATCATTTGAAGAGAAGCATCCTATAATTATTCCCAAGGATGGAAGATTTACCGAATTATTAGTACACAAATTTCATCAGGACACAATACATGGACAAATACAAATAATGCTAACAAAAATACGAAGAAAATTTTGGATTATCAATGGTCGAAACATAATCAAACAATGTATTCATAAATGCATCAAATGCTTTCAAGCTACTGCAAAGAGCTCATCACAACTGATGGGCAGCCTACCCAAGCCATGAGTGTCAATTTCCCGACCATTTTTACACACCGGCGTAGATTATTGCGGGCTCTTTAATATAAGAGATAGGCGAGGGCGTGGTGCGAAAATATACAAAGGCTACGTTGCTGTTTTCATATGCCTATACACAAAGGCAATTCATATAGAAGTTGTCACAGCCATGACAACTGAAGCCTTTATAGCTGCTCTCCGCCGATTTACTGGAAGAAGAGGACTCTGCAGTCATATATATAGTGACTGTGGAACTAACTTCGTCGGAGCTGCCTTTGAACTGGAAAGAATAAAGTCTACGCTGACTGCCGTTGCTGAAAGAATTGCTGTGGATGGTATAACATGGCACTTCAACCCCCCTGCATCACCACATTTCGGAGGTCTTTGGGAGGCAGGAGTGAAGTCATTGAAACAACATTTACATCGAGTTCTATCAGATGCTACTCTGACCTAAGAAGAATTTACAACCGTACTAGTCAAGATAGAAGCCTGTCTGAATTCTAGACCTTTATGTCCTTTGAATGATGACCCCAACGATACGACAACGTTAACATCCGCACATTTTTTAATTGGAGACACTCTTTTGGCCCCTCTCGAAGCGAACATTATGGACATTAATTTAAATCGATTAGATCGCTCGCAACTGACCGAAAGATTGACCCAATCATTTTGGAACAGATGGCATACAGAGTATTTGTCTATATTACAATCAAGACCAAAATGGCTACACCAACAACGAAATCCAAAAATTGGAGACCTCTGCCTCATCAAAGATGAGAGATACCCATCGTTTAAATGGACATTAGCACGAATCACTAATATATATCCAGGCAAAGACGGCAATGTCCGAGTGGTATCAGTTAAGAATAAAAACAATGAATATAAACGACCCATTTCAAAAATAGCATTATTACCAATCAATACTGTTTCAAATGAGACTGCATAGCCACGCATCATGGCAAATAAAGAATTTGAAATTAAATCAACATGAATTGAACAATGCTTCATAAGACACATTGATAACAATAGACATTAGTTAACTGACTACTATATGGAAAATGACGACAGACTCATGACAGAATAAACGTTACTAAACGTTACTAAATGTTTTATTATAAAGTTTAGTATTTGGAAAAAAGTAAAGTTGATTGAAAGTGACAAAGTGTTTTTTTCTTTGTAGTTGATTATGAAAGAAAGTGATTACTAAAATTAACGATTAATATATTCTACAGTGCATTTGCTTTGACGAAAAGCAACAATTTCAATGGCAATGTATGGTGCATCGAAAGTGGGGCAACGTCTCACATGTGTTGCGAAAAAGAAAAGTTCGAGAAAATTGAATGGCATTCGGAAAGAATTGAACTTGCTGGAGAAAAATACATAGAAGCTCAAGGTCGTGGTTCTGTTAAGTTAAATTTAACTGGAAATGTAGTATTGCTCCAAAATGTTTTATATTGCTTGGAATTGCGTGGTAATTTCATACCTATCAGCAAAGCTGTAGAACACGGGGCAAAGATCCATTTTGATAAACAAGTGGCAATAATTAAACTAAACGGACTGATCGTAGCAAAAGCTAAACGAATAAATGGATCATTCCTTTGCGAAGCGCAAGTCCAATCGCAAGCCTTACATTTCAGCAATTCTAGTTACGATGCAATGAAATGGCACGAGCGTTATGAACACCTCAATCTACGTAGCCTAGCTGAAGTACAGAACAAAGGATTAGTTCGTCGCATGAAGTTTAATACAAACATAAAGAAACTAGATTGTGTGCCGTGCATGAAGAGCAAATGTTCAGTGAAACCATTTTAGAAAGCAAGTGTAAGAGCTTCAGAACTTTTGGAATTAGTACACACAGATATATGTGGTCCTATGAATAAAATATCCCATGGAGGCGCAAAATATTTTATAGCATAATTGATGATAAGAGTCGCTATGCGCATGTATATTTCTTAAAACATTATATAAACAAACAGGCAACAAGCTGAGAGTTGTGCGCAGTGATAATGGCACTGAATATGTAGCATTTGCCCATTTGGATTTTGTTTCTAAAATTCACGGCAAACGACTTTTGATACGCATTGTATCAAAAGTCCTCTACTTGCCCTCTTACGGCACCTTGTTTTCGACAAATCGAAACACAAGCGATGTCGCTTCGAAAAATTCATTTTTCAAAACTAATTTACCGTATCAACGGTAAATTGTTTATGGCAAATTGCGATGCTGCGGCTGGGCTGTGAGGATGCAGCGCTTGGCTATGGACAGTCGTATGGCAACTGGTAGCCAGGGGGTCGATTAGGAGAAGTAGCGACGGGCGGCCGCTTTTGGCGTGGGTGTGGTGCTCTGACTTGTTAGATTGTTAAATTCTAATATAAAATTAGTGTGAACGGTTGTCATCGGGTGGATCTATTGAAAAGTGCAAGTGACGGCAGCTCTTTGTCGACGGTTTTGCAAGTAAAATCGGCGTGAATTGTGTAGTCCGCCTTTGAACTGTTTCTACAAATTTCTGGATGCGTGGCTTCCTTAATTCTCCAAACGATCAGAAAAGAAAACGTGTCTAAGTGATATAGTTTCCTGTTTCAAGAATATACGGCGTGAAAACCAGTATGCGAATAGGCGAATCACCATCATTATAATTTCACCGAACGTAAATTAAGTGTCAACCGGGTGGCATTTCCAAATGCACCATCATTCATTTCCATCAGGCTGGTGATGACGACGAGGATGACAACGCTGAAGTGAATTAATTGGATTAGCCGCTGATAACGGCTGTACAAGGAGCTAATGCTTTCAAGTGCAATGCATACAAAAGAGTGTCCAACCATATTTCACAGAGTAAGTTTTCTTTGAAGCCAAAATTTCCATAGGACGTCGATGTAGATACTTACCGACCATGGTCTCAACCGAATCGATGATACTCGCGATAGAAGCCATCTCTCACCTGTAAATGCTTTCTGCGCTCTCGACTTTCAATTCACACAGTGGACTTCATAGCTAATTTAATTTGTCGGTCTTGTGAAAATGCTGAGCGATGTACAAGCGGACGAGATGGGAGCAGTCGACCACGTGAATGGAATTTCAAGATAAGTACCGCTGTTCTGCCTTTTGAAATTCATCTCGATCTTTCGATGGTACCGGTTGCTGAACACACAGTCGATGTGGTATTGTTCCATTAAATATTCAAACATACATGCATCTGTACGATATTTGTAAGGGAAATAATTTGTATGCTTACCTTCCTTGATGCCGTCACCGAGTTGAACTTATTTTAGACGAAGTTCAATGCAAGCACAGTAGCATTTGGTGTGGATTGGTGTAGCACGCGGCGGAAGAATAGCGTAGTTAGTATGCAGTGCAAAAGTGCTTAATTTTTAAGAAAATCAAGAATAATAAAACAATAATAGTTCGACATACTGCACGGAATCAAAACTGGTGATAAAAGAAGTGTGAAAGGAAATCATGGCTAATAAAGTTCTTGCAATTTAAACGAGATAAAGTCCGGCAAACGTGTTAAAGTTGCATGTGGGCAGTGCAGTGTGAACAGCATAAATATGATATTTGTGGTTAAAAGACAAGTCCGGCACAGCGAAGCATACTTTATCAAAGTGCACGTGCCCTTGGCAGGTGCCGGAATGCACGTGCAATTCGTAAAAGTTGCCTGGTGACTTATTCAAGGGAAGCGATAATACATACTAGTGTAAATAGTTGCTTGGAGAATGCCCGTATTTCCCAACAATTGCCAGGTATGTACATACATATGTACATGTGCATTGCAGACGAACTTTCATTGCAAAACAAATGAGTATCGGAATTGAAATGCATATCTTTTTTTTGCGTGCATTTCTTTCTCATATGTTATCTGAGTGTATATTTAATTTTACACGGGCTCGCAAAGAGGTGTATTCCCCTTATTTCAGTTTTCATGAAACAGATATGAAGAAAATGAATTCTACAATTCTTCGAGGAGTACTTCTTCAGTTTGGCGGAGTGAATTTAAATAGTAAATTACTAATCAACATGGTGACAATACCACATACTACTACAATGCTACTACACTGGTATGGCGCCATCGCTATTTGGGATCAGTGTCTGGCAGTTCCATACGCATCTATGGATAGGCATTTATAACTGTTGGACTCAACGAAAGAGGTGCGCTTCTTCAGAATCGATAAACTCATTGAAGCTAGACGACAATTGGTGTGACTATTCTCCACTGATCAAGGCATTGTTCCTGTATTCATACCGAACCAAATGAGGGTGAGGAGGGTGCTCGCTCCACCAGAAACTTAATTCGGGTACTAACGAATCGGATGTGTCAAGTAAGCAATCGTTGCCTCTATTCATTTATGCTTAGTTGGGCAGAATTTAGTAAGATTTAGATTTGGATGATGATTGAAGTTCATTTTGTTTTGCCTTTGGCAAACATATTACAGGCAAGAGAGAACTAATATTTACCATAGTGTATGTAACTTTAAAACGTGATTTACTTAAATTTATCGAATCTAGTATCGCAAAGCAGCCTGCTTTAAGTATGTTCGTGTTTAAATATTGAAATGATGTTAAATAAGTTGGTGGAAACGAGAAGTTATACAGATACGCCGTTCGGGACTATCATATGATTTTTTTTTTTCGTATTTTCGTTTTATTTCCGAAATTATTGTTAGTATATCTATCGGAAGATTACACTTTGGATCAATTAATAAGAGGCAAAGGTTGATTTAGTTTCTAGTAATAAGTCGAATGAATTTAAATATTTATGAAAAAGAAACGTACTAATTTGTAAGCAAGTTGAATAGCAGGTTAATGAAATAATATGTGGAAAGAATGCTTAAAATTAAAAGTACATAAACATTATTCATAACGCGGAATAGATATGATTGGTTCGATCACATTAAATTTGCTTGGGAGTTAATACCAGAAAGCAAAAATAAACACAAAAAAAAAAAAAAGGTATATATATACAACGCGTGAGGAATATGCATATTCGCTACGTCACCAAAAAAAAACTAGAAAAACGCATGAAAACGCCTTCAGTATTAATGAACTCAACTTGCATTGTTCATTCGGAGTAGGCTTGCCACAAATTATTATACCAATGTTTAGTATCTCTGAAACTTATATATTCACAAAAAAAATTGCACAGCCTAAGGCAGTTGTATTAAACCAGAAAATTGTATGAAGTCCATTTCGTTCATATCTCCATATAATATATCTTGTATCTATACAGTATCTCTTAGGATCGTTCAAGAAATTTGCATCAAGAATTTTCGGTATGATTTTTGGTTTTTTTTTGGTCAGAAATTAATTTGTCCGGGTGAATTTTCCTGTCGATTTGTCAAAAACCATAGCTGTGGATTGAGAGCAATAATAATGAATTTGTAAAGTTGAAACTTTTTGGCCTTCTTATTGGGCGAAAGCCTGAGAAGTTCTTTCTCGTTTTCAGGGTCCGCGTTTGGCCTGGCTGGCCTATAATGTAATTCGTGAATTTTTTGTGATTTGTTTTTCAGTACTTATAAGGGAGGGATACTGGCCCAACTAGTAGTTTCCGTGATTTTTTTTTGTAGATTTTTGAATTTTTGATATGGGGCCAGTATCAGAGGGTGGAGGACCCCAGACCATCGGGGTCAGGGCTCCACTAACATCGGGGGCCCGGGGCTGTCTGCCTCACCCGGGTTCCTTGTAAAGAGAGGTAGCCTTTTTTCCTATTTTCCCGTTTTAGATTTTCAATGTTCTGGCTCCGTGCGTTGTCACGAGCACTGGGTCTGCTTAGTCAGCCCATGTTGCAGAGCCTGGGTGGTTTCCTTTACGGAGCTATGCCCCCTTTTGGTCCCTGGGTATTTTATATACCAGTTTGCGGCTACTGTATTATGACGGATGAAATAATACGTAGCATCCCGTTTCTTTGAGAGCAAACCATCCCCATTTGTCAAGAACCCACCCCAGCCGCAGCGAGCTAGCAAAGCGGCACCCCAGCATCCGTCGGGGTTGGTTAAAGGGTGCTCCGCTAATGCGGACGAGGGGCCTTCACGGCCATTTCTAGGGCACCCTGCTCTCGGGGCAATTCTTTTTTTTTTTTTTTTGTTTTGCCTCTCGAATGGCAACAGCCATTCCACTTTTTGACCTTAGCACTCTTGGTTCCGGACTTCGGTCTGGTTCTGAGTTGTGCTAAGGCCAATCCCATCCACAAATTCGCTACAAATGGCGCCCAACGTGGGGCCCGAAACTCGTTTTTGGGTGACCCACCAAAGTGAGAAAATACTTATGAGTTTCGACTCATACTCCCCTCAAGACTTTACGTCTTCAACCTTAAAATTCCATTCTCACTAGCAGGTCTTAGAATCGCCTCCTTTGCGATTCGATATACTTCGTTCGAGAGAACAAACCCCTTGAATTAAGACCTGCATCGCTCGCTCTTTCCTTACTAGCCGCAAACATCCTTCCCAATCCTTTCCGGTTAAATTCAATTCCTAGTTAGCTTACCTTTTGGGCAGCTTCCTGTTGTGTTGTTTTTTGAGTTTTTTGACTCTGGGTGCAACCTGGAGGTTGGCCGCGGATAACAGGTCGTGGTGGTTTACCGCCACTCCTGTCCCGGTCAACCGAAGGGCCCCTGCCCCACTTTATGTTGGGAAGCTGTCCCAAATTTGTATATCCTTGCTGTCTTGATCCAGCTTCGGCTTTTGGCTTGAGTTTGGTTCAAGCTGTGGTGGATTACGTGGGGTTGGCGTGGTGCCGCCTACACGTCCCTGCAGCTTGGCCAGACTTGAACCATTTGCTGAAGTTGAGTCAAGCAGCAACATAGTTGTTTTTGGTCCCTAGCTCCTCTCTTTTCGAGGAATTTCGGGTGGGTAAACAGTCCCCCATAATGGGCGGTACCCTTCAGGAGCCGACCCGAGTTAAAGTTTTTACTTAAAAATTTCAATCGTATAAAATTTCAATACTTTCACCATCACACATCCACTTTACTATGACAATTTTTTTTAAATTTTTCACACTGTTCCAGTCTAACATTTCATAATTAGAATTTCTATTTCTTGCGTTTTTTAAAATCAAAAGCCAGCCAGCCAGCGGACCTGAATTGGAGAGGAATGGATCGGGTTTCGTCTAATAAGAAGGCCATTTCTGAAAATTAAAATTTTTGACAAATATCAAATTTTTATCCTAACTTGGAAAGTTTAAAACTTTTCTTTTGAAATCTATATCTTTCTCATTCGAATTCTAGCCACTTGGCTTTAAGAGCTTTGTTGTTTCTTTGGAAGAGTTAGTCACGCCACAGGTGTGCACACACATAAATATATATTTATATATTATATATTTCCTTTTCACCTATATATATATATTCTATATATATTTTTGAATTTTTGGCATTTTTCTTGCCCTTAGCTGTTAAGATTGTTTTTCTCTCTTTGGAAGAGTTAATCACACTCGTTGTGCACAGGGTTGCATTTGAATTTGCAGCAACTCCTTAGTTATAAGCGTAATTAATTCGTTAGTCACGAGTATCGTGCATTTTCTTTGAATTTTCATCAATTATCAAATTTCACAGATTAGACATGCCTTTGCGACACAGCAGTGAAGATCTGTCTGGCACCACAGTGGAGGCTCAGTGCTCCATATGCCAGCAGCCATTCGCCGCTGCCCAGGACACATATACCACAAAGTGTGGACACACTTTTCATGAATCGTGCCTGGAGCAATGGCTCAGAAACCGCACTGATTGCCCGCTGTGCCGTGGACCACTGAGTCTCCCCTTAGGAGCCAGACAGGCCCCCACTGCTGCAGCATCTATGCCACGAGGGGCTCGGCCCAAAACCCAGCGGCCGGGAGTAAGAACCCGAGGCATGAGAAGCAATGAAGATGTGGAAATCAGGGACTTTGATTTACAGGCCGAGTCGGGGGCGGAAGGTTTAATTCAGCCACCTGGCCCGTCATCAAAAGCGTCCCCAATCTCAGATGTGACGTCAGAAGCCGCAGGAGCGCGCTCTATAGTGCCTCAAGATTTAAGCGGACTTCAACAACAGATTATCGAATTGGAGAACGGCATGCGTGTGATGCTTGAGCGCATGGCCCAATTGAACCTTCCGTCCCGGACTCGGAATGTAGAGTCGCCAAGACTGAACCCTCGCGCACAATCATTTGTTCCAGTGCCGCGATCCTACTCACCTCGCACCCCTCGTGGTAATAATGTCCAGTTCCACCACGATAAGGTGGCAAGCATCATTGGTGGGTGGGGACTAAAATTCTCGGGTCGTGAATCCTCCATGCCCGTGGAAGTCTTTATTAACAGGGTAGCAGCTCTTACCAGGAACACCTTGGGCGGAAATTTTAATGTTCTATGCCAGCATATGCATTTACTTTTGATTGGACCTGCCGCTGATTGGTATTGGCGGTTTTACAATTCCAGACGTGACTTCAGTTGGAGGGATTTGGAGTCGGCCCTGAGCGATCATTTCGCGGATCGCTTCACGGATGCCGACCTGATGGAACAGATACGAGGAAGGAAACAGCGACCTCAAGAAACATTCGACGATTACAGTGCGGACGTCTACAAGATTGTCGACCGGCTACAGCGCCCTATTGGCGACGCGGACTTAGCTGACATTCTCAGACGCAATTTATTGCCAGAAATCCGTCGTGGTCTGCTACAAATACACCTTCCCTCTGTTCGTCTGCTCCGTCAGGCCGTCATCCGTGCGGAGAACTTTGAGATGGAGCTTGGAGGTCGACGCCGATCCTCCCAATGGAGACATGCTACAGAAGAATTACGTGAAGAATACCCGCTAGTCCAATACGAGGATTCAACCGATGAACCTGGAGTGGAAGCAGTCACGGTCCTGCCTACTTGCTGGAACTGCAAGCAAGTGGGACACCGTTTCGACGATTGTCTGGAGCCCAGAACTGTATTCTGCTACGGCTGCGGAAAGGCAGACACATATAAACCTAATTGTGTGAACTGCCAAACAAAAAACGGACCGCAGGGAGCGCGGAACAAGATCTCACGCCTCCCGCAGGGCAAACAAGCTCCACCCCGTTCCAGCAGGTAGACAGGACTGATGATCTGTCTCCAAATTCCTTGGATCCAACCACCAATGATGATAGTATACAGCCGAGTGGGGACTCCACTACCTTATCGATCCCACACTTACAGGCAGAGCCTCCTACACCTTTGGCTTTTCTGCCATATCACTTAAGATGGCGGAAATATACGGCGGTCCGAAACCGAATTTTTAATTCCGAAATTAACACCATTAAACAACCTTCTAGTACACCTAAACGCTCAACGTTGAGAATGAGGCGTTTTTACGCTCAGTTCCGTCGTTGGCGTTATCAATTGGATTGTGCGACTCTGTTGAACGTGCCTCCAGGTGACGTTCGACCGTACGCTCAGGTTCTGTTGTTCGGCCAACTTACATCGGGTTTGATCGACACGGGGGCCAACGTGAGCGTGATGGCGGCTGATCTAGCCCGCTCCTTCCTCGAGAGGAACGCTTTTCCCTGGAAAAGAGCTTCTCTCGGGTTGAAAACAGCTGACGGCACACAACATCAAGCCGTAGGCCGAGTATCAGCCGACATCACGTTCCGGGGGCTCACCAAGACGTTGACGTTGTGGATAATACCCACTCTCAGTCAGAATCTCTATCTGGGAGTGGACTTCGTCCGTCTTTTCGCCCTGGCCACAGACCTGTTTGCGCCACCACCACAGGTCGACACCACCAACAGCCTCGACGCACTCGACGATTGCGCCCACCCTCTCACACAGGAGCAGCATCGCAGACTTCGGTCTGCGATTGCTTGCTTTCCTTCGTTCGCTGTTGAGGGCTTGGGAAAGACTACGCTCATCCGTCATGACATCGACACTGGTGACCAGAAACCCATAAAACAGAGACATTTCTCTGTGTCACCAGCTGTCGAAAAGCTCCTATATCAGGAAATTGACCGGATGTTAGCGTTGGGCGTAATCGAAGAGTCGAAGAGTGCATGGTCTTCACCGGTAACGTTGGTGGTAAAGCCCTCGAAGGTGCGCCTATGCCTGGATGCCCGGAAGGTCAACTCGGTCACAGTGAAGGATGCCTATCCTTTGCCGCTGATTGATGGAATTCTCAGCAGACTTCCTAAGGCAAATTTCATCTCCAGCCTTGACTTAAAGGATGCCTTTTGGCAAATCCCTCTAGAGGAAAAGTCAAAGGAGAAGACAGCCTTCACTGTGCCCGGTCGACCCCTTTACCATTTTGTCGTGATGCCGTTTGGGTTGTGTAATGCACCCCAAACGATGTCACGGCTAATGGATAAGGTAATTCCGCCCCAACTTAAGCACCAGGTATTCGTGTACCTCGACGACCTGTTGGTGATAACAGACGAGTTCGACGCGCACCTTCAGGTGCTTCATCAGGTCGCCTTCCATTTGAGACAAGCTGGCCTCACCATCAATGTGGAAAAGAGTAAGTTCCTCTTGCGAGACGTCAAGTACCTTGGCCACATTGTTGGTGGGGGCACTATCCAGACTGATCCTGACAAGGTGAAATCTATTATGGATTTCCCCCTTCCCTCTACCACGAAGCAACTCCGAAGATTTCTAGGAATCTGCGGTTGGTATCGGCGCTTCGTCAGGGAATATGCGTCATTGTCAACACCACTGACAGACATGCTTTCTAAGCGGAGTCAGTTTGTGTGGACCGATGAGAGGCTAAATGCTTTCAAGCAATTGAAACATAGCCTTGCTTCAGCCCCAGTGCTGCACAGCCCAGATTTCAACAAGCCCTTCTCCATCCAATGTGACGCAAGTCAACATGGAGTCGGTGCCGTGCTGGTGCAGCGCACAGAAGACGGAGCTGAAGCCCCCATCGCCTATATGTCCCACAAACTGAATCCCGCTCAGCGAAATTACACCGTCACTGAGCAAGAATGTCTGGCAGCGGTGTTGGCAATCAAGAAGTTCCGTGCCTACGTGGAAGGTCACGAATTTGAAATCGTGACCAACCATGCTTCCCTAAAATGGCTAATGAACCAACCAGACCTCAATGGACGATTAGCCCGGTGGGCCTTGAAACTTCAAGGTTTCAACTTCAAAATTGTCCACCGAAAGGGAAGCCAAAACGTAGTGCCGGACTCCTTGTCGCGCATGTTCTCTGCCGAGGCGTTGACGCCGGCAGAGGGCGAGGAGACTCCAATGGAGCTAGACTTAGAGTCGCCCCACTTCAAAAGTGCCTCCTATACGGAGCTGGCGGCTAAAGTCCAGGCAGAACAAGACCAACTGCCGGACCTAAAAGTTGTAGACGGGTTCGTGTACAAGCGGACTGAGTATGCGACCGGAAACGGACTTCAAGACCAGTTGGCCTGGAAGTTGTGGGTGCCGTCAGAAATGACGGCAGAATTAGTGAAGGGAGCTCATGACCCACCCTTGAGTGCGCATGGTGGCGTGGCCAAAACCCTCGGGCGACTACGTCAATGGTTTTATTGGCCACGAATGGCCGCTCAAGTGCGTGATTATGTGGGATCATGCCTTACATGCAAAACCACCAAAGCCCCTTCACACACCCTTCGTCCACCAATGACGCTGCAGTCCGTTCCCGAGCGCATATTCCAGCGCTTGTACATCGACATTATCGGCCCCTACCCTAGGTCCAAGTCTGGCAACATTGGAGCTCTCATCGTCCTAGACCATCTTACGCGATTCCCCTTCGTTGAGCCGCTTCGTAAATTCACTGCGAATGCAGTTATTGACATCCTGAGGAAAAGGGTATTTCACCTTGTTGGAGTCCCGGAGAGTGTTGTAACAGATAATGGTGTACAGTTTCGGTCGTCTAATTTTCAGACCTTCTTACAGGAATTCGGTATCGGACATACCTTCACCGCCGTGTATTCCCCTCAATCTAACGCCTCGGAACGTCTTAACCGCTCCATACTGGCAGCAATACGTTCCTATATTGATCCTGCTCAAAAAGAATGGGACGGTAAACTCTCAGAAATAACCTGCGCGCTACGTTCAGCACCTCACGCAACCATAGGAACTTCGCCTTATCAGGCAGTCTTCGGGCAACCTATGGTCACCCATGGGCGCACTTACCAACTTTTGCGGCAACTCCATCTTCTGGATGACCCCGAGACCACTCTGCCACCTCCTGACCACCTGGCTCTTCTACGCCAGACCATCCGCGACCTCACCACCAAAGCCCAGTCTCGCAATGCCAAGGCCTATAACCTTCGTTCCAGGTTGGTTTCATACCAGCCTGGCGAAGTGGTCTACAGGCGCAACTTCCGGCAAAGTGACGCAGCCGCGCACTACAATGCAAAGCTGGACCGGAAGTTTTTACCTAGTAAGGTAATTAAGAAGATCGGCGGTGCTTACTACCAGCTGGCCGATCAAAATGGACGACCAGTGGGCGTCTTTCACGCGAAAGACATCACTAAGTGATAGACCCACTGAGTTCACCAGTTCACGATGTATTTCCAAATTTTATTTGGAAGATCGTCCATTTGCGCCTCTTTCAGGTGTCACTCCTGCTTCAATTAAAAAAGTATCTAGAGATGTTCACATCGTTCACCATTTCCTCTACCAAAGATACTCTCCTTATTGATTCAGTATACGTTGTTCACGATATTTCCTCTCATTAAAAAAAAAAAAAAAAATTACCCCTTTCTTTCTGTTCACCTTATTCACGATTTTCTCAAAGGATTGGATAGTAAACGACAGGATCACCTGTTCACGTCATTAAATTTCACATATTACATCCATCCTTCAGCTCTTTCCACGCACTTGCCCTTGTGGAAAGATCTGTGTTGTAGCATTTGCCCATTTGGATTTTGTTTCTAAAATTCACGGCAAACGACTTTTGATACGCATTGTATCAAAAGTCCTCTACTTGCCCTCTTACGGCACCTTGTTTTCGACAAATCGAAACACAAGCGATGTCGCTTCGAAAAATTCATTTTTCAAAACTAATTTACCGTATCAACGGTAAATTGTTTATGGCAAATTGCGATGCTGCGGCTGGGCTGTGAGGATGCAGCGCTTGGCTATGGACAGTCGTATGGCAACTGGTAGCCAGGGGGTCGATTAGGAGAAGTAGCGACGGGCGGCCGCTTTTGGCGTGGGTGTGGTGCTCTGACTTGTTAGATTGTTAAATTCTAATATAAAATTAGTGTGAACGGTTGTCATCGGGTGGATCTATTGAAAAGTGCAAGTGACGGCAGCTCTTTGTCGACGGTTTTGCAAGTAAAATCGGCGTGAATTGTGTAGTCCGCCTTTGAACTGTTTCTACAAATTTCTGGATGCGTGGCTTCCTTAATTCTCCAAACGATCAGAAAAGAAAACGTGTCTAAGTGATATAGTTTCCTGTTTCAAGAATATACGGCGTGAAAACCAGTATGCGAATAGGCGAATCACCATCATTATAATTTCACCGAACGTAAATTAAGTGTCAACCGGGTGGCATTTCCAAATGCACCATCATTCATTTCCATCAGGCTGGTGATGACGACGAGGATGACAACGCTGAAGTGAATTAATTGGATTAGCCGCTGATAACGGCTGTACAAGGAGCTAATGCTTTCAAGTGCAATGCATACAAAAGAGTGTCCAACCATATTTCACAGAGTAAGTTTTCTTTGAAGCCAAAATTTCCATAGGACGTCGATGTAGATACTTACCGACCATGGTCTCAACCGAATCGATGATACTCGCGATAGAAGCCATCTCTCACCTGTAAATGCTTTCTGCGCTCTCGACTTTCAATTCACACAGTGGACTTCATAGCTAATTTAATTTGTCGGTCTTGTGAAAATGCTGAGCGATGTACAAGCGGACGAGATGGGAGCAGTCGACCACGTGAATGGAATTTCAAGATAAGTACCGCTGTTCTGCCTTTTGAAATTCATCTCGATCTTTCGATGGTACCGGTTGCTGAACACACAGTCGATGTGGTATTGTTCCATTAAATATTCAAACATACATGCATCTGTACGATATTTGTAAGGGAAATAATTTGTATGCTTACCTTCCTTGATGCCGCCACCGAGTTGAACTTATTTTAGACGAAGTTCAATGCAAGCACAGTAGCATTTGGTGTGGATTGGTGTAGCACGCGGCGGAAGAATAGCGTAGTTAGTATGCAGTGCAAAAGTGCTTAATTTTTAAGAAAATCAAGAATAATAAAACAATAATAGTTCGACATACTGCACGGAATCAAAACTGGTGATAAAAGAAGTGTGAAAGGAAATCATGGCTAATAAAGTTCTTGCAATTTAAACGAGATAAAGTCCGGCAAACGTGTTAAAGTTGCATGTGGGCAGTGCAGTGTGAACAGCATAAATATGATATTTGTGGTTAAAAGACAAGTCCGGCACAGCGAAGCATACTTTATCAAAGTGCACGTGCCCTTGACAGGTGCCGGAATGCACGTGCAATTCGTAAAAGTTGCCTGGTGACTTATTCAAGGGAAGCGATAATACATACTAGTGTAAATAGTTGCTTGGAGAATGCCCGTATTTCCCAACAATTGCCAGGTATGTACATACATATGTACATGTGCATTGCAGACGAACTTTCATTGCAAAACAAATGAGTATCGGAATTGAAATGCATATCTTTTTTTTGCGTGCATTTCTTTCTCATATGTTATCTGAGTGTATATTTAATTTTACACGGGCTCGCAAAGAGGTGTATTCCCCTTATTTCAGTTTTCATGAAACAGATATGAAGAAAATGAATTCTACAATTCTTCGAGGAGTACTTCTTCAGTTTGGCGGAGTGAATTTAAATAGTAAATTACTAATCAACATGGTGACAATACCACATACTACTACAATGCTACTACACTGGTATGGCGCCATCGCTATTTGGGATCAGTGTCTGGCAGTTCCATACGCATCTATGGATAGGCATTTATAACTGTTGGACTCAACGAAAGAGGTGCGCTTCTTCAGAATCGATAAACTCATTGAAGCTAGACGACAATTGGTGTGACTATTCTCCACTGATCAAGGCATTGTTCCTGTATTCATACCGAACCAAATGAGGGTGAGGAGGGTGCTCGCTCCACCAGAAACTTAATTCGGGTACTAACGAATCGGATGTGTCAAGTAAGCAATCGTTGCCTCTATTCATTTATGCTTAGTTGGGCAGAATTTAGTAAGATTTAGATTTGGATGATGATTGAAGTTCATTTTGTTTTGCCTTTGGCAAACATATTACAGGCAAGAGAGAACTAATATTTACCATAGTGTATGTAACTTTAAAACGTGATTTACTTAAATGTATCGAATCTAGTATCGCAAAGCAGCCTGCTTTAAGTATGTTCGTGTTTAAATATTGAAATGATGTTAAATAAGTTGGTGGAAACGAGAAGTTATACAGATACGCCGTTCGGGACTATCATATGATTTTTTTTTTTCGTATTTTCGTTTTATTTCCGAAATTATTGTTAGTATATCTATCGGAAGATTACACTTTGGATCAATTAATAAGAGGCAAAGGTTGATTTAGTTTCTAGTAATAAGTCGAATGAATTTAAATATTTATGAAAAAGAAACGTACTAATTTGTAAGCAAGTTGAATAGCAGGTTAATGAAATAATATGTGGAAAGAATGCTTAAAATTAAAAGTACATAAACATTATTCATAACGCGGAATAGATATGATTGGTTCGATCACATTAAATTTGCTTGGGAGTTAATACCAGAAAGCAAAAATAAACACAAAAAAAAAAAAGGTATATATATACAACGCGTGAGGAATATGCATATTCGCTACGTCACCAAAAAAAAACTAGAAAAACGCATGAAAACGCCTTCAGTATTAATGAACTCAACTTGCATTGTTCATTCGGAGTAGGCTTGCCACAAATTATTATACCAATGTTTAGTATCTCTGAAACTTATATATTCACAAAAAAATTGCACAGCCTAAGGCAGTTGTATTAAACCAGAAAATTGTATGAAGTCCATTTCGTTCATATCTCCATATAATATATCTTGTATCTATACAGTATCTCTTAGGATCGTTCAAGAAATTTGCATCAGGAATTTTCGGTATGATTTTTGGTTTTTTTTGGTCAGAAATTAATTTGTCCGGGTGAATTTTCCTGTCGATTTGTCAAAAACCATAGCTGTAGATTGAGAGCAATAATAATGAATTTGTAAAGTTGAAACTTTTTGGCCTTCTTATTGGGCGAAAGCCTGAGAAGTTCTTTCTCGTTTTCAGGGTCCGCGTTTGGCCTGGCTGGCCTATAATGTAATTCGTGAATTTTTTGTGATTTGTTTTTCAGTACTTATAAGGGAGGGATACTGGCCCAACTAGTAGTTTCCGTGATTTTTTTTTGTAGATTTTTGAATTTTTGATATGGGGCCAGTATCAGAGGGTGGAGGACCCCAGACCATCGGGGTCAGGGCTCCACTAACATCGGGGGCCCGGGGCTGTCTGCCTCACCCGGGTTCCTTGTAAAGAGAGGTAGCCTTTTTTCCTATTTTCCCGTTTTAGATTTTCAATGTTCTGGCTCCGTGCGTTGTCACGAGCACTGGGTCTGCTTAGTCAGCCCATGTTGCAGAGCCTGGGTGGTTTCCTTTACGGAGCTATGCCCCCTTTTGGTCCCTGGGTATTTTATATACCAGTTTGCGGCTACTGTATTATGACGGATGAAATAATACGTAGCATCCCGTTTCTTTGAGAGCAAACCATCCCCATTTGTCAAGAACCCACCCCAGCCGCAGCGAGCTAGCAAAGCGGCACCCCAGCATCCGTCGGGGTTGGTTAAAGGGTGCTCCGCTAATGCGGACGAGGGGCCTTCACGGCCATTTCTAGGGCACCCTGCTCTCGGGGCAATTCTTTTTTTTTTTTTTTTGTTTTGCCTCTCGAATGGCAACAGCCATTCCACTTTTTGACCTTAGCCCTCTTGGTTCCGGACTTCGGTCTGGTTCTGAGTTGTGCTAAGGCCAATCCCATCCACAAATTCGCTACAAATGGCGCCCAACGTGGGGCCCGAAACTCGTTTTTGGGTGACCCACCAAAGTGAGAAAATACTTATGAGTTTCGACTCATACTCCCCTCAAGACTTTACGTCTTCAACCTTAAAATTCCATTCTCACTAGCAGGTCTTAGAATCGCCTCCTTTGCGATTCGATATACTTCGTTCGAGAGAACAAACCCCTTGAATTAAGACCTGCATCGCTCGCTCTTTCCTTACTAGCCGCAAACATCCTTCCCAATCCTTTCCGGTTAAATTCAATTCCTAGTTAGCTTACCTTTTGGGCAGCTTCCTGTTGTGTTGTTTTTTGAGTTTTTTGACTCTGGGTGCAACCTGGAGGTTGGCCGCGGATAACAGGTCGTGGTGGTTTACCGCCACTCCTGTCCCGGTCAACCGAAGGGCCCCTGCCCCACTTTATGTTGGGAAGCTGTCCCAAATTTGTATATCCTTGCTGTCTTGATCCAGCTTCGGCTTTTGGCTTGAGTTTGGTTCAAGCTGTGGTGGATTACGTGGGGTTGGCGTGGTGCCGCCTACACGTCCCTGCAGCTTGGCCAGACTTGAACCATTTGCTGAAGTTGAGTCAAGCAGCAACATAGTTGTTTTTGGTCCCTAGCTCCTCTCTTTTCGAGGAATTTCGGGTGGGTAAACAGTCCCCCATAATGGGCGGTACCCTTCAGGAGCCGACCCGAGTTAAAGTTTTTACTTAAAAATTTCAATCGTATAAAATTTCAATACTTTCACCATCACACATCCACTTTACTATGACAATTTTTTTTAAATTTTTCACACTGTTCCAGTCTAACATTTCATAATTAGAATTTCTATTTCTTGCGTTTTTTAAAATCAAAAGCCAGCCAGCCAGCGGACCTGAATTGGAGAGGAATGGATCGGGTTTCGTCTAATAAGAAGGCCATTTCTGAAAATTAAAATTTTTGACAAATATCAAATTTTTATCCTAACTTGGAAAGTTTAAAACTTTTCTTTTGAAATCTATATCTTTCTCATTCGAATTCTAGCCACTTGGCTTTAAGAGCTTTGTTGTTTCTTTGGAAGAGTTAGTCACGCCACAGGTGTGCACACACATAAATATATATTTATATATTATATATTTCCTTTTCACCTATATATATATATTCTATATATATTTTTGAATTTTTGGCATTTTTCTTGCCCTTAGCTGTTAAGATTGTTTTTCTCTCTTTGGAAGAGTTAATCACACTCGTTGTGCACAGGGTTGCATTTGAATTTGCAGCAACTCCTTAGTTATAAGCGTAATTAATTCGTTAGTCACGAGTATCGTGCATTTTCTTTGAATTTTCATCAATTATCAAATTTCACAGATTAGACATGCCTTTGCGACACAGCAGTGAAGATCTGTCTGGCACCACAGTGGAGGCTCAGTGCTCCATATGCCAGCAGCCATTCGCCGCTGCCCAGGACACATATACCACAAAGTGTGGACACACTTTTCATGAATCGTGCCTGGAGCAATGGCTCAGAAACCGCACTGATTGCCCGCTGTGCCGTGGACCACTGAGTCTCCCCTTAGGAGCCAGACAGGCCCCCACTGCTGCAGCATCTATGCCACGAGGGGCTCGGCCCAAAACCCAGCGGCCGGGAGTAAGAACCCGAGGCATGAGAAGCAATGAAGATGTGGAAATCAGGGACTTTGATTTACAGGCCGAGTCGGGGGCGGAAGGTTTAATTCAGCCACCTGGCCCGTCATCAAAAGCGTCCCCAATCTCAGATGTGACGTCAGAAGCCGCAGGAGCGCGCTCTATAGTGCCTCAAGATTTAAGCGGACTTCAACAACAGATTATCGAATTGCAGAACGGCATGCGTGTGATGCTGGAGCGCATGGCCCAATTGAACCTTCCGTCCCGGACTCGGAATGTAGAGTCGCCAAGACTGAACCCTCGCGCACAATCATTTGTTCCAGTGCCGCGATCCTACTCACCTCGCACCCCTCGTGGTAATAATGTCCAGTTCCACCACGATAAGGTGGCAAGCATCATTGGTGGGTGGGGACTAAAATTCTCGGGTCGTGAATCCTCCATGCCCGTGGAAGTCTTTATTAACAGGGTAGCAGCTCTTACCAGGAACACCTTGGGCGGAAATTTTAATGTTCTATGCCAGCATATGCATTTACTTTTGATTGGACCTGCCGCTGATTGGTATTGGCGGTTTTACAATTCCAGACGTGACTTCAGTTGGAGGGATTTGGAGTCGGCCCTGAGCGATCATTTCGCGGATCGCTTCACGGATGCCGACCTGATGGAACAGATACGAGGAAGGAAACAGCGACCTCAAGAAACATTCGACGATTACAGTGCGGACGTCTACAAGATTGTCGACCGGCTACAGCGCCCTATTGGCGACGCGGACTTAGCTGACATTCTCAGACGCAATTTATTGCCAGAAATCCGTCGTGGTCTGCTACAAATACACCTTCCCTCTGTTCGTCTGCTCCGTCAGGCCGTCATCCGTGCGGAGAACTTTGAGATGGAGCTTGGAGGTCGACGCCGATCCTCCCAATGGAGACATGCTACAGAAGAATTACGTGAAGAATACCCGCTAGTCCAATACGAGGATTCAACCGATGAACCTGGAGTGGAAGCAGTCACGGTCCTGCCTACTTGCTGGAACTGCAAGCAAGTGGGACACCGTTTCGACGATTGTCTGGAGCCCAGAACTGTATTCTGCTACGGCTGCGGAAAGGCAGACACATATAAACCTAATTGTGTGAACTGCCAAACAAAAAACGGACCGCAGGGAGCGCGGAACAAGATCTCACGCCTCCCGCAGGGCAAACAAGCTCCACCCCGTTCCAGCAGGTAGACAGGACTGATGATCTGTCTCCAAATTCCTTGGATCCAACCACCAATGATGATAGTATACAGCCGAGTGGGGACTCCACTACCTTATCGATCCCACACTTACAGGCAGAGCCTCCTACACCTTTGGCTTTTCTGCCATATCACTTAAGATGGCGGAAATATACGGCGGTCCGAAACCGAATTTTTAATTCCGAAATTAACACCATTAAACAACCTTCTAGTACACCTAAACGCTCAACGTTGAGAATGAGGCGTTTTTACGCTCAGTTCCGTCGTTGGCGTTATCAATTGGATTGTGCGACTCTGTTGAACGTGCCTCCAGGTGACGTTCGACCGTACGCTCAGGTTCTGTTGTTCGGCCAACTTACATCGGGTTTGATCGACACGGGGGCCAACGTGAGCGTGATGGCGGCTGATCTAGCCCGCTCCTTCCTCGAGAGGAACGCTTTTCCCTGGAAAAGAGCTTCTCTCGGGTTGAAAACAGCTGACGGCACACAACATCAAGCCGTAGGCCGAGTATCAGCCGACATCACGTTCCGGGGGCTCACCAAGACGTTGACGTTGTGGATAATACCCACTCTCAGTCAGAATCTCTATCTGGGAGTGGACTTCGTCCGTCTTTTCGCCCTGGCCACAGACCTGTTTGCGCCACCACCACAGGTCGACACCACCAACAGCCTCGACGCACTCGACGATTGCGCCCACCCTCTCACACAGGAGCAGCATCGCAGACTTCGGTCTGCGATTGCTTGCTTTCCTTCGTTCGCTGTTGAGGGCTTGGGAAAGACTACGCTCATCCGTCATGACATCGACACTGGTGACCAGAAACCCATAAAACAGAGACATTTCTCTGTGTCACCAGCTGTCGAAAAGCTCCTATATCAGGAAATTGACCGGATGTTAGCGTTGGGCGTAATCGAAGAGTCGAAGAGTGCATGGTCTTCACCGGTAACGTTGGTGGTAAAGCCCTCGAAGGTGCGCCTATGCCTGGATGCCCGGAAGGTCAACTCGGTCACAGTGAAGGATGCCTATCCTTTGCCGCTGATTGATGGAATTCTCAGCAGACTTCCTAAGGCAAATTTCATCTCCAGCCTTGACTTAAAGGATGCCTTTTGGCAAATCCCTCTAGAGGAAAAGTCAAAGGAGAAGACAGCCTTCACTGTGCCCGGTCGACCCCTTTACCATTTTGTCGTGATGCCGTTTGGGTTGTGTAATGCACCCCAAACGATGTCACGGCTAATGGATAAGGTAATTCCGCCCCAACTTAAGCACCAGGTATTCGTGTACCTCGACGACCTGTTGGTGATAACAGACGAGTTCGACGCGCACCTTCAGGTGCTTCATCAGGTCGCCTTCCATTTGAGACAAGCTGGCCTCACCATCAATGTGGAAAAGAGTAAGTTCCTCTTGCGAGACGTCAAGTACCTTGGCCACATTGTTGGTGGGGGCACTATCCAGACTGATCCTGACAAGGTGAAATCTATTATGGATTTCCCCCTTCCCTCTACCACGAAGCAACTCCGAAGATTTCTAGGAATCTGCGGTTGGTATCGGCGCTTCGTCAGGGAATATGCGTCATTGTCAACACCACTGACAGACATGCTTTCTAAGCGGAGTCAGTTTGTGTGGACCGATGAGAGGCTAAATGCTTTCAAGCAATTGAAACATAGCCTTGCTTCAGCCCCAGTGCTGCACAGCCCAGATTTCAACAAGCCCTTCTCCATCCAATGTGACGCAAGTCAACATGGAGTCGGTGCCGTGCTGGTGCAGCGCACAGAAGACGGAGCTGAAGCCCCCATCGCCTATATGTCCCACAAACTGAATCCCGCTCAGCGAAATTACACCGTCACTGAGCAAGAATGTCTGGCAGCGGTGTTGGCAATCAAGAAGTTCCGTGCCTACGTGGAAGGTCACGAATTTGAAATCGTGACCGACCATGCTTCCCTAAAATGGCTAATGAACCAACCAGACCTCAATGGACGATTAGCCCGGTGGGCCTTGAAACTTCAAGGTTTCAACTTCAAAATTGTCCACCGAAAGGGAAGCCAAAACGTAGTGCCGGACTCCTTGTCGCGCATGTTCTCTGCCGAGGCGTTGACGCCGGCAGAGGGCGAGGAGACTCCAATGGAGCTAGACTTAGAGTCGCCCCACTTCAAAAGTGCCTCCTATACGGAGCTGGCGGCTAAAGTCCAGGCAGAACAAGACCAACTGCCGGACCTAAAAGTTGTAGACGGGTTCGTGTACAAGCGGACTGAGTATGCGACCGGAAACGGACTTCAAGACCAGTTGGCCTGGAAGTTGTGGGTGCCGTCAGAAATGACGGCAGAATTAGTGAAGGGAGCTCATGACCCACCCTTGAGTGCGCATGGTGGCGTGGCCAAAACCCTCGGGCGACTACGTCAATGGTTTTATTGGCCACGAATGGCCGCTCAAGTGCGTGATTATGTGGGATCATGCCTTACATGCAAAACCACCAAAGCCCCTTCACACACCCTTCGTCCACCAATGACGCTGCAGTCCGTTCCCGAGCGCATATTCCAGCGCTTGTACATCGACATTATCGGCCCCTACCCTAGGTCCAAGTCTGGCAACATTGGAGCTCTCATCGTCCTAGACCATCTTACGCGATTCCCCTTCGTTGAGCCGCTTCGTAAATTCACTGCGAATGCAGTTATTGACATCCTGAGGAAAAGGGTATTTCACCTTGTTGGAGTCCCGGAGAGTGTTGTAACAGATAATGGTGTACAGTTTCGGTCGTCTAATTTTCAGACCTTCTTACAGGAATTCGGTATCGGACATACCTTCACCGCCGTGTATTCCCCTCAATCTAACGCCTCGGAACGTCTTAACCGCTCCATACTGGCAGCAATACGTTCCTATATTGATCCTGCTCAAAAAGAATGGGACGGTAAACTCTCAGAAATAACCTGCGCGCTACGTTCAGCACCTCACGCAACCATAGGAACTTCGCCTTATCAGGCAGTCTTCGGGCAACCTATGGTCACCCATGGGCGCACTTACCAACTTTTGCGGCAACTCCATCTTCTGGATGACCCCGAGACCACTCTGCCACCTCCTGACCACCTGGCTCTTCTACGCCAGACCATCCGCGACCTCACCACCAAAGCCCAGTCTCGCAATGCCAAGGCCTATAACCTTCGTTCCAGGTTGGTTTCATACCAGCCTGGCGAAGTGGTCTACAGGCGCAACTTCCGGCAAAGTGACGCAGCCGCGCACTACAATGCAAAGCTGGACCGGAAGTTTTTACCTAGTAAGGTAATTAAGAAGATCGGCGGTGCTTACTACCAGCTGGCCGATCAAAATGGACGACCAGTGGGCGTCTTTCACGCGAAAGACATCACTAAGTGATAGACCCACTGAGTTCACCAGTTCACGATGTATTTCCAAATTTTATTTGGAAGATCGTCCATTTGCGCCTCTTTCAGGTGTCACTCCTGCTTCAATTAAAAAAGTATCTAGAGATGTTCACATCGTTCACCATTTCCTCTACCAAAGATACTCTCCTTATTGATTCAGTATACGTTGTTCACGATATTTCCTCTCATTAAAAAAAAAAAAAAAAATTACCCCTTTCTTTCTGTTCACCTTATTCACGATTTTCTCAAAGGATTGGATAGTAAACGACAGGATCACCTGTTCACGTCATTAAATTTCACATATTACATCCATCCTTCAGCTCTTTCCACGCACTTGCCCTTGTGGAAAGATCTGTGTTGTAGCATTTGCCCATTTGGATTTTGTTTCTAAAATTCACGGCAAACGACTTTTGATACGCATTGTATCAAAAGTCCTCTACTTGCCCTCTTACGGCACCTTGTTTTCGACAAATCGAAACACAAGCGATGTCGCTTCGAAAAATTCATTTTTCAAAACTAATTTACCGTATCAACGGTAAATTGTTTATGGCAAATTGCGATGCTGCGGCTGGGCTGTGAGGATGCAGCGCTTGGCTATGGACAGTCGTATGGCAACTGGTAGCCAGGGGGTCGATTAGGAGAAGTAGCGACGGGCGGCCGCTTTTGGCGTGGGTGTGGTGCTCTGACTTGTTAGATTGTTAAATTCTAATATAAAATTAGTGTGAACGGTTGTCATCGGGTGGATCTATTGAAAAGTGCAAGTGACGGCAGCTCTTTGTCGACGGTTTTGCAAGTAAAATCGGCGTGAATTGTGTAGTCCGCCTTTGAACTGTTTCTACAAATTTCTGGATGCGTGGCTTCCTTAATTCTCCAAACGATCAGAAAAGAAAACGTGTCTAAGTGATATAGTTTCCTGTTTCAAGAATATACGGCGTGAAAACCAGTATGCGAATAGGCGAATCACCATCATTATAATTTCACCGAACGTAAATTAAGTGTCAACCGGGTGGCATTTCCAAATGCACCATCATTCATTTCCATCAGGCTGGTGATGACGACGAGGATGACAACGCTGAAGTGAATTAATTGGATTAGCCGCTGATAACGGCTGTACAAGGAGCTAATGCTTTCAAGTGCAATGCATACAAAAGAGTGTCCAACCATATTTCACAGAGTAAGTTTTCTTTGAAGCCAAAATTTCCATAGGACGTCGATGTAGATACTTACCGACCATGGTCTCAACCGAATCGATGATACTCGCGATAGAAGCCATCTCTCACCTGTAAATGCTTTCTGCGCTCTCGACTTTCAATTCACACAGTGGACTTCATAGCTAATTTAATTTGTCGGTCTTGTGAAAATGCTGAGCGATGTACAAGCGGACGAGATGGGAGCAGTCGACCACGTGAATGGAATTTCAAGATAAGTACCGCTGTTCTGCCTTTTGAAATTCATCTCGATCTTTCGATGGTACCGGTTGCTGAACACACAGTCGATGTGGTATTGTTCCATTAAATATTCAAACATACATGCATCTGTACGATATTTGTAAGGGAAATAATTTGTATGCTTACCTTCCTTGATGCCGCCACCGAGTTGAACTTATTTTAGACGAAGTTCAATGCAAGCACAGTAGCATTTGGTGTGGATTGGTGTAGCACGCGGCGGAAGAATAGCGTAGTTAGTATGCAGTGCAAAAGTGCTTAATTTTTAAGAAAATCAAGAATAATAAAACAATAATAGTTCGACATACTGCACGGAATCAAAACTGGTGATAAAAGAAGTGTGAAAGGAAATCATGGCTAATAAAGTTCTTGCAATTTAAACGAGATAAAGTCCGGCAAACGTGTTAAAGTTGCATGTGGGCAGTGCAGTGTGAACAGCATAAATATGATATTTGTGGTTAAAAGACAAGTCCGGCACAGCGAAGCATACTTTATCAAAGTGCACGTGCCCTTGACAGGTGCCGGAATGCACGTGCAATTCGTAAAAGTTGCCTGGTGACTTATTCAAGGGAAGCGATAATACATACTAGTGTAAATAGTTGCTTGGAGAATGCCCGTATTTCCCAACAATTGCCAGGTATGTACATACATATGTACATGTGCATTGCAGACGAACTTTCATTGCAAAACAAATGAGTATCGGAATTGAAATGCATATCTTTTTTTTGCGTGCATTTCTTTCTCATATGTTATCTGAGTGTATATTTAATTTTACACGGGCTCGCAAAGAGGTGTATTCCCCTTATTTCAGTTTTCATGAAACAGATATGAAGAAAATGAATTCTACAATTCTTCGAGGAGTACTTCTTCAGTTTGGCGGAGTGAATTTAAATAGTAAATCACTAATCAACATGGTGACAATACCACATACTACTACAATGCTACTACACTGGTATGGCGCCATCGCTATTTGGGATCAGTGTCTGGCAGTTCCATACGCATCTATGGATAGGCATTTATAACTGTTGGACTCAACGAAAGAGGTGCGCTTCTTCAGAATCGATAAACTCATTGAAGCTAGACGACAATTGGTGTGACTATTCTCCACTGATCAAGGCATTGTTCCTGTATTCATACCGAACCAAATGAGGGTGAGGAGGGTGCTCGCTCCACCAGAAACTTAATTCGGGTACTAACGAATCGGATGTGTCAAGTAAGCAATCGTTGCCTCTATTCATTTATGCTTAGTTGGGCAGAATTTAGTAAGATTTAGATTTGGATGATGATTGAAGTTCATTTTGTTTTGCCTTTGGCAAACATATTACAGGCAAGAGAGAACTAATATTTACCATAGTGTATGTAACTTTAAAACGTGATTTACTTAAATGTATCGAATCTAGTATCGCAAAGCAGCCTGCTTTAAGTATGTTCGTGTTTAAATATTGAAATGATGTTAAATAAGTTGGTGGAAACGAGAAGTTATACAGATACGCCGTTCGGGACTATCATATGATTTTTTTTTTTCGTATTTTCGTTTTATTTCCGAAATTATTGTTAGTATATCTATCGGAAGATTACACTTTGGATCAATTAATAAGAGGCAAAGGTTGATTTAGTTTCTAGTAATAAGTCGAATGAATTTAAATATTTATGAAAAAGAAACGTACTAATTTGTAAGCAAGTTGAATAGCAGGTTAATGAAATAATATGTGGAAAGAATGCTTAAAATTAAAAGTACATAAACATTATTCATAACGCGGAATAGATATGATTGGTTCGATCACATTAAATTTGCTTGGGAGTTAATACCAGAAAGCAAAAATAAACACAAAAAAAAAAAAGGTATATATATACAACGCGTGAGGAATATGCATATTCGCTACGTCACCAAAAAAAAACTAGAAAAACGCATGAAAACGCCTTCAGTATTAATGAACTCAACTTGCATTGTTCATTCGGAGTAGGCTTGCCACAAATTATTATACCAATGTTTAGTATCTCTGAAACTTATATATTCACAAAAAAATTGCACAGCCTAAGGCAGTTGTATTAAACCAGAAAATTGTATGAAGTCCATTTCGTTCATATCTCCATATAATATATCTTGTATCTATACAGTATCTCTTAGGATCGTTCAAGAAATTTGCATCAGGAATTTTCGGTATGATTTTTGGTTTTTTTTGGTCAGAAATTAATTTGTCCGGGTGAATTTTCCTGTCGATTTGTCAAAAACCATAGCTGTAGATTGAGAGCAATAATAATGAATTTGTAAAGTTGAAACTTTTTGGCCTTCTTATTGGGCGAAAGCCTGAGAAGTTCTTTCTCGTTTTCAGGGTCCGCGTTTGGCCTGGCTGGCCTATAATGTAATTCGTGAATTTTTTGTGATTTGTTTTTCAGTACTTATAAGGGAGGGATACTGGCCCAACTAGTAGTTTCCGTGATTTTTTTTTGTAGATTTTTGAATTTTTGATATGGGGCCAGTATCAGAGGGTGGAGGACCCCAGACCATCGGGGTCAGGGCTCCACTAACATCGGGGGCCCGGGGCTGTCTGCCTCACCCGGGTTCCTTGTAAAGAGAGGTAGCCTTTTTTCCTATTTTCCCGTTTTAGATTTTCAATGTTCTGGCTCCGTGCGTTGTCACGAGCACTGGGTCTGCTTAGTCAGCCCATGTTGCAGAGCCTGGGTGGTTTCCTTTACGGAGCTATGCCCCCTTTTGGTCCCTGGGTATTTTATATACCAGTTTGCGGCTACTGTATTATGACGGATGAAATAATACGTAGCATCCCGTTTCTTTGAGAGCAAACCATCCCCATTTGTCAAGAACCCACCCCAGCCGCAGCGAGCTAGCAAAGCGGCACCCCAGCATCCGTCGGGGTTGGTTAAAGGGTGCTCCGCTAATGCGGACGAGGGGCCTTCACGGCCATTTCTAGGGCACCCTGCTCTCGGGGCAATTCTTTTTTTTTTTTTTTTGTTTTGCCTCTCGAATGGCAACAGCCATTCCACTTTTTGACCTTAGCCCTCTTGGTTCCGGACTTCGGTCTGGTTCTGAGTTGTGCTAAGGCCAATCCCATCCACAAATTCGCTACAAATACGTGAATAAAGATTTTGATAAGTTCTTGAGCAAAAATGGAATAAAGAGGCAGCTTACCGTACCATACTTACCAGCACAGAACGGAATCACTGAAAGGTTCAACCGAACTGTTGTTGAAATGGCTAGGACTATGTTAGTTAAAGCTGATTTGGATGAAGCTTTTTGGATAGAAGCAGTTATGTGTGCAAACTATTTAAAAAATCGTTCACCAACATTACGTTCACCAACATTACGCCGTTTGAATTATGGACTGGACACAAGCCAGTCGTTAAGCACTTACGAGTTTTTGGAGCACCAGCAAAAGCTCTAGATAAAACCCAAAATAAAAAGTTCCGTGCAAAGGGAGAGGAATATATTATGATTGGACATTGTGAAATATCGAAAGCATATTGCTTATTTGACAAAAGGACACAATCCATCAAAATCAGTCGCGATGTTCATTTCATAGAAAACTGGAATACATCAACGCAAGTCAGTTTCAGAGATATATTGGTTTCAAGCAATGAAGTAGAAGAGAATGCAGGCAGCATACCAGATGACGCAAATAATAGCAAAGTCAGCTTCTCAGACATATCAATACTGAACAACAAAGGTGAAGAGAGCACAGCCGCAGAGTCAGATGAAGATATCAATGGTGATGAAAGCCAGAATGAAGAAAGCGATTTTGAAACTCCCAACCGAAGTTCACTGACAAGACCTGAAATAAAAGTTGGTCCAGGTAGACCGAGATTCATAAGAACTGGTAAGCCCGGTAGGCCGAGAAAGCAGCCAAATTTCATTAGTATGTTGAGCAGCAGTGAAGTTGCAGTGCCAAACACAGTTGACGAGGCTTTATCGAGCAAGCAGTCACAACAATGGTCGAATGCGATGCAGAAGGAATACAAGGCACTGATTGACAATAACACTTGGGAGATTTTGACATTGCCAAAACAGCAAAAGGCAATCGGATACAAGTGGGTGTTTTCTATCAAGAAGAATACTGGCGGCCAAGTAGAAAGATATAAAGCAAGACTCGTCGCCAAAGGTTCTAATCAAAAGTATGGTGTTGATTACGATGAAACCTACTGCCCGGTCATACGATTTGAAACAATCAGGATGATACTCGCTTTAGCAGCAGAGAAATAATTATATGTACATCAACTTGATGTGTCTACTGCTTATTTAAATGGAGACCTGAACGAAGACGTCTTTATGCAACAACCCGAAAATTTTTTCGATGGAACCAATAAGGTTTTAAAGCTGAAAAAATCATTATATGGTCTCAAGCAGTCTGGACGTATTTGGAATAACAAGCTAGATGCAGTCCTAAAAAGCAAGGGCTTCAAGCCATGCGAGAGTGAACCTTGTCTTTACACCAAAGCTGAGGAAGGCGAAATAAGCATCATAGCAGTCTACGTTGACGACCTTTTCGTAGTCTGTTCCAGTTTGCGTAAGGTCAAACTAGTCAAAGGAAAACTTTCTAGTTTATTTCAGATTGTCGACAAAGGGGAAGTGTGTCAATTTCTCTGACTTGAAATTGAAGGAGATGGTGCAAGGGGTACAATCCGTGTGTGCCAGAAGCAACATATACTAAAGTTACTGAGTGATCTCAACATGACCGATTGCTGATCAGCAGCTACACCACTAGAAGTCAATTTCCAGGTCAATTGTAAAGACCAGCAGTGCAGACAAGCTGACCAGAGGATGTATCCATCGATCATTGGGTCACTAATGTACATAGCGTTGTCGACAAGACCAGACATCATGCACTCTGTGTGCAAACTGTCCCAAAGGAACTCGAATCCACATAGCGAACATATAGAAGCAGTTAAACACGTGTTTCGTTATCTCCGCAGTACTATAAATCTTCGACTACAGTATAAGAAGACAGATGAACCAATAGAAGGGTATTCAGATGCGGACTGGGCAGGAGATGCTTTGAATAGGAAGTCTTTCACTGGATATGTCTTTAAGTGGGGAGGCACAGCCTTTTCATGGGGAAGCAAGAAACAACAGTCTTTGGCCTTAAGTAGCACCAAGGCCGAATACATGACGCTATCGACAGCATCGAAAGAAGCAATATATATAAGAAAATTGTTAAAAGAAATGCATTTAATTTTCAAATTAAATCCTCTTGTATTATATTGTGATAACTTATCTGCTTTAAATCTTGTAAAAAATCATGTTTATCACGCTAGAAGTAAGCACATTGACGTGCGTTATCATCATATAAGAGATTTGTATGGAAAGAAATTAGTTGAACTAAAGTACTGTCCTACAGATGAAATGCGGGCAGATATTTTGACTAAAAATTTGTCTAGAATTAAGCACCAGAAATGTATCGAATTACTGGGCATATGTGAAGTGTAGAAAAGTATTGACAAGGAGTGTTGGAAATCCTGTTTGTTACAATACTTTTGTAACATTGAACGTACGCATTGAGCTTTGAAAATACACATTGATATACTATGTTGAAATAAAATTACAAGTCAGTCTTCAAGTGCAACTCATTGCATTTGTTTGTTTTTCCGTGGATCGCCAACACATCAAAAATAAGGTTACAGCTGCACAGTATTGGAAATTCATAAAAGAGCCTAGAATAATTAATATGCATATAAGACGTACGAGATGGTATAAAAAAGTCCTCGTTTTTCAGCTTCAACAGATCCTTCTCTCTGCATCTATTACAGTACTGCTCGTAATACTCCTTCACATATTCCGAGACCAGGCTGTTGTGGTGCATGTTAAAAAATTCCATCATATCGAACAGCTTGAATAGCTCCAGATTTTTGAGTGTTATGTTGCCACCGCCTACAGGTATCTGATACCGTTTTAAAAGACCCATTTGATTTTCCGGATATTCCTCGCCTGCTGAGATCTTCAAATCGTTGAGGTAATTGTAGAGTGAGATCCATTGATTGAAGTCAATTGCCAGTGGGAAAAGTCCATCGTAGTGGAAGATTGCCTTCGCTTGAAATGTCTGCGGGTCAAATCTGAGTGTGACTTTACGATTGTGGTATCCATCCAGGTGGTAGGTGTAGTTCAGCAAGGCGTCTTCATTGCACGGAACTTGTGAAATATAGGAGTAAAAATTAAATTGACTGTAATAGAAAAGCCTACAAAAGTCAACCTTAAAAGTTTAGGGATAAAATACAGCTAGAGTTGCTTCGAAATTTAAGACTAAATGAGATAAAATCTCAAACAAAACTTACCATTTTTGCATACCTTTTAAGTGAACTGGTACGTCTGATTGACTTTTACTAAAAACAATTGAGTTTATATATGATTTTTTGGAACTAGTTTGACGCATATTGGGATTTAAAAAATATTCCATGTATTCATTATTTTTAGTGTAACAAAACATTTTTTTCAATAAAGATGAATCGAGAAATAATGTGAATTAACTGATGTCGAACGCTCAATTAAATATTTCTGTGAAATTTATGGGATAAAATATTCATTATCATTTCGATGCGACTTTATTACAAACTTGAAATAATGTGTGCTAAGTGACATCATGCGCTTAAAGATATATTTTTGTGGAATTTATGGGGCGAAATACTCGACATCATTTCCTTATAACTAGTTTGCAAAATTGTAATATGCATTGACGAGCTTAGTGCATTTAGTGACACCGAATGCCAGTAAAAAATTTATGTCTGGGGTTTAGGAGGTAAGATACGTATTATCATTTTAACTAGAATCTTGAATTCGTATATAAACAGTATGGTAATATCGACGAATGTAACAGTTTATTTCTTGCCGTCTAGCCGTCGTTTCAAAGTTTTCATTATTTTGGTGCTATAGTACTTTTCAGTAATTCTTCAGGTATACAATTCATGACTACTACAATGGTAGCAAGCGACCAGGAAACATCGAAACCAATATTATCGGTAAGTACTTATGTTCATCATATTTTCAAACTTTAATTATATTTTAAATTTGTATTTTCTTTCATTTACGTCGGAGATAAACTGAGCTGAATCAAATAGTTGTAGATAAGTTTATGCAGAATTGTCCAACTGTAGAAAGCGTGAAACTGATACAAGCTACAGAAAGGAGAGTATTGAGTATAGAACCAGCAGATTATTGAACCAGTAGCAGAAAAGCCTTGCATGCAGAAGTGTCCAACTGTTGAGAGCGTGAAAGCCAGCTGCAGAAAGGAGAGTAATGAATATGGTAACAGCAAACTATTGATCCACTTACAGAAAAGCCAATGCAGAAGTATCCAACTGTCGAGCGCGTGAAACTGATACAAAATCAGCCAGCAGCAGAAAAGAGAGTACTGAATATAGAAGCAGCAAACTATTGAGCCAGTTGCAGAGAAACCGATGTAGAAGTGTCCAGTTGCATACTCAAACGGTGCTAATATAGCAGCAGGCAAACGCAGAGAGGAAAAGCCAGGAGTAGTAAGCTGTGGTCAAGAGAACTAAAATAGTGGCAATAAACTTTAGACCAGTCCTAATTTTAGCATTACTATTTTTAGTAAGTAAGTTAGTTTTAAACCTGACTGAATAAAAATGAATGTAGGTGATATAATAAACAACAATAAAACATTGTTTTTCTCTCCTTACTTTTTTTAATATCTCTGTATGTCTCTGAAGTCTGGATATAAATTCCTGATCAATACAGGAGCGGACTCAGACTTTCTTACAACAAACAACATTCCTCCAATTTAAAACTTAACATCGCAAACGGCTCAGAAATCACTACGTGTGGATTGAAAACCTTGACAATAGAATTAGGATTGTGTATGCTGTAGCAGATGTCATACAAGCGATGTTTGGATCCGATTTCTTATGGTACCATGGCTTAATAGTTCAGATAGTCAATGGGCTTCGGTGTTGCATCTTTTGAAAGAAAATTTGTTTCGAAAGAAAATTGGCGAAAATTTGCTTGTGGGGGTTATCATCGTCTGAACCGAATAGCCATTCCGGGCCGATACCCTATTCCCAACTGAAACGATTTCACGAACCAGTTAGCTGGCTGTACAAATTTTTCAACGTTGCATCTGAATAGAGCTTATCACCAAATCCCCATTCGGGCTATTCGAAATTAAAGTGATGACTTTCGGCCTATATAATGAGGTGCAAACGTTTCAGTGCTTTATAAATACCGTCCTACATGGTCTAGACCTTTGCCACTTTGCGATGATATTCTCATCGTATCAAAAGATCCGCAGCAGCATCGTAGTAATTTGGAAGCCGTTTTTCAATGTCTCCAAAAATATGGTCTGATCATAAATGTGGCGATATACGATTTTCGTGAACTGAAACTTCGATAATTTTGTTTTATCGTTACGCTTAATGCATACCCCCACAGAATTTAATGGAAGCTTTAGCAAAATTTGAGCAACCAAAATTTATTGAAGAGCTTCGTCATTTTATTGGTACGAACAACTTTGACCGAAGCTGCTTTTTGCATGTGGCTCATGTGCAGCTACCACTTTTTGGCCTCATCACATCCGGGTTACAGCGGTGGAATAAAACCTTCTATCGTTTGTACAAAAAACATTTTCAGCATAATGTACACCAGCCACAAAGTACAAAAGGACAACGAAAAGAGTAAAAATAACAGGTGAGACATCAAGGCCGACGACCAACAGTTCTGTGTGATATTTCATCTTGGCCAGAGGCTACGTCACAAACCTGGCAATAACTTAGATTATTTGTAAAACAAATAAAATTGCGCTAGCTTCCACATTATAATAAGGGTTTATAAAGTTAAAGTATTGAGCACTACCAAAATAGAGAACCCGACTCAAGACTAAAAAACGACTTGGGGAATTTACTCGCGGATTATGGCAACTTAAGTGCATAGCCCGCGTGAGGAGTAATTAAGCTTATCAATGAAAAACAATAGCAAAAGGCAATGGAGCATAAAACTGCAACGATCGCAAGCAACCCAGGAGTAAGTCGGTGGATTAGATTTCGATGAGCTTCTCAACAACACAAACAAATAAAATGTAGCAGCAGCGATAAAACATGCAATAATCATCGGATCAAATTAGAAAAGAGCATGCTAAATGCAACGCTGGATTGACGAAAATCATCATGAATGTTAAATAATCAGAATTCTAATTTTATTTGAGTAAAGTTAATAAAGTAGTGAAATGAATACATTATTTTAGCGACGAGGATATCAACAGATTTAAAAACAGCGATTTCACTTATGGCATTGCTAGCGCAAATGAAGGAGCAACAAAATGACGATAGGAAAGCGCTCATAGTGCAAAATCGGACAAAGTTCAATGAAACAGGAACCATCCAAACTCTTTATTGAATCTCCGTCGAGAAATATAAGAAGGCTACGAAGAACTGTTTGAGACAGGTGCCGCTAATCTAACTGATGATGCAAAAGTGCGGTTACTTCTAAGGAAATTAAATATTGAAGCGCATGCAAAATACGTGAATTATATTTTGCCGAAGAAAGTTAATGAATTCTCATTAAAAAAAAATCATATTATTTCGTCTACAGAGACCGATTTTCAGCATCTGATACAATTGCCTGCGGAATGCGAAGTCTACAAACGATGATATAGATATACCAATCGGGTAAACAAGCTTTGAGAAGATTTTCACATCAGCAAAATTACCTTGGATCAGTTTAAGAGTCTAATATTATTAATTGACTTGAAATCTTCAACTGACATCTCTATTCGTCCCAGGCTGCTGTTGAAAATCGAACCACAAACAGTTATGTCACCGTCAGCACCTAATAGCATCTACAGACGACGAACATGTTCGTCAACTTGGCGAGCGAATACGTGCAATTGTTGTTGCACGCAGGTAAACACCTCAAGTTCGCCAACATGTGCGCGAACATTGAAATCTACCTCTTTTTTGGTTCGGTTGTAAGACATGTTCGATAATCTGTATCGAAGTGCGCGCACATTTTTTCATTTGTTGTTGGTTTTTTGTGTAGTACAGAGGTGCGTGGATAAAAATATTTATATTCAATAATGAGTTTGGGCGAGAGTTTATTGAGTTATTTAAAAGCGAACCTTGCTTTTGGAAAATCAAGAGTGATTATTACAGAAATAGGACAATTAAACTTAAAGCGTGGGATAAATTATTAAGAAAGTTGAAAGAAGTTGACAAGAACGCGACTATAGAGACTGTAAAAAAAATTAAGCGCCATGCAGTCGTGTTACAGAAGAGAATATGCAAAAGTTCTTCGTAGTCATAGATCCGGTGCAGGTACTGAAGATATTTACGTGCCTTCACTATGGTATTTTGATAGCCTGGATTTTTTAAAAGATCAAGAGTCTCAGATTCGGGGATATCAACATTTGATGACGATGAGGATTCAGAACTGGAGGTAAGGAGATCTTCCGAATAAGCTGCATTCATACTTAAAATTTTAAAAATGTATATATTCATACATTTGATCATTTATTAATTCATACATGACTCGTTGTAAAAGTAAATCATTAAATTTTCCATTAATGGAAAAGCATCATCCCCAACAAACACGTATGGAAACGTTTCAGTGCTATCATCTAATTTGTCAGGTTCGGGAATGGCTAGAGCGTGCTATTATATATTATTTTTATTATTATATATTTTCTTTTAAATTCAGTTTGACTGAATATGCCACTGTTTTTATTATTATATATTTTCTTTTAAATTCAGTTTGACTGAATATGCCACTTTCAGATGCTCGCCCATTAGTTCCCACTTCAAGCATGATAAATTCATAGCAACTATGCTAAATGTTTTCTTATAATTATAGTAATACGACCCAGAACTGGCTGGTTTTTTTATTTCGATGTGCTTCCCATCAATCACCCCTATACAATTTGGGAAGTTCCAGTTGGTTTGAAAATCAGCGGCTACGCGTTTATAATCTAGCTCAGTTTTCGGGATCTGAAAGAACATTGAATATTGTATGCATACATGAGCATTGAATTTGTTTATTATTATTTTATTTTCAGATTAATTCTCAAAACCCCAAAAAACCGAAAACGTCCAGCAATGAATTTCTCTCAAAAGCGATTAAGCATTTGGAAGATGCCAAAAATTCTAGAAAAGAACGAGACGCGGCCAACATATTTGCGAAATCTTGGGCCGTAATGTTTCGTAAACTGTCTGACGAGCAACAGATATATGCAAAAAAGGAATAGATGAGCTATTACAGCATGGGTGGCTGGGTAATCTAACCATGGATTCGGTAAAAATAAAACCAAGCCCAAATCCACCAGCGATAGATGATGCTCGCACACCGCCAACAGTTAATAGGGAAACACAGCCGTTAGATCTACAAAGCTTAAACGGTGAACAATCAAGCACATCACCGCCATATTTACCATATGTTAGTTATAATAGAGTGGCTTCAGTTGCACAATGCAATGTGTATAGACAAGTGCAATCGCCGATTTCAGTAGAAAATTTATTAAAAGGTGCCAAAAAAAAATAGTTTAAGGGGTTAGTCCACTGTTAAACTGCTCCAAATGAACTTTTTTTTGAAACAGCTACCAAAGAAAAACTATTCAAGATATCGATTTGAAATTTTACACGCATCTTTATTAAAGTTAGGACTTAACATTTTCATTGGAAAAAATTAGTAGAAAACAAAATGGCGGCCACCCCAATGGATCGCCGCAGCACCGCCGAAAAAAAAAGGCAAATTGCGCCTCGTAAATTCCTGGACAAAATAAGCATCTGTGAACAAATTATCAAAAATATTTCATTAGTGTTGAGTATGAAGAACTGCACGGGCCTAAATTTAGAGCCCTAAAGCGATTAAAAAAAATGTGGTATACTTTTGAATCAAAAAAATGTTAAAAAAAAATTTTTTTAATCAAAAAAATGTTTCCCAGATCGTAAAAAAAATTTTTTTTGCTCTAAATTTAGGCCCGTGCAGTCCTTTATACTCAAAACTAATGAAATCTTTTTGGTAATTTGTTCACAGACGCTTATTTTGTTCAGGAATTTACGAGGCGCAATTTGCTTTTTTTTTCGGCGGTGCTGCGGCGATCCATTGGGGCGGCCGCCATTTTGTTTTCTAATAATTTTTTCTAATGAAAATGTTAACTCCTAACTTTAATAAAGATGCGTGTAAAATTTCAAATCGATATCTTGAATAGTTTTTCTTTGGTAGCTGTTTAAAAAAAAAGTTCATTTGGAGCAGTTTAACAGTGGACTAACCCCTTAATATTTTATTTCTTGTTAATTAATTTTCTTAACTGTTATTGTTGATGTTCAAGAAAAATTGTTGAGTTAAGTCTGAATAAATAGTTACCTGTATATATTTCGTTTATTTTTTTATTATCACTTCAACAGTCTCCATTATTATTTCACCTAATGACTGTGCTGAAATACCCGTCATAAACTTTAAGTCTGCAAAGGTCGCTGCGGATGTCAGGTACCTTATTGTTGCACTCAGTCTTTCATGCAATGAAATAGATTCTCGCATGCAACTATCTTTTTTTTATATGTGGCTCTACTAACGACAGCAAATGTTTGTATGTTTTAATGTCCATCCGCAGAAACTGTTTAAACTCACAACTTGAACTTAATTCGAATTTATATGCAAAAAACGGTTTCTTTTCTGTAGCCAGTCTTTTGCCCAAATCCGTCGCTTTCTCCTATTTTGCTGTATTTCTTTACCAGCAACACTAATTGCCATAAACGCGATCACTTCACTCTTCATAGTGTCCTGCTACCTGAAAAATTCGGTTCAAACTGATGTGTGCTGTACGGATGTTCGGCATTTGGTGTGAACGTCTGTATCGAAGTTTTAAAACATGTTTTCGCACCAAGTTGACGAACATGTTCGTCGTCTGTAGATGCTATAACCCTCAAGTATCAACATCCGGTCTAAATCTCTATCCACCAATAGAATAAAGAAATTCAATACTATTCATCTAATCGCAATAAATAAATTCAATTCTATTCATGTTACCGCATCAGGAATTCTCATCTGCAACCATCATATGTTTATCTTTTAATATCCAATTCAATAATATCAATCTTCGTATGTTTATCAAAAATCATATCATATCAAAACATATTGTTTACTTCAGAAAAGAATTCATGTTTATTCGGAATTTACTATTCATCAATAATCAGATCAAATTACAGAAATCGCACTTAGCAATTTCTGTTACCTCAGGAGTTTCCAACCCTATATAAGTCAAACTAAATCGGGTCAAGATACAGACAGTTAATTTTCAATCCAGTGTCCAGTGCACTATATTCTAAGATTCAAGTAGTGAATCAAAGTAAAAAGTTCACAGTGAAAATTCAGGCATGAAATGTTAAAAAATCAGATAGAATCCCAATCCGGAGTAAGGATCATCTAATCGTACTTTTTAAGACATATTATAAAATAGATGACATCTGTTATCTCTATTGAATAAAATGAATAAACTATGTATAAATTAATAAGAAAACAGTGTTTATTTTCAATTCGTCGATAAGATAACTAAACAGTGTTGAATCTGCCTGAAAACAGATAGATAAGATATATTGGGCTATGGTGTTTACTTGCCTGATCACTCGATGACCGATGACTGACTGTCAGCATGACATCGTTCAGTCATTTCAGTGGAATTAACGATATTCCAGTTCGTGGATATTTTGGATATTAATGGTGTATCTTATTTGGAATTTCGACTAAGTTAAGAGTAATTTAATGAACAGTTAAAATGAACCGACATTTTCTTTGATATAAAAGGCAAATTGAGGTTATGAAAAATCTCTCGCTTAGTTTGAAAGTCAGTTAGTTTTATATTCGCAATAGTTTTTCGTTCGGTTATTTTGCTATAGTGTATTTTCGTTTGTCACCGTTACTCTTACCAACAGCGATTTTACCCCTTCTATTCGCGTTTGAAGTCAAAGGGGGCAGTTTCGGTTGGCTATGCTCATCGGAGAAGGGTGAGTCCGGGGCGCCACTAGCTTCACTAGAACCGAAACTGCTGACGACCGATCCACCGTTCCGAAGCGAGAAGAGAACGGCGGTTGGAAATCTACCCTGTTAATCCTTTTACGGTTTCAAGAAAAACTAGATTGATAAACCGTCGATCAACGCCACTGACGCGATGCACAATCACTTACAAAAATGAGCCTAAATTTACGACGCACTACTTGTTCTTTATAGCTCCGATAACTTTTATTAAAAGAATTTCCCAACTTAATAACTACAGTTTGAAAAGAACAATCTTGAAAGCGATATCTCGATTTTGAGATAACCAAATAAAATTCTAAAGTAAAAAAACAAATGTGCACACTACCTTGACGTTTCCGGCTTCGCGACTTCGTTGGGGCCCTTGCCTCAGCTTCTCGGCTACAGTTGAAAAATTTCGCCTCCTTGGCCTGTCGACATGTATCAATCCCGCTTCGAATTTTCTCGCCTAACGTCTTTGAGTTGTTAATCGCCGTCCAATTTGAAATCTTCCTACTAATTCACCTTCACTTCCAGAAATCGACCGTTGACTCGTTCGAACTCACCGTCAGTTCCAATCACCCAGAAAAAGAAATAAGGTTTCCAATAAATTTCACGTAGTCTCCTCCTTGGACATCCGTCCACTTACCGGGTTCGCAATCAAAGAGACCCGCTTTCATCACTCCGGTCCACAGGAAAATTTTCCTGGCGGCAGCGGGATTTTCAAAATCCGTTTGGGTCACTCACCCGAATTCGATTTCACTCAACTGAGTGCTGGGTTTCGAATTCACCACACGTCCCAACTTGGGACAGACTGACTTGGGACATCTTAACTTCCCCTCACATTTCATCTGTCAGTTGACATTTCTCGATATCAACACACCGTCTGACTCCTCGACGATAAGGTAGATACTAATTCGGACGAAATAATTCGAATTCTGCTTCGTCGACACCAGCTTTTTATTCTTGTGGGTGAAGGTAAGTAGTTTCGCCTTATTATTACGCTTTGCATTCCATATTACGATTGATCGACCTGGCCGCAGAAATTGTGAGCCGAAAGCAAATTAAAATCGTCGTCGCCTCGTTCTGCCAATCTTTTTCTACGTGCCTTCGAGATTATTTTTAGTAAGTGTATGTCAGTGGCGAGGCGTGAGTGATTCACTTAGTCATCGCTTGAGTGCTTTGATTTATATCCCAAGTAAAAAAAATTTACACAAATTTATAAAAAAAAACGTTATATTAAAACTTAATGGTATTCATATTTATTCGATCGAGTTTTTCTTTCTCAAATTCATATAATATAAATATACATGTATACTACCCTACTAAGCATAAAAGTTGTATCTGCAATTTTCTCATTTTTGAGTTAATATCGGGTTCGAAAACTACGCACTCCATTACATCATTCTACAAAATTTGAAAAACCTATCTGCTGTTGAAGTATGTTAAAATCAAATTACGAAAAATTAATTTTTCATTCAAAATTTGCCATCACAAACTGCTTAAGCTTCCTCTTAAACGGAAATAGAAAATTGATTTAGTTTCATGAGTATTTATTTAAATTAGTGAGCAAAATTAAAACTTGCTTGTGACTTCACATATACATAATGCAGCGAAAATTAATTCTTCAATGGAAAACAGTTTGTCATATGCATAAGCAACCAGCAAGCTATTTAAATAAAAATTCCACCCTTCTTGACTTGGTGTCTTTCTTCTTAATAGACTCAAGAAGTTCCTTTTCAATCGAAATAAGCGAAAGATTGCTTAATCTCTCTTCTCCCTGTGTAGGTCTTTTAAAAGTGTGAGTTCGTTTGAAAGCAGAGAAATATCTTTCAACGGATGTAATTGTAGCTAGTGCAAATAAGTTTGGCTAAACAAAAGGATTCTTTAGAAGCATTTTTCACACTTTTTTGAAATAAAAAGCTTATCATTTGTCGTGGAGACTTTTCTTTAAAAATATCCGTTCTGTAAACAACTTAAAGCTCGTTGTTTAATGCACTAGATTCTCCAGAAATTGATGTAAATTTGAATATTTTGTGAATGTTTTGGATTCAGAAGCTCAAAAAATTGAAGTTTATCAATTGAAGAAAAACGCGCAGATATATGGCTACTTAAATTATCTACAACTCTATATTTCTGTTTTAACGCTTATTCATAATCTAATTGTTTTCGTGAAGATTACGGTAGACCAACCATATCAACTGTTTGTAACTCTTTCTCGAAACCAACTTTTTGGCGATATTCACAGCTTTCAGTTTCTGCGAAACGCGCTTCACCAACTTTTTGTTCGCAGTTTGCACAATGCTGCAAGCCCAATCTACTTCCTTTCAAATCCCGGCGAATATCTTTAACTACATTTAGACATGTTGTGATGTCAATATTCTCACTTTGCAAAATATTAAAAATGACATCAGTTTTCAAACGAAGGAGCAAATACATTCAGTAGAAATATTGTTTTGAAATTTTCCAAAAATAATATGAATCTTTTTGCTGTGCACTTATCAATTCCACTCCAGATGCCATCATTATTTTCTACGATATTAGCAAAGAAATTAATTATTTGTATTCCATAATTGTGTTTACTAATCGAGAAGTGAGACACCATTTCGTTGGAGCGGAGGCTGGAATAGATTTCCGTAAATAGTCCTGGAATGTAAATGATCTTTTGCTATAGTGAGAAGAAAATGTTGCAATATCATTTAAAGTTGAACAAAGTGTATTACATTCGGGAACATCATTCATTCCCTGAGACAAAACTAAATTCAACACATGCGCGTAGCAATGAGTAAATAATGCCTTTGGAAATGTTTGTTGCAAGCCATTTAAATGACCCGACATCACAGATGTACCATCATAAGTTTGGGCAAGAAATTTGTGTAATATTTTGAACTCTATGGCAATTTTAGTAAAGTGCAAATGTAATCCGTTCGATGTTTGATCAGCAGTAACATGAAAAACCAAACAAACCTGTCCTTAACGTATCCTTCATTTTTATGCACTTTGCTCAAAACAGTTCATAGTTGGGAGCGGCATTTCACGTCTGATGTTACATCAAGCATTATTGAAACGAATTCTGTTTCATCGATCTCTGACGAAATCTTCTCGACCATCAAATCACCCATGTGTATTTGAATACGCTCATTTTGGATGTCACTTGAAGTTCATTTAAAAGCAGTCGCGCTCACAAAATGTTCAGCCAACAGGAGATTCCATCTTTTCAAAAGATTTAGTGTTTCTATATAGTTTCCTTTTTTTCTAGGACTCTTCTGTTTCGTCATGCCCTCGAAAAGGAAGCTCTTGCTTAGCTAGGAAATATACAACATCCACCAACCTTTTCAAAATTTCCCCGTTTTTCATAACTTTCTGATTATGCAACGTATTGCTGATCATCAGTGAGTTTACGAGTCCCTCATCGACTCTTTGCTTCCCAAAGTTATGAAGAGTTATCGCAGACTGAAGATGGCTTTCAGATTTCTCATGAGCTCTTGCCGATTTTGTAGGCCCACTTAAATTGGAAAATTCGGAAGTTACCCATAAGTTTTTGGTGGTGGTTTTGCCAAACAAAATGCAAGGCCAACAGAAAAATTTTCCTAGCTTCGCACTACCACTCAACTATTCATAAGTTCCATAGTTTGAAACTGTAAAATGACCCATATACGTTTTCCCGCTCTCAGACACATTTGAAAATATTTTTGGAAGTAAAGGACAAGGGCGACCATTTTTAACGGCTTTTCATTTTTCCTGGAACGAAAATGAACCAAGATGTTTTGTTTTTAAATAAAAACAAATTTCCTGTATAGATTTCATATGTTGTTTTTAGAAACTGATTTTAATTACTTAACCACTAGAACAAGCAACTGAACTATTAAAATCTGAAATTTATTCACTTATATGAACCACAAGTGCAACAATCGAATACAAAAACATTGTTTTGATAAGACAAAATTTATAGGTATTTCTATATATTGTACCGAAAATTTCAAATAAACTGCATTGCGAAGCGATTAAATGAGGATCAACAAGTAAAAGAGTTTTTTCTTTAATTTGTCATTATTTAGAAAATTTATCATAAGCAATCTACGAATTAATTAATATGGTGTTTTATCCATAAAACCGTCAGAATAAAAAAATCCCTTCCAGCGAGTTTTCTGTTCACTTGTACTTATTATTTTTACCAAATTCACTTAGCAAAAAAACTGCGAATTTGAAAGAACAATGGTCACAAGCACAGGTCACAAGTTGTTGCGGCACAGCAGCGACCTCTCTCACACCAGAGCCTAAAATGAAGAAAAAGCACCAAAGAATCGGATTTTAAAATATAAAAAACATATACTTATCTAAAGTCAGTTAGCATTGTTAATGTACCGGTTTACACCAGTCGGACCAAAAGTGACCTGACCTAAAGCGCGGACTAAATGAACTTAGTCCTCAGGTGTTTACAACGAACTGGACCTAAAATTTGCTTAGGTGGAATTTAGTCCTCGTCCGTATATGACAGCCATTTAGTTTAATTTTCCTTCATGCACTGTATTTATCGTTTCATTTGTCTCTCAAACATGTTTATTTCAATGATTTTGTGTCAAGGGGAATGTTATGAGCTTATATTCAACATACATACATTATTAATAGTCGCACAAAAATCAATGTTTAGGTCGCGTGTGTTTACAACGATTATAGTCCACGACCTATATTTAGGTCAGGTCGCTTGAAATCGTGGACCGACCTAAATTTAGGTCGGTCCACGAGTGTATACAGCACGTGGACTAAAAAATTTAGGTGGAATTTGGTGTTTAGTCCGCGGACTAAACGTCTGCTGTATACGATACTATTGATCCGCTTGCATCTTGATGACAATTGTCACTTGACATTTGTCATTTGACATTAAATTTATAAATGTCTATTCACAATTGTTTTTTCACTAAATATTCACCGTGAAGAAGAATACTGGTAAAACTGGAAACATAACAAGAGAATTAGGAGAAAGTTGTATAACAAAAAGAAAGTACCGAAATTTTCACTTTACAGTTGACTTTTGAATAGAAATTATGTGCATTAGAATCGGTCGGTAGAAAATTGAAATAATTGTTGAAAATTGGAAATTAGTTATAGAATCTAGTTACAGTGAAATAAAGAATTGTTAAAACATTAATCCGTGACGGTGTTTAATTGAAAAATTGGTTGTATTTAGAACACAAGTAATATAACGATAATTTTCAATTGTTACTGGAATGGATTCGATTTGGGTAGCGATGGGAAATCCAACGGGAAAAGTAGTGAATCAGAATCTCTGTAAGTATTTCCAGTTAGGGATAACAACATTTCAGCTATATTCCTAAGTTCATTTCTATTTTAATTGTAAAGTCTAGTAATGTATTTTTGTATGCTTACTCCCGAATGGATACAAAAGATGGCTGAATTGGTCCATTAATACATTTCCCTACAAAGCATAAACATTCTATATGCATTTTTCTCATTTTTGAGTTAACACCGGATTCGAAAGCTACATACTCTATTACATCTTTCTACAAAATTTAAAAACCTATCTTTTGTGGAAGTATGTTAAAATCAAAGTTGAAAAATGCACTCTCCATGTATTTCCAGCGCAAATAAAAACAGAAACCATTGAATATCTCGAAAGTTACTAAAATGTAGAAAGTTACTAAAATGTATAATTTACAGGATTGGAGAAAACGAAGACGAAACGGCATAGGAACGATAATCTGATTTTTCATCTACCGCTGTTCACGTAACGTATCCTACTTTGACCGATGCGCTAAACTTCCCGATGAGTTGACCATCATAAACACTCATGAAAATGCGAATGTGTGGCATAAGAGGAAATATGAATATACGGCTGTTTCTGAGTTCAATTTCTTGCTTTCACACTCCGAAGCGAATCGATGCGCTGAATTTGCCGATGACTTGTCCGCGGCAAAGACTTAATGTGGGTGCAAACAATACGAAAAGCGCCTCAACGAAAATTAGCGAATTCGGATGCGCAAGTTTTTCGTGATATGTTCCATTATTCTTTATCCTCCGATATTTGTTGAAAGTCGATGTGTTTGATTTTCCGATGACTGCGTTGAATGTGTGCAGTGATGGCAAGTATTCAAAGAAGTGTATGATGGAAAGCAACGATTTCGCTTGGTCATCGGCGCATCTACCGATGACTGGACGCTTCGCCACTGGTGTATGTAATTAATAGTGTGTATGTAAGTGCATGTAATTAATTATGCTTGTTATCAGTGATCTTTGCCGCCTCGGTTCTGCTCCTCGGTCACGCCCTACCCACTATCTGTGACGACTGTCCCCAGCCCGTCGGCATTAGGTCAAATGTTGGCGTGGGTCCGGGTTCGTTTGAACATCTCGAATCAGCCACAGTCGCGCGCTTAATTTTGGGTTGTTGATGCCTGATGTCGCGTTGATCTCGCGTTGATGGTGACATTGTTTATATGACAATCGGGCTGTTGTTTGCAGCTACAATGTATTTTTGATGTGCGTTCGCGACACTGCATTAGTGTAATGTTCGTTGAAGTCGTATTATCATTGAATCTCGATCTATCGTGCCTAATAACAACTTATTCTAATGCACCTGTAAACTAATAGTACTACTAAACTAACATTCTGATGTGCTACTAAACTAATAATACTATTAAACTAATATGCTAATGTACTACTAAACAAAAGTAGAATTTGGTGTTTGTGCATCGTCAATGTGGCCCAATCTCCATCGTTCTCACCTCCAAGAGGACGGTGGAGATTATTTTTTTTTCCCTATTAGACCTTCCGGCAAATACGGGGGTCGTAACACCCCCCTCGCTTCAGAGAATATCGACAAAAATTCTCGACCATTCCCACTCGATTTACCGCGATAAAAAAAAAACTTGTCATCCGATGCGCTACAACCGACTTAAATCGTTTCGCGTCACCTCGCTCGGTACTTGAATTCGGAATTTTTTTTTCTCTTTTTTTTATCTTTATTTTATCTTTATATCACAACACCCATTCCCTTCTCATCATGCAAGCACACTCTTTACATCCACGGCTCTATTACTCTAACCATAATTTTCCCTACATGTTAATATGTTGCATGTTTTAGATTTGCCTGGTGTCGGTACTTTTACCCTTATTATCTAAAATACTAATGCCCTTCGAACTCGTTTTTAGGATACGCTACTTCACCATACGAAGGACATTTTCTATAACGAATGCCAAAGGGGAAGGACAAAAAAAAACGAAAGTAATATAAAAAGCAACACAAAGGAAAGGAAAAAAAAAATAAATGACAAGGAGGAAACATTCACCACCACCTATCTATCGGTATTTCTTCAATATATTCTTTAACATTCTTTAATATTATATATAACTCTAATCCCCTGCTAATACCTAGAAACTAAACCTAGAATATATCACTAAACTACTTATAACTAACCCTTCACCGTATATCTTCACAACCCTTCTCTTAATTCACCACCGAAAAGACTTATTAATAGTTTATTCAGCTCGCTGTGGCCCAGCGTTATTGTAGTTTAGTCTCTCCACCACTCATTAATACCATAAATTTCCATAGCCAATTCGAGCTCCAGCTAATGATACCCATACGAATTCATCCAAATCTAAATCACGGCACGTAACGCTTAAGGTCTTTAGCATGCCATGTACCTGCGCTCTTTCCCTTTTCGCCCAGTAACTCGTACGTCCAAGTCGACGTCTGCTTTGAAACCGTGAAGGGACCTACGAACGCGGGGGCTAGTTTAGCGGAAAAGTACTTGCTCGCGTCGGATTGAGCATAATTTCTCCTCCATATGCAATCTCGTACCTGAAAGACTTCTGCTCGCCGACGGAGGTCATAGCGACTTTTATTAGCCGTAGCCGCCTTCTGCATCCTCTTCACTACGTCTGCTAGTATTCCTTCTAGCGACCGGGCTCTCGTCATCGGCGATAAATCCCTCCGCGCGTCAGACGGGAGTTCAATTCTTTCTCGATAGGTAACCATCTCCCTACCAAAATTCAGGAAGTAGGGAGAAAAACCAGTGACCTCGTGCTTATATGTACGTAACGCGCACGCGATTTTGGCCAAATTTTGGTCCCAAGAGTGGTGATTGTCTGCAGCGTAGCATTTCAGCATGCATTTGATGTCTTGGTTTCGCCGTTCCGCCGGGTTAGCTTGAGGATGATACAAGGCAGTGTAACTCACTTGAACACCGTATTCCTCCACTGCTTTGCTGAAATGCCTACCCCTAAACTGCACTCCATTGTCGCAAATTAGGACTCTCGGAACGCCGAAGACCAAGAAAACGTTTTCTTCCAATAAGCGGAAAACCGTTGACGCCGTCGCGGTTCGTACTGGAAGTATCACTGAGAATTTGGTGACATAGTCCACCACTTTCAAGATATAGCTATGGCCACGAGTCGACCTGGGTAATGGTCCCACCAGGTCTATACATACAATTTCCCATGGTGCTTTCGCCACCCCCGCTCTAGACGACATCAGACCCACCGGTGCCTTCCGCTCTACTTTACATGCCTGGCACACTTGACACCTTCTGACGTATTCTTTAATGTCAGATCGCATTCCCGGCCAGTAGTGGTTTTGCGAAACACGCGCCAACGTCTGAGCGGCTCCCCTATGCCCCGCTTTTGGGTCGTCGTGACATCTATTAAGAATCTCACCCCTTTCTGTTTTCGGCACTACGCGCTTCCAGGCGGCACTCGTCTCCCCTCTTCTCTCTTTACCGGAGGTTTGTTTCCAAAGCGTGTCACTTACGATTTTCCAATTTGAATACTTCCGCGGGTCATCCCGGACGTTTTCTGTCATTTTCGTAAACCACTTATCCGACATTTGAGGAGACGATATGCTGTCTAACTCTACGATTGCCCTTGAAAGTGCGTCAGGAACTAAATGCTCTTTCCCCTTCCTATGCACTACCTCAAATTCAAATTGTTGGAGGCGCATCGCCCATCTCGCTAATCTGCCAGTTGGGTCCTTAAGCTTGTTCAGCCAAACCAGCGAGTGATGATCTGTTATTACTACGAACCGTGTCCCCTCGATGTATGGACGGAATTTTTCGACGGCCCAAAGCACTGCTAAACACTCCCGTTCAGTTGTAGAGTACCTTCTTTCTTGTGCCGATAGTGACCTACTTAAATAACATACCACTTTTTCTCCCGTAGAGTGCGCCTGGCTCAACACTGCTCCTATACCCACATTTGAAGCGTCAGTTTGCACCTTAAAGGGCAGATCGAAGTCGGGACACGCTAACACCGGTGCGGTGGACAACTTATGTTTACAGGCATTGAAGGCCCGTTCACAATCACTGGACCAGTTAAACTTACGCCCTTTTTTTAAAAGATCGTTTAGTGGAGCCACCATAGTAGCATGATCTGGGATAAACCGGCGGTACAATGATACCATCCTCAATAGCTGGCTGACTTGCTTCACTGATCCCGGCCGGGGATACTCACTTATGGCCTTCACTTTCTCAGGATCGACATGCAGCCCTTCCTCGTCTACCACGTACCCCAAATACTTCAATTGTGCCCTGCAGAAGTGGCACTTTTCTTTTGACACGCGTAAGCCTTCTTCTCTCAGACGTGTAAAAACCTCTCGCAATATCTCCAAATGTCGATCAAAAGTGTTTGTAACCACAATAATATCATCTAAGTATGTAAATACGAACGGCTCGAGAGCGGGTCCCAACACTGTATCTATTAAGCGTTGCCACGTAGCCCCAGAATTGTGGAGTCCGAAAGGCATTCGTAAGAAATGAAACAGGCCTCTTCCTGGTACAGTGAATGCAGTATATTGACGTGAATCCTCTGCCATAGGTACTTGCCAGTACGCAGACTTCACGTCCAGCGTCGACAAGTACTTCGCGTTCCGTAGTTTATTTAGCGTCGTGGAGATATACGGCAGGGGATAGGCATCTTTCTCGGATACTGCATTCACCTTTCTAAAGTCCACACAGAAACGATAGGAGCCGTCTTTCTTTCGGACTAAAAGAATTGGCGAAGACCTCGACGACGGCTCGACTACCCCTAACTTTAGCATCTCATCCAGCTCTAGATTTATTTGGCGTTGTACCGTGGGCGAGACTGGATAATATCGTTGCTTAATCGGAGCCGCCGTCGTTTTGATCCCATGCTTCACAGACTTCGCGCAACCCAACCCATCGCCCATCAGACAAAATTGCTCACTCAACATTCCAGTTACTTTTGCTGCCTCCTCTTTGGATAGGTGAGATTGACCGCGCAGCACCGTCTCTGCCACAGCAACGGATGTCCACTGTCGACCCTTCATGTCCAGTACTACTCCGAAGCCTTGCCAAAAGTTTACTCCCAATATTTTACATACAGTTTGTCAATTTTACAGACAGTTTGTCTGTCAAGCAGTCGATGTTTACAATCGCTCCAACTTAATTTAAAAAAAACAAGAGTGTTCCAGCCTTCTATTGAGTCGCGTGTGCTGGGAGTGTGTGGCTTTGGCTGGAGACGTTTCGTGTGCCAACACAAGGAGTGAGCGCAGTAAGTCATACTCTTCTCAATCTTGGAAAAAGAAAATCATTGTGCGGGAGCTTTGTTGGCGAGTCTGAACAAAGAGACTTCAAGAGGAACGGTTCAGTCGGTTTCCTCACCACTGTGATCCGTGTTGTTTGATACTGCAATATCATATCTTTGGCTCAAACCTCATCAAGACGCGACCTGATATTTATCTAGCATGGCGACAATAACCCAATGTGGGAGATGCCTGGAGGGCATCTTGGATAAAACTGAAGCTTTGGGATGCTTAAGTTGCAAGAAAAGCTTTCATTTTTTCTGTGGAGGCTTTAACGAAACCAACTTTAGAAAGTTGAATAAAGAAAAGAAGAAAAATTGGGAATGCCAAAGTTGTAAATCATCATTGGGTGCTAATAAAATGCTTACAACCGAATCACCACCGAGAACACCGAAGGATGATGATTCCAACAAAAAAGATATTGAAAAAAACATCGGTATAATCATGCGGGAAATGCGTACGCACTCTAAAGAACTACAGGACATGCGTAATATGTTCAAGGAAGAGCTGTCTGAGTATAGGAAATCGTTGGATTATTGTTGTAATCAAATTGATGATTTCCAACTAAAAATTGACCAATACGGTAAAAAAGTAGATAGTCTATCAAGTATATGTGCTAAATTAGATGCTGAAAACCTAAATTTAAAAAAACAAGTGCAAACTTTGGCGAATCAAGTCAATCAATTCGAACAAGAAAAATTAAGCTGCGACATTGAAATTAATGGACTAGTCGAAACGCCCAACGAAAATGTAGCAGATGTATTAAATAGCGTTGCAGAGCTTATTAACATCCAGTCAACAGTAAAGCCTGTTTTTGCTAAAAGACAATTACTACGTAGTCAAAAGTCCAATTCATCAAGGCCGCTTATTGCTCGTTTCACCACTAGAGAGCATAGAGACATGTGGCTAGAAAAAGCTAAATTGAAAAAATTGGACTTAGTCTGCAAGAACTTGCATGATGCCCTGCCCCCTACAAAGTTCTATGTCAACAGTCGTCTCACCAAAACAAACAAGAAACTTCTTTACGAAACGAAAAAATTTGCGAAAGAAAATTACTTTAAGTTTGTGTGGATTCGTGACGAAAATATTTTCACCAGAAAAACTGAGCAGGGGAGAGTCTTCAAAATTAACTGCGTGGAAGAGTTAGATAATAATTACCTAAAATTAGTTAAAAATTAATTGAGGTTCCGTTGTAATTTTTTTTTTAAATCTCTGCTATGGACTGTGATAATGAAATACTAGTAGATAACGAAGTTGAAACGTACATTGCTAATTGTATAAAGGAATGTAAGCAATTATTTGGTAGATCGGAATGTAAAGGGCTTAAAATTCTTCATTTAAACATTAGGAGCATAAAAAAAAATTTCGACGAATTAGTTATATTAATAAATGAATTAGACGCTAACTTGGATATAATTGTCTTGTCGGAAACACATCATGGTAGCTACTTAGCCGACTTTGATATAATCTCGCCTTCCTTAAATATACCGATGTATTCGATGTATTATACATCTCAATGCCTTAACAAAAATGATGGAGTTTTAGTGTACATTAGGCAAATAACTAAGCACACCTGCGATGAAATAAGTACTCCCAATCTCACAGGTCTTCAGTTAAATATAGAATTAACGAATAAAAACAAAGCAGGGATATTCGCGATTTATAAATCACCAACGATATGCAACGAGAACTTCATTTCTGATGCATACAATACAGTTTTATGCACGGGATTTGCTGCGATTGACATATTAATAGGGGACATTAATATTAACTTATTAGATAATACTAGAACTACCAACAACTATCTAACTACTTTTAATGGCCTAGGTTATATCTCGTGCATAAATAAACCGACTCGAATAGACGGTTGTAGCGAATCTTGCATTGATCACATTCTACTAAGGAAAAACTCCACTCGGTACCACGCCACTCCCATTATATTACAAAACTCAATCACTGACCACTTCACGACACTAATTAAAGTAGACATTAATTATCAGGAAGTAAATAATTTCCTACCAAACAAACGAACTACCAAAATAATTAATTTTAATGAAGTGAAAATAAAGCTTGGTCTAGTAGATTGGGACTTAGTCATCAATTACGATGAAGATGCTAATTTATCATCTTATAAATTTATCCAGACGGTCAACAATATAATTAAGGAATCCACAACAACTAAATTCATCCCCAAAAAACTTTCACCTTTGAAACAGTGGATTTCTTTAGGAATAATAACATCGATAAGAAAAAGAGATGAAACAAAAATAAGAATTAATAGGGAACCATTCAACACCAAACACCAAAAATAGATTAAGTAAATATTTGACGGAAAACAACATTGTATCTAAGAATCAGTACGGCTTCCGAGAAAAATTAGGCACAGAAGATGCAGTGTTACGGGTAACAAACTTCCTCTACTCCGAAATCGACAAAAATAATAAGCCCATAGCTGTATTTATGGATATTCAAAAAGCTTTCGATACCGTTCCAAAAGATTTGCTAATTAATAAACTTAGTCAAATTGGAATCATAGGCAAACCGCTAATGTATCTAAACTCTTATCTTAGCTTAAGACAACAAAGAGTGAAAGCTAACAACGCTTATAGTGATTGGCGTTCGAAATCGGATGTAGGTCTACCACAAGGTACTGTACTCTCGCCCTTATTATTCCTCATCTATGTAAATGACTTTTGTAATCTGTACGAAGGGGCAACCTCTGGTCAAATAATCTCTTACGCTGATGATACAGTATTGCTGATTTCGTCCCCTAGTTGGGATGAGAGCTTTAGAATAGGGCAATTATACATTGATAACGTGCAAAGATGGTTAAGATACCACCACCTCAAACTTAATTTAAAGAAGACATGTTTAATTACTTTTGCACCCACTGTGGCAGGACAACCAAACGGAGTAAACTTTTCCATATACGGCCACAAATGTAGGAATACAATCAATGAACCTTGCGATGGAAAATGTGAATTAATTCGTACTGTAGACCATACTAAATACCTCGGCGTAACAATCGACAAAAACCTAAAGTGGAATAAACACATAGAAGAAGTAAATAAAAAGTTAAGACGCAGTATCCACATTTTTTTCTCTCTAAGAGACCTGTTAACAAAGGAACAGCTTAAAATTATTTATTATGCACTTGTGCAGTCTATACTACAGTATGCCATAGCAGCGTGGGGTGGTACCTTCTCTTCTCACCTTTCGAATATTATTACTACGCAAAAGCAGATTCTAAAGGTCATATTCCAGTTACCTCGTCTATTTCCAACGTCTGCGCTCTTTGCCTTAGCTAAAGTATTTGACTTTAAAAAACTTTACCTAGTTTTTATCCTATGCTATACCTACAAATATGATATAACCAACATTATCCAAACTGGCCACGTAACTAGATCAAACCAAATTAGAATTGCTGTTCCTGCTTGTAAGAAAACTCAAACGCAAAAATACGTATCATACAAAGAACCGATGTGCTTTAATAAACTACCTGAACATCTACAAAATATTAATACGTTTATTAGGTTCAAATATAATGTTAAAAAATGGCTCCAAGCAATATCCAATGAAGAATTTCAAGCTAAATTTAATTTTATATTAAGCTCACCTTTGTAAATTAGATATTATATTTCCGAATTATTAGCATTAGTTATTATAATTATACATGAATTATTGTATTATTAGTAAGTGTAAACACAAAAAAGACAGACTCCTAAGAGCTGAACAAGCCTCTTCACACAAGCTATGCTTATAGAGAGGCGTTTTACACAAATTTATGTTAGTTATTCTAAGTTTTGTTACTGATGTTATGATTTGTGATTAATAAATGGAATTGAATTGAAAATATAACTTCCTGAGGGATTGCCGAAATGACCAGTACTTCCAGTTCCCTCTTTCGACTACTCAGCGCGAAGTCCAGACGCACTACACCGTTCACCTTACACACCTCTCCATTTGCAAACCGCACTTCTTCAACTTCGCCATCGTTCAGCATTACTCCTCTACTGACCAAACGTGACCATCCTCTTTCTCCCAGAATCGTACGACTCGCGCCCGAATCTAACAGACCTTCCATGACGACGCCCGCTATCTCCACCCGCAAGTGAGGGCGACTGTCCTGATCCCTGTCAGCCAACGCATAGTCCACCTTCGACGACTTTCCAACTCGCCGCGACCTCCCTCTAGTGCCCGCTCGGTCGCTTAGTGAGCACGGCGACCGTTTTCCGACGCTTGCATTTCCGATCCCGCATGGGCCCCTGACTCCGCTGTCTTAGCTCGACACGTTGGACATGCCGCACGTAAAACCCCTTGACGACCGCAACCGAAACAACGCCGAGGCTCTGTACATTCTCTAGACACGTGGCCTTCCCTCCTACAGTTCCAGCACTGTACGCGTCTCTGTCCAGACAGCGCGGCTACCTGCTCTGTAAGTTCAGCGCTCATGTAAGCCAGGTCCGGTTCCAAACATCGCCTTGAACGAGTATTGGGCGGTACGAAAGCCGCTACCGATGCCCTTGTGGCATCCAGCGTTCGCCCCATCTTCACCAGATCCGCAATCGATGATATCGGCGTCAAGCTTAAGTGTTGCTGATAGAAAGGCGAAATGTTTCTGCACAAAGTCTACAATTTCTCTTCCTCCGAGCAGCTTTGTTTCAAACGCGAGAAAAGGCCCTCCATCACTGCCACATACACCCCAATCGATTCGTTCTCGCCTTGAGTACGCTTCCCAATTTCATCACGAAGGCGGTCCTCGTAGTCCGTTGACAAGAACTCCGCCCTAAGCTCCTCCACAAGCTCATCCCAGCACGCCACTAACCCGCGGTTGGCTCTAAACCAAATCAACGCTCGCGAGTCAAATAGGTCTACGGCTGCCCTGAAGAGCTGTGACTTCGTGAGAACTCTCGCCTGCCGTAACTCCTCAACCCACTCAAGGAAAGCGTTTACAGACCCCGACGCATCTCCGCTGAACTTTAGCCCCCATTTTGCCACTTCCGCCAGGGACGATGCCTTCGCCTCTTGCGGTGCAGCCCTCGTCCGGGAATCATCCTCAAACTCAGCCTCGACTTCACTATCCCCCTCGGTTTTGTCCACTAAGCTACCCATGGCTATGATGAGTCGATTACGAATCTTACGTGCGCATTCCAGCTGATCGGGTGTGGTTGCCTGCATATTACTTAGGCGACGGAAATCGAATTCTATCTTGACCCTAACCTTTAGATAGTCCGACGAAGTTTTATCTCCTAACACCTTCGAGATTAGTTCTTCAACTTCCGATACTTTTGCTGTCAATTCAGAAAAATCGGTTTCAAAATCGAATGGATACGCCGCTTCTACGTAGGACGTATCCTGAGCTGACTCCGCCTTCAGTGTAGCCCTTAGTGTTTTGCGCATATTTTCCACCGTGTCCGATGGAAAACCACCGATAGCGAGCTCATATGTGAGCTCGTCCTTACTTAGACGATCCACTAAAATTTTCATTTTAATCTTCTAAAACAAATATACACAGCTGGCTGAATATCAGGATCGGAATTTTTCTTTCGATCAACCAAAGTAAAACAAGAACCCGCGAAATAGGTCCTCAAAATGTCCTCACCCAAAATCGCCACCTTCAGATTATATTCTATCCCTTCGGGGTTTGTACCAGACACTCTTATCACCTAATATTTTTTTTCCACTCACTCATCAACGATCACACTATAAAATTCAACTCTTTAATCTGTTAAACCCTCAAATTGCACTTCTCAGTTACCCTAATACATTATCTCCTCAGAATTTTAACATAAGAGCACCTCATTAAGAAAACGATTCATCAAAAATTCCCCCTATAATCGATTCAAAATTCCACCGATATTTGCTTCGCAAAATATATATTTTCAAAGTAACAATTCGCCCGATTACTAGTTTAAACCACGCTATCTTCAATGTACAGAATCCTCCCGATCAGGGCAAAGAAAGGAAAAAAAAACCTCTTTTTATTCCAAGCGTTCCGTTAACACCGTTACTAGTGCCGAATATACCTCGGCTTTTCGGTGGTTATACCTGAAACTCTTATATGACACAAAAACACACTTCTCGTTCGCAAAAACTGTAAAACCCACTATTGCTATTGCACAATCAGAACTCTTGCTCATCCACCCTGTCACACACACAAAATCCAGAATTCAAATATATAATCATAAAATGATATCAATAAAATATATGTATATATAGATATTCTGAAATAGTACCATCACACTTTAAAAATTCAAAAATTTTCAAAATGAAGATAATATCACCGTTCACGCGTAAGATACTTTAAAATTCGCTTTTAAGATTGCTATAAGCATCAATTTACGCGCCTAAACGCCTTCCCACAATTTGGGACTTGGCTCATAAAATTTTCACGAGTACAGTTGCGTCCCGTTTTTACCGCTATTACCGTTAGATGCCCCACGTTGGGCGCAAATTTGTCACCGTTACTCTTACCAATAGCGATTTTACCCCTTCTATTCGCGATCGAAGTCAAAGGGGACAGTTTCGGTTGGCTATGCTCATGGGAGAAGGGTGAGTCCGGGGCGCCACTCGCTTCCCTAGAACCGAAACTGCTGACGACCGATCCACCGTTCCGAAGCGAGAAGAGAACGGCGGTTGGAAATCTACCCTGTTAATCCTTTTACGGTTTCAAGAAAAACTAGATTGATAAACCGTCGATCAACGCCACTGACGCGATGCACAATCACTTACAAAAATGAGCCTAAATTTACCACGCACTACTTGTTCTTTATAGCTCCGATAACTTTTATTAAAAGAATTTCCCAACTTAATAACTACAGTTTGAAAAGAACAATCTTGAAAGCGATATCTCGATTTTGAGATAACCAAATAAAATTCTAAAGTAAAAAAACAAATGTGCACACTACCTTGACGTTTCCGGCTTCGCGACTTCGTTGGGGCCCTTGCCTCAGCTTCTCGGCTACAGTTGAAAAATTTCGCCTCCTTGGCCTGTCGACATGTATCAATCCCGCTTCGAATTTTCTCGCCTAACGTCTTTGAGTTGTTAATCGCCGTCCAATTTGAAATCTTCCTACTAATTCACCTTCACTTCCAGAAATCGACCGTTGACTCGTTCGAACTCACCGTCAGTTCCAATCACCCAGAAAAAGAAATAAGGTTTCCAATAAATTTCACGTAGTCTCCTCCTTGGACATCCGTCCACTTACCGGGTTCGCAATCAAAGAGACCCGCTTTCATCACTCCGGTCCACAGGAAAATTTTCCTGGCGGCAGCGGGATTTTCAAAATCCGTTTGGGTCACTCACCCGAATTCGATTTCACTCAACTGAGTGCTGGGTTTCGAATTCACCACACGTCCCAACTTGGGACAGACTGACTTGGGACATCTTAACTTCCCCTCACATTTCATCTGTCAGTTGACATTTCTCGATATCAACACACCGTCTGACTCCTCGACGATAAGGTAGATACTAATTCGGACGAAATAATTCGAATTCTGCTTCGTCGACACCAGCTTTTTATTCTTGTGGGTGAAGGTAAGTAGTTTCGCCTTATTATTACGCTTTGCATTCCATATTACGATTGATCGACCTGGCCGCAGAAATTGTGAGCCGAAAGCAAATTAAAATCGTCGTCGCCTCGTTCTGCCAATCTTTTTCTACGTGCCTTCGAGATTATTTTTAGTAAGTGCATGTAATTAATAGTGTGTATGTAAGTGCATGTAATTAATAGTGTGTATGTAAGTGCATGTAATTAATAGTGCTTGTTATCAGTGATCTTTGCCACCTCGGTTCTGCTCCTCGGTCGCGACCTACCCACTATCTGTGACGACTGTCCCCAGCCCGTCGGCATTAGGTCAAATGTTGACGTAGGTCCGGGTTCGTTTGAACATCTCGAATCAGCCACAGTCGCGCGCTTAATTTTGGGTTGTTGATGCCTGATGTCGCGTTGATCTCGCGTTGATGGTGACATTGTTTATATGACGATCGGGCTGTTGTTTGCAGTGTTACGTTGTAACAAGGGGTGCGCTTGCACTTTGAAAAAAAAAAAAAAATACAGCCTTCCCCGGGGAAGGCTGAGCCATGACGGGCAATCCACCACTCCCCTGAGTAGGAAGTATGTACACCACCACCACTCATAAGTAGCGTACTGCCGTCGCATCCGACCTGTGTATTGTACCCGTCGGATGCTCACGGCATAGATAAATTGCTAAGATAGACAGATAGGATAGATAAGTAAATGGGAGCAGCATCGTAGCCAACCTTCCCCACCGAACGGAGATGAATCGCGAATACTCCCAGCTACGTCTGGGGCTGCACAAGACGCGCTGATCGCGGGTTGCTTTCGCGGCACCACAATTCACATACACAAACAACTCACCTGTTAATGGTATCTGCCACGGTCGTGCGGCCCGGGTTTCGACACAGCCAGTTTGGCTTTGCACATCGCTCGATAACACCGCCAAAACGCGTCATGCCAATAACCAGATACGAGTTGCCACCTGGAAAGTAATTCACACAAAGAACCAGATTCTTCTTGACCCAAGCACAGATACTTATCTAAACCGAATTCGAATGATGCGGCGACCTAGCGCGAACCACGACCATCAAAGGACGCTCCCGAATCAAAGCAAATCCCGAAGCAAAGCATCAAAGCCACCTACCTACCTGTCATGAAACCGACATATGGGTTGACAGCGGAGAACATAAATAAACAGTGGAAACTGACATAACCAAACGCCAACAAAATCCAGGGGTGGATTAACGAAGACCACGGTAAATTATCGGATTGGTGGGAATCCTCGATCGGCACGTGGAGAAAGTACATTCACCCAGTCGTACGAGAAAGAAGAAAGTACGGGACTCGAACGAGAAAGGAGAAAGCAGCGGCACCTAATGAAGGAAAAATTTTCCATTCTGTGTGCAACAGTGGAAACGAGCAGATCAGTAGATTTTTGAAAAATTATCAGGTACGAAGATTCTGTGTGCAACAGTGGAAACGAGCAGATCAGTAGATTTTTGAAAAATTATCAGGTACGAAGATTCTGTGTGCAACAGTGGAAACGAGCAGATCAGTAGATTTTTGAAGAATTATCAGGTACGAAAATTCGGTGTGCAACAGTGGAAACGAGCAGATCAGTAGATTTTTGAAAAATTATCAGGTACGAAGATTCTGTGTGCAACAGTGGAAACGAGCAGATCAGTAGATTTTTGAAGAATTATCAGGTTCGAAGATTCTGTGTCCAACAGTGGAAACGAGCAGATCAGTAGTTTTTTGAAAAATTATCAGGTACGAAGATTCTGTGTGCAACAGTGGAAACGAGCAGATCAGTAGATTTTTGAAGAATTATCAGGTTCGAAGATTCTGCGTGCAACAGTGAAAACGAGCAGATCAGTAGATTTTTGAAGAATTATCAGGTTCGAAGATTCTGTGTGCAACAGTGGAAACGAGCAGATCAGTAGATTTTTGAAAAATTATCAGGTACGAAGATTCGGTGTGCAACAGTGGAAACGAGCAGATCAGTAAATTTTTGAAAAATTACCAGGTACGAAGAGTCTGTGTGCATCAGTGGAAACGAGCAGATCAGTAAATTTTTGAAAAATTACCAGGTACGGAGATTCGGTGTGCAACAGTGGGAACGAGCAGATTAGTAAATCCTTGAAGAACCATCAGATACGAAAATTCTGTGTGCGACAGTGGAAGCGAGCAGCTGCGAAAATTCTGTGAAACGAGCAAAACAGTAAATTCTTGAAAAATCATCAGAAAACCAGCAGGAAACCCCCAGAAAACCACCAGGAACGGCGGGGAACATCCTTGGTGTGTTGGGGAAGGTGACAAAAAAAACTTCCGGAAAAAAAAGTGGCAAAATCGAAATCGGGTTCCGGCGGGATTCGAACCCGTGATTCCCCGTGACGTCCGAGACAGGCGGCGAGACGTTTAATTGGCAATAAGGCCGTTCATCTCATACCGGTCCTGTAGTGCAGAGGCTAGCACGTCTGGCCGGGAACCGGGCGGTCTGGGGTTCAGAGCTCCATCCGTGCTGATGAGTTTGGGAGCCTAGGAAGATTCTGTGTGCGACGGTGGAGGCGAGCAATAAACATATCTGGTCGTGAAGAAACGCGCCCATCACTGAACTGGGACTCGGCTGGAGTCGGGGTTGGCTTTTTGACCAGGTTTTGGTCCGACGAATCGAAGGAAGAAGGTTAGTTCCTGTTTTAGAATATTTGGAAGATTTTATTTAGATCTAAGTAACACAGTATAGAAGTAAGAGAGAATTTTCAGAACTTTTCACATAACCAGAATCTTCAAAAATCATTTTCTTGTGTAAAAAAGTTTGTTACAGTGGAATGGTGGATTGCGTAAATTAAAATAAGCTAACGTAGCGTAGGCGTAAGAGTTGAAAATTGTTTCAGTGTTAGGAATATCGCGAAATCGCGGAGGTTGAGAAAATAAAGAATTTTGTCTTCTAGTTACGAGATCGTACTTTTGATTATTGTGGCACACGTCGGTGATTAAGCATTCGTTTCGCGGTTTGGTGGTTCGGCGACGGTGAACTAGAGGAGCTGTGCTACACGCAACAGCGATCCCATTCCCAGATTTCTTGACCTCAGTGAGCCGTAAGCTCACTCGGCGGCTCGTGGTCCATTATTGGGGTGAGTGAGTGGCGCCCACGCCCAGTCTCCTGAGCGAACCCGGGTCCCAAACGGACCAAGCCGAGGGTCGCTACCCCCTCAATTAGGCGGGGAGGGTAATAAATTGGCGCCCAACGTGGGGCCTAAAAGGAGATTACCGCGGGGTAATTACTTTGAAATTTTCGGTGTTAAAAACAGTGATAGTGAAAATCGAAATTTTGTGTCAAAATTCAAGCAGAAGTAGAACACAGCATCGCGGTGGTAGGCAGTTGTAATAGGAGAAGCAGTTGACAAGTTGAGGACCTGGGACCTTAGACTAAATTACAGATTCCAAGCGGAGTGTGCAAGGAGCGACAGCTAGGCGGCGAGGATTGCGAGACAGAATAATAGCGGCTGATTTCTTTTATTTTTTTTGACTTGTAATTTTAATCAAGATTCAGTTTGAAATAAAAATTTGTGTCTTATTCTACTCTTAAGTAACATACGAACTTAGCATTTTTAACTTAAGCACCTAGCAGTGGGGAAAATCCAGTATGGCGTCGAAAACCAGGATTCTAATCGACAGACTCAGCAAGGAGGAGTTGGCATACGAACTAGAAATCCGAGGGCAACCTACCGGGACTGTGGAGGCCATGAGTAAGACGCTTCGGGTGGCGCTCCGGGCGGAGACTTCGATGGATACGTCGCTGATTACAACTCGAGACTATCCTTATACCTTGGAAGAGGACTTGGAAGCCGTTAGAGAGAAGCTGGAGGAAATCCAAACCCTGACTGCGACCTTTACGGGCACCCCACAATCGTCGGACTTTCTCAAGATCAAGACGAAAGTTGAATTTGGAATGCGGCGGTTGCAAAACGCGCATCACGAGGCTGAAGAGATGGGAGAAGAAGCCAACAAGCTGAGAGTTCGGTTGATCATGGCTATGGGGGAACTTTTGGTTAAAGCGGAGGGACAAGATGGTGAGTTGGAAGCGGAATCGGAACCAGACAACGGAAGTATTGGCGATCGCGTTGGACAGAACCAGGGTGACGAGCCTGCGAGTGAAGCCGTCAGGATCAGAGAGCCAATCCAGGATGGGGATGGACCGGGGAACTCTTTATTCTCCACACCCAGAGTGACTGTTGGGGCGTCCAAGGGACAAGATGTGGCTAAATGGGGCCTTCGCTATAATGGCGATTCTGGGTCCTTGAGTGCCTTTCTGGAGAGAGCCGAAGAGTTGCAGGAAGCCAGGGGAATATCAACGAGGCAGCTATTCCAGTCAGCAGTCGAGTTATTTGAAGGGAAAGCGCTGATTTGGTATCGTGCGAATCGGACGCGCGTCAACTCTTGGCAAGAGTTGGTCGCGGAGATGCGCGCCGAGTTCTTACCTCCAGACTACGACGACCGGCTTCTCATGGAAATAGGGAGACGCACTCAAGGGCCGGATGAAACAATTGGCGTATACGTGTCAGCAATGGAGGGGTTGTTCCGACGCCGTGCCACTCCTTGCACAGAGGAAGAAAAATTGAAGATCCTCCGCAAGAACATAGCCCCGTTCCACCAAACCCAATTGGCGCTGACACCCGTGAAGACCATTGCAGACCTAGTCAAAGTTGGACGCTCGTTGGAGGCAACACGAGTCGCGGTGGAAGCATATATGCCACCCCCTACGCGGAAATCCCAACGACTCCTAGAACCAGATCTGGCGTACGTGGGAGTTAATCCTGGACCAAACCTTGCCTCCTTACAGAGAGAAGAAATACGCTGTTGCAACTGCCAAGGACTCGGGCATACGACCAGAACTTGTTCAGAGCCTCAGAAGTGCTTTGGTTGTGGCCGAGTGGGGGTGAGGAAGGCAACCTGCCCTAATTGTCAAGGAGCGCAAAACCCAGGGCGAAATTTCAGAGGTCGTTCCGATACAAACCAGGGTAGAGTCAATTCCCAAGGTAGTACCGGTAGAGTAGGGCCAATAACCTCAACACGCCAACAGTCGGGAAACGAGCGGTGTGCTCAGTAGGCGGCAGCATGATCACTAAACCAGTAGAAAACGAAGCCGCGGTGGGCGCACAGGTTAGTTACTTATTGAACAGGAAGCAAGGGGATAATAGGCCATATATTGAGGTGGAAATTTTAGGACACAAGTTCCTTGGGCTGGTGGACTCGGGGGCTTCCCATTCGGTGATGGGTGGAGAAGGATGGCGGGTTTTGGAACAGCTGGGAGTGGAGCTGTTGAAATCCGAGCAACAGTCCATCAGAATGGCGAATAATCAGGGGTGCTCAATCGCGGGAACAGTGGCCATACCGGTGAAGCTGGAGAGGAAGGTGGATTGGTTAAGAGTGCTGGTGGTCCCCGAACTCCCACATCCTTTAATACTCGGGGTAGATTTTTTGCGACAGTTTGGACTGGTTATGACTCTGAGGAAAGAGCACTGGGAGTTCGTTGGAACGTTAGAGGGAGGAGGGACAGAACAGCTGAAACCAAGAAGCTACTTGACCGAGAAGGAAGAATGCATACTCAGTCAGTTGGTGCAGAAGGAGTTTGAGGACATGGGGGAGGGTATTTGCTGTACAGACAGAGTTGAACATGTCATCCGGACTTCGGCACTACCGATAAAACAGCGATATTACCCTGTTTCGCCTGCGGTTCAGCAACATATTGATTCAGAGCTGAACGAAATGCTAACCCAAGGTATAGTCAAGCCATCCTCTAGTCAAGAATCTAGTCAAGAATCTCTATAATCCTAGTCAAGAAGAAAGATGGCAAGTATCGTTTTTGCGTAGACTACCGCAAACTGAATGCAGTCACGGAGCATGATGCCTATCCATTGCCATATGTGTCGGCTACGCTGGATAAATTACGGGATGCAAAGTACCTGTCATCGCTTGATGTTAAGTCCGCGTACTGGCAGGTGCCCATGACAGAACAGTCCCGGAAATACACAGCCTTCACGGTACCACATCGTGGTTTGTTTCAATTTCGGCGGATGCCTTTCGGGCTTCAGAATGCACCGGCGACATGGCAACGTCTGATAGACCAAGTCCTAGGTCCAGAATTGGAACCGTACGTATTCACATATCTTGACGATATAATAGTGGTAACGCAAGACTTTGGGAAACATGTGGAAATTTTGAAGGAGGTATTTAGTCGCTTAAAGGAAGCCGGCCTTAAAGTCTCCAAGGAGAAGTGTGAATTCTGCCGCCCACAACTAAAGTACTTGGGCTACGTTGTGGATGAGAAAGGCCTGAATGTGGATCCCGACAAGGTGAAGTGTGTGATGGAGATCCTTGCGCCTACCAATGTGAAAGGGGTACGCCAGTTTATGGGAATGGTCTCGTGGTACAGGAGTTTTATACCCGACTTTGCCACGATGACGGCACCACTGACGAATCTTCTCAAGAAAAATCAGAAGTTCGAGTGGACCCAAGACTGCGAGACGGCTTTTACACAGGCAAAGGTGAAATTGTCAACAGCACCCATCCTCACTTGCCCGGATTACAATCTGCCTTTCGTGATCCAGACGGACGCATCGGACTTGGGCTTGGGGGCGGTGTTGTCGCAGAAGTACGCCGATGGCGAGAGAGTAATATGTTATTTGAGTCGGTCCTTGTCGAAAGTGGAAAGACGGTATTCAACTACAGAGAAAGAGTGTCTGGCGGTAATTTGGGCAGTGGAGAAATTGCGGCCATACGTGGAAGGAGCCAAGTTTTCGGTAATCACGGATCATTACTCACTAGTGTGGTTGAATAACCTCAAGGATCCGATGGGACGTCTGGTCAGGTGGGCCGTGCGACTTCAACAATACCCGTTCGAAATTATTCATAGGAAGGGAAAGGGGCATCTGGTGCCTGATGCACTGTCTCGACTGTTGCCAGGGAATCAAGTGGCCGTGGTAGAAACACAGGAGGACCGTTGGTATATAGGATTGAAGGAGAAAATAGCTAAGGCCCCAGCGCAGTACGCGGATTGGAGAGTAACGAATGGACAGATATGGAAACATCTGCCAGGACGTTATCCGGAATTGGAGGGAGCCGAGGCGTGGAAGAGGGTAGTAACCAAAATGGAGAGAAAAGAAATTTTACAGAGGGATCATGATGATCCCAGGGCGGGACACATGGGGATTAGTCGCACGCTGGGTAGGGTAGCAGCTCGATATTATTGGCCAAAGATGTCGACGGATGTGGCGATTTATGTTCGTAGATGCAAAACCTGTCAAGCTAATAAGGTGGAGAGGAAAGCTCCAGCGGGGCTTATGTCCTCTCGACAAGGGGAGCCACAGCAGCCTTGGGAGATGGTTTGCGTGGATTTGGTGGGGCCATTCCCACGTTCTAGCCACGGGCATACGTTTATTCTGACCGTCCTAGATTATGTCTCCAAATTTACCTTGTTGTTTCCTTTACGGCAGGCGACGGCTGCGGCGGTAACTAAAGTCTTGGAGGATCAAGTATTCTTACTATTTGGGGCACCTAAGTGGTTAGTATGTGACAATGGAGTTCAGTTCCGGGGAAAGCAACTGCAACAAATGGTCACCAACTATGGGACTCAAATCAAGTATACCGCGCTTTATCACCCACAAGCCAACCCAGCCGAACGAAGGAACCAAGACATAAAGCGGATGCTACGATCTTACGTTGCGGAGAACCATCGGGCATGGGACCAGAACCTGGCAAAGATCGCATGCGCGCTCCGTACTTACAAACATGAAGTGACGCAAATCACTCCATATTTCTGTAACTTCGGCAGGGAGATGGCGACGTACCATGACGGCCAAGAACGGCCAGGAGAGGGGCAGACGGCAGTAGAGCCCGAGGCAAGGGCCGAAGAGCTCGCCAGAGTACGCACGGATGTGTTGGAGCGCATGAAACACGCAACTACGCAGAGTGCTCATAGATACAATTTGCGTAGGCGTGAAGTAACGTTCGCGGAAGGAAAGGCAGTGTGGCGGAAAAACTATACCCTCTCGGACGCAACAAAATTCTATTCGGCAAAGTTAGCGCCTGAATATGTGGGGCCCTTTTGGGTCAAGAAACGGGTATCAAGGGGGATCTACCTACTGGTAGATGGAAAAGGCCAGAATGCAGGATCATGGCACGTCAAGGATTTAAAAGAATATGTCAATTAAGAGGTCTTGAGGAAGAATCAGTTAGGATTCGGGATGAAACGAAGTACCTAATCCTTAAAACCTAAACTTACAATCTAATTCTTAGGATTTAGATTTTAATTCTAAGTACGAATATTTACACTTAAACAACTAAGCCTGGAAATCTTAACTTAAGTTATTAGTTATAAGTAGTTACACCTAATTTTCTAAGTCTTAAACTCTAAATCGCCGCTGTCTCGTTTCTCTTCTCGCTGCCTGTTGCCGATATCGCTCGAAAATTCCTTTTCTGTCCGGGGGGCGCTGGCAGTCCGGGATCACTAACGTCCCGCTGCCTACCTATCATGGGATATAGGCACCCGATATTGACGTCACGTCGAGGAACCTAAAAGAAACCGTGAAAGTGCGATTTAGTAGGCGAACTTGTGAAATAGCAATAGGTTGGAGAGACTCAATCAGATGGAATTAGGGATAGCTAGATGGGAATCAGCGGGATTAGAGAGCTCTAAGTAAAAGGAAAAGAAAATTAGCCATAACCACATAGATTTAGGTAGAATTTAGAAAAGTTATAGAGTCCTAGGTAGCATTAGATAGAAGCACTGAGTGTTAGGTGAAGCGGGGTAGAAACATAGTGCATTAGTACGAATGAATTAAAAGTTAGTTTAGGTCAATATTAATTATTAGCGAACAGCAACCATTAAATTATGAACCAAAACAAAAATTTGTTGAAAGAATATTAAAACACGTTCAGATAGAAGGCAACTTAATAGTCAAATATGAATCTCGAACAAACTCAATTCAACAAATTAAAGCGAGCCAGATACAGCATTTGAAAATAGAAAAGAATTAGCAACGTCAAATGAAAATAGATAAGAGTGAACTAGATATATCATATGAAAATAGAATAGAATCTTGCATTAGACACTAAGCCAATGGAATTCTATTTGAGTTAGGAGTTAGAAGTTAGAGTTAAGGTGGCTGCAGAAACCTGCATAGAATTTTGGTTTAGACACTAAACCAACAGAATTTTATCTGAATTAGTAGTTAGAAGCTAGAGTTAATGCTGAGTTATAAACATGCATATTCCAAATGGATTAGGATCTCGAATTAGACCCTAAACCAATGGAATTTTATTTGGATTATGGGTACAGACTAAGGAAAAGGGTCGCTGGATAAGTATGCACAGTCAAAGTAGAGTAGGATCTCGGATTAGACGCTCGACAGATGGAAAGTGTATTGGAAGTGGGGGTTAAGAAATAGAGCTAGGTCGTTCTACCAACATACATACACGAACTAGAATATGAGCTAGAAGTAGGCCCACAACTAAAGAAATGTTCATTGACTTGCCAGTTAGGGAAAAGAGTTATGTGTTGCTGTACGAACATACCTACACAAAGTCGAATAGGAACTGGGATTAGAACTTATGATTATAATTAGAAAATCTATATAAACGCGCGTAATCAATTACACAGTGCGACAACGAGGCATTAGGAAATTGATCCAGCACTGCGTCAGGCGAACCATCAAAACCGACTACGAGATCCGACGTGTGGCATTTTCGATGCAAGACTATCACGTAACCGTTAGACTAGATACTCGAGTTTATATTTACCGGGACAGTCGCGACAACGATATCGGTAAAGGATTTCCGGGGAAATCCTTTTCGGGTAAGGGGGAGTTGTTACGTTGTAACAAGGGGTGCGCTTGCACTTTGAAAAAAAAAAAAATACAGCCTTCCCCGGGGAAGGCTGAGCCATGACGGGCAATCCACCACTCCCCTGAGTAGGAAGTATGTACACCACCACCACTCATAAGTAGCGTACTGCCGTCGCATCCGACCTGTGTATTGTACCCGTCGGATGCTCACGGCATAGATAGATTGTTAAGATAGACGGATAGGATAGATAAGTAAATGGGAGCAGCATCGTAGCCAACCTTCCCCACCGAACGGAAACGAATCGCGAATACTCCCAGCTACGTCTGGGGCTGCACAAGACGCGCTGATCGCGGGTTGCTTTCGCGGCACCACAATACACATACACAAACAACTCACCTGTTAATGGTATCTGCCACGGTCGTGCGGCCCGGGTTTCGACACAGCCAGTTTGGCTTTGCACATCGCTCGATAACACCACCAAAACGCGTCATGCCAATAACCAGATACGAGTTGCCACCTGGAAAGTAATTCACACAAAGAACCAGATTCTTCTTGACCCAAGCACAGATACTTATCTAAACCGAATTCGAATGATGCGGCGACCTAGCGCGAACCACGACCACCCAAGGACGCTCCCGAATCAAAGCTCAACCCCCCCCCCCGGTGTTTATGAGCACTTTCATCGAGGATCATCGGATTTCTAGCTGGATACAAAGGGGACGTGTTGTTACTGCCAGACGAGTGATCTACCTATCCTGCACTGTCTTCTTGCCTAAAAGAATAAAAAGGAATTCAACTTCACCGGCATGGTGATGGATTACACTCAAGTCAACGCAAAACCTCTCCTCGAACGAGCCACAATACCGATCCTCCAGGCAACAGATTCGCAAAGCGATTATCCGATTCTTCCGTGACAGACTACAATTGTCAACACGGCCACCTACCTACCTGTCATGAAACCGACATATGGGTTGACAGCGGAAAACATAAATAAACAGTGGAAACCGACATAACCAAACGCCAACAAAATCCAGGGGTGGATTAACGACGACCACGGTAAATTATCGGATTGGTGGGAATCCTCGATCGGCACGTGGAGAAAGTACATTCACCCAGTCGTACGAGAAAGAAGAAAGTACGGGACTCGAACGAGAAAGGAGAAAGCAGCGGCACCTGATGAAGGAAAAATTTTCCATTCTGTGTGCAACAGTGGAAACGAGCAGATCAGTAGATTTTTGAAAAATTATCAGGTACGAAGATTCTGTGTGCAACAGTGGAAACGAGCAGATCAGTAGATTTTTGAAAAATTATCAGGTACGAAGATTCTGTGTGCAACAGTGGAAACGAGCAGATCAGTAGATTTTTGAAAAATTATCAGGTACGAAGATTCTGTGTGCAACAGTGGAAACGAGCAGATCAGTAGATTTTTGAAAAATTATCAGGTACGAAGATTCTGTGTGCAACAGTGGAAACGAGCAGATCAGTAGATTTTTGAAAAATTATCAGGTACGAAGATTCTGTGTGCAACAGTGGAAACGAGCAGATCAGTAAATTTTTGAAAAATTACCAGGTACGAAGATTCTGTGTGCATCAGTGGAAACGAGCAGATCAGTAAATTTTTGAAAAATTATCAGGTACGAAGATTCTGTGTGCAACAGTGGAAACGAGCAGATCAGTAGATTTTTGAAAAATTATCAGGTACGAAGATTCTGTGTGCAACAGTGGAAACGAGCAGATCAGTAGATTTTTGAAAAATTATCAGGTACGAAGATTCTGTGTGCAACAGTGGAAATGAGCAGATCAGTAGATTTTTGAAAAATTATCAGGTACGAAGATTCTGTGTGCAACAGTGGAAACGAGCAGATCAGTAGATTTTTGAAAAATTATCAGGTACGAAAATTCGGTGTGCAACAGTGGAAACGAGCAGATCAGTAAATTTTTGAAAAATTACCAGGTACGAAGATTCTGTGTGCATCAGTGGAAACGAGCAGATCAGTAAATTTTTGAAAAATTACCAGGTACGGAGATTCGGTGTGCAACAGTGGGAACGAGCAGATTAGTAAATCCTTGAAGAACCATCAGATACGAAAATTCTGTGTGCGACAGTGGAAGCGAGCAGCTGCGAAAATTCTGTGTGAAAATTCTGTGAAACGAGCAAAACAGTAAATTCTTGAAAAATCATCAGAAAACCAGCAGGAAACCCCCAGAAAACCACCAGGAACGGCGGGGAACATCCTTGGTGTGTTGGGGAAGGTGACAAAAAGAACTTCCGGAAAAAAAAGTGGCAAAATCGAAATCGGGTTCCGGCGGGATTCGAACCCGTGATTCCCCGTGACGTCCGAGACAGGCGGCGAGACGTTTAATTGGCAATAAAGCCGTTCATCACATACCGGTCCTGTAGTGCAGAGGCTAGCACGTCTGGCCGGGAACCGGGCGGTCTGGGGTTCAGAGCTCCATCCGTGCTGATGAGTTTGGGAGCCTAGGAAGATTCTGTGTGCGACGGTGGAGGCGAGCAATAAACATATCTGGTCGTGAAGAAACGCGCCCATCACTGAACTGGGACTCGGCTGGAGTCGGGGTTGGCTTTTTGACCAGGTTTTGGTCCGACGAATCGAAGGAAGAAGGTTAGTTCCTGTTTTAGAATATTTGGAAGATTTTATTTAGATCTAAGTAACACAGTATAGAAGTAAGAGAGAATTTTCAGAACTTTTCACATAACCAGAATCTTCAAAAATCATTTTCTTGTGTAAAAAAGTTTGTTACAGGGGAATGGTGGATTGCGTAAATTAAAATAAGCTAACGTAGCGTAGGCGTAAGAGTTGAAAATTGTTTCAGTGTTAGGAATATCGCGAAATCGCGGAGGTTGAGAAAATAAAGAATTTTGTCTTCTAGTTACGAGATCGTACTTTTGATTATTGTGGCACACGTCGGTGATTAAGCATTCGTTTCGCGGTTTGGTGGTTCGGCGACGGTGAACTAGAGGAGCTGTGCTACACGCAACAGCGATCCCATTCCCAGATTTCTTGACCTCGGTGAGCCGTAAGCTCACTCGGCGGTTCGTGGTCCATTATTGGGGTGAGTGAGTGGCGTCCACGCCCAGTCTCCTGAGCGAACCCGGGACCCAAACGGACCAAGCCGAGGGTCGCTACCCCCTCAATTAGGCGGGGAGGGTAATAGCAGCTACAATGTATTTTTGATGTGCGTTCGCGACACTGCATTAGTATAATGTTCGTTGAAGTCGTATTATCATTGAATCTCGATCTATCGTGCCTAATAACAACTTATTCTAATGCACTAGTAAACTAATAGTACTACTAAACTAACATTCTGATGTGCTACTAAACTAATAATACTATTAAACTAATATTCTAATGTACTACTAAACAAAAGTAGAATTTGGTGTTTGTGCATCGTCAATGTGGCCCAATCTCCATCGTTCTCACCCCCAAGAGGACAGTGGAGATTATTTTTTTTCCTATTAGACCTTCCGGCAAATATGCGGGCCGTAACACGTTTTTTTTTCTTTTGAATTATAGTTTGAGGTCGTATGTTTTGAAAATAGCTAGTTTTCAAATTAAAACCATATGAACTGTGAAATGCTCGCGTTTTTTTCTTTTTTGATCACTGATAAGATATTTGCAACAAACAAGCAGCAACAATCAAATTGGAAACCGTATCCGCAAAATGTCAAGGTTTGATTAACTTGAAGCGGGATACTTCGATGACTCAGGAAAACACGCCTAGCTCAGTCATGATATAGAAAATCAGAAGGAGCCACATATTCTGGAAGAAACCAGTGGATCGAAGTAAGTCCAAAGTTCCCAGAGCAGCGTGTTGGAACTGCGATAAGATGCACTTTATCAAAAACTGCACGTACCTTGATCACGTGTGCAATATATGCAAAGGTCATAAAGATGATTATTGCAATACTCCGAAATTAAAATTATTTATGTATAATAGAACTATGTTAAGTATGAAAAATATAATCAAAGACAAGTAACATCCATCAGAGCCAAACTAATAAACACAACATCACGTCGGAAGTTCATACAAGTAAAAATAAACGGTACTGCAATAAAACTTGAATACGACCCAACAACTGATATAAAATCATTTCGAAGCAGGTTTTCGGGCATGCAAACGACTTATATCGAAACAAAGAACACATCTGGTAATAAACTGCAATTAATTGGCCAAATATACTAAACTGCAATTAATTGGCCATTACATGCAACGTCAGATTTCAAGATAAAGGAACATGTTGCGTAAGCAAATGTGATAAGTTAAACGTATTCAGTGCAGACTTTATTGAACAGTTTGATATGTGGGATTTTCGAAATAGCCAATTTGGCAACATTGTGCAAGTCGACAGGACCCAAAAAATACAACACAGGCTTTTAGTTTAATCAATGTGGTTTGTGTAAAAAAGTCGAAGCGCAGTTAATATTAAAACAGAAAGCTAAACCTGTATTCAGATAAAAAAAAAGCCGGTTGTATATGCGATGCAGCCAGCAGTAAAAACGGAATTACATAATCTTGTTGCAATTGCGTATTAGCTCCTTTCACTCATTCGGAGTGGGCAACTTTGATGGTTGCCATGAGAAAAGCAAGTGGTAAAATAAGAATATGTGGAAATTTTTCTTCAGTGCCCAATGATGCGTTGGAGCAACATCAACATCCGTTACCAATTCCAGAAGATATACTATCACAGCTAGCTGGAGCAACAACGTAGAGTCGATTTATCGTTGATTCATTGGAAGCTTTTTATCAAGTTACTGTCGATGAACATGCTTGAATGAATTGTTGGGGATAAATACTATTATGGGATTGTTTAGTTCCACTAGGTAATCACCAGGGCTTAAACCAGCACCAACAATATTTCAATGTATTCGAGACAAGCTCATCGCAGGACTCTCTGGTGTTACGGGATATATTGACGATTTTTTCGTTTCGGGAAAATCGAAAGCAGAGCATAAGCGGAGCTTACTTAAGCTTTTTGAGCGAAATGAAGAATTTGGATTCTGCATTAATCTTGAAAAGTGCAATTTTGCAATATCCGAGGTAGAGCATCTTGGATGCTTAATAAATCATAACGGGATACGTCCTAGCCCACGACGTATAGAAGCAATTTCATTGATGCCGACGTTCACAAATATAACGAAGCCTAGTTCATTGCTTAGTTCAGCAAATTTTTACGGAATATTCATTAAATACATGTGGGATCTTCTTGAGCCATTGGATGAACTATTAAAAAAGGGATCTAAATGGAACTCTAATAGTGATTCTCAAAAGTCATTCCTGGCTTTTAAAAAGACATTATTGTCTGACATTGTTCTGACACACTTCAATCCTTGCTTTGACATTATTGTAGAGGCAAATGACTCAATGTAAGTATTAGGTGCCTGCCATTAGCATAAAATGCCAGATGGTACCTTGCGTCCTAGCAGTGACAAATCTCGATCACTTCTGGCTGATAAGAAGTCCTATAGCCAGATAGAAAAGGAAACTCTTGCTATCATTTTCGCCGAGAAGAAATTTCTCAAAATAATCTACGGGCGAAAATTCACTCTTCAAACGGATCATCAACCTCCAATAGAAATATTTGGAAGCAAGACCGGAAAACCCGTGCATACTTCATAGTGTCAATAAAGCACAACGGTGGGCGATCACATTACTGGTATATCATTTTAATATGGAGTACGTTGGTACAAAATCATTTAAATACGCAGATGTGTTATCTAGACTTATTACACAGACTAAGCGTAGAATAGAAGAAAATCAAGTCATAGCTTCTATTACTCCTAAAGCAGAAATTAATCAAGTGAGAAATAGCAATTTAAATGCACTTCCCATGACACACCGTATGCTATGCTACGAAATTAAGAAAGATATGATTTTGAACCAAGTTTTCGAACATATCGACAATAGCTGGACTATCGGCGGACATATAAATTTAATTTGTTAGTCGATGTACAAAAAGGAAAACTTGTTGATTGCACAACAAAACTTTCGGTTAGCTGCATTTTACGCCATTTTTGATCGTGCTCTCCCAAACTAATTTATCATGAGAATGAGTTTGGAGCAATGCTTAATAATTTAGGAAATCTTTCGATTTAAATACTAAAGTGTGACACGATATCGTGCACCATAAATACACAACGAAGCAGCACTCCCACCGGCAAAAGCAATACTATTGCATCCGGAAAAATACAAGATTGCACAGAAAAAATAGATTTAATGACTTAACTAGAAATATGCCGTCCTTTCAATTCACCTGTAGCCTCACGACTACATATGATCCCAAACCAAAGACCCAACGAATGGAGACCAGGAGGAGATTATTGACAGCTGCAACAATCTTCGACAAAAATCCGCTACCAAATTTACAGGATTTTACCATAAATCTATATAATAGCAAAATATTCTGAGAGACGAATTTGGTGAGAGCATGCAATCAGATGCCGGCAGCTCCAGAAGATATATAACAGCTATAACCACACCATTTGATTGGTCTTAATTTTACGTTCGCATATATCGGCGACATTTTAATACGAAGTAATTCAGTAAGGCAATCCGCACACGGGTCGTTGAGCTATCGTCGTAGATGCGATATTTCTACGCTTGGTCGTCACAACCTATGTAAATCAATGGGTGACCGCTAACGGAGCGTTAGGCACTCCGCACACGGGTCGTTAGCCATGCGATACGTGAGAGATGCGTTTGACACTTGTGAAGCTCGCGAGAAAACGAGTTTCGTCGTCCTCGTATCATGTCCACACACGGGTCGTCAAGAAAACGTCAGTATGCGTCGTCAAATCATACAATTCGTGGCATTTTTCCACCTCCCCCACGAATTGTACGTTGCCGTCATCCATCGCGCTCGCAAAAACGACTAGTCATTCGACTTGAGGCCTGCAATGCACAACGCTTGAGACGCACTCAACGTGAACCGACTACGCTGCTCACTCTTCACGATAGGCTAACGCTCCGTTAGCGGTCACCCATTGATTTACATAGGTTGTGACGACCAAGCGTAGAAATATCGCATCTACGACGATAGCTCAACGACCCGTGTGCGGATTGCCTTACTGAATTACTTCGTATTAAAATGTCGCCGATATATGCGAACGTAAAATTAAGACCAATCAAATGGTGTGGTTATAGCTGTTATATATCTACTTATCATGATACAAGGATGACGAAACTCGTTTTCTCGCGAGCTTCACAAGTGTCAAACGCATCTCTCACGTATCGCATGGCTAAAGACCAGTGTGCGGAGTGCCTAAGTGAACACAAAAAAAATCTTCTTCCTTTGTTTAAACGATTAGAAAAATATGGTATCAGCGTGAACCCGTCAAATTATATTTACGGTGTCAATGAACTTGATTTTTCAGGGTATAAAGCCTCTGGTAACAGAATCTCTACTTCTGCAGCAGAGTCAAAGCAAAAAAAGGCATTACTTACACCTGATAACAACTCAATATTGGTGTAATATTTACTATAAGTACTAGATAATAAATTCTTAGCTTCTGCTAACTTATTTATCATAGTTTGAAATGACCTCAGTCTAAATCACTTAAAATCTAAACTTGTATGTTCATAATTGAAAAATAATGAATAAAACGTGTTGACGCGAACGTGAACGTGATAACAATAAAAACCTTTAGCGTTTTCCGAAAATAAAAAATTTTGACTATCGTTTTTTACCCAAAATAGCCAAAACCAGTGCACCTTTATACGATTTGCTTAGACAAAAAAAAACCTCAAAACCTCATTTTTAAGAGGAATGATACGCAAGAAATATCTTTCAAAAATATCAAAATCAGCTTTCAGAACTACGTGTTTCCAGTAGGCGCTGTCTTTCGACAGCTCAATGCAGATCAATGGGAACCCATCAGTTTCTACTCAAAAAGATTGCAACCCTCCGAATGGAAATACTTCACGTTTGATAGAGAACTTTTGGCGATCTACCTTTCAATAAAACATTTCCGATATTTCATCAAGGAAGATGCTTTACAGTATACACATATAATGGACCTCTTATAAATGCTGTTAGCTCAAAAATTGAAAAGGCTTTGCGTCAAACCAACCGTTCACGTATTGTCTCTACTGGTGGCAGGTTGTAGCCCAAGAATTGCAAACTGATTAGTTTTTCTCCGAAGGACGGTCTAGTCACATATCAAAATGAATTGGATATGATAATAAAGAATGCAATGCGACACCTCCCACAGGTAGTCGAGTAGACAGTCAATGCTAAACGCAACGTAAACATTTTGCAATCAATCGAAGCAGGAGAAAAACCAAATGGTAATATGAAGACAATTGAAGAATGCAGACACTAGGTCAGCATTAAATTCACATTAAATGAAACTGATGTGTGGCTCATCCCTCCAGTCCGTGTTCAGATATAGATGAAAACACTGTCCGTTTGAAACAAGAATAAATTATGAGTTATTTGAAATTGCGTGATGCTGTTATTTTTAAAAGAGTCTTAAAAGACATAATAAGACTGGCGCAGTCGGGTAACCTACGAAATCGAAAAAGCATTCCCGAAGAATATTCGATAAACTGTTTTTAATCAACTGAAAATTAAAAACCACGAAGGATATTCGGGCGATAATAGCTAAATAGCAAAATCAAAGACAAGCACATTAAGCCTTCATAAATGCTTAAATCTCATGGTGAGGCTGCTAGGAGAACTTGTCTAATAAAATTTGAATAGTGATCAGTGAGAAAGTTATAAATTAAAATAAAGCAAAGTCAGTGAGTTGAAAGCAGAAATAATAAAAGTGAATGAAAAGTAGAAAAGAAAAATGACAGGAAATATATAATTTATTCAGGAAACTGAACAGTGAAAATTTAGAAATGGAGCAACAAATCGAAATGTTACAACAACAATTAGCAGAAAGGGAAAGGCAGCTACAAATGGCAGGCGAAGCCTTAGAAAGATTAACGGCACAGCAAGCGGCAAATCAGCATAATGTAGTGAAAACATACAACATATGAACGTTTTCACCGCAACAGGGTCGATTTTGATAAACGCATTTGTACGAAGCGTTGAGTACTACTTAGGATCAATCGAGAACGAGGAAACAAGGAAAGTCACAACGAGTGCAATATATTTTGAAAAAATCCAAGGCGAAGCCATAGGTGCAGTAATGGAAATTCCACATCCAAATAACTTGGAAGAAATAAAGCAGAATCTAAAACTACGATACAAGCCGGAGATGGAACCAGCAGACATTTATCGCCAAGTTGCCAATTTAAAAGCGAATTCTGTAAGTGAGCTTTGTTTAAAAATTCAAAATATTAAATTTAAGACAAGTGAAGTAATAACTTACTATAAGAATGAATCTCATATAGACTTAAGTAATGTCGAATCTCTTATGGTTAACACGGTTAAAAAAATTACTCAAGGTATATTATTGGGCAAAATTTTTTACACAAAATCAATATACGAAATAATAAAAATTATGCGTGAAAGATGATTTGAAGATAATTGTATTAGGCCTGAATTCAGAAAAATGGTGCAAGGATACAGAAAAAGTAACTATAATAATGCAAATCCTAACTATGATAATAAAAATCGAAACTATAGAAATAGTAACAGCCAGTGAGAACAAAACAGAAATGACACACACAAACGAGACGATACAAACAGACAAAATGATACATATAGAAATTACGATAAAAACAGATAAAACGATAAAAACAGAGATACTAATAGTAGACAATACAATTACCGAAACAAAAATACATCCGAACAAATAAAGAGACAAAATCCAAATTATAATAACACAAGCAAAAATGAATATTCAGGAAAATTTAGAGGTAATTACCCACAGGCTCAATTTCGCCAAGATTCTGGTACAAGTAGGCAACAAGCACCACAGCCTATGGAAGTTGATAATATTCAGGAAAATAACCATACTTACAAGAAAAAAGTTATTATGTGAAATATAATCGAAAGGAAAATCAACCCAAAACATTTGAACAAGATTTAGCTTATGCAAACATAGAAAATAACTCGAACGAAACGAGTCAGTTTTTTTACAACTAGCTTCAAACGAGTTACCACTTATAGAAATAACAATAGACAATAAGATATTCGTTGCTTTGATTGATACAGGGTCTTCGTTTAGTATCATAAATGATCAAATCAATTGTTTCAAGAAAATTAAAATCAAACCATTATGTTTCACTACAATTACTAGTAAAGACGTAATAGTATTTGAAGTGCATACAAATGCACCACTTGAATTTAAGCCTCCACGAGGTGCCAAAGTCCGATGGAATGTTAGAAATCTGCCAAATCGAAGATATGATTTCATAATAGGCATAGACCTTTTGCATAAACTATACATATACTAAGATAAATATTGAAGAAAAAACCATTACTATGAACGGTCAGAAAACTAAGTTTCTTACTCATCCCTATCCTATACACGAAATATGTGCACTAGAAACAGTAGAAGATGATTACATAAAACAGTTACAATTAGACCATATAAATAAAGAAGAAAGCAAGGAATTAACGAAATTAATAAGGAAATGTGAAAGCATATTCTATAAGGAGGGGGATAAGCTTAGCAGCACCTCAACAATATTTACCAAAGTATGTAGAGATAGTGAAAAATTCTATCATCAAAATGGAAGATCAGGGGATAATCAAAAAAAGTAACTCAATATATTCAAGTCCACTAATAGTGGTTCCTAAGAAAATTGATAATTCTGGGAAAAAGAAGTATGGTATAGTTATTGATTATCGGTGATTAAATGAAGTAACGATGGGCGATAAGTTTTCGTTACCGAATATCGACTCAATCAGTGGCGGCTCGTAACCTTATTTTATGGAGGTTCACAAAAAGAAAACACATTTATTGGGCACATGAATATTTACCTTGCACTTTTCTTAAGAGTTGCATCTGTTTTAGTTAATTTGCCGAAACATAGCAAAACTGCTTTAGAATGAGTTTTAAAAAAAATATTATAAAAAACATAACAGCTTCCAAAATTTTTCAAAAGACGATTTAAAAATCCTTGAACAGTGATATTTTGACGAGACATTTAAGAGATTTGAAACTTATATTTACAGTGAACATTGTATTTTCATCAGTGAGTTTTCATGGTGAGTCTTTACCATGATGGGCTTATCATTGTTACAGCAAAATGGATGCACCGATATCAATAAATTTTATTAAAATTTACAATCAGTCCTAGATACACATAATCCCAGAATTTATAAAAAAAAATGGTAAAGCCCTTCTTTTATAAAAATTATCATATATCCACACACAAACCTTCGGTGCTTTAGACTTAATTAAGTGCTCTGACTATTTTTGCACAATCAAACCTGCCAATACATTCAAATGTATATAGTTTTATAGCTCTAACCCTAGTAAAAGGCCAGGAACAGGCGACAAAAGAAATTAAACTCCCAAATCATTTCCAAGCATATACTTTCTTCTAAGACTAATCTTCTAAAATACTGAATATATTTTACTAGTATTTCACAGCAAACATTTCACAAAATTTATTTCTACCTACCACGAATTAAATTCCAAATGTGTCTTGAAATTATAGAGACACAAATAGAGGCAATAGTAAAATTAACGCAATAGTTATTATAATATTGCGCTACCAAGCATAAACGCTCTATCTGCATTTTTCTTATTTTTGAGTTAACACCGGATTCAAAACTTACATACTCTATTACATCATTCTATAAAATTTCTTTGTGGAAGTATTTTAAATTTAATATTGAAAAATGTACTCTCCATATACCTCCAGTACAAATTAAAACACAAATCTTTGAATATCTCGAAAGTACTAAAATGTAGATAGAACCGTTATGCTTCGAAGGGTAGAATAATCCACATACCTAATTGTATACTATATGTAAAACGCTCGAAACGGCAGCACGAGTCAGCGAATGGAACTGACCACCGACAACAATGTCTAAATGCATCAAATTGTTTGTCGATCGCACATTCTGAGTGTGAACCCCCTGCTAGTACTGAGACGAGCTAAATGGATGCACCCCTCGCTTCCTCGCATGCTCCTCTAGCCCCCTAATTCTAGCCACACAATCGCACGTGCGATCGCTAGTACAGAAGACAGTAGAGATAAGCAGATATGAAAATTGTATGGCTTGTACGTAGGAATAGAAAGTTTCTGGAATAAAAGATATGAAAATGATCGGCAGGTAACATAACTGCCATAACAAGTTAGATATTGTCCAATGTAGTTCAATGTACTTGTTCAATATGTATAGATATATTAATTTTGGATCATTGATATCTTTGAGGGGGTTCACGTACGAAAGTGCACATTAGGACGAGCCGCCACTGGACTCAATACTTGATAAACTAGGCAGGGCACAATACTTTCTCACGATAGCCCTGGCCAAAGGTTATTATCAAATTCTGATAAAAAAAGAAGACAGGCATAAAACAGCTTTCCTTACCCCTTACGGTTTATACGAGTTCATTAGAATGCCATTCGGACTCAGAAACGCCCCGGCAACCTTTCAGAGGTTGATGAATGACATTCTTCGCGATTTTATCAACAAAACATGTGTCGTGTACTTGGATGATGTACTTATATTTAGCACTTCATTGCAGGAGCACATAAAATCCTTAACGGAAATTTTCGAGGTACTTAAATCACATGGATTGAAAGTTCAAATTGATAAATGCTCCTTTATGAAAAAAGAAACGGGATTTCTGGGGCACGTCGTAACAAAAGATGGATTGTTACCCAACCCTGATAAAATTAGCGTTATACAAAATTTAAAGTTACCAAAAACAGAAAAAGAAATATCGAATTTTTTTGGACTCACGGGTTTCTACAGGAAATTTATTAGGGACTACTCGAAAGTAGCCCAACCTATCATAAAATACCTTCAAAAGGACGTTAAAATAAACATAAAATATCCAAATTTCATCGAGGCATTCAAGAAGCTCAAATTTCTTATTAGTTCACCACCTATCTTACGATTTCCAAATTTTCACAAACAATTCCATTTGACAACAGATGCGTCTAACTATGCAGTTGGCGCAGTCCTCTCGCAAGAAGGACATCCTATCTGTTTTGCATCCAGAACGCTTAGAAAGCATGAAAAAAACTACTCAGCTACAGATAAGGAGTTTTTGGCCATAATGTGGGCAGTGAACTACTTTCGACCCTACCTGTATGATAATAAATTTAAAATTTATACCGATTACCAGCCTATTAAATATTTAAATGCAAAATACAAAGGTAAAGATTTTTCACCACGACATCAACGTTGGCACCTGAAGCCTGGAGAATACCGGTTTGAAATTGAATATCTCAAAGGCAAGGACAATCAAGTTGCCCATTTTTTAAGTAGGATTAACCAAACCGTAGAAATTCCTGAAAAATCAAGTAGATCAGTAATGTGATGTATTTTTTTAGGTAATCATAGTAGTTCATGAATTGTTAATTGTTTATTTTCAATTTTTATTTTCAATTGTTTATTTTCAATGTGGACGGGTTGACTTAATGGCAACGTAAATGGATATTTTGAAGGGAGTGAGAGCAGTTGCGTGTGTGTTGGACGGAGCACGGTTCGAGTGGCGAGTAATCGCTGCTGTGTGTGTGTCCCGCCCTGGTTCGACGAACTGTTGCTCGGAGTTCTCCCTAACGACCGGTTCAGTTGGGTGTGGCGAGAGATCGCTACTGTGTGTGTGACTCGTCTTGGTTTCGCCAACTGTTAATTGGAAGTGTATTAAGAATTTTGTATTGGATTGAGCCACGTCCACTGCGCTGTACCTATTTCAAAGTTAACAAGACTTAGAATTGTTTTTCATTCCAGGTTGTGAAGGCTTCTTGGTGCTGAGCAGTTTCGGTTCGCGCAGAGGTAATTTAAAAAAGAAAAAAAAACGGCCTTACAACAACAGAAGTGGGATACGAAACCGAACGTTTGCTTTAGTACACCGAGTGGGCTTCACAACCTTTTTTTTTTGCTTTGAAAAAGAAATGTTATGCCGTGGTGAAATGTATACCAGCACGTGGTGAAATGTGTACATTGCTGATAGCGATTGTGGATAAAATTATCACTTATAATAGAAAGTGTTATTTCAACACGAGTAATGTGTTGAAAATTACTGGAATTCGTTAACGTTACGAATGGAATTCGTTAAAGTAGTAAGCAGAACCAAATTTTTGGTTTGTTTATTTTTAAAGCAGATTTCGTGCGTTGAAAGAAATTTGTAAAGACACCAGACAATAAATCAAATATCCGGTCACTGTATTTTGTTATTTTGGTTAACATATTGATCATTTTAACAAAAAAAAAAAAAAACAAAAATATAGTTATGTATCCTTATTTTATTGCGAAACGCAGGGAAAATTGTTTGAAAATGGGGAAAACGAGCAGAGAGCGAACGTATCAATCAAATCGTTATAGGCGAAGCCATGAAAAACGAGGCCATAGCGAACGAAGTGACAGTCGACGAAGACATTGGACTTCGGATTCAGGACGAAGAAGGGAATCGAAACGGACTCGAAGAACTAGTTCAAGTGAATTATCGTCTCTAAGCAGAAATAGTCATCGACTGTGCGTAAGTCCAAGAAGCAATACGGAATCGATTAATAAGCTGACCGAGGCAATCACAATTTTGGTGGAGAAAACGACTCCAAGGAATTCATCTGTGTTATTGAGAGGTGACACCATTCCAGTTTTTAATCCGGATGATATAAATCAATCTTCTAAGCAATGGTGTGCTAAAGTGGATGAGTAGCAGACTTTATGCCAGTGGACGGATCAACAAACGGCGTACTTCGCCTTGTCTAAATTGCAAGGGTTGGCCGAAACTTGGTACAAGGGTTTGCGCTCTATCAATTTTTCGTGGGAGCAATGGAAACATATGATCCAGGATGCCTTTCCAACAAGAAGAGAATTTTACGATTTGCTGTTAGAAATGATGAAACGTAAAAAAAAGATAGAGGAATCATACGCGAAATATTATCATGAGAAGTAAGCGTTGCTAAATGCATGTCGGATTAGTGGAGCAGACGCTGTATCTTGTATAATTGGCGGTCTAGAAGACACTGCGGTTAAAATCGGTGCTAAATCAGGGCGACACGAAACTCCCGAATCGCTTTTTGCCTTTTTAAGTTCCATGAATGATATAACATTTGGTTCAAAGCCACATGGAGCTTATCAACAGCGGATGAGTTCAACAAAAAAATTCGAAAGCAGGCGTACACATTTTGCTAATCAACCGGGTGTAGCATCCGTTTGTTTTAAGTGTGGTTTGAAGGGACATTTCGCAGGTAGCTGCCAGGCTAGACCTACAGACGATCGCTGTAAACATTGCCATAGTAGATTTCATAAAGATTCGCACTGTCCGAAAAAAGAAATCGAAAAGAAAAAGGTTGTTGCAATGCTAGAAATTTCAAACTCAGACAGCAAAAATTCAAAGTATCACAAGGAAGTGCATATTAATGATAGGGAATGTTAAGCATATGTTGATTTTGGAAGTTCATGTACTTTGCTTAAGCAAAGTGAAGCGAATCGACTAGGTTTGGTTATTGATTTCAGTGATCAAACAAAATTATATGGTTATGGTCAAGGAGTTACTTCGAGTATTGGATCAGCTACAATCAAGTTGAAGGTCGATGAAGTTGAAGCAATAATAAAAACTTTGGTTGTCCACGATGAGGAGCAGAATGTGCCAGTTCTTGTCGGAAGAACATTTACTGAGCTGCCGAACGTGCTGGTTGTAAAAGATGACAACAGATTGCTGTTTTTGGAATAAGAACAATTCTTTCCAAACTTTGAAATTACACCTGATTTGAAACAAATCGTTTTGCGCACGGCAGCTGAAACTTTGATCCCCAAAAATCAAATTAGGCTGGTGAAAACAAAACCAATGAATGAATATACTGGTGCCATTTACATTGAGAGTAGCATCCGCCCAGACGAGGGCCGGGAAACTTGTCTTCCTCAAATGGTAACGGAAATTGATGCAAACTCATGGGCACTAATACCAGTTGTAAATTTATAAGTGAATGATATAATCCTGAAGAAAAATCGGGTTTTAGCTAGAGGTTGGTGTTGCGACAAGGAAACATCGGAACCCGAAGAGATAATGAATGTAATCGAAAAGGAATTCACCGACATAAATTTCGATGATGTAACAGTCGGCGATGTAGATGAACAAATTAAGTTTGAATTGTTCTCTATTCTCTCGGAATACCGAGATTGCATCTCACAAACTACATGTGAACTAGGATGTGCTAAATCCGCGGAAATAAAAATTAATCTACTGACGGATCAACCATTTTTTTGTCGCCCCTATAAAATGGCGAGGGTAGAACAAGATGCCGTAAAAAAATATTGTTACCGAACTGCTAGAAAGTAACATTATCAGGGAATCAAATTCTGAATATGCTTCTCCTGTGGTTCTAGTCAAAAAGAAAAACGGAGAACAACGAATGTGCGTCGATTTCCGAAAGTTGAATGCACATACGATTCGAGATAATTACCCGCTGCCTCGAATCGACGATCAAATAGACCGACTACAGAATGGTATATATTTCACAACGTTAGATTTGAAGTCAGGGTATTACCAAATTCCTGTAGAAGAATCTTCTAAGCGATTCACGGCTTTTGTTACTCCATCGGGTCAATTTGAATATAATAGAATGCCTTTTGGTCTGACTAATGCTCCAAGGGTATTCCAACGATTTATGAATCGAATCATTGTACCAATCGATGATATAGCCGTTGTTTATCTGGATGATGTCATGTTGCAATCGAAAACATTACCAGATGCACTCAAAGCAATTCGTCGGACGTTAGATATTTTTCAAAGGGAAGGCGTCACGTTGAACCTTAAAAAGTGTTCTTTTCTTATGACAAAGGTAACATACTTAGGCTTTTAAGTGAGTGATGGAAAAATACAACCTGGAAAAAATAAGATTGTTGCCGTCGAAAAGTTCCCATCCCCATCATCAGCTCACCAGATAAGACAATTCCTTGGACTGACCGGATATTTCCGCCAGTTTGTGCGTAACTATGCTATAATATCTAAACCTCTGACCGCTTTGACAAAGAAGACTGTAGAATGGAAGTGGACTGACAAAGAAGAACAAGCTTTCAAAAAAAAAACTTAAAGACAGTCTTATCAATCGACCAACACTCGCCTTGTTTGATAATTCTGCCACCACTGAAGTGCATACGGATGCGAGTTCATTAGGTTTGGCTGGGATTTTACTTCAAGTACAAAACGATAACAGATTACATCCAGTCGCATATTACAGTAGACAAACGAAAGATTCAGAAAATAAATTTCACTCTTACGAGTTAGAAACTCTGGCAGTAGTTGAGACCTTGAAGAAATTTCGTTCTTATCTACTCGGGATGAAATTCGTTGTCATCACCGATTGCAACGCGTTAAAAGCATCCAATGGAAAGAAACATCTAATACCCAGAATAGCACGTTCGTGGTTACAGCTGCAAGAATTCACGTTCGATGTGAAGTATCGCCCAGGCGACCGAATGAAGCATGTTGATGCTCTGAGTCGCAATCCAATAGAGGAAGATCAGATTATCATGCAAATTACCGAAGCAGATTGGGTGCTGGCTGGACAACTGACTGATCAGCGAAGTGCAGAAGTCAGGAAGATTCTCTCTCAATCACCGAAGACCGAGTATGAGAAACAAATATTTAAGAACTACGCGCTAAGGGACGGACGTGTTTACTGAATAACAGCTCGCGGTATTCAATGAGTCGTTCCACGGGGTATGAGACAAAAAGTAGTGAAAGCAGCTCACGATGAAATGGGGCACTTCGCGTTGGAGAAGACTCTGTTCAGACTCTGTGAACATTACTGGTTTCCAAGAATGCGTGAATACATCGAGAAATATATTGCTTGTTGCATTAGGTGTCTCTACAACAAGAGAAAAGCCGGGAAGAAAGAAGGATTTTTACACTCAATCCCGAAAGATCCCGAACCCATGAAAGTGGTTCACATCGATCATCTGGGCCCATTCCCGAAAAGCAGACATAATAATACATATATTATTGCAGCGATTGATGCTTTTACAAAATTTGCGTCACTTAAGGCTGTGAAATCTACTAAAACAAAATATGTCATAGAATATTTCCAAGATTTATTTTCTGTACTTGGAGCCCCAAAATCAATAATATCCGATCATGGAAGTGCTTTTACGTCCAAAGCTTTTAAAAGTTTCTGCGATCAAAATAATATACAGCACATTAAGAATGCTGTGGCAACACCAAGAGCAAATGGCCAAGTCGAACGACTTAACATAAGTATTTTATCAGCCTTGATGACAACTACATTGGAAGAAGAACGATGGGATGAACAAATACGGAATGTCCAATTCTCTCTAAATAATATAATCAACAAAAGTACAGGCAAGACACCGAGCGAACTATTGTTAGGCTACAGACCAAGAGGTGGAAGTGATTTAATACTGACAGACGAAATAGGTAAAACTTCAAGTGTGATTGAAAATATATTAGCAGAAAGACAAAAAGCTGTAGAGAAGATAGTCGAGGCTCAAAAGAAGCAGAAGAAATATTTCGATAAAACCCGAAAACGACCACGAAAGTATAAGGAAGGCGATATTGTTTTGATTGAAAAGATCGAAGCAGCTCCTAATTTGAGTAGGAAACTATTATCACCATTTAGTGGGCCAATGATAGTTAAATCAGTTTTGCCCAATGATCGATATGCTGTTGGTGATATGGAAGGGACACATCGTACATCAAAGAAGAACAGCTATGAACGAATTATAGCAGTAGATCGAATGCGACCATAGTGTAGGTCGGGTGGCTTGTCTGAAGAAACAGATAGTGATAGTGGAGACGATGGAGTAATTTTAACCGATCCAGATGAAGAAACTTCAGAGACCATCTAACTCGGGACGAGTTGAAAACCAGGATGGCCGATTGTGATGTATTTTTTTAGGTAATCATAGTAGTTCATGAATTGTTAATTGTTTATTTTCAATTTTTATTTTCAATTGTTTATTTTCAATGTGGACGGGTTGACTTAATGGCAACGTAAATGGATATTTTGAAGGGAGTGAGAGCAGTTGCGTGTGTGTTGGACGGAGCACGGTTCGAGTGGCGAGTAATCGCTGCTGTGTGTGTGTCCCGCCCTGGTTCGACGAACTGTTGCTCGGAGTTCTCCCTAACGACCGGTTCAGTTGGGTGTGGCGAGAGATCGCTACTGTGTGTGTGACTCGTCTTGGTTTCGCCAACTGTTAATTGGAAGTGTATTAAGAATTTTGTATTGGATTGAGCCACGTCCACTGCGCTGTACCTATTTCAAAGTTAACAAGACTTAGAATTGTTTTTCATTCCAGGTTGTGAAGGCTTCTTGGTGCTGAGCAGTTTCGGTTCGCGCAGAGGTAATTTAGAAAAGAAAAAAAAACGGCCTTACAGTAAGCAGAACTAATTCATATTCTGAAATTCCCGGTCTTTTTAACATGGAAAATAACAACGATGATGTGACAATGGCAACTGTCTATTCAGCAAACGAAGAATTACTAGATCACATACCGATAAAAGAAGAAATAGTCAATAAATATAAAACTCAACTGGTTCTAACGAACAACAAAATCAAAGAGATAGAAACTATTCACAACAAGAGAATCATTTATATTGCCGATTATGATTTTAACAATATAGCTGACATATTAAGAAGATACATCAGAGAAGGGAAAGTTGGTATTTATGCAGAACTATCAGACCACCAGTATAACATCTTTCAAAAAAAAATCAGAGAAATGTTTTCAAATGACAATCAACTTAAGTTCGTAAAATGTTCCTTTAGAGCAGAAGATATTAAAACCGAAGTAGAGGCTGTAAAACAAATTTCCCTTTATCATGTAAAAGAAAGCTTACACTCAGGTGTTTAAGAGACTTTTAGCGCAATAAAAAACAAAATTTAGTATCCTAAATTATTGGAATTAATACACATAGTAATAAGTCAATGTGAAGTTTGTCAAGAAATAAAATATGACAGGAAAACAATTAAACCCAAATTTCAAAATAGTGAGACTCCAGTAGATGTCAATGAGATCATGTATATAGATGTTTATATTATAATGAGGTATAGTTTCCTCACGGTAATTGATAGGTTCTCAAAATTCGCAACAATTTACTACCTACCGGATAAGAATCACATAACTATTATTGAAAAATTGGAGGAACCTTTCGCACGAGTAGGCGAACCAAACAAAATTATCGCAGGAAATGAATGTAATGGAGTTTTAATTAAAGAATTTCTACAAAAAACAAAATGTTGAACTACATTTGACAAAGCCACACAGCCATACTGGATTAGCTGATATCGAAAGATTCCATGAGACGTTGGTCGAAAAATTTAGAATTATTTACCAACAAAAGAAAGAGTTATCGCCTCGAAAAATTATTCAACAAGCAGCTCGAAACTATAATGTGAGATTTCACTCTATATTTAAGTGCACACCAATAGAAATTCAGGACCATAAGGTGGATTTCGAAAAGGTAAGAAGAAATTTAGAAGATGCAAAAGGAAAGTGGTTAAATTCAGCAAACAAGAAAATAGAAGAATATATAGAAACAAGAACAACCGGTTTCATCAAAAATTATAAGGCTAAAAGACAAAAATATCTGCCTAAATTTAGGAAATCCAAACTAATCAATGTATATCCAGCAAATATTAGAAGAAATAACAAATTCGCAACGTATGATAACGAGGAGCAAAAGTACATCATTAAAGAAGAACAGAAAGAAATTATCGAAAAAGCATTAAGGGGTGGCCCTAACGACGAAATCATAACTACAAAGTTTAACGTAAACATCACCAGAGAAGATTTAAAAACACTAGAGAAAGATCAATGGCTTAATGATAACATAATCAATTTTTACATGAAACTGTTGACGGAACGTTATCGAAATTCTTCAGACCTTCCAAAAGTGTATGCAATGGATACGTTTTTCATACTCAGACTTTTACAATCAGGATATAAAGCAGTTCGCAGAGGGACGCGGCACATAAATATTTTTTCAAAAGAAGTCATACTTGTCACTATACATGTTAATAATAACCACTGGTGTATGTCAGTAATCGACTTAAGAGTCAAAACCATCAAATATTATGACTCATGGGGCAACAATAATACGGAAGTCTTCAACGCATTAGAAGATTATTTCAAGCAAGAATCACTGGACAAGCAGAACATTCCTCTTACAATGCAATTCATTAAAGAAAATGTTACAGATACACCATGCCAAACTAATGGAAGCGACTGTGGAGTCTTTAGCTGTATGGTAGCAGAGTTTATTTCCCGAAACAAAAAACCAACTTTTTTCCAAGATAATATGCTATATTTTCGTCAAAAATTGATATTGAATTATCCAAGGTAAATTACTTTCTTAAAATTTCAGGTCTGCATGAAAATCAACTTTCTAATAATAATATTGGTGAATCCAGCTAAAGGACTTTTAAATATATATGAAATAACTGAGCAAACAGGATTTGTTGCGCTTCAAATGAACAAAGTAAACATAGTTAGCAAAACATCCTTGGTTATCCACGCAATTAACACATCTGAAATTCTAAACGTATTAGACGAATCCTCAACGAATATAACTAATTTGGAAGGAAAACACAAAGAACTACTTTTAACAGAACTAATTCACTTAAAGAATAAAGTTAACACAATTATCCCTAAAACAAGAAGAGAAAAAAGAGGCTTAGTTAATTTAGCAGGAAATTTAAAAAATTGGCTATTTGGAACAATGGACGAACAGGACCGACAGGACATTGAACAACATTTTAAGACTACAGACGCAAACAACCACAAGACAATTACAGCTATAAATCAGCAAATAATCATAAACCAGACATTTAACGAAAGTCTTTAACAGTTAAAAAATATCTTGCACGTGGATCGAAATTTTTTTCTAATAATATAAATAGTATATCAAATAATAACCTTTATTATGATCATTTATTTAAAGTTTAAATATTGAAAAACAGAATAGAGTACATACAAGAAAATATTGCATCAGCCAAACAAAGCATCTTGCATCCAAATATCCTCTCAGATGAAGAAATAAGTAGATTCAATATTGATTTGATCAAAATGCAAAATATAAAATTAGGCTTAATTAAATTCAAAAATAATCTTTTGATATTTGCGATAAAAATTCCAACCAAATTGATTACTGTACATTACTGTACATACTGTACATACAGATTCTCCCGATCCCAAATAAAAATGGAAAAAAGATTGATCACGCTATAGAAAATATCTTTATCTTTAGTGACGTTACATACAAATATGAAGAAGCCAAAACATTAAACGAGCTAACTAGAAGCAAACATTGTATATATTATCATAATTGTAAGTTAATTCAAAATAATAGCACGGAAATTATAAGAATCGATGAAAAAACAACAATCGTAAAAAATGGAAACAAAATGGGGATTAATCAAACCTGTGACGAACGAAAATTTTTAATTGAAAAAAATGCACTAATACATTTTAATAATTGTGAAATTAAAATCATGGATCATTACTTTTCAAATGTAAAAGAAACATTCAACGAACGATTCTATTATCAATCGGATACATTTGCTCAAAATTTTACTGACAAAGTAACTTTAGAGGACATTATTATTAGGAACACGAAAAACATAAATCAAATAGAAGAGTTATAGCTTAAGCAAAAGATATCATACAGATTTAATATAAGTTTTGTAATAATAACAGTAATAATAATAATAATTTTGATACATGTAACAATAACTTACATAAAAATAACAAAAGATTGTTAAATAAAAATAGATCATCGGATTCAGGAGAATCCTAACCAGAAGGGGGGAGAAGTCACATATCAAAATGAATTGGATATGATAATAAAGAATGCAATGCGACACCTACCACAGGTAGTCGAGTAGACAGTCAGAATGCTAAACGCAACGTTAACATTTTGCAATCAAGCGAAGCATGAGAAAAACCAAATGGTAATATGAAGACAATTGAAGAATGCAGACACTAGGTCAGCATTAAATTCACATTAAATGAAACTGATGTGTGGCTCATCCCTCCAGTCCGTGTTCAGATATAGACGAAAACACTGTCCGTTTGAAACAAGAATAAATTGTGAGTTGTTATTTGAAATTGCGTGATGTTGTTTTTTTTTAAAGAGTCTGAAAAGACATAATAAGACTGTCTTTCCCTGGAATTCCTATCAGCGCCGTGTTAAGTCGCAGTTTGTGTTTTGTGTTTGTCTAATGTAAAGTGCTATTATTAATCGAGTAAATGTTGACTGATGCCGGCTAGTCAAGAAACCAGGACTATTTTCTGCGAGAAGCAGAAAAAACCGGAGGAGAAAAAACTTACATATTTCGCAGTAAAAGCACCTACAGTGCCGAGAAAAAGTGATGCAAAAAGATGAAAATATACAAAATTTCGGCTTTGATAGCTTATTTGCGAGTTCTCGAAAGTAATATCGGCAAAATTGATATTTTGGAGTATGGTCCTATGTGCCATAGGTAAAATTTCTTCACCATTTTCCTAAGAACCGTTTCCTGAAAGATTGTTTACGCTTCCAGATTAACCTCTAGCTTAAAACATACCGAGAAAAAGTGATGCAATAACTGCATTTCATTGAAAATATGTCATTTTATCAGCGATTGCAGTCCATTGCTAGTTGTTTTCATCATTGAAAATCAATTTTAGAGACGATTGGAGGAAAACATTCGTAAAAGAAAGTAATTTTTGAATCCTCAGGTTTAGGTTTTCATTAATACTACTATTTAACCAATTTCTAGTCGATCAACATGAGAAAAGAGACTTCTTTAGATGAAAGAAAAATTATTTTTCGGCTTCATAACCAAACCGTTCCATACAAGGAAATTGCATCCATCGTTAATAGACCCATTTCCACTGTTTGGAGAATAATAGACAGGTTCTGCAAAAATAAAAGCTTAGAAAATAAAAAGCGCTCAGGGAGGAAGAAAATATTATCAGGACGTGATATGCGAATAATCGAACGAGAAGTCAAGAAATATCCTTTTATATCAAAGCAACACTAAAATCTATTTATAAAAAAGATGTTAGCGTTCATACAGTCAGAAATCATTTAAGGAAATTGGGTTTTGTGTGCTGTATTCTACGAAAGGAATTCTTCGTTAGCGACATGAACCGTGAAAAAAAATTAAATTTCGCTAAAAAACATTTATATAAGGATGTCGAATTTTGAAAACACGTTTTATTCACGGATGAAAGCAAGTTTAATATGTTTTCTCACGATGGACGAGCAAAAGTGCGCAGAAAGCCTCTTACGGAGCTAGATACGAAAAATATGATAAGAACTGTGAAGCATGGTGGTGGTTCTATTTTAGTATGGGGATGTATGGCTTTCAATGGAGTTGGAGAACTTCATATAATAGAAGAAAAAACGATGGATCACAAAGTCTACATCCAGATTTTAAAGGATCGGCTAGCAGCTAGCGTTCAAAAGTTAAATTTGGTAACAAACTACATAATCATGCAAGACAATGATCCTAAGCATACCGCCCACCAAACTCGAATGCGGATACTTTATAATATTTCAAATTGCTTGAAATGGCCCCCATAATCACCAGATTTCAATCCAATTGAGCATGTTTGGGAAAAACTGTCGCATCGACTTGCAACACATAACATTCGCAGCAAATCCGCACTTAAGGATATAATAAAAGAAGAGTGGGACAAGATCACTCAAGAATAATGCGCTAGGTTGGTTTCATCTATGCCAAGAAGGCTTCAAGCTATCATAGATCGAAAAAGAAATCCTACCAAATATTCAGAACCATTGATTGCTATCAGTTACCCAATACAGTTTGGTAGAATATGATCGAGGTTTAATTTTTGCATCACTTTTTCTCGGTAGCCAAAAGTGAACTGATTTACTTTTTATTTTTTTTCTTATAGAAAAGTTATTTTTATTTTGATTTTTTTTATATCTAATCACTGTTTAGAAATGTATTAATAGCAAGAAAAAAACCAATGGACTTTTTATTCACTACCTTTAAAAATATGAAAAGGTTAAACCAAAGAATTTCTTAAATATGAGCTTTTGCAACACTTTTTCTCGGCACTGTATGTAAGTTTCCTTTTTTCAATTCAATAAATGTATTTTACAGCAATTCATCGGTATTTAGGAGTAATTCATTTTCAAAATCGACAGGCTATAGGCCCAGTGTCCGTTGGCTCCATGAAGAAAAATATTGCAGGTTGAATTAAGTGAAAAAGTAAAATCAGATTCAATAGATTTTTTTGGAATTTATTCGACTACGATATAGCTATGTACGGTTGTGAAATTCGGAGACAAAGCAGCAAGAACAACTACGTGTATGCAGAAGTCATGTGCTTGCATGCTTAAATGATATGTAAGCGTTTGTAATTGTTTTGTGAATTTTTACGGAGAATCAACGGATAGCAACGGTTTTTTTAGTTTGAATTATTGTTTGAAAATTTTCAAAAATGGAACAAGATATCGTACGAATTGAAAAATTACAAGATGCTGTACAATTTAAATTTCAAGGTGCGTGTTGCATTACAAACAAAGGAAATTTTCACAGTGGTCTCTTGTGATGAAGCGAGATCAGCAGCAGTGAAAGGTGTAGAAATTACGGCTGCAAATACGGCGATTGCGAATTGGAATAAATAAGACGCAAAGGCACAACATATTATCGTATCATCATAGGCCCAAAAAGCAATTTCACATGTGATCGATTGTGCAGATTCTAGCGCGATTGATTTCAATTTATGATCAAACGAACGATCAGTAAATCGTAGTTACAGGGTACAAAGGAACCGGCTGATGATATGGCAGCATACATTTCAGAAATAGATTTGTTGGTTCATCGAATGAAAAGTGCGGCCACTGACTTTTGCTTTCAAACAAAAGCCAGAAAAGGCCACACCTCGTCAACTTAGGCATTTAAGTTACATGAGCGAGTTCACTTCTGACATTCGGCATGTCTCTGGTTGCAACAACGTTGTTGCTAACGCACTCTCTCGACTAGAAGAAATCATTCTTCCCAGTACTCTCGACTTTGCCGCAATCGCTTCGTCCCAAGCATCGGACATAGAGTTTCAGAAGATTTTAAAGGGTTCTTAATTTGTTTTAAAGAAACAACCAATCTTTGGCACCAAGTCGACATTTTTTGTTAAGTGTCTGGCCCAATCATACGACCTTACATTCCTCACACGTTCAGGAAACAGGTGTGCAACTCAGAATATAATACCGCTCACCCTGGTATTCGTGGTACAAGAAAGCACATTGTAACCAAATTCTTCTGGCCTTCGATGAACAAAGACATTGCCACTTGGGCCCAAGAATGTTTATCTTGTCAAAAATGCAAGATAACCAGACATGTGAGCTAACCTGTATACATACTGTCATACACATACGGTCTCACCATAATCGACCATTTCACACGTTGGCCTGAAGCAATTCCTTTAGCCAGCATTACTGCCAATGACTGTGCTACCGCTTTACCAAGCACCTGGATTGGTAGATTTGGAGTTCCCCAATACATTGTCACCGACCAGGGCAGACAATTCGGGTCAGCGCTCCATGCTGAGCTTGGTCGGCTATTGGCCTTCGAACGCAATCGTACCACAGCGTACCACCCTCAGGCCAACGGTTTCATAGAAAGATGGCATCGTACACTTAAATCGGCAATCATGGCTCACAACGATGTTTCTTGTACTAGAACACTTCCCATAATTCTTCTCGGATTACGATCTCTAATCCGAGAAGAATTCACAGCATCACCGGCACAACTCCTATACGGAGAAAACCTGCGTCTTCCTTGTGATTTTCTTCAAGAAAATCCTAGGAAGATTAATTAAACCGACTTTGCTTCCGAACTAACGGCTCCAATGGCAAAACTTTGGCCGGTTGATGCTAAACATCACCACTCATGTTCGTCCATCACTCATTCCACCGTACGACGGTGACTACATTTTGACTCACGATGGTGCGCTTATGTTAAGAAGCACCAGCTACTTAGCATATTCCTGAGACCGTAGAGCAAGTCGTTATAGCTTTTACAATTAACGATTGCAGTAAAAAAAAATTACTTTTAGTGTGAAATTTACAACATAGTGAAAATTTTTATGTGTTAGGTACAGATTTGAAAAAAAAACACACACACACACACACATGGGAAACAGCTTCAATACAATATTCACACATCCGCCATCGGTAGCGCTAGCCACTAGCCCCAAGACCCGGCCATCGACCGTCTCGGCAACACTACTGGCGACTGCCTCAGCCCCGAGAGCTGGCCATCGTCCATCTCGGCACGTGCTGAATACGGGTCCCGAGAGCTGGCCATCGTCCATCTCGGTCCCATACAGGCAGTCGCCATGATCATTTTTAGCAACCGCAGCCGATGGCGGCAGCCACTAGCCCCGAGATCTGGTTATTGGCCATCTTGGCAGCGCTGCTGGCGACTGCCTAAGCCCCGAGAGCTGGCCATTGTCCCTCTCGGTCCCGTAAAGGCAGTTGTCAAGGCTAAGAAACCACGCTACTCAGCCTCCTCGACCTCAGCGTCATACTGAATCTTGGGGGGGAGTAGTGTGGGAGCATAATCCACAATTACAATACACAGCACTATACTACACACCAAATTTATAAATTAAAGTAGGCTAAGAAAGTTTTCATTTTCGATGTACGTAGCATGTAAGTTTAGTAAGTATTTCAATCTTATGATGAAAACATATATGCATATACAATTTTATTTATTAACTAGATCGGAAGATGCAAACTCTTCCAAACCACACTGCCTTGGAAACAACCACAATTTAAATTCAAATTCAAATCAGTGCGAATTTGAAAATTAACAGTTCTTATCATCTCGCACGAAGTTTTGGCAGAGATAAGCTCGTTCTGGTGGTCGGTCGGAAAACGTGGCCGGAAGCGGTGGGATTCCGGAATGGTTTTCGTTTTGGTCGTAGATGGATTGAATTTAAAAGACATTAGAATCTTAACGACATAAATGAAACGATTATTAGTCACGAAAGTATGCAGTCAGAATTGACATTATTCAAAAAATGCCCTTTTCAAAAGTTGTGGATTTATTTGATGACAAACCGAGAACGAACCAGTGCATGATAGTAATTAGCATCAGTATGGATCCTTTTTTATTTTGAAATAAACTATAACTTATGTGCAAAGCACTTTCAGTAGATCTGTACGAATTTGGCTGCTCGAAACATAATCAAAAAATAAAATCGACGGTGTTCTGATTTTATGTAAATCGAATCGCTGAATGCATAGTTACTTTACATTACTACAATGGCGGTTAAATGTACGAATCGTCGGTTGTGTGGAAACGAGTCCAACTGAAACAGTTTTCAGAGCTTCGGCCCATGACTGGAGTCCAGGAATGGTTGCACGGCTGTATACTCAAAGGGTTTGAACTAAGCTCGGTTCAAAAACCAAAGTCATGACGTTTGTGAGTTCCGAGTATTAATCGAATTGGGTGGCAATAATGAAGAATCAACTAACAAGTGAAAGAAAGTTTATGTTCATCAGTAAATTCGATTTGCTGGGGCATGTTCAAAATATCCGATTTTATGGTTATTTACCAATGACATGTTAAGGAAAAGATTAAATTTTTGTTTGTGGTGTGGTTCTGATATTCAAAACAAACCTATAAACTAATTGGTAGCACGAGAAGTCTCTATTTATGCGCATATTTAAGATGCATTTAAAACCAAATACAAAATTTCAGAAGGAATCCAAAATTCTAAAAGGCTACCATTGGCGAAAGCAGAAATCATATTCAAAATGAAAACGTCGTAAAAGCGGGGCGAAAACGTCGCTAGCCGAGTAACTGGTTGTGAATCGATAAGTGATGTAAGTGTGAAACGACTTAAATCCAAGCGTTGTAAATCTGAAGTTGAATTTTTAAATCTGATGTTGAACTTTTTGGAAGTTGGCTGATACTTTTGGCCAAAGCTGTTTATGTGGGAAGTAGGAGAGAAAAAGCAATACGGTGAGGATGAAAGATGATTAGAATCACTGTGGCCAGATTGGGCTATTTCCCGCCAATTGGACTATATTTTTTTTTGAATTCGCGGGACGTTTTTTTGATTTCGCGGGTTGGCGGTTTTTGGGCTATATATTTTTATGAAAAACTATTTTTGGGCTATATTCATAAAATTTATTATAATACATCTTTGCCATTGCATTGTCAAAAAAAAAATGATATGAAATACAACTCAGAAAAATTTCACATGTGAACCAACCCATCTTTCTAAATTGAGCTACAACGCAACATTTTCAGTTATGATGAAATAAAATACTATTGTGTATTGTAATTCCACCCATCTATCGACACGCTTTGTTCGTTAGAAATTTTCGTTTCATTCTTGAATTGTCTTTGGCAGAGGGAGGTTGTTCGGAGAATTACAAATGGGTGTTGCATTTGTTTTTCTCCGAACAGTTGCCTTCTTTTATTTGCTTGCTAATGTTAATAAACGCGTCGTACAAAGTGAAAATAGTGAAAGTGCCTGTAAGTCCATTAAATATTAGAAAAATCAGCATTTAATTAAAAGTGAAATTTAATTGTGAATTGTAGTCGAATTACACATTGTTTCTTCTCCGAAATTTGACCTTTGTCCTGGATTGGATGTAGTACGCGATTATGTGCGATCATGTGATTATGTGTAAGTACAAGTGTAACTGTAAGTTGATTTAATGTTCAAACTGCAATTGATTCAGAGTTAAATAGTTGATTACATAAGATGAATTATTTACGTTCAAACATTTGTTTTTCTCCAAAGGGTAACCTTTGTGTGCGATTCAGTGAAACCGACTTTATGCGTCGCGACTGGGTAAAAGCGGATTAATGCACATACATGTACATACACCTGCACCATCTTTGGACTGACGGCAAGTTATTGACTATATTTTAGTGAACAGTATCAATTTAACTTTTGTTCTTCGCAGATTGGCAAAGGATTCGCATTCCAAACATCATTTTAAGAATGTACATTTTGATATTCAACACCAAACTCAACCAAATTTAATATTCGCACAAATATATTTACTAAACTCACCTTAAAGCAATCGTTCTTATCTGCATGTAACAGCTTTGGACTGACGGTAAGCGATTGACTATATTTTAGTGAACAATATCAATTTAACTTTTGTTCTACACAGATTGGCAAAGGATTCGCATTCCAAACAACATTTTAAGAATGTACATTTTCACTCAACAAAATTTAATATTCGTAAAAATATATTTACTAAACTCACCTTAAAGCAATCGTTCTTATCTGCCTGTAACAGCTTTGGACTGACAGTAAGCGATTGACTATATTTGAGTGAACAATATCAATTTAACTTTTGTTCTACACAGATTGGCAAAGGATTCGCATTCCAAACATCATTTTAAGAATGTACATTTTGATATTCAACACCAAACTCAACAAAATTTAATATTCGCACAAATATATTTACTAAACTCACCTTAAAGCAATCGTTCTTATCCGCCTGTAACAGCTTTGGACTGACGGTAAGCGATTGACTATATTTTACTGAACAATATCAATTTAACTTTTGTTCTACACAGATTGGCAAAGGATTCGCATTCCAAACAACATTTTAAGAATGTACATTTTCACTCAACAAAATTTAATATTCGTACAAATATATTTACTAAACTCACCTTAAAGGAATCGTTCTTATCTGCCTGCACCAGCTTTGGACTGACGGTAAGTTATTGACTATATTTTAGTGAACAGTATCAATTTAACTTTTGTTCTTCGCAGATTGGCAAAGGATTCGCATTCCAAACAACATTTTAAGAATGTACATTTTGATATTCAACACCAAACTCAACAAAATTTAATATTCGCACAAATATATTTACTAAACTCACCTTAAAGCAATCGTTCTTATCCGCCTGTAACAGCTTTGGACTGACGGTAAGCGATTGACTATATTTTAGTGAACAATATCAATTTAACTTTTGTTCTACACAGATTGGCAAAGGATTCGCATTCCAAACAACATTTTAAGAATGTACATTTTCACTCAACAAAATTTAATATTCGTACAAATATATTTACTAAACTCACCTTAAAGGAATCGTTCTTATCTGCCTGCACCAGCTTTGGACTGACGGTAAGTTATTGACTATATTTTAGTGAACAGTATCAATTTAACTTTTGTTCTTCGCAGATTGGCAAAGGATTCGCATTCCAAACAACATTTTAAGAATGTACATTTTGATATTCAACACCAAACTCAACAAAATTTAATATTCGCACAAATATATTTACTAAACTCACCTTAAAGCAATCGTTCTTATCTGCCTGGCGGTAAGTTATTGAATATATTTTTGTGAACAATATCAACTTATAGTTATAGTTACTTTAGGCGCATTTAGTTTTTCTTCATTGATTCGCATACAAAACTACCAACTATGGGTAAATGGGGGAAATATGGGAAGAAATATAATAAATCTTGGGAAAAGAACCCGCAGTTTGCAGGTATATTGCATGTCCATCATTCTGATTGAATTCGAAATGTTTCGTCTTGATGGGGTGGCTAATGCCAAGTCCGTCTGACGTTGATATAGCTTATTGCCGCGTGTGCAAATGCAACATAAAGCCTCAGAAGAACGATTTGTTTGTTCACAAAAAAAAAACAAAAGAGCATCAGAAGAACTCCACATAACTTGAGACAAGTTCGAACGATTTAAGCAATTACGGTAATTACTCCTATTTTGAAAAATTCATACTATTTGAACTTATTGAAAACAGGAATATGAATTGAGGGGTTAGAAAAAGTTAATATATGTATATGTAAGAGTTCAATAGCGTTACATTTTCACTCGATAACGTAAAATCTCATTACATTCAATCAACGTTAACTCAATTGCATTCGATAACGTAAAATCTCATTACATTCAATAAACCTAAACTCAATTTTATTCGATAAAATTAAAATTTCATCACATTCAATGCTATTCTATAACGTAAATTTCATATACAAAGCAATATTGTTGCATCGACAAAAATTATCAGTCATTTTCACCCTTCTTAAGGATCGGTGATAAACTTTGGCCTAAGTGCTTCAGATCTTACCTAAGGTTAGATCAGTCTATCATTTATACTTGACTTAAGGTCAGATATAAATCGATACAGTATATCTCTTATGCTTGTGTATGTAAAAATATTATTCAGAGCCTTGCTGGTCGTCTTCAATTTAAGAAACTTGTCAACAATGATTTGTTCACTTCCATTGGCAGCCTGAAGTGTGTCGTGTCCTAGCCCTCTTTGCAACCATCAAATCAGGGTAAATTAGCTAAGGAATTCCAAGATAATCCTTTTTGGGTCTATATATTATCACATTTATTTATTATCACCTTTATTTATTATCACCTTTATATGACTCCATCAACTACTATTCGACAAACATTCAATTAAACATTCCAATTTTCAGTTCAAGAAAAATCGCGAATGCAAAAACGGTTCTCCCTTACGATCCGTGTGAATTCATAAACATTATTTCCATATTTGACTTTTTATTTTACTCCATTTAAGCATACACACATTTAATATACATATATCGCAAAAACTTAGTTCCGAATTAACTCATTAAACTTGCCTCATACTTAATTCATTTGACTTGTCTTACGTGTTTTACATATGTCATTCTATCAACCATCATATATTATTTTAGCCTGACAACATTGAGCAGATATGCGAAATCGTATCGAATGTTCCATCATTATGCACCAAGTTATAATCTAATGCCAAACAGCTAATGAATATAATCGTTAACATCACTAAAACGATATATTCACTAACACCAAACAATAGTTTGAATATTTTTCCTACTCCGAATTCATTATTTGCTTTTTTCATCCGTTGCATCTTATAGCCCGTCCAGACTACAGATACTTAAGTATCCGGATACATAAGTATTGTCCACACTGGAGCGACATCTGCAGATACATTTTACCCTTGCCATGAAAATCAATGAAAAGTGTCGCTGCAGTGTGGACAATACTTATGTATCCGGATACTTAAGTAGCTGTAGTCTGGACGGGCTATTAAATTCCGTCATTTACATTTGCATGGATGTACATAATTGCATGAAGGTACCTCATTTGCACCCTCATGGCTACTTTGATGATCTTCTTTATTTATGAGTCAAAGGTTCTTAGTACAGCCGAAGCATGTTCACATTAAATTAACGGCGGCATTTCAGTGATTAGTGTTGTAGAAAGGAGCGGCACTGGGAACAAATTTTATTGACATTGGATTGCCACTAATAGGTAAAGAACCGACCAAAGGAAATGAAAAAATAGGCAACAAGCCTATTATCTTATTTTTTAATCTATTATCTCTCTATTAATAAAAAAAGTTTTGGAAATTTGGTCGGATTATATTTTTATTTTAGAAGTCGTACGGAAGAGAAAATTATAAAGAACATCGTTTTTGAGGAAGCGTTATGAGAAGGAAAGGAAAATGAGACCCGCAGAACATGATCATCCATTTTTTTTGTTAAACGACGTTGAGATATTTGTCGAGGTTTGGATGAAACATTTTCTACAGATCTAAGTAAACGAAAAAATTGATCTCTGCGACTGTGAACTTTTATTGATTTTCGCACGGCTTTAGTACATACGTCCAGTGAAATGTACAATTTAAAATCGTAAATGGTCTGGGGGCTGGTGAGCGAAGCGAGCAGGGGGCGAAGCCCCCTAGTAGTATATTAAAATAGATTCGCAGCAAGTCGTTTTTGTTCTCTTGCTGCAAACCAAATTTTGCCACAAAAAGAAGCCAGCTACAAAATAGGTTGCTGCTGCAGTACGCGAACAGAGCTAAATCTACACATAATTACATCAACATCGGCTACCATTAATTATTAATGGCCGCCAAACTTTTGCCGAAAATATTCAGTTTAGCAAGATGCCCGCATCCGAAAACAATTCTCCGTTTCGAATCATGGAATTTGCAAACTACTCCATTAATTGCACTACTTCACTCAAGAACAAGATCAGTTTATTTATTCACCCAAACATACGTACGAACATACACATATCGACAAAACTTACCTCCAAATCAACTCATTACACTTGCCTGGTTCGCATTTGCGCTCATACATATATCATTATAAGAGCGATCTTACACTGTCCTAGCCATAACATATATCCTATCAATAGTTAAATAAATCAACGAAACATTCATTAGCATCTCTAATACGATGTATTCACTAACCCCTCAACTAATGCGTTAACAACATTCACTAATGCCTTAACTAATACCAAATATTAGTCAAGGCGTTCACTAATGCCTTAATTAATGTCAAATATTAGTTCGAACCAGGAACACGTCAAACACAGAGTACACTCCGGTACCCTTGAAGGAAGAAACTAGTTGGGGAGCTCAGCTGGCCAAACTATGGCAAGATTGAGCACACAGCGATGATCTGTGTGGAGATCTAAGTGAGTTCCACATATGGTACTCGATGTCCAACCAAAACAGAACAATTTGATCCCAAACACACAAAAACTTGTGAAACTTTGTAAATCACTCATTCAGTCACTCTGGAAAACCAATTATGCTGCTAACTTTGAAACGTAACTTTGAATCTTTGAAACGTAAGTAAAAAATCGAAACCAGACTAGATACTTATGGTATAAACGACGTATTATGCCCCTATCCCTCATAAAACGAAAGAACCCAAAAGGAAACTATAAATTTCACCGACAAAAGATGCATTTATTATTTTTTTTAAATGAAATTGAGTATTTGTTTCTTAGTATTACATTTTCAAGCAAGAATTTTAGGCAGATATTTCAAACAATAATCAACAGCTTTTTTGTACAATGCTATTAATTTTTTAGGATTTTCTTCTGATGACACCCCAAAATCTAAAACGCAGGAAATTATATACACGCTACTATTCGAGCCGTAGATCATCTATCGGAAATTGCGAACGATAATTTTAAGACTAATTTGCGGTTGCATCGGACGAAGTGTACTGCTATTGTAAAAAATGTTGTTGCTCAAGTTTTAAGGGAAAATATTTTGAAAGATGTTGGCAATAATTGTTACTCGTTAATAGTGGACGAATCCACTGACGTATCTGTATTAAGTACTTATGCGTTTGCATAAAATATTATTCTTTTCAACATAAGAAAACGATAACAATGTTGCTTGGTATTATTGAAATAGTTTGTACTACCGCAAGTGATTTATACGATGCTGTTCGGAAATTTTTGAATTCGATGGAATTAAAGTTAGAAAGCCTCATTGGTTTGGCGACAGATGGAGCGAATAATTTGTGTGGCCAAAATAATTCACTCTATACACACTTTAAAGTTAATTGTCCAAATTTAGTTCTTGTTAAGTGCATATGCTACAGTCTGCACTTAGCAGCTTCGAAGGCATCATCCGTTTTCTGCAACGAGACTGCTTTCTCGTTAAGGAGACTCATAATTGGTTTTCTAACAGCCCATTGCGAAGAGCCAAATATAAGGAAATATTTGATCTCATAAATATTAATTCTAGTTAAAAATTTCATAAATTCGTCCAGCTATCGAGCACTCGCTGGCTTTCACGTTTTAATGCAATTAATGTTATTCTTAACCAGTACGTTGAATTGGAAACTTTTTTACAATAGCTGCGAACAAAGATCAATGTCACACTGCACTTTTATTGAGTAATTCTTACAATAAAAAAATCAACAAATTGATATTGCTATTTATACGGCCCATTCTCAAACAACTTAACGATTTAAATTTATATTTTCAAAGGGACAAAGTAGATTTTTTTCAAACAAACCTGGAACTATTAAGCTTTGTTAAAGTTCTCATCCAGAAAGTATTTAAACAAAATGTTGTTGAACTAGTTGCCAATGATCTATTTAAAGTCCGGAGTTTTTTGAAACATGATGATACTCATATACCTGTTATTGTGATAACATTTGGGGAGGAATTTAATTTAAAATTAAATAATATGGTTACATGGCAAAATATTGATATTGACCAATTAAAACTTTCCTGCAAGAAATACCTTCTGAATTTGCTAGATGAGCTATTATCTAGGCTCCCTAGTCACATTTACGTTTTTGAAAAGGCTTCAATATTAGCACCAGAAAAGTGTTTGTGCCATATACGGCCCCAATTTGTAGACTTGCCGTTAGAACTCATTAGTCAGGAAAAAAAAGCGAATATACAGATTCAATATGATTTACTTTTGACCTTCAATTGGTCAAATGAATTTTTAGGCAATGTTCCAACCAATGCCGAAGTATTTTCGACTAAAGCCTATCAAATTAAAAATGCAATCGGAACACCTATATTTAAAGATATATGTGAACTAGCTTTCAAACTTCTTTCATTGCCACATTCAAATGCATTAGTAGAGAGAGTCTTTTCAATCATGAATATAACGAAAACTCAAATTCGAAACAAAATGGGTCTTAACACTTTGTCGGCGATACTTCAAATCAAAACATATATGAAAGTACATGATATAAATCGTTTGAAGTAACTCAAGAAATGCTGAATAGATTCAACTCTTCAATGTATGATTCAAATTCAACAGATCAGTTAACAAACGATGAAATAGACGCTCTTTTGAGTGTTGATGATTTTTGATCACTTGAAAATTAAATTAATTTTGATAAATTTAAATTCACATTTGATAGCCGCATATACAAGAAATTCCACGTACACCACCTTATCCTTTACTCATTTATTTTTTAAACAAACATAATGTTTTCTATTTTTATTTACATTTAAGCTCTAAAAAACTGAAACCGCCGAAAACAAAACTGTATTCCGTTCTATTATCGCTAGCTTGTTAAATTAATCTATAATTCTGGGGCAAAGAGCTATAACAGCATAACTGCAAACATGAAATATTGCAGGATACTTATTTCAATGTTTTGAGCTCGAATTCGCTTAATTGAGAGTGGAATTGGATATTTGAATAGCTTTATCAGCTTGTGAAGAAATCTTATTTGTTGATTAATCGGAATAATTGGTAACGGAATAATTGGTAACGGAATAATTGGTATTGGTGAATAATTGGTAACGTATTATAATGAAAATGTTTTATTACTATGATTGTCATACTATACTTCTATAAATCTTATATTATTATATTTTATTGACCTTATAAATATATTATGTGATGCAAGTAGTAAAATAAGACCTTTCAATTGGAAAATAATGAAATTTTAATTTTTAGATTCTTCTTCGTAGCTGTAGTCCTCAGTATCATTATCATATTTCAATTCCTTATAAAATGTATGAAAAACAAATGGAATGAGATTTAATAGGGAAAGCGAGTCATTTTTCTTATTAATTGGCAGATGAATAGCTTCTGCTGTTACGTTTGGCAGTGTAGATAATATAGTACGCATATTACTATTTACAGTTTTTCTTGTATTGTGCTTATTTTTTTAACAGATCTTTTACTCCAAACTCGTCTCGATATTCTTTTTTATAAAATAATTCTCCGAAATTACTTTTTTTGTAGCACATTATACGTATTTCACTCCACATTACATTGACTTTTTAAGAGTCTAATAGTTACAAGATCCGCCAATCGGATCATATAGATATACATTCTTGACTTGCCGATCCCGATCAGATTGCACACGCGCATCCTCTATACGTATTAGCTTATCATGCATTCTAAAGGTATGCACCGGAGTACGTTGCTCCAATTACACGTCGCGACAATTATGCATTTCCAATTAAGCTTATCGTGCATTCCAAAGGTATGCACTGGAGTACGCTGCTCCAATTACACGACGCAGACATTGTAGTGCCCTCCCACGGTAGACCGAGGTTTCGTTTTTCATAAGTCAAGAAAACATAGCAAGTTACAATTGAATACTGAAATTGTTCGGTAGCTCGCCCGAGACAATTAAATTATAATAAAGATAATATAAAGTACAAATCCCGTTGTTTAAATTTCCCGTGGATTCTTTTTTTTATCAAAGAAATTACGCGAGAAAGTAAGTGGCGCAGTCGGTAGGATTGCCGACACATCGCGAGCTATTTTCGTGCGTTGTGTGATAAGCGCGAAGTTACGCGTGCAATTGATAGTAAGAACTATCAAAATTGCAAATATAATCGAATATTGTGATTTGTGATCGCGAGCCGCCAACACGAAACACAAAAGTGGTTAATAGTGAAACAAGCTACAAAAGCAGATTGAAAATTCGACAAATACAAATTCTACAGCAGATTGGAAATTCGATAAATACAAATTCTACAGCAGATTGAAAATTCGACAAATACAAATTCTACAGCAGATTGAAAATTCAATAAATACAAATTCTACAGCAGATTGAAAATTCGATAAATACAAATTCTACAGCAGATTGAAAATTCGATAAATACAAATTCTACAGCAGATTGAAAATTCGATAAATACAAATTCTTCAGCAGATTGAAAAATCGATAAATAGTAATTACAAATCCTACAGCAGATTGAAGTGTGGAAGTCGATATATAGCCACCACCGAAATCAACAGTCATCGAGCATAAGGTCAGACGAAATCTTTACCAAAATTCCAAAATTTTCTTTACCATAAATTATATTTATATTGAATAGCATTAAGTCTTAAGTATTTATTTATGTGTAAACTTTTACAAAAAATTATGTATATATAGTGCGTGGTAGTATCATTTACCGTATAAGAAGTGAATTAAGGTGCAAATAATTGTGAATTCATGTGTTTCCTTTGTAAATTTTTTGTGAATTATACTTGATTTTTCTCCGTGTCGCGCATCATTTCCCGCGTCCTTTCTTATGTCAGAACCTGACACTAACTCGTTGCTCGAGAAAATCGAAGAAGCAAGAAGTCAATCTAGCCGTATTTTCGAAATTTGTAATAATTTTTTTGGCTCAAACTCAAGCAATATGCTGCCGCTTTCCATAGATCCTCTTAAATATATTGCTCGCCTACCAGAATTTCATGGAGATTTTAAAGAGCTCCAAAATTTCGTTGACTTAGTCGACAAAGTTTATCCCTTGCTTCAGAGATACGATGAGATATCTCAAGCAATCTTTTCGGACCAAATTAATTCCAAATTAAGAGGAAAAGCTAGAGAAATCATTGAGATAAATTCACACATAACTTCATGGGCAGACATTAAATCAACTCTAATAAAAAATTTCGGGGATAGACTATCTTTGGAAGAACTATTTGACGAGTTACGTTCAGTTAGATTCCGAACAAACAGTGTGGAATTCTATGGAGAAATCAAACGCGTTCTCCGGAGACTGAACACTAAAACGAAACAACTCGTCAATAATGAAACCGAAATCGCTAGTATCGTGCAAGCCAATAAAAACTCTGCGTTAGTAATTTTTAAAAACAAAATTACCGGAACCCATGCGTTCTCTACTGTACTGTAGAAATCCTAGCAGTGTTGAGGAGAGCATGAATATCCTGCATCAATGCGAATATGCTTTCCTAAACCCAAACTCAGGTTTCCAAACCACTAAACGACGAGACGAAGACAGATCTCAAATTAAACACCATAATTAAAAATTCAAGAACAAATCTTTCAATAAAAACAATTCTCTTTCTGATAACCATAATCGAAATTATAATCAAAATTTTAACCGTCGAAACGAAGAATCAAATTACTCTCAATCCAAAAACCGCCACAAAAATCAGCACAATTCTTTTAGATTCACTGGGAATAAGCCAAATTCCTATAATACATCCAACGAAAAATTTTCTGGAAATAGACGAAATATTTCGAATACCAAACCCGAACCAATGAAAGTTGATGTGGCTCAGGTCAGAAGCCCAGAAAAAGAAATAAAATCAAAAAATTTTCAGTATCAAACCTCCGACAAAACCTCTTGTTGGTCTTGTAAATATACTTGGAAAAGGTTTATAATTTATAGCAGGAACAATGGACTACGACGACGAAGTGGAAATGAAAGACAAACTAGAGCAATTATATGATCAAGGCAATAAATTAATAGAACAAAACAATAATCAAGTAACAGTAAATAAACGCCTTTACAGCCAGATAGCTAGCCTCACAGCCCATGTCAATGAGCAAAAAATGAAAATCAAGAATTACATCGATAACTTTACAAATAACCTTTACAATCGAATTGCAACTCTTGAAGAAGAAATAGCCGTTATGCAGTACGCTTACCAGCTGAATAATCACATAACATTACTGACCAATCACCTAGATGACATCGAACAGATACTGTTCACCAGTAAACTGGGGATATTGTCTAAAAATATTCTTAACACAGAAGAAATCGAAGCTATTCCCGACATGGAAACTTACCAAAATATAAAAATTTCAATTATGTCATACAAAAAAATCATTGTCATTGCCCTTCTCATTCCGAAATTCTCCGACACAAAGTACTCCAAAATTCTGCTTGAACCTCTTCCAGATAGCCAAAAGAAATCATTACTCTTAGATACTAACGAAATTCTTCTTGACGAATTTAACACCGTATACATATACCCAATAAAGGACAATTTAGTGAAAAACCTTGTTGCGGGAAAGAATCAATGTATAAATAAAATAATGAAGTCAAAAGTTGCACTCTGTAATAAAACAATAAATTCAGCAGAAATTAAGCAAATAAATGATGGAATAGTCCTGATAAAGGGCTTCCCAGAAACTAATATCGTTCACAATTGTAGCCAAATAAACATAAATATAATTGGAAATTCTCTCATTGAGTTTAAAGGATGTAGCATTACAATTAACAACTCTACATTTAAAAATATAGAAAAAACAATTCACGATAAAATTGTGCTTCCGAATTTTTTGACAAAGATCAAAGAACATATGCATATTGAAAATCTATCACTCGCTGACATAAGAGTTGAAAACATGAATAATAGAAAATATTTAGAACAATTAAAGTATACCAACCATACACACATTATTTCCAGTTACAGCATCAATATAATTGTAATCATTGTTTTACTAGCAATCGTATGTATAAGAATTTATAATAATTATGCAAAAGAGAGAAAACAAAAAAATTAAAATGAAGTAAATGATACTGTAAATACTACCTCGCAGGAGCTTCGGTCTAACGGTGGGGGAGTTACAAGATCCGCCAAACGGATCTTATAGATATATGTACATTCTTGACTTGCCGATCCCGATCAGATTGCACACGCGCATCCTCTATACGTATTAGCTTATCATGCATTCTAAAGATATGCACCGGAGTACGCTGCTCCAATTACACGACGCGACATTGTTGTGCACTCCCACGGTAGGCCGAGGTTTCGTTTTTCATAAGTCAAGAAAATATAGCAAGTTACAATTGAATACTGAAATTGTTCGGTAACTCGCCCGGGACAATTAAATTATAATAAAGATATTATAAAGTAAAAATTCCTTTGTTTAAATTTCAAGTGGATTCTTATTTTTTTCAAAGAAATTACGCGAGAAAGTAAGTTCTAATTTCGTTTTCTTTGCAGACATTGCCGTAAAGGCTGTTAAAGTCATAAAAATCATCAATTTCTATTCTTATAACTTTGAACAGTCTTTGCTTACTGCTATAAGAGCTTACGAGCTAATACCAATCATACGGATGATATACGATTATGTTGTTTCGTTAGGTTTTTTTTTTCAATGATAGCATGGTCGCTGTCGCACTCCAGATGAGTATGCCCGGTTTCCAAAAATTTATGTTCGACAACATCTACGTCGAACTTTTGCACTAACAACAGAAACATTGCCGAAATGATTGTACTTCGATTCTGCCCTGGACAAGTATCGGAATAAAATTTATAAAGCATACACGCAAAGACAAAACACGCAAGATAAAATTTCATGATTCTGTTTTGAAGTCTTTCTGTTATACAATTGTCTTCAAATCTTTTTGTTATGTTGAAATGTTAACCAAATGAAAACATATATTTATACATATATATTAAATATATAATTTATATTATACACGAACAATGGAAATTTTTATTTACATATCGTCGGGTGTACGCCAAAACCATGAACGTGCAAAAATGTTATTTCGAGTAAAATCGATTTGAAAGTTTGACCTAATCCTATAAATCAGTTTTAAATTATAATAAATCAGTTTTAAATTATATCTTTTCCTCCTGTTTTTCTGAACTTAGGACTTTGTAAGCTAAGCCGAACTTGCACAGATCTTTCTTCCGCTTGAAAAATACTAAATTGTATCGTCTGAAAACTTACCTGTATTTGCTTATGCTTACCGGTTTCAAACTGTTCTTTTTGCATTCCTCTACATACATTTTATGCATTATTTGCACATTAAGAGATGTATCTACGTACTTTTTCCCTGTCGATTTACGGCAGTAGTGAAACTCTACTGCAGGAAAAGAAGCAATATTCATCTCTATGTGCTCTTCTTCAGCTTCAATTTATTATAGGGCGGATGCTTGCCCCGTTTATCTTTTTCAAGGCATCCTTGAGCGATCGTTTTCGCAAATGAGGGAGTCCGTAACGGGAGTTCTTATGAGGGAGTCCGTAACGTTGAAAGCTGGCAAAAAGAACCTGCGGCATACCTTTATTTTTTTACTTTCAACCGTTACGTAATCATTTACAGTAAATCTTCTTCGCGATTCTGTTAAATTCCTCGTTATCCGTGCCTTAGGTTTATTTTCAATATGCCTATCAATAAAACTCCGTTGATCATCGCTATTAGCTAATCCACGAAATTTTTCGAATACAATTTTTCTGCTCTCTTCATTGATGCTGTTGCAGTTGACATGTTTTGCCTTTCCATTGCAAGGTGAGCATAATATAGGTTTAGCCGGCCGCTGAGCACCCTTTGATCTAACGTATGCCTCTCCTCTTGTCGTCTTATTTTTCCTGATGCTCGCTTTCCATCCCTCCTTATTCAATTTTCCTTTCTTCAGTATATTCGAGTAACTTACAGCGTTCTCCGTTTCCATAGTGTCTTCGTCACTATCAAAAGCATGGGAAGGACCAGGTAAATCTTTATTGATCTTGAATATTTATGGAAAATGCAACTAGTACCTGAATGATTGCAATCAAAACAAAACCTACATAGCTTTTTGTTAGAACCATCATCTTCTTGCTTCAATGGGTCTTCTTCCGGAACAGTGCTACTCTCTTTAAAAAAAAAGCAAGAAGATTTATAATTTATTGAAATTCAAGCTATTCTCCCTACATACCGGCATCATTCACGTTTGAAATGACTTTCTTTTTTGGAGAGCCAACGATGAAAACAATGATCTACGACTGGCCATAGTAGTTTGCACTAAACTTTAACTTAATTTGAAAATCAAATTGGCAAACTTTCAACAAAAACCGTAACTGCACTCATTTAAGGAAACTGTTGAACTGAATAAAAATTCTACAAAATTAGAAGAAATAACAGATCAAAGTGTGCAGGATTGAACAAGCCCTAACGGTACATAATATGCTCAGCTGTAGATTTTCTATTTCACAACAATATAACAACATGTCATAATATACCCAGGTTTTCCGTTACACAAAAACAACGAATGTGCACATTCATGATTTTGGCGTAACGCATTTTGCAAATACTTAGTTTTTAGGAGATTCGGAGAATTGAAATTTTGAATTTGTGTGAGCATAAAATATAATTTTACATTTCCGGTTTTGACAAATTGTTTTTATACGAATCCCGCGTAAATTGACATGAAAAACTAAAAATCACCAAAAAGCACATTCATGGTTTTGGCGTACACCCGACGATACGATAGAGATTTACTGCTATATGGACGTTTCGAAGATGCATTTTTTTAAATAGCCAGTCTGAAATAACCAGTCAGCTGACATAAGTAGTCCTTTTGATCAGGATACACATAGTGCCAAAGTTTATCTGTTAAAGTAACACATAAATTATCGAGTTTTCTTTTCGTGTATCGTAACTTACCAAACCTTTAGTTATGGAATCTTATAATTTCGGGTATTTGCAAAAATGTAACATGTTGGGAGAGTGTATGATATTTTACAGCATTCTAAAGCTTTTTGACATGCTAATGTGGCTTTTATTTAGCAAGTTCTTCTTTGTTGCAGTCAGAACTAGATTTTCCTTTCGCTTAACTTTGACCTGATGTTTTTGAAACGGTCAAACGTCTACGAGAAGCATGGTTTTTAACCACGGAATGTAATAGAAATCTCATTAGAAATATAATTTATGTTAGATTAGACACAAATACAAACCATTCGTTATTTTTTAGGGTAAAACTCGGGTAAAACACAGCTGTTACAAGAATTTCGCCGATAGATGTCGGGCTAATATGTTTGTGTTTTTGTGGTTGTGCGTTTGCTTTTGGGGCTTTTTTTCTTTCTTTTTTTTTTCTTAATTATGTTATCTTCTTTTTAATTTTTATGTATAATTTTGTGTTTTTCTTCAATATTTCACCCCTTCTACCACCTTTTCGCCCTCTGGTGGTGGAATTTCCCGGGTGTGGGACATCAAGTCGAGTTTACCTGACATTTTTATTGATTCAAACGACGTCGGTGCTATAATTATAGCATCTTTGTTGCAAAATATGAGTTATACGGACAGAAATATATGAATTTAATCAGCTTTTTAGTTATAAAGATAGTTATCCGATGTGGCGGTTTTTAGGCTACAAATAAAAAATTTTGGCTATTTTGGCCTATAAAAATTTGAAATTGGGCTACATTTCCTCCCAAAAATCTGGCCACACTGATTCGAATTCAGTCTTCCAGTAAGCGTCATCGAATCAAGAGCATTCAGTAATCATTAAATTACTAATTTCATCGTTTCGTTTATTTCCTCAAACAAGCATATATGTTTATTTACAGTTTTTCCAAATATTCTCAATAAACATTAACCAGTTGAGTTACCAGTTGAGGCGTCTTTTAACTCTACATGGAGGTTCAACCGAACTATTTGTGCGCCGTTGAACGGGATGTCTAGCGATGAACAAAAACTTCTTGGAGCTGTGTGCGGTATAAGTGCTAATTCGCGGGACACAGCCGACAACATTGTAAAAATGACAAACGCAGATAGCGATGTGCAATCGGGGAAGAAAGTTGCAACCAGAATACAAGCAAAGACGCGGCAGCTACACGAGCAAGAGGAAGCCAGAAGGCGCAAACAAATACACAAGCAAAGACGAAATTGTTCATGTGCCTACCCACAACGATGATACTAATGGCGAAAACGAGAGAACTATGAAGCCGGAAAATGCAAAAAGAAGAGACAAGAGGCAGCTGGATAGCAATAGTGAAGAAACGGAAAACGAATACCGAGATCTGTGAAGAGACAAAACTAAAGGCATTGTTAAATTTTGCGACTAAGAAAACTCAGCACAACAGTTTAGTGGTGATGAAAAAATGAAGATCGAGTTCTGGGTCAATGAATTTGAGCAATTTGCGGATAATCTTACAAAATGGAATAACTTCAAAAAGTAATTTACGCAAAAAGACTGCTAAAGGGATCAGCTCTGCAATTTATTCGCACACAAAAACGCATTAAATCGTAGCACAGACTTAAACAAACTTTGATCGACGAATTTGTAGATGATGTAAACAATGCGGAAATTCACAAACAGTTACGAGGACGTCGCAAAAAGCCAAATGAAAAGTACAGAGAATATCTCTACGAGATGCATGCAATTGTCATGCAGATTGACTCGGACATGTTGTCATTCATACAATATACGGTGGACGGCATAAAACACGATTCGCCAGACAAAATTGTGGTAGAGGGTGCTAAAACGATTAAGCAGCTAAATGAAAAATTTCTAATTTACGAGAGATTAAAAGCCAATGCGACGAAGAGGAGGATGAAAATAAAAATTCACGAAGTGAAATTAACTTGACAGGAATGTTCAAATCAGAGAGTCAGGCCTTTCGAGATCATGATTGATATTCCTATGAAAGTGATAAAGTATCCAGACAATATTAAAATCGTCGAACAAGAAAGCTTGTAGGCATTTCAAGAGCCTAGAGAACAAGCGCATGTAGTTACTAGAATGCAAATTCAACTAGTACAATAGGAAAAAAAAGGCTGGTTACAACAAGAAACGTAAGAAAGCAATACGGTTTCGAAAAGGCGACATAGTAGCGAACGAGAGAAAAAAGTTTGGGGTTGGACTCAAAGTGAAGCCGAAGTTTTTTTGGTCCATATGAAGCTACATCGATAAACTACGACGAAAAGTACAAGGTTGTGAAAATCGAAGAGCACGAGGGTCCAAGAATGACCAGTGACCGCAGCGCAGATAAAATGAACAGGTGGTGAGGCGAATCATCTGAGTTAGGTGATAATCATGAGCCAAAAAGACAAGATCACGTCATGCGCATGTCAATACCCTTTTGTGACGTAAACTGCGTCAACACGCTCACAAACCATTCCCAAATGGTATTGTTTTTTGGTTGGCTACATTTGGCTAAAAACTTATTAATTAGTTATGATGATATTTTAAAAGTATTAGTTATGATGACATTTTAAAAGTATGATATTTTAAAAGTTCAGCAAAACTAGAATGTACTTTAGAAGACGCACGTTGAACAAATGTATTGAAGAAAATGATAAGTCAAAATAAACGAAATTTAAAAAAAATATTAACTTGAAAAACAATCGTCTTTATTTTATAATTCATTAACGGATTATTTATAACTGCAAAGTATCGATAGATTTTTCAATTGCGTATTGCTGTAAGGAAATACAGCACTCACATGTTTCAAGGCATCATTAAAATTACCATACATACTACATTTTAAACAAACCATACTTTTCACAATATTTCTTCCTATTCGCTATATCATAGCTACAACATGAATGACGCTACTGTTATACCCTTAAAATCAACACGCAAATCTAAAAACGAATCGCGCAATAATGATGAAATTAAAGCACATAACCTTGAGTCAGAAGAGACTATATTCTAAAATTTCGCAGCTGCACAAATCAATCATCAAAGTTAAATAATAGCCACTCGATACAGATCCACTCATTGTAAACAATGGACATTCGATACATATCCACTCATTGTAAACAATAGACATTCGATACAAACAATAACCATCGATCGATAAACATTCAATCTCATCTAAAACGAGTAAATAGTCTTGTATATAACCAGGACCGACTTAGAGTGACTTGACTTGGAACGGCTTGAGATAAAACTTCAAAGTAGGTTTTTGGTATGACTGGATTAAAGTGGATTAACCGAATAAAATGCAGCTAGTTCTACTAAAGTGAGGTATATCGCATCGTAACGTCACATATACGAATAGAACTCAAGTGGGCTTCACATTTTTCAGTCCTCAATCACTCGATCCGCGTTTTGTAACGCCCAAGTCGATCCAATCCAGTAAAATTTTGTGATCGGATTGACTTAACTCAAATCAATCCACTGCGCGTATACAACGTGGTTTGACTAATCCTAAGCCGGTTTCAAACCACGTTATAAACGAGGCTAATGACTAACATTCCTAGCTATAAGAAAACTAAGATAAGAACATGGCAGGAAATGCCATGATAAACATTTAAGTAAACATAATTGTAAACATGAGGCCGTACGCCATAAAACGAACCCATGATAAAATTAGAACCACAATGCAACGTTAAGCATTTGAGTAAACACGATTGTAAACATGATGCCGCGTCTACATTCTCGCCGAGGAATGGCAAATGTTGACAAGGTGAGTGTGTAAACGGTCTCCTTGTCTAGTCTCGGCTGTGTTTTTCATGGCAAGCATTGCTCGTCGGCTCTTGTTTGTTTTACGAAGGGATAATGATCTTTTTATTGCTGTGCCTGAGTGTTTATGACCGTCTCGTCCTAACTCGAAGCCGCTGGAAACGAAGTCGGTTTTATGTACCGAGTCAAAAGGATTTGAGAGGGTATCGAATGCTCATATACATTTTCGAATTTTTCGCCGGGACTTCAAACATATCCTTGCGTGGCACAGTTTGAAATAACTCAACGCACACCAGGCAGTTGCAATAGGCACAACCTATATCTCAGCCGTCGTTCACTGAACTGAACAAAACAGCTCACAACTGTCGAAAGATGCATGGTGCATGGTGCGAGTTGAATGGTGCAATATCCTAAGTAAACAATTCACCCTATGAAAGATGCATGATGCATGGTGCGAGTTGCATGGTGCGAGTTGCATGGTGCAATATCCTAAGTAAACAATTCACCTTATGTCTTGCTGAGTCTTGTTGAATGTCTTGTCTTGTCAATTGCCCTCACGAGACGTTGGCCCGTATGTGTAAACGCGGCATGAGATGAACTCATGGTAAGATTAGGACCACACTCAGTGGATAGAGATAAGGAAAGCATATAAATACTGCCTGCGAACAGTATCGATCGTTCCATTCTGTGTTCAGCACTCGGATGAGTAAGACGGTTGCTGAGAACAGTGAGTATTTGGGATATTCAGACTGGTTTCTGATTTGTAATTGTATCTCATAGTTGTTTCAAATTGTGAAATACTGTTCGTCGGGGACTGCGAATATTTTGAATATTTTTATTTGAGTAAATTTTGTTCGGATTATTATAGTTATTATAAGTAAACTGAATAGAAAGAGGTTTATTTTCCCTTATGGCGAGCGATATGCAATTTGATTGCATCGTTTCGCGAGGGAATGACGAGAGGACAACACATGAGAATATCCTCATCGCGTATAATAAACTCCATCAAGTTATGATGGAAAAATTTAATTATACGGTTGAGGATATTAGCCGCGCACACAAGGACTGCGCAAATACCCTTGGGTATACAACCGTCGAATCGAGCGGAAAAAGGAAGAAACCATGCAAAGTCAAAATGGTTACCGAGGCCGAAGCATCGTGCAGCAAAAAGAATCGTTTTGAGGTTTTATCAATGGACGAGGATGATGACGAGGAACGAACGAGTCAACCAATGGAGGAAGCAGAGAAGGATACACCGATTTTCGATAAACCCGGAACGACCAAGAAGAGCAAAACTCCGATAGTGTGCGAAAACCTTAACGTGAGGAACTTCAAGCAGAGCATCAGAGAGAAGGTAGGAGAGCTGGAAATCTCCAATCGCGGCAGGAAAACGATCATTAAAACGACGGAGCCAAAGAAAATATTCGAGCAGCTAAAGAAAGATGGTGTTGAATGTTTCACTTATACACCACGAGACGAGAAATCGAAATCAGCTATTCTGCGAGGCATTCACCATTCGTTCTCCGCGGAAGAAGTTAAGGCAGCCCTAGAATTAGCACTCCCAGGCACTAGCTGGCAAAAAGTTCAACGCTTCGAAACATCAAGGTCCAAGCAACGAGGTATTCAACTCGACATGTTCCTGGTGCAGTTACCAGCCGACGGGAAACTAGAGCAGCTAGCCCAAGTCCGATACCTTCTCAACCAGAAGGTTCATTTCGAAAGACTTCGACCACGAGGCATTACGCAGTGCTTCAGATGTCAAGCATACGGACATGTTGCCACAAACTGTGGCATGAAGTATCGATGTGTTAAATGCAACGAGTCTCATCGGCCAGGAGAGTGCCAGCGTGGAAAGAATGACGCTAGCGAGGAGTCCCCGGCGTTCTGCGTCAACTGTGGGAAGTATGGACACCCAGCAAATTACCGAGGGTGCAGTACGTTCAGCCAAATCAAAAAACAGATGGAAACCAGACGAGAAGAAAACACGCGAAGACAGCAGTTCATACAAAAATCAGTAAGTACATTTACCAAAAATAACATTTCATATGCCAGCGTAGCCGCTGGTAAGCCCCAGCCTCAAAAATCAAAAACATTACTCGCGAATAAACCTAAAGTGGCTGAGCAGGATGCTTTTGATTTCTGCATGAAAGACAGCATGGAGATCACAGGTATGGACCTATTCAGCCTAATAAAAAAAGTAAAAGAGTTCCTTCCCAAATTCAGAAAAATAAGTGACAAGCAAGAAAAAAATCTTGCTTTCATGAGCTTTGTTTTCAGCATGTGCTCACCATGAACTTAAAAATCACATGTTTAAACGTAGGGTCTCTTGTTTCGCATGCCAAAAGGCTTGCACTTCTAAAATTCTTACAGGAACATAAGCCTGATATAATGTTTCTTTCTGAAACTCACCTCACTTCTCGCCATAAACCTTCATTCCCAGGTCACACCCTTCTCAGGTGTGATAACGGCTCAGGCACAGCAATCCTTTTCAAAAAAAAGCTGAATATTGTAGAAGTAACTCCACCCACACTTAATACCGTGAATGTCTGCACCAGTAGGCTTGCACTGCAGAATAGCGATTGTATCCTCCTATGTGCTTTATATGTCCCGTGCACTGCCAGATCAGCTGATTTCAGATCAGATCTTTCTATACTTAAAATCTTTTCTCGTAACTTCTCACATGTTGTTTTCGGAGGCGATTTCAACAGCAGACACCCAAACTGGAACGATTCACTTGTCAATGCACATGGAAGGGTATTGACTTCTTGGATGTATGATAGCATCTTGGAACTCGATTGGGCTATCATTCCATCTCCAAACCCAACCCATCCTAGAGGTCATTCATTCATTGACTTCTTTATTATATCCGCAAGTCTTCTCGATCATGATACAAATCGGTTGTGTATTACAACTAAAACTGCTGAATCAGATCACATGGCAGTAGAACTTTCTCTCCACATTTCTTCAAAACCTTCTATAATCCTACAAGAACCCCTGTTTCACTTCCCTTATCAATCAATAGACTGGAGAGATTTCGCTAAAACAATTGACGCAAATATCTCACAAATTCAATTTGCAACAGATCGGAGTCTCCTGAATCCGGAAATCGATTCTCTCTTAATAAATGTTTCAAATGCCATTGAATCCACTATAGACAGTTACAAGACGCAAACCACACCTCGCTCCCATAAGTATCAAAACGTACCACCGTTCATTGAAAACCTTTTCGAAGAACGGAAGACACTTCGAAAAAGGCTCAATCGCATCTATCACAGGAACCTTAATAGAGATAACATCGAATACAGACAAGTGTTAGAGCAAATTAAAATCATGTCAGCAACTATAGCTCAAGTTGTAACAAACTGGCAGGATTTAAAGTTCAAGGCAGCACTAAGGGTAGTGAAACCAGGTCCAGATATGTTCAAACATATCAATAGGTTTACTGGCCGTAAGTCATTTTCTCTCCAGAAAGTCTCACTCAACGATCAACTTTTGAGTTCAGATGAGCAAAAATCAGAAGCTTTTGCAAATCGGTTCGAAAGAACCTTCAACTCTTCGAATCATTTTGAAAATCCACAGCTTTCCTTTGAAGTAGAAAGCACTATAAAGTCCTTCTTGGAAATCCATAGTCTTCCACATCTGACCCCATTTACAACAGAAAACTTGGCAATATGTCCCACTGACCAGCAGATATTCATTAACCCCGTTCATTTGGCCGCAATCATTAAAACAAGCAACAACAAAAAGTCTTCTGGCCCAGACAACATTTCTATGTGTGTTCTAAAACACCTTCCCATCAGTGCTTACTGTGCCTTTGCAGTTATTCTCAATAACTGCATTAACAATTGCTACTTCCCGATCCCTTGGAAAGTCGCAAAAATATTCCCGATCCCCAAGAAAGGAAATTCAAACGACGTGAGTAATTTCAGGCCGATCTCACTTCTTTCTAACATAGCAAAGATTTTAGAAAGAATAATTCTAAAGAAAATGCAGCCTCACATTGAAGAAAAAAACATTATACCTACTGCCCAATTTGGTTTCAGGGCTCAACATTCAACTACTCATGCCCTCCTCAGATTTCAGTGTGACACCTCAAAGGCACTTCAAACAGGTCAATCAACCACTGCCTGCTTTCTAGACATTGAGAAAGCCTTTGACTCTGTATGGATAGATGGAATCGTTTATAAGCTCATACAATACAATTTTCCAGTTGACACTGTCAAAATAATACAAAGTTTCCTCACCAACAGGCACTTCTTCGTCCAAATAGGAAAAGCAATCACTCCAACCAAAATAATATCTAGTGGTGTACCTCAAGGCTCAGTTCTAGGCCCCATCCTCTTTAATATCTTTACTGCAGATCAGCCATGTGAACAAAATAATCAGGCCAAAACCCTTCTGTATGCGGATGACTCCCTCACTTACGCTTCAGCGTTTAATCCTAAATACGCCACAATTCGTGTGCAAAGACAAATCACGTCACTCAGTGATTATTACAAGAAATGGGGGATCAAACTTAACGTTGCAAAATCTGAAGTCCTTCTAATCAAACCATCTGGCACCAAAAAGAAGTCAATGCCCCTGAGAATAAACGGTTCTGAAATTCAAGTAAATAAATCAGTAAAATACCTGGGAATCACCTTCGACGATAGAAATAAATTTCATCTTCATGGGAAAAATACGCTAGTGAAAGCTCACTATGCTTATCATCAACTCTATCCTCTGTTAAAAAAATCGTCCCCTCTTTCTCAAAGAACAAAGCTTCTTATGTACCGGCAACTGATCAGGCCCATACTGAGCTACGGTTTCCCAATCTGGATGACAATATCTCAAACCCATAGAGAAAAACTGGCAAAATTTGAAAGGAAAGTCCTTCGTTCTTGCACTGGAAAGTATTTTAAATCAGAAAATTGCTATTTCTCTAACGCAGAGCTATATGAAGGAATTAACATGCCTCCTCTTCAGAAATACCTTCTTGAACTCGGCGAAAAATTCCTGGCGAAATGCCAGAACCACCTAAACCCTCAAATTCGTAATCTCTCCGAAATCACTTCTGAAGTCCCTAGCAATATCTACCCTTCACCATTCGAGGCTTACTTGAACCTAGCGGCTACGCATAATCCTCGTGAAAACGAGACTTCTGCTTATATATTTTCAGGCTGAATCCAATAGAGGATCATCGAAAAATCATCAACGACACCCCAGAGGAAATCAATAGGAAACGAACGAAATCGACATCGAGAGCAGTCCAGCGCAACAGCAAAAGGAAACCTGTCAATTACTAATCTTAAGAAAATATATATTTTAAAATATTTTGTAAAAAATGATATGTTTTGAACGAGGAAATAAAGCCTAGGCACCATCCTCAAGTAATTAAATTATAAATATATAGGTTAATTTATTAAATTTAACATAGAATTAAGAGAATTGTATATATGATAAGACGCTGAATAAATTATTATCTATCTATCTATCTATCGATCGTTCCTTTTAGTATCAGTCGTTCGACTAGATACTTGTTACGAAAGTTACGAATATATAATTAGATAAAGGAATCATTTGCTATTTAACCAAGTATTACTAATGTTCGAAGAACATTAGTATTAAAATCGCTTCGCCGAAAATCGTCATATATATATATATATATATATATATATATATATATATATATATATATATATATATATATATATATATATATATATATATATATATATATATATATATATATATATATATATATATATATATATATATATATCTATATATATATATATATATATATATATATATCTATATATATATATATATATATATATATATATATATCTATATATATATATATATATATATATATATATATATATATATATATATATATATATATATATATATATATATATCAGCAAAACGGTTAATAGAGATAATCTCTGGAGTGGCCGATCCGATTGAGCTGAAACTTTCGGAGAACATAGACGTATATAACAGGTAGGTCCATGACTTGCTAGAATTCAGATATCTTAAACATTTTGGCGGCGGCGGGCATTTAAATGAATTTTCAGGTACACCTATATTTCCAAGCAGTGTAAATTTTTGTTAAAAAAAAGTACTAGGAATGAAAACTTATTATGTTTGTAGTTTGTCTGTGATAAAGAATTGAAAATTTTGAGGCAGGTGTAGGCGCTGAGTGCCTAAAAGTAGGCAAGGATTTTTTTTCAAATTTTGATTTGTCATAACTTCTAAGAAAAACAATGGATCGTAGTGAAATTTGTAGAGCGTATTGATGTAAACTAGAATTTAACACACATGGACTTTCAAGACTGTGCGGGCAACCCTGTAGCTACAGCAGGCTCCTGAAAACAAATCCTTCAAATCATCGAGTCTCCTGAAAATTTTTTGATTTTTGAAAATAAATTCAAACTATTGATAAATTTTGACTTTTGTCCACCAAGTCAAATAAAAATTTCAAAAATTCCGCGGTAAACAAGAACGGCAACCCGTGATCAAATTACCTCTATTTTCAGCACACAAAACTTCTGTTCACGAGAACTGACAATCGGATAATGCGATCAGTATGAAATTTACAGAACATGTTGGCATTAACTAGGACCAGGTCTGATAGAAGCGATTTTTAAATACGGGCAATACTGTGGTAGTGGTGTCATTTGGAAAAATCACTGAGAAAAAAAACTGGTTTTTGGCCTATAGCTTCCGATTTAGCCACCAGATTTTAACAAAATTCACGCAGTAGGTGAACCTTACTCTAAGATAGATTTCATAGAAATTTGGTTGAAAAATTAGGATATGGACGGTAGCTACGGCAATTTTTGTCTCTTAAATATTTTAAATTTGCTCAGGAAAATAAAGGTTTTCCCCTATAACTTCCGATGCAGTGATGAAATCAAAACGAAATTCAAGTGAAAAACATATCTTGTTGCGTTTCTAATTCTGTAGAAATTTTGTTGAAAAACCGTGAAAGGGTTGCCAGCTATGATCAATTTTGTAATTTATTGACATTTCTTTATCGAGCGATGTTGTCATAAAATTTCCAAGTGGGAATGATCCTGCAATGACAAATAACATCAAATATTTACGTTTCAAAAATTTAAAAAGTTTGGACGATGGTAACCCTAAAATTTAATTCACTCCTATAACTTACAGCGCAGACATTCAATCGAAACGAAATTCATAGGGTGAGTTTAACACAACGTGAAGCAGCTATGGTGCTAGCACATGATTGCCAGCACCGGACAATTTCGTAAATATCGCACCAACAGGTGCTTCCATTTTCTATTCATAAGCAAACTATTTACAATAAAATAAGCAACCGATATTTAAATATTCCGAGCTTTGGAAATTTTATTGTTTGTTACTTGAACCTATAATCGAGTTTATTAGCTTATTCATCTGCATCATCCCCCTTCTATGGTAAGCATAATTTATGACAAACGACTTCGATTATATAAAAGCACTTAAAGATTATATAAAAGCAAAGCATCTAATTTATATATCTATATGCTTTTAGAATCGTCAAAAATTGGTTCAACTGCACCAAGTTGTTTATATAATGTTATTTTATTTGAATAAAGCTCTTTGCCCTTTAGCCTCCAGTACAGTCATGGTATCATAACGAAATTCATATGACAAATTTAAATTATTGTAGACAATATTCAGTATGAATCTATTTTTGAAAAACAATGATAGGGTTGCCAGCTATGATTGTTTTTGTATTTTTTTAAATAGCTTTAGTAAGCGATTTTATCATAAAATTTTCAAATCGTGGTGGTCTTGTAGTGAAAATACACACCAAATACTAAGATCTGGAAAGTTTGAAAGCTCTTGCGAATGGTAGCCCTACATTTCTTTGTATCCCTATTACTTGCAATGCAGTGATCGGATCAACACGAAATTCGCAGAGCAGGTTGACTTCAACGTGAGGCAGATAAGACTGCTAGCAGGAGGTGTTTTTGTTATTTTGGTACCAATAAATGCTAGCATTAAGAATTCACATCGCGAATATACAATATATAACAATATATATGACAATACGTGCACTATATAATATATAAGACAATAACAACAGTATAACAACAATATATAACAATACACTCAAAATCTCCACAAATCCTCTACTGTTCCTCGAACATTAGTATTTCTAGCGGTTCTGATGCGCTAGGGTTTTTTTTTATTTTTAAATACCGGTGAAGATAACAAATTAACTCGCGCGACAATTTCAAAATAAGGTAAACAAAAAGCTCGATGCGTGGATATCGGTCCTCCAACGCATAAACAATTTCGGCCTCATGCATAAACACTAAGTATAAACAATAACCATTCGATTTGCGACTAATGGTTCTAATCCATTGCGAATCCAATCAAAGTTTTTAATAAACAAATTATTGATATTGCCACCTGGAGTAAGTTAAACAAATCCACGTGTGCAAAAATACGCAAATCGAAAATACTATTAAAAAGGCTTGTATCTTTGAATAAGGAAGAGTCACAGTCAATTCTTTTTAAAGTGTAAAACAGTCGAATTTTTTTCAAAGTGTAAAACAGTCAAATTTTATCAAAGTTGTAAAACAGTCAAATTCGTTAAAAAGTGTTTCAAAGAAATCGAAAACATAATGAAAATAAAATACAATAAAAAAAAGTGAGATTAAGAGATAAAGAAGGAAATACCATAAATTTAAAAGTGAGAAGGTTCCCTATTATAATAAACTATTTTGGAAAGCTTCTCATATTGTATAAAACTTGCTATTTTTATGACAATGAACAATTTTTATATACCAAGGAATAAAGTGGAAACAAAAAAATCAAAAGTGGTGTTTTAGTGTATTAGAATTTAAAACTAATTAACAAACATATAATTCTACATTAAATCAAAGCCACGAATACGGACATTCGCAGAACAAGACGAGTTTGAAACTCGGCATCTTGGGATGTATGTAGTTTTTCTTTTCACCACATTTTTCTTGATCTACCGCTCTCTGCTACGTGACGTAAACTGCGCCAGGCGGGATATGCGCAGAACATGACGAGTTTCGAACTCGTATTGTCGTGATCTCTAGTATTTGGTTCATGGGCAGTGATGCCAGATCCAGATTTAAGTCTGGATTTGCCAGACTTTTACAACGTCTATCAGACACCCAGACTTTATTTCAAATTTCCAGACTTTTTCACACTTTTATAATAAATTCATGAACTGCCATAAAATCAATCCGCAAATCAAATTTTCAAACAGAAGTGTACAGAGTTTGAAAAGCTCTCCCGCTAACAGTCAACTTCCACAATGAAGTGTACTTCAATTGCTGTCAAAAAATATTATCTTTGCAGAAAGCTCTACTCTGCTTGCTTGCTTGCTGTCGTCTTCCTCTGTCATTTCGTCATCAACTTGAATGAAAAATAATAGTGCACCACGTCCACAAGGTAAGTAGTAAATTGCATGTCCATTTTGATTTTCTGAGTTCAAAATTTTAGTTTCAGGCTCAAATAAGGCCTATGCCCTTAGACAGAGCCATTTATGGGAACCATATTTGAACTGGCTTGCTTTGCGTTGCGGCAAAACCGCATGGCTGCACTTTTTGCACAAATCGGTCTGTTCGTAATCATCTGATGACAGCAGGTAAAACTATTTTTATCAAATATGTAATTATATGTATATGGTTTTAAATATTTTCGTAGAATGTTGGATTTTGTCGAAGAAGTTATTGGAATTTATATTTGATAATGGATGAAATTGAAAGGAAATTTGGATTCTTCTTCTTCTTTTTTGCACCATTGGCAACTGCAGGTAAGACTATGCCTATCAATTGTGTTATTGCATATAACTTTAAATATTTTTGCAGCATTTTTTCGAATACACGAATTTAAGTTCAAATCACGAGAGAGAGCCCTGTTTATCTGATTTTAGATGAAGATTTAGAATAAGTTTCCACTATGGCTTGTGGAAAAACCACACTGCTTCTTTTTTGCACCATTGGCAACTGCAGGTAAGACTATTCCTATCAATAATGTGATTGCATATAACTTTAAATATTTTCGTAGAGTGCTGGATTTTGTCACTTGTAGTAATTGAAATTCAAATAACGTGAGCGCTCTTTTTTTTTATAATGGATGAAAATTTAGAATAAGTTTTGAACTGTTTTTTTCAAATTAAGTTTCCACCATGTGGAAAAAGAAAATATGTGGAAAATTTTTGAAAAGCTCTGCATGCTGTCAGTTTTCGCCTCGCAGCCTGAGTGCCTGCTGTCAAAAAGTTCAATGTGCGACACCATTTTGGTTTGTGTGGTCGAGTCATTGAGTCTAGTTTAACATCTTGGGGGCTCTTATCTGTATATATAATCGAAATGGGAAGCCAAAATAGTGCACCAAGCGGTAATTGAATACCATTGCATATTAGTTTTTATTTTATAGCTAATAAATTTTAGTTTCAAACAAAACTAAAAAGCCAAAATACGAGCAAAAATACAGCTCTTCTTGGAATGTGGATCCAGATCTAAAGGGCTGGCTTGTGGAAAAGCCAAAGGGCTGCGGTTTTTGCACTCTCTGTAACAGCTCTCTTCAGATAAAAGCAGGTAAAACTGATCTGGTCAAACATGCTGCCTCAGCCAAACACAAAAATTTGGTGATAAATCTAAAGCAACAGCCAAAAATTTCGGCGGCTTTGGCCGTTTCTCTTAAAACCAAAGATCAAACGAAAGAATTACAGTTGCGTTTAACTGCGTTCTGCTGTGAACATAATCTTCCATTTACAATTATGGATCATTTGGTTAAAATTTTTAAAAATTAAAATTGTGACGGTGAAGTAACTTAGGCTTTAGCGTGCAATCGCACGAAAACTATTGCAATTACTAAAAATGTATTAGGTTTACATCAGAAGGAGATTGTTTGCAAAATTTTAATAATAAATTTTCACTGTGTATTGATGAATCGACTGATAAAGCATCCGAAAAAACACTTAGCGTAGTAGCACTGTTTTAAAGTACACGATTTCATTTTGCACTAGTTTCTGTATCGATTGTTTCTTTTAGTATCAGTCGTTCGACTAGATACTTGTTACGAAAGTTACGAAAATATAATTAGATAAAGGAATCATTTGCTATTTAACCAAGTATTTTTATTTTTAAATACCGGTGAAGATAACAAATTAACTCGCGCGACAATTTCAAACTAAGATAAACAAAAAGCTTGATGCGTGGATATCGGTCCTCCAACGCATAAACAATTTCGGCCTCATGCATGAACACTAAGTATAAACAATAATCATTCGATTTATGACTAATGGTTCTAATCAATCGCGAATCCAATCAAAGTTTTTAATAAACAAATTAGTGATATTGCCACCTGGAGTAAGTTAAACAAATCCACGTGTGCAAAAATACGCAAATCGAAAATACTATAAAAGGGCTTGTTTCTTTGAATGAGGAACAGGCACAGTCAAATTTTTTAAAACAGTCGAATTTTAATTAAAACAGTCAAATTTTTTTCAAAGTGTAAAACAGTCAAATTTTTTCAAAGTTGTAAAACAGTCACACATGGACTTTCAAGACTGTGCGGGCAACTCTGTAGCTACAGCAGGCTCCTGAAAACAAATCCTTCAAATCATCGAGTCTCCTGAAAAATTTTTGATTTCAACAGTCGAATTTTAATTAAAACAGTCAAATTTTTTTCAAAGTGTAAAACAGTCAAATTTTTTCAAAGTTGTAAAACAGTCAAATTCGTTAAAAAGTGTTTCAAAGAAATCGAAAACATAATGAAAATAAAATACAATAAAAAAAAGTGAGATTAAGAGATAAAGAAGGAAATACCATAAATTTAAAAGTGAGAAGGTTCCCTATTATAATAAACTATTTTGGAAAGCTTCTCATATTGTATAAAACTTGCTATTTTTATGACAATGAACAATTTTTATATACCAAGGAATAAAGTGGAAACAAAAAAATCAAAAGTGGTGTTTTAGTGTATTAGAATTTAAAACTAATTAACAAACATATAATTCTACATTAAATCAAAGCCACGAATACGGACATTCGCAGAACAAGACGAGTTTGAAACTCGGCATCTTGGGATGTATGTAGTTTTTCTTTTCACCACATTTTTCTTGATCTACTGCTCTCTGCTACGTGACGTAAACTGCGCCAGGCGGGATATGCGCAGAACATGACGAGTTTCGAACTCGTATTGTCGTGATCTCTAGTATTTGGTTCATTGCCCATGGGTGATAATCAGGATGGACGAGTGTGAGAAGTAGGAGAGAAAGAGTGATACGGCGAGGATGAGAGATGATTCGAGTTTAGTCTGCCAGTACGCGTCATCGAATCAAGAGCGTTCAGTAATCATTACGACTAGTAGTTCCATCGTCTCGTTTATTTCTTTAAGCTAGCATTCATGTTCATATTCAGTTTTTCTTAATATTCTCAGTAAACACTAACCAGTTGAATTATCTCAGAGGAATCTTTTAACTCTACATATATGCATATATAATGATCATTCTCAAGTAGTTATGCAAAGCAAATATGATTGCGTAAAAATACATCTTAGAAATCTAAATGAAAAAAGAAGTAGTTATGTATTTAAAATACATAATTATATATGGAGCAAAATAAACAATTCAGTTTAAACATTAAGATTATGTTTCTGATATAAGTTTCTGATATACAAATCTAGATAATTTAGATTTAAAATTTTACGATAATTTAGTTACTGCGACGGTATAAAACTTTTTATCGTTTATACAAAAACCATTTTCACCACAATGTACAATACCTGTACAACCAACCAAAAGAATAAAAATCACAGGTGAGACATGTAAGCCGCCGATTAGCAATTCAGTGTGGTATTTCATCTTGGCCAGAGGCTACGTTAAAAACCCGGCAATAACTTAGATTATTTGTGAAAATAATAAAACTGGACTAATTTGCACATTATACTAAGTGTTTATAAATTTAAAGTTTTTTTTTAAATTTAAATTTCACTAAAAAGGTAAAATCTATAAATGGAACAAATCGAGAGAGTTACTGCCTCAGATAGCCCCTTTGGTTTCTCCGCTGCCTAAGCTCTACGAGTTTTTGGTTGTAACTTTTCAGATTTGTGTACATATCGTCGGGTGTACGCCAAAACTATGAATGTGCTTTTTTGGTGATTTTTAGTTTTTCATGTCAATTTACGCGGGATTCGTATAAAAACAATTTGTCAAAACCGGAAATGTAAAATTATATTTTATGCTCACACAAATTCAAAATTTCAATTCTCCGAATCTCCTAAAAACTAAGTATTTGCAAAATGCGTTACGCCAAAATCATGAATGTGCACATTCGTTGTTTTGGTGTAACGGAAAACCTGGGTGTATTATGACATGTTGTTATATTGTTGTGAAATAGAAAATCTACAGCTGAGCATATTATGTACCGTTAGGGCTTGTTCAATCCTGCACACTTTGATCTGTTATTTCTTCTAATTTTGTAGAATTTTTATTCAGTTCAACAGTTTCCTTAATTGAGTGCAGTTACGGTTTTTGTTGAAAGTTTGCCAATTTGATTTTCAAATTAAGTTAAAGTTTAGTGCAAACTACTATGGCCAGTCGTAGATCATTGTTTTTATCGTTGGCTCTCCAAAAAAAGAAAGTAATTTCAAACGTGAATGATGCCGGTATGTAGGGAGAATAGCTTGAATTTCAATAAATTATTAATCTTCTTGCTTTTTTTTTTAAAGAGAGTAGCACTGTTCAGGGAGAAGACCCATTGAAGAAAGAAGATGATGGTTCTAACAAAAAGCTATGTAGGTTTTGTTTTGATTGCAATCATTCAGGTACTAGTTGCATTTTCCATAAATATTCAAGATCAATAAAGATTTACCTGGTCCTTCCCATGCTTTTGATAGTGACGAAGACACTATGGAAACGGAGAACGCTGTAAGTTACTCGAATATACTGAAGAAAGGAAAATTGAATAAGGAGGGATGGAAAGCGAGCATCAGGAAAAATAAGACGACAAGAGGAGAGGCATACGTTAGATCAAAGGGTGCTCAGCGGCCGGCTAAACCTATATTATGCTCACCTTGCAATGGAAAGGCAAAACATGTCAACTGCAACAGCATCAATGAGGAGAGCAGAAAAATTGTATTCGAAAAATTTCGTGGATTAGCTAATAGCGATGATCAACGGAGTTTTATTGATAGGCATATTGAAAATAAACCTAAGGCACGGATAACGAGGAATTTAACAGAATCGCGAAGAAGATTTACTGTAAATGATTACGTAACGGTTGAAAGTAAAAAAATAAAGGTATGCCGCAGGTTCTTTTTGCCAGCTTTCAACGTTACGGACTCCCTCATAAGAACTCCCGTTACGGACTCCCTCATTTGCGAAAACGATCGCTCAAGGATGCCTTGAAAAAGATAAACGGGGCAAGCATCCGCCCTATAATAAATTGAAGCTGAAGAAGAGCACATAGAGATGAATATTGCTTCTTTTCCTGCAGTAGAGTTTCACTACTGCCGTAAATCGACAGGGAAAAAGTACGTAGATACATCTCTTAATGTGCAAATAATGCATAAAATGTATGTAGAGGAATGCAAAAAGAACAGTTTGAAACCGGTAAGCATAAGCAAATACAGGTAAGTTTTCAGACGATACAATTTAGGATTTTTCAAGCCGAAGAAAGATCAGTGCAAGTTCGGCTTAGCTTACAAAGTCTTAAGTTCAAAAAAACAGGAGAAAAAGAAATTAAATTTTGAATGGCACATGGCGAAGAAAGAGTCCGCTCGACGAGAAAGGAATTTGGATAAGGAAGTATCGCAATCTAATAAAAAATAATAGCATTCAACTTTGATCTGTAAGCTGTATTAATGACACCAAAAGGGCCAAGCGGCGAAATGTACTATATGCGTAAATTGGCAGTGTATAACCTAACGGTTTACAATCTTGGAAACCAGAAAATTTCTTGTTACGTTTGGGATGAAACGCAAGGAAAAAGAGGAGCCACATGTATTTTTCAATACATTTCAAACCAAAAGGATGTTGAATCCATTAGAATGATGTCAGACGGGTGTGGTGGTCAACAGAAAAATTCAATATTCGCAGCAATGTGCTTGAAACTTGTCCAAACTCATCCGAACTTAAAGACCATTGACCACAAGTTTTTTGAAACTGGACACACGCAAATGGAATGCGATTCTATACACTCAAAAATAGAGAGAAAATATAAATTTACTCCTGTTTACACGCCAGAAGGTTGGGCGCAAATCATAAGGTCAGCCAGAAACAATCCTTTTCCATTTGAGGTAAACATGTTGACGTTGATGATTTCATTAACTTCAAATTGGTTTCATCAAACGTATCAATAGTAAAGAATATCCCTTGGCGTAGAGTGTGCTGCCTGCGTTACGAAAAAGATTTTTCAAATGCAATTTTTGATAAAACAGATTTTCAAGGAGATTTCCAAGCTGCAGAAATTCGTGAAAAAAGGGGTCGAAAAATTACGAGCCTTCAACAGGTTTACAGCGTATGCATGCCTATATCAAATGTTAAATACAAGGATTTGATGAAAATGTGTGAAGACTTCACAATTCCTAAGGCTTACCATAGTTTTTACAAATCTATAAAATGTAACAATTCAGAAAGGGACTGTTTACCGGAACCTGATGCGGAAGAAAACTCTGAGTACGAAAATGAATAAATGTCAAACTTGTGCAAAACTTAAGATAAAATTTGGCTGCTTTAGTTGTTCTGATCTTACCAAACTTTTGTATTCTCAAAGAAAAATAAACAATTTATGTTAACCAAAAAATTAATAAATTTTTATTTTCAACAAAATTTCAAATAAGCTCACGCCAAAACGATGAATGTGCGAAATTTCCCTTAAAACCTGATATAACAAAATGAACAATTAGGCATAATAGTATTAGAATATTATCTCCCTAAATTCAAATAAAAATGGTTCTTATAATTTAAAACTGATTTATAGGATAAGGTCAAACTTTCAAATCGATTTTACTCGAAATAACATTTTTGCACATTCATGGTTTTGGCGTACACCCGACGATATGACCTACTATCTCAGTGCATATGGCAGCCATTTTCTGTTCGCGGATTGGAAGACTGACAAGTTTGCCCATAGTCCCAAAGTTTTCCTTAATTACTACTGAGATTCAGATTCAGGCAAATTGCTGCAATTTTCACTGCTGTTTTTATTTCCTTATGTCTCTCTTTTCTGAGGCTACAAGCTGTTCTGAAGTGATCGGTTAGTTTACAGTGAGCTTGTCAATATTCAAGGAGAGCAACATTTTGACATTAAAATTGTCAATAATTTTCATTCTATTTCGCAGGAAGACATCGCTGCACTGCCGCCTCATCCCTCCACTCTTTCCGGATCACCAAGAGAAAGGTCATTTTCAATATTTAAACGTGTTAAGACATTTTGAAGAAATATTTGACCCAGGCACAACTTTTTGACCCTGTTTTCATTGCCGTTAAAAGGTTTTCCTAAATGAATAACTAAAACAAAAAATGTTGTGCTTACAATTACACATATTGCACTTGGAAAATCATTTCAGCTCCGACAAGTCTACCATATCGAATATGTTTGCAGAGAGTTTTTCCAAAGCCTTCTCAACCAAAACCAGTTCTTTTGATCCTCCGGTTTCCTTAACCCATCTTAATCTCAATTGCCACATTATATGCCCCGAATTGCTATTAAAGAAATTACTGTCTGTTGATGTAAGTAAATGTGGTGGGCCTGACGGTCTGCCGCCGATATTTGTTCAGAAATGCGCGGAATCACTTTTAGCCCCTCTACTATTTATTTTCAATCACTCATTAGCCCTTAGATCTTTTCCAAAAATTTGGAAGAGCTCTCATGTAATCCCGGTATTCAAGTCTGGGGACAAATCAGATGTTAGTAACTATCGTCCCATTTCTATTTTATCAGTTATACCGAAAATATTTGAAAGCCTAATTACGGACTATCTAACACCTTCCATCAGGCCTCTAATTATAGATAACCAACATGGATTCTGTGCTGGGAAGTCAACAACCACTAATCTAATTACTTATCATAATTTTATTTCTCAGTCCTTTGCATCGTCACAACAGGTTCATACTATATACACGGATTTCAGCAAGGCATTTGACCGGATCAACTTCAGTATATTGGAGAAAAAACTCAAACTAATCGGTATTGATGGGAAACTATTCGAATGGCTTTCCGATTACATTCGTGATCGATGTCTTATAGTAAATTTTGATGATCACTTTTCCTTACCATTTACTCCTACATCTGGTGTTCCTCAAGGGTCACATTTGGGTCCGCTGCTCTTTCTTATATTCATAAATGACATAAGTATAATATTCAATGATGTTCAGTATCTCTTATTCGCTGACGACTGCAAAATCTTTCATTCTATCACGTCAATGGCAGATATTTCGGTATTACAATCCAACTTGGATAACTTTTTTAATTACTGTCTTAATAATTGTCTCGATTTAAACGCTTCTAAATGTCAGCTGGTTTTCAATAGGACAGCATACAATTTTAATCATGTATACATGCTAGGCAATGATCCCATAAGAGTCGTTGAGTCCGTTAAAGATTTAGGCATCACTTTTGACCCATCTTTGAATTTTATAGCTCACATTCGAAATATCGCAGATGAATCGCGCAGAATGCTTGGTTTTGTGATAAGAAGCACAAGCGAATTTTTTAACGTAAATGCACTGAAAATGTTATATACATCATTAGTAAGAAGTAAACTTGATTATGCCTGTGTTCTCTGGAATCCTTATTACGGAGCCCATTCGGAGGCTTTGGAAAAAATCCAGAATAAATTTCTGAGGTACGTAGGTTATAAACTGCGCATTAGTCGCAATCAATTGAATTATCGCCACATAATGGATTTACTACACTTCATATCTCTAGCAGATAGACGTATATGTTTTGACGCAACTTTTTTATTCAACATTGTTAATGGGAATCTCGATGTACCCTCTCTCCTAAGTGAATTTTCGCTAAGAGTCCTTTCTAGAACCACGAGGTGCAATGACATATTTATGCTACAAAACTATAGGGTAAATTACCTAATGCATTCACCCGTTGAGAGGCTAAAACGTCTTGGAAATAATATATCTCGTCGAGCAGACATTTTTAATGATGATTTGGCCCGCATTAAATATATAGTGTGCAATTTTTCGAATGTAAACTTTTAAACACTATTTCAATTGTGGCTTGGATATAACTTGAGGCATAGAATTAAGCTAAATTTAAAGCATAGAATTATGACAAAATAATGTGTTACTACACTAATGTAATGGAACATTGTTCCGTAAATTATTCAATAAATAAATAAATAAATAAATAAATATTTCTGAAAGAGGAGAATGTGAGCCATTTGTTGAAGTGGTCAGGCTTTGATATAAAGTACGAGAAGCGTCATTATTGCATTCGAATAAATACATTTATTTATAAAAGTTAAATTTTACATCGATCAATCCAGAAGTGGCCTATTTAAGAAGGAACCTCGTGAAAAACTATCAATTATTATTCTCAAGCAGAGTATTGTATTGTATGTAGTATTGTATTGTATGTAGTATTCGAGATTTCACATCTAAATATTTTTCTGGAATCTCGAAATATTCCTGAGATTAGAGCTGATAGTTATGAGAGCACCTCATCATCTGGCCGAATCTTGTTGCTTGGCCACAATGGCAAAAACTAAGCGGAAAGTATTATCATGTCTTAACGTCAAATAAGGCAAGAACAAGTTAGATCCTTTAATATATTATGAATTTTATGAAATCTATTAAAGCATATAGCCGGTTGAATAAAAATTGTCTAGGTTTTTTTATAATTACTCTATATCATTCTAAACCTCCATGGCTGTGGAAATTGTTGAAGAGATAATAAAAAGAACTAATGTGGAAATCAAGCTGAAAATTCTCGACTAAATTCATATATTTATTGTCGTTATTTGTATGCATAATACTTAGAATCAAAATTTGTTTGCTTCAAAAATACCTACAGAAGCACAAATAACATTTGTAGGCAATATTCTCCTTCATACATATCCACAGTAAACATAGGCAAAATTGTAAGTAATGTTCTTTAATAAACAAATTAGTGATATTGCCACCTGGAGTAAGTTAAACAAATCCACGTGTGCAAAAATACGCAAATCGAAAATACTATAAAAGGGCTTGTTTCTTTGAATGAGGAACAGGCACAGTCAAATTTTTTAAAACAGTCGAATTTTAATTAAAACAGTCAAATTTTTTTCAAAGTGTAAAACAGTCAAATTTTTTCAAAGTTGTAAAACAGTCACACATGGACTTTCAAGACTGTGCGGGCAACTCTGTAGCTACAGCAGGCTCCTGAAAACAAATCCTTCAAATCATCGAGTCTCCTGAAAAATTTTTGATTTCAACAGTCGAATTTTAATTAAAACAGTCAAATTTTTTTCAAAGTGTAAAACAGTCAAATTTTTTCAAAGTTGTAAAACAGTCAAATTCGTTAAAAAGTGTTTCAAAGAAATCGAAAACATAATGAAAATAAAATACAATAAAAAAAAGTGAGATTAAGAGATAAAGAAGGAAATACCATAAATTTAAAAGTGAGAAGGTTCCCTATTATAATAAACTATTTTGGAAAGCTTCTCATATTGTATAAAACTTGCTATTTTTATGACAATGAACAATTTTTATATACCAAGGAATAAAGTGGAAACAAAAAAATCAAAAGTGGTGTTTTAGTGTATTAGAATTTAAAACTAATTAACAAACATATAATTCTACATTAAATCAAAGCCACGAATACGGACATTCGCAGAACAAGACGAGTTTGAAACTCGGCATCTTGGGATGTATGTAGTTTTTCTTTTCACCACATTTTTCTTGATCTACCGCTCTCTGCTACGTGACGTAAACTGCGCCAGGCGGGATATGCGCAGAACATGACGAGTTTCGAACTCGTATTGTCGTGATCTCTAGTATTTGGTTCATGGGCAGTGATGCCAGATCCAGATTTAAGTCTGGATTTGCCAGACTTTTACAACGTCTATCAGACACCCAGACTTTATTTCAAATTTCCAGACTTTTTCACACTTTTATAATAAATTCATGAACTGCCATAAAATCAATCCGCAAATCAAATTTTCAAACAGAAGTGTACAGAGTTTGAAAAGCTCTCCCGCTAACAGTCAACTTCCACAATGAAGTGTACTTCAATTGCTGTCAAAAAATATTATCTTTGCAGAAAGCTCTACTCTGCTTGCTTGCTTGCTGTCGTCTTCCTCTGTCATTTCGTCATCAACTTGAATGAAAAAAAAACTCTAGCGCACCTGAACCGCTAGAAACACTAATGTTCGAAGAACAGTAGAAGAATCGTGCAGGTTTTGAGTGCATATTCCACCACATGTGCTGCTTATTACGGCCAAACTGTTTCAAATGCCACGTTTTACTTTCGTCTTAAGAATGCATTATAACTCATATGGTGCAAGGTTTCAGATATTACCACTGGCATGAATTTCAACGTTTATGAGAGCAAAACACGGGTTAATTATATTCGTTATCAGTTGCTTATTTCACATAATTTTGAAAGCAGCATCTCATATAACATCAATGAAGAAAATGCTCAGTGCCTGCAGCACTGTAACTGAAGTTGGTGTTTGGGGCTGCGATCCGAAAAATTTGCAGAACTTTGCGAATTGTAACATCGGTTATTTATTTTCATTGTAAATGTTTCCGGTATGTATACTAACTGTAAGCATTTATTGATACAAAAGTAGCACAACCGACTCGTGCTGGCAACCTTTCGCCAGTATCAAATCCAAGAATATATCAAATCTGCTTCACGTTGTTTAATTACATTCGAAGTTATAGGAGTATAAAGAAATTTAGGGTTACCTGCAGCGAGTTTTTTCAAATGATCGAAAGCTTAATATTTGCTGTTTATTGTCACTACAATATCATTACCATTTGAAAATTCTACGATAAAACCGCTTAATAAAGATATTGCAATTAAACACAAAACCAACAATAGCTGGCAACCCTATCGTGTCTTTTCAACCAAATTTGGCCTGAATAATGTTTATGACAGGTTTCATTAATTGTATGAAATTCGTATTGATTTCATGACTGCACTGGAAGTTATAGTACAAAAAGTTTTATTTTCCTGAGCGAATTTTCAAAACCAAAGACACAAAAATTACCATAGCAGGTAGCACCAATCAAATTTTTCAACCAAATTTCCACCAAACAGAGATTAGAGTTAGGTTTAGCTTCTGTGTCAATTTCATGAAAATCTGGTAACTTATTCACATTTCATAGGGCAAAAAGCAGTTTTTTTTCTTTGTAATTTTTCAAGATGGCACCACTGGCACAGAGTTGCCCACAATTCAAAATCGCTTCTATCAAATCTGGTCTTACTTAAGTCCAATGCATTCTGTAAATTTTAGCTGTATCTGATTATTGGTTCGTGAGTTTCCGTGAACAGAAGTTTTTGATGCTAAAAATATAGGTTAACTGGGAGAGGGTTACCGTTCTTGTCCGACATGAAATTTCCAAAGTTTTATTTTGAACGTGTAGATAAAACATAAGATTTATATACAGATTGGTTTTATTGTAAGAAACGGACATTTTTTTGAATATTCGATGGTTTGAATGTTTTTACTTCCAAATTTTTTTTTTCAAAATGAAGACACCAAAATTATCATAGCTGGCAGCTCCAATCGAATTTTTCGACCAAATTTCTACCAAACGTGGCTTAAAGTAAGGTCCAGCAATTGTGTAAGTTTCGTCAAAATCGAACGATTCAATCAGAATTTATAGGGCTAAAAACAGTTATCTTTTTTAGTGGTTTTTCAAGATGGCACCACTGGCACAGAATTGCCCGCATTTCAAAATCACTTCTATCAGACCTGGTCCTATTTAAGGTCAATACATGCTGTGAATTTCAAATAATTCTGCCCATCGGATCGTGAGTTTCCGTGAACAGAAGTTTTTGATGCTAAAAATATAGGTAAATTGGGCAAGGGTTGCCAGGCGTGCCCGTTATACCATATCTTTTTTTTTTTTTTGGTTATGTAAACAAAGCACAAGATTTACATATGAAAGGCTTATTTTTGAAGAAACGGCATTTTTTCAAGAGAGACGATGATTTGGAGGTTTTCACTTTCAGTGCCTGCCCTAGCTACAGGGTTGCCAGCACGCTCATTAAAAGCCACATTAATCTACAACTAAATAATATCAATATGTCCTGAAAATTTGGTAATGATTGAATAGCTCTGTCAAAAGTTATCGAAATTTAAAAATTTTCAAATTTTCCCGTCCTCTTTTTAGGCACCCAGTGCACACATAGGGTTAAAATATTCCAAAGCATTATCCGATTCATATGTAAAACACGTTAGAAATTTATTTTATTAACTTTATTTTTGCGAAAATCATTTGTGCACGAAATAATAGGTATATTAAAAATATCACTTAAATGCCCGCCGGCGCGAAAAGGTTTACAATAACTGACATTTAAAGAAACCTGGACCTATTCTGCATATACACCAATGTATCCTGAAAGTTTCAGCTCAATCGAATGGCGCGTTCCCGAGATTATCTCACTGAAATTTTTTGTACATATATATATATATATATAAAGAAATATGAATTTTTGGCCGAATCGATTTTAATACTAATGTTCTTCGAACATTAGTAATAATAGTGCACCACGTCCACAAGGTAAGTAGTAAATTGCATGTCCATTTTGATTTTCTGAGTTCAAAATTTTAGTTTCAGGCTCAAATAAGGCCTATGCCCTTAGACAGAGCCATTTATGGGAACCATATTTGAACTGGCTTGCTTTGCGTTGCGGCAAAACCGCATGGCTGCACTTTTTGCACAAATCGGTCTGTTCGTAATCATCTGATGACAGCAGGTAAAACTATTTTTATCAAATATGTAATTATATGTATATGGTTTTAAATATTTTCGTAGAATGTTGGATTTTGTCGAAGAAGTTATTGGAATGTATATTTGATAATGGATGAAATTGAAAGGAAATTTGGATTCTTCTTCTTCTTTTTTGCACCATTGGCAACTGCAGGTAAGACTATGCCTATCAATTGTGTTATTGCATATAACTTTAAATATTTTTGCAGCATTTTTTCGAATACACGAATTTAAGTTCAAATCACGAGAGAGAGCCCTGTTTATCTGATTATAGATGAAGATTTAGAATAAGTTTCCACTATGGCTTGTGGAAAAACCACACTGCTTCTTTTTTGCACCATTGGCAACTGCAGGTAAGACTATTCCTATCAATAATGTGATTGCATATAACTTTAAATATTTTCGTAGAGTGCTGGATTTTGTCACTTGTAGTAATTGAAATTCAAATAACGTGAGCGCTCTTTTTTTTTATAATGGATGAAAATTTAGAATAAGTTTTGAACTGTTTTTTTCAAATTAAGTTTCCACCATGTGGAAAAAGAAAATATGTGGAAAATTTTTGAAAAGCTCTGCATGCTGTCAGTTTTCGCCTCGCAGCCTGAGTGCCTGCTGTCAAAAAGTTCAATATGCGACACCATTTTGGTTTGTGTGGTCGAGTCATTGAGTCTAGTTTAACATCTTGGGGGCTCTTATCTGTATATATAATCGAAATGGGAAGCCAAAATAGTGCACCAAGCGGTAATTGAATACCATTGCATATTAGTTTTTATTTTATAGCTAATAAATTTTAGTTTCAAACAAAACTAAAAAGCCAAAATACGAGCAAAAATACAACTCTTCTTGGAATGTGGATCCAGATCTAAAGGGCTGGCTTGTGGAAAAGCCAAAGGGCTGCGGTTTTTGCACTCTCTGTAACAGCTCTCTTCAGATAAAAGCAGGTAAAACTGATCTGGTCAAACATGCTGCCTCAGCCAAACACAAAAATTTGGTGATAAATCTAAAGCAACAGCCAAAAATTTCGGCGGCTTTGGCCGTTTCTCTTAAAACCAAAGATCAAACGAAAGAATTACAGTTGCGTTTAACTGCGTTCTGCTGTGAACATAATCTTCCATTTACAATTATGGATCATTTGGTTAAAATTTTTAAAAATTAAAATTGTGACGGTGAAGTAACTTAGGCTTTAGCGTGCAATCGCACGAAAACTATTGCAATTACTAAAAATGTATTAGGTTTACATCAGAAGGAGATTGTTTGCAAAATTTTAATAATAAATTTTCACTGTGTATTGATGAATCGACTGATAAAGCATCCGAAAAAACACTTAGCGTAGTAGCACTGTTTTAAAGTACACGATTTCATTTTGCACTAGTTTCTGTATCGATTGTTTCTTTTAGTATCAGTCGTTCGACTAGATACTTGTTACGAAAGTTACGAAAATATAATTAGATAAAGGAATCATTTGCTATTTAACCAAGTATTTTTATTTTTAAATACCGGTGAAGATAACAAATTAACTCGCGCGACAATTTCAAACTAAGATAAACAAAAAGCTTGATGCGTGGATATCGGTCCTCCAACGCATAAACAATTTCGGCCTCATGCATGAACACTAAGTATAAACAATAATCATTCGATTTATGACTAATGGTTCTAATCAATCGCGAATCCAATCAAAGTTTTTAATAAACAAATTAGTGATATTGCCACCTGGAGTAAGTTAAACAAATCCACGTGTGCAAAAATACGCAAATCGAAAATACTATAAAAGGGCTTGTTTCTTTGAATGAGGAACAGGCACAGTCAAATTTTTTAAAACAGTCGAATTTTAATTAAAACAGTCAAATTTTTTTCAAAGTGTAAAACAGTCAAATTTTTTCAAAGTTGTAAAACAGTCACACATGGACTTTCAAGACTGTGCGGGCAACTCTGTAGCTACAGCAGGCTCCTGAAAACAAATCCTTCAAATCATCGAGTCTCCTGAAAAATTTTTGATATCAACAGTCGAATTTTAATTAAAACAGTCAAATTTTTTTCAAAGTGTAAAACAGTCAAATTTTTTCAAAGTTGTAAAACAGTCAAATTCGTTAAAAAGTGTTTCAAAGAAATCGAAAACATAATGAAAATAAAATACAATAAAAAAAAGTGAGATTAAGAGATAAAGAAGGAAATACCATAAATTTAAAAGTGAGAAGGTTCCCTATTATAATAAACTATTTTGGAAAGCTTCTCATATTGTATAAAACTTGCTATTTTTATGACAATGAACAATTTTTATATACCAAGGAATAAAGTGGAAACAAAAAAATCAAAAGTGGTGTTTTAGTGTATTAGAATTTAAAACTAATTAACAAACATATAATTCTACATTAAATCAAAGCCACGAATACGGACATTCGCAGAACAAGACGAGTTTGAAACTCGGCATCTTGGGATGTATGTAGTTTTTCTTTTCACCACATTTTTCTTGATCTACTGCTCTCTGCTACGTGACGTAAACTGCGCCAGGCGGGATATGCGCAGAACATGACGAGTTTCGAACTCGTATTGTCGTGATCTCTAGTATTTGGTTCATTGCCCATGGGTGATAATCAGGATGGACGAGTGTGAGAAGTAGGAGAGAAAGAGTGATACGGCGAGGATGAGAGATGATTCGAGTTTAGTCTGCCAGTACGCGTCATCGAATCAAGAGCGTTCAGTAATCATCACGACTAGTAGTTCCATCGTCTCGTTTATTTCTTTAAGCTAGCATTCATGTTCATATTCAGTTTTTCTTAATATTCTCAGTAAACACTAACCAGTTGAATTATCTCAGAGGAGTCTTTTAACTCTACATATATGCATATATAATGATCACTCTCAAGTAGTTATGCAAAGCAAATATGATTGCGTAAAAATACATCTTAGAAATCTAAATGAAAAAAGAAGTAGTTATGTATTTAAAATACATAATTATATCTGGAGCAAAATAAACAATTCAGTTTAAACATTAAGATTATGTTTCTGATATAAGTTTCTGATATACAAATCTAGATAATTTAGATTTAAAATTTTACGATAATTTAGTTACTGCGACGGTATAAAACTTTTTATCGTTTATACAAAAACCATTTTCACCACAATGTACAATACCAGTACAACCAACCAAAAGAATAAAAATCACAGGTGAGACATGTAAGCCGCCGATTAGCAATTCAGTGTGGTATTTCATCTTGGCCAGAGGCTACGTTAAAAACCCGGCAATAACTTAGATTATTTGTGAAAATAATAAAACTGGACTAATTTGCACATTATACTAAGTGTTTATAAATTTAAAGTTTTTTTTTAAATTTAAATTTCACTAAAAAGGTAAAATCTATAAATGGAACAAATCGAGAGAGTTACTGCCTCAGATAGCCCCTTTGGTTTCTCCGCTGCCTAAGCTCTACGAGTTTTTGGTTGTAACTTTTCAGATTTGTGTACATATCGTCGGGTGTACGCCAAAACTATGAATGTGCTTTTTTGGTGATTTTTAGTTTTTCATGTCAATTTACGCGGGATTCGTATAAAAACAATTTGTCAAAACCGGAAATGTAAAATTATATTTTATGCTCACACAAATTCAAAATTTCAATTCTCCGAATCTCCTAAAAACTAAGTATTTGCAAAATGCGTTACGCCAAAATCATGAATGTGCACATTCGTTGTTTTGGTGTAACGGAAAACCTTCAAACTTTGCGATTTAGGCAAGAACAAGTTAGATCCTTTAATATATTATGAATTTTATGAAATCTATTAAAGCACATAGCCGGTAAAAATTGTCTAGGTTTTTTTATAATTACTCTATATCATTCTAAACCTCCATGGCTGTGGAAATTGTTGAAGAGATAATAGAAAGAACTAATGTGGAAATCAAGCTGAAAATTCTCGACTAAATTCATATATTTATTGTCGTTATTTGTATGCATAATACTTAGAATCAAAATTTGTTTGCTTCAAAAATACCTACAGAAGCACAAATAACATTTGTAGGCAATATTCTCCTTCATACATATCCACAGTAAACATAGGCAAAATTGTAAGTAATGTTCTATTTAAAAATTATGCGCCCTGAAAATTTTATCACTTTCGTTTAAAAATTTTATCAGTTTTTTGCACTACACACTGCTTAGACTCGAAAATATGGCCAGTGAATTTTTTCATATTATATAATTCTTAATTTAAACATAAGCGTTTTAACGTACTTAATAAATTTCACAGTAGTTATGGAATGGGTAATACATATATTTAATTGAACAAGTGCTATTGTCACGCGATCCATTCTAGACCAGGTCTTGCCAAGATATTTTAAGATATTAGGGGCCCATCGAGGTTAAATCGCTGTGGTAGTGGTGTTTGGTTATTGTGTTGAGCTGGATTCGATGAAGTACTATTTTTTAGACATTAGCCTTTTCATACGTAAAAAGCGTGATTACAGCTGGAACGACAAGTGCATTAAGGCATCTTCTCCAACATGACGAAAAGAAAATCGCAATTTTTACAAATAGGTTGAAAAATCTGATTTGCTGCATTTGTGATTGTAGTAGCATTAGGATAAATAGTTTCGTATAAGTACTTGCAGCCCTTCATTCTTTGCTAACTAGAGACTTAAGCGTGATTTCTTCTATTACTGCAAAATACTGCTCGGTGGTGTGTCGAATATCGACTTTGGTTATCTGAAGCTCTTTTCTTTTTCTATAACAAATAATCGATACCGTGACCAGTAATTGGTTTGAAAGTTTTCCAGTTGTTGGGAGCTATTACTTCCTTCCAATTCATACAGTAACCATAAATGCTAATATGCTGGACTGATTTCATTACAGACGTCTGCTTCTGTGGTAGCTGCGCAATAGAGCAATATAGGCCAATTTTCGATCTAACATGTTTCAATGTTCTTTTTTGGACTGTCTAGAGACACCCTTAATATGGTACTATATCCATACCAAATCGCAGAAATCCTTTTCATCATAATATCATCATAATAGTCAAAAGCAGTAAGATATGGTGATGTGACGCGTAGCTCAAGTTTCTCATGATCGGACTTTACGTACCATTTATTCATGTGATTCACCGCATTGATTATTATATAGTTTCATTTAATTTTTTATTAAATTTTCAAAGCTTCAAACCATTATACAAATGGAGTTTTCAGAGAGTGGAAATGTTCTGAGTGAAAACTGTCCTAGATATTTTGTCCAAGAACATGGGCAGATTTTGGGGTACGAATTAGTTTCAGTAGCTCTAAAGTTGGAACGTTTGACTGGAAGACAAATTTCGGACTAATAAATATATTCGTAGCTGGTAAAGATTATCTACCTGAGTCTGCTTAACTTGGTTCCCATGGTGAAATAGATTGCTGTTTTAACTCTCTCATCTTCTCCTGGTTGAATTACGCCCATTTCACTAGTGGGAGATATTGTAGATTAATGAGTACTAATCAATTAATTTGAATATTTTGAGAGCCGGTGGTCCACTTAGATCGTTGCTGCAAAACGTTATTTTTATCCTACTCGGAATATTATCATGGCCAAAAAATTTTATGGATGGCTACCAACGGCTGTCAGCGCTCGTACAGTGTATTTTTGAGTCCTGTACAACCACAGAATTGCTATGCGGTTAAAACAGAGGTCTTAAATTGATAGAAAATTATTCAAAGCAGGGTGTGCTTCTTCCGCATTGTCGTCGGCGCATCGGTGCTTTAACATCGACACATTCTAGCTTCGCAAAGGTACCTAGGTGTGACTTCTCAAATGATGTTCATCTCTTGATTATTTCACTGATATTTATCCTTTATTTGTCTCGATCACTCGATGGCTTCTTATGCCTTGCGTTCAGTTTGGTTATTAGCTTTATGTAAATAATGCTGCTCCGGTAATAGTATGATATACCTGAGCTCTTCATCAATGTAAGAGATAACATTATTATCGATGAATGGATTAAGGCTTTTCAGTTTTTGAATATTAAATAAAAATAAATGATCTGATTGATTTCTGAGCTGAAACTGTTATCTTGCATTTCCAGAATAAATATCTATGATGGACGGTGGCTTCGTAGTTTGTGATTTCTTAGCAATCCTGCTTTAATTTTATGAGGTTGCACGATCAAAATCTAAGAGATTTATTGGCTATATAATTGCCCGAGTTTAAAAAATCTCTTTAAAGCCAAGCTAAGTAGTCTGATGATATAGTATGTTGTTGCGATTGCGCAAGAGGTATTACGCCATTTTCACTTGAATGAAAACCATCTAGGTTCTATCGCACAGAAGAGTTGTTTTAATCACAAAAGCCAAGAAAATTGGGCGTTTGACAGCCTGTTGCGTCTATCTAGCGTGGGTATCGATATAAATAAATTCATTATTGCGATAGAGAGTGCTTGGTCTCATCTAACGTTCTGCATTATCATTTGGCCTTAAAAGTTACTGAAGGTAACTATTGTGAAGATCATATATGGTGGCAATTTTATACATCTGCTGTCGTTTGGCTAATCTTTTTGTATCATTGAATTCTGCTGTCTTGAGCTGGAAGTCATAATTGTTCAGAATCCAATGAACTATCAGCATTTTCAGAGATGAGTCTTTAGTGATTCGCAGTAACTTCTTTTCTTTTCTTGTAACTTTCCTAGGCCAATTTCACAAATTAATGAATCTCTTTTCTATCTGCACTACATAAAAGACCATTTGCAAGGCTTTGGAGGCTTACAAGTCATTTTTTTCTTCACCGTTAGTTACTTGCGTAAGACACCTTACCACTAAAAATTAGTACAGGATGTGTCAGATGCAACCATATCTAGGCAATGCTGCTTTATTATCTGAGTGGTGTCGTCTTTTCGGAGAAATAGTGGTGTCGTTCAAAAATATGGCCAAGTAACTTCTCAATGTCGGCGTTGGCTCGTATCTTTGTTCCTGGAATCACCAACTGGTTTTAAATAAGAATTATCTTTGAACGGAAGTTTTGCTACGCATTTTTCTTAGTAATTTTAAGTGAAAATGTTTCTTGAATCTAATGTCATCTATTGAGAACTTTTGTAAGTTACTATTCTCTTTGGTTTCATCTTTAAAAAAATGGTTCATAGCCAAAGATGTTACTATACTTTTACAGTCGGAGTTGGTTTCAGATTTACCTGATAAAATTCGCTCAAGCTTGATTTTCCGCTTTTGTCTTTAAAGACCTTTTTACTTATTTCCAAAAAGATCTCTGCACCATGTCTAAAAGGAACAATCGCAGGATTCGCAAAACCAGAATCGGTTAGATTCAGTTGATAAATACGGCAAGACTTATATTTACTAGATATTCTAGTAGCGCAGTAATGGTTTATATATGGCAAGTGCTTCTATCAGAAGCGTGAATCTATTGTCACAGATACTCGACAATTTTCTATGAATGATCCCACCTCATCTATTCCAGTTATAGTTGCCATGGCGCTTTGTGCTGTTAATTTCTTGTTGCCTTTAATCTGCTCAAAAATAATATTGTTATTCGGGATCGATAAAAGCTTGTAGCAGGAGGTATTGTCTATTATTTTTGAATGCATTTGCCAAAACTGTTGCGATAAGAATAATTCTATTGGTTCCTCTATCAGGCATTTTTGCAGTAAACTACTGAGTTTACTCATTGATGGCAATATTTCACGTTTCGGCTCTTGAGCTGCGGAAGTGCAATTACGTACGGTGCGGCTTTTTGCACTCGAGAGAACTATGCTCTTTTTACATTCCTTACCTTTAGCGTACATTTACTAGTCGCATGGCTGATGGTCGGAAATGACGGAAATGAAATTTTTCTGTATCACAATGGGTAAGTGATCATACGCAGCTATAAACCAGCAAGTTGTATTGTAGAAGCTTTTTCACCGCCTGCCGCTGTGGAAAAAATCTGATGTATTGCTTATTTGCCTAAAGCGAACGTTTGCTGACATAAGCCAATTACTATTTCAACCAATTGAGCTATCTGCACTTGTAGTATAGTGTAAGAGCAGCTTATAGACGGCACTCAGCTAGTGATATTTCTATTATTGTTACACTATGTGACTCACTTACAGATCAAACTTCCTTCTTTGTCCTTGCGGACTATGAAGTACCTCTCACAAGCTTGTTGTGGTTGCTCCTTGTATTTCTCTTTTCACGAACTAGTTTTTGTTGCCAATCTTTCTCTCTTTGGCGTGTAACACCTGTTTTTTCAAGATCGCAATAAGCCTCTATGCTTCTATCAATCTTTACAGGTGCCATGTACCTGTGCTTCAGCACACGTAGAAAAACCACTACGTATGTCCGCGTTTTTGCTGCATGACTCAGTACGCAGTATTTTTACGTTTAGTAATCAAATCAGTCGTTCTGAGTTTTTCTGTGACAGAACGTACCAATAGTAGTGTCTTTCAAGTCTTGCCAGAAGTAATTCTGATATACGTCAACCCCAGGGCTGCTCAGATCATCAGTGATTGTGGCATCTGAACCAAACCTGTGAGTATTTCGCGTTTTGTTTTCTTTCAGACTACTTTTGTTTATTTTTATATGCTTCGCTTTGTTTGTCGTGTGCCGGTACGTTTGAGGCAATGTTACAACAAAAAGTAGTCCAACTTAATATTGACTCCTCAATACGTTGGCATGTTTAATTAGCCACTAAAGACGTGGCAGCTTATGAGCACATGGCCGATTTGGTTGAGAGGATCACGTCTGGAGATACCCAAGTATTATTTATTTCTTTTTGCATCTTTCCCAACAAATGATATACTCTCAAAGACAACTTCTTAGACCGCTGGTAAGTAAATGGTCCGCAATCAATCATCCTATACGATTTTGATGTCATATACATATAAGCAGATATCGATGGATTGGTCTACTTTTTCAACAATGAACATTTATGAGACTAATGTTATAAAATTTGTCTCACACGCGCAGCATGCAAAGTCTTTCATTTATTGCTGCGTAAATGAGCAGTAGGTTTCATTTTTTCACTGACTGAATAACCTGTACCAAGCACATGGTGCTTAGCATGGTAACGGTAGAAGATGCTATAGTTTCTCTTCTTCAAAATAGTAGTTCCTTTCCACAGCATTTTCGGCAAATCTATGATGTTAGCGCTATGTCCGGAGAAGCCCCCGTTATCCTTTTTCGTTGTTGTTTGACCAGTCCTTGTATTATTTGATGAGTATTCAAAACTTTACGAGCTCTTACGCTCAACCTGTAGAGTCTGGTTTTGACGCGCCAGACACTCGCGTTCGCCCTCCCTAGATCTTGTGTGGACATTTTCACATTGGGTGACCACTACAAGGATGGTCTAGGATTGGACTTTGCCGGTAATGATGATAGTGGGCATTTCTCCGCATTTAATGCTGAGTGACTCAGGATGCCACACAGCTTAGAGACCCAAACCGACACTTAAACTGTATTTACATCAATCGCCGCAAACCTTAGCATGGTGGGGCATCGGGTTAAATATGTTCGGTGTAAAATTTGTCGCTGGTAATGTGATAATTACTACAGCAATCGTTTGTACTGCTGTGGTTTATACAGAGCTAGGCGTTTTTGAATTTCATAGCTTTTGGTTTCCGAAATAAGTCATCTTTGCTTGTTGGTTTTGTCTCTTTGTTAATTCCGTTCCACAGCTCTATATTGTACATGTTTAGTTTCTTAGAAAAATACTCTTAATATTTTCAAGAGCTGTTATTTTTTTATAACTATTTAATAAATGCAGCAGTTTTTAGTTGGTCTTCCTGAAGATAATTTATAAGCATGGCCAACCTGAAGACTTTTTTTCCATATCGGGATGACTATAGTCGCTATGTAGTTGATGTCAATTTATTCTCAAAAGCTAATAGAACATTCGATTCCTCCGATGAACTAGCTCTCTGGTTATTTGAAGCTTCGACGGATGAATTCTCGACTCTTAACGGCTCGATGGGTCAAATCAAGGAGAAGAGTTTATTAAATATCTACTCTGGATAAACGTAACATTAATATTGCACTGTTCATGACTTAGCCTTAATAATACGACAATATTATATTTTGCCAAATTTTCAACGGGAACATTGATCGCATAGTATATTAAATTGAATATATGCAGTCGCTTTGAGATTCAAACTCTGTCAGGACTTGTTAAAGCTAATAATATACATATCTAATTGACAATTATTCAATTTGTGGCTCTATATTGTGGATGTTTACATTTGGAAAAATGCTGGAACTAAATTAATTTTGTTTCTAATTTATTGACATATATAATTAAATCGATATGTTTGTCATCTTAAGACTAGTATTGTCTTCAATTTCACGTGAAATTTTAATATAAAGTTTCACGTGAAATTTGTCCCGGCGAAAATTCAGCATAAAAAATTGATTGAAAGTTGCTTTCGCTTTGAAAATGCAGATGACACTAACTCATTTCACGCCAATTTAGTATATACAGCTCATTCTTTCGAGCTAAAAAGTGACAAAAGATGTCAATAAGGGTTTGAATTTGAAAATTGAAATGTGCAGATGAGTTTTCAATAACAAAATCGATCGAAAATCGAAATGCTTGACATTTTATCCATCATAAATGAGCAGAGTCTCCGTTCTTCTCCATTGTCAAAATTTTCGCTCGAAAAAATGACCAGATAATGGCGACTTATCAAAATTTAGCTTCACGATTAAGTCAATACCAGCCTTTACTCATCCAAATACTTTTAAAGCTTCATGTTACATTTAACAAAAGTATTAGATTTTTAAGATAGTTTTAAGTGTTTTTAATGTCTGGGTTTATTTAAATATCATACATATATACTTAATTATAAATTTTTACAAATTGTTGATGTTCGCAACATAACGGAATTCATCTAATTTACAGACAGAATTATAACAGTTATTTTTTTATTAATTTTGTGATTAATTATGAATTTTCGGATGACTTCAATACTACAAACATAAAACTTAACTGTGAGGCAAAATAAACTACTTGCTAAACTTAAAGACATTAAAACCTATGAATATATTTTTCTTGTTTTTGCTGGCTAAGCCATTTGTAATAGAGTGAGATTATTCGTTTTGCTGTTTTTTTTGCTAAGATAAATTTTAAAATTCAACACGGGATTTTTTTTCGCTAGTAACAAGCAAAAATATATAGAGACTTCGCTTAAGTAAACATGTACAAGGACTTTATCTAATTTTGCTAAAGTTATACACGGTAGTTTTTTATCTATGTACGTATCAAGATCGAATTAACATCAATCGAATTAATTATAAACATTCTCGAATATTACAATAAATATAATTATATATTTCTGTATTATCTCATCTTGTTAGGGCCCGACATCTTACTGGATACATCATTTTTTACTTTCTGTCCTTTTATTAATGCAAATATGACTCTAGATTGGAATTTTCTCGGTTGCAAATTACAGCTTACAAAATGAGTTAAGATCATATCTAAATAAGGCATTATGAATATATCTTTACTACTAAATATGCTTCAAAATATCTTTCAGGAACATCGTTTAATGGCTAACCTCACTTGAAATTTGAATAATACAGCCTGTATAATGCACAGTGGAAATATGTTTTTTACATATACTTTTCTAATTCACTAATAATTTTTTTTTTTATTTGTGATGTATATATATGATTTAGTAATTATTCATGTTTGACATTATGATCCAATAATTCAAAATTAAATATTACATTATTTTCCAAAGTATTCAGATTCCATAAACACTCCCTATGTAAATTCTATCTGTTTCATATACAAGCAAGTCGATTTTGTTTATTTGAATGCATTTACTGTGGATTATATTCAGAAGGTGCTCATTCATAGAAAGCAATACATAATCAGCCAAAAGGGAGACTAACACTTGTCAAACTAACGTTCTCGTCTTTACTTTTTAGTGATATTTTCAATGCAATGAATGTTTTTTTCTATTATGATGAACATACAGAAAAATTTATCTCTCCAACTTACTTCATTGTGTTTTGCTTTTCCCAAAATAAATCAAAGCCACGGTTTTAAGTTGCTGCGAATCATATACTTTTTCATCCTTAATACTTTTTTTTATTAGTTCTTTCACTAGTTTTTGTGATATCTAAAAATGACAAATTGTTTTAGCGTAATTGCGTCGTAGAATTTCTAGCATCCGCTTATAAAAATCCCCTCGGCGACCTGTACTCAGCATGTGCATGGCCACATGTAGATGTACCCTTAGGCATCTATGCAAATCCAATATGCATAGATACTCTAATTCGCATATGCATCTCAACATGCATATGTACCCCGGCCCACCTATGCCAATCCAACATGCATAGAAGTTAACACACGCACCTATTGCCGTACTAAGCATTATTCTAGTTACCTTTAGCTTGAACTTAGCACCCAATAGCTTATTGTATTTATCGATTATTTAGCACAATCGCGGGCATCGGACTTTCGACCCTACAGAATTGAACTCGGTTTAAATTCAAATTGGTGACATATTGTGAAATATTAATTTTAGCTTATAATGTAATTGTAAATCATACAAAAGAGGCAAACATAGAAATAAGTCGGTTTTGATTGTAATTGAATTCTGAAAGCAATCGATCGCTGTAATAAATATTTGAACGAACATTTCCTACGAGTTTTATTGTCAGTATATTTTTTTTACGGTTACTCGTGGAAGAGTCGTTAACTGGCGCCCGAGCAGAATAAAGCTGTAAACGTGGGAACACAGCTAACCGAGCGGAATAAGGCTGTAAATGTGAAAACACAGCTAACCGTGTAACTGTCACTGTGTAAACGCAACTACCCGTGCGAAAAATCGATCGTGTTAGAAGTGGTGTTCTATTTTGTGCAAGATATGGTCGCAAATCTGAAGTGATTAACGGATTCAGCTCATAAAACGACCAGATCAGATTTATTCACCTTTGTTACATCGGCGAAAAGCAGACGTTTTGGAGTTCTAACTTGTACGAGAAGCTGCCGTGAGTTGTGTTGCACCGCAATGAGCGATTTCCAATGAATTGAAATTTTGACGGTTTTCAGCCAAAAAGGACAAATGCAAGCAATCCAGCAGCAAGCAGTAGCAACATCGATGGAGTTTATATTTTTTATGTAAGTTTGCTTCTCCATTTTCCAATTACAATCCCCGAAAATAGCAATTTGCTTAGTTAAATAGTTAAATAAATATTTGATTGATTAAAATATTCACTCATAGAAATTTTCAAATTTTTGGTTGATTAAATATATGAACCGAATTAAAGGAAATTTTTTTATCAATGATAATAGCGTCTTGCTTAGCTGTAAATTTTGAAAACATTGCATATATTTTCTTTGCATTTAAGTCATGCCTAAAAGTTACAGTGCGTACAGTGGTACATACGTGTATAGTGAAACATTGTGAAGTGAAGTGTAAACCGTGTTCAATTCTATAATAATCTAAATTTTCGTGTGTAATAAGCTATAATATATCTTATTGAAGCTATCCAAGAATCTATTAGGCAACTGACTGGTGCGGTTAATGCCCAAGTAGAAATGAGTAAAAAATTGGAAGCTAAGTTGCTAACTCTTGAACATAATGTACGGTCTCAGCAAGCGAGTCCTGCTGTGCAAAACGATCCTGCAGTTCCGCAAGCGGAGCAAGATTCAGACGATATAAAACGGCTTCCTGATTGGGTTAGAGACCTTCATTCATTTGAAGGAAACCTGGTCCAGTATGTCTCGTGGGTGCATAGTGTGGTAACGATTCTTCGGGATTATGAAATAGTGCGTCATAAACCTATATATAGGATGATTCTCCGCCATATTAGGTAAAAAATAAGGGGACCAGCAGATGCCGCCCTCGTTTCGTATAACATTTTTGACGAAAAATTGGCCTAATATTAAAAAATGCTTATCATTACACTACGCCGATATGCGAGATGTTAGAGCATTGGAGCATCAATTGCACTCAATGCTCCAAAAAAATAAAAGTGTCGATGAATATTACGCCTCGGTAAACCATCAACTGTCTTTATTGATTAACAAAATTAAAACAGAGGATCACTCTCCAGAGACAGTAACCGCTTTAACCGAGAATCGTGCTATCGGAATCGTGCTCTCGATGTCTTTATCCGTGATCTTAATGGTGATTTGTCACACATGTTGCTAGTGCAGAGACCTCAAACACTCCCCGAAGCTTATGCTTCTTGTTTAGAGTTCCAAAACCTTAATTATAGGAATTTCCAAATTCATCAGCAATTTCCTAACAACACTATTTCAGCACCAATAAACCAATTTCACGTTGCAATATTTGATTCCAGTAAACGTAGGCCTAGTTTTAATCCTGCGCAGTCAACTACACCCCTCCGAAATCAAGCTTTTAATATATAAGACAATGTCCGTCCTATTGCACATAATATGCCTCCGGCAAGACCCAGTCAGCCTAAACCACCCGTTCCGATGGATGTTGATAGATCTATTCAATCAAGACAGGTGGATTATATAAATAGACCATCTTTTATCCAATCAGCAAAACGTACGAATGACTCTGTCGTTTACCCAAAAAAGTCACAACGCCTTTACAACCTGGAGATACAAGATCAACTGGAAGAATCTTGCACTAATTTCCCTGAAGTTTGTCATAAGTTAACATCTCAAGAACAATCGAATGAACAATATTTTGACCAATTTCAGGCCCTTAACGAGGATGTTCAAAGCGAAAATGTAAACGAAAATCATCTAAATTTTATGATGGACGCCTCTCTAGCGTATCATACTTAGAGTATGTCTTGCGCAACGGGAAGGTCCTAAAGTTTCTAATTGTTACTGGAGCAAAGAAAAATGTCATTGCTCCCGAATTTGCATTTAACGCCAAACTTGTCGAATCTCCTTTTAAAATACAGTCAGCTGCGGGTGAAATACTTATCACTGAAAAAGTCACCGGACCTTTCTTTAAAAGTGTAGGAAACAATACGCCTTTAAATTTCTATGTTTTACCTGGATTGAAGTCGTTCGACGGCATTATAGGCGACGATACGTTGAAACAACTGAACGCAGTCATCGATAGAAAAAGCAACACTCTAGAAATTTCCCCTAACGTAAGGATCCCATTAAAGGCAAAGCAATCTAGACAAGTAAATAATCTAGAAATTAAGAATGATCATTTAAACGGCGAAACCAAAATCAAGTTGCAAAAGTTACTCGAAAAACCTACTGATATTTTTGGTCCAGTAAAAGATGATGAAATGGTGAAAACAAATGTCAGAGCTGAGATAAAGACATCTACGTCTGACCTTGTATACGTCAAGTCCTATCCGTATCCTATAAACCTGAGACCGGAAGTCGAAAAACAAATAGCGAAGATGCTCCATGATTGGATTATTCGCCCATCTAAGAGCCCGTACAATGCTCCAATCTGGATTGTACCCAAGAAGCCAAATGCTTTGGGTGAGAAACAATTTCGATTGGTCGCTGATTTCAAAAGACTAAATGCTAACACCATATCGGATGCGTATCCAATCCCCGATATCACCAACACACTTGCTAGTTTCGGGAAATCAAAATTGTTCACCACTCTAGACCTTACATCTGGTTTTCATCAAATCAAGATGAAGGAAACCGATATTCCCAAAACGGCATTCTCCACTGTAAATGGCAAATATAAGTTCACGAGATTACCATTCGGTCTCAAGAACGCACCTGCCATTTTCCAGTGTATGATCGACGATGTGCTCAAACCATTTATTGGGAATATTTGCTTTGTGTACATCGACGATATTATAATTCTAGGAGAAACTGAAGAGGAACATCTTAGAAATCTCGAAACAATACTCAAACAACTGAAAAATTCAAATTTAAAGGTCAATTTGGAGAAGTCCGCATTTTTCAAGAGTCAGGTGCAGTTCTTTGGATATATTATATCGGAGGAAGGAATCCTACCGGATCCAGATAAGATATCGGTTTAAAAGATTTAAAAGATTTAAAAACATTTCTCGGGATGGCATCATATTATAGGAAGTTTATTAGGGACTTTGCAAGATTTGCAAAGCCCTTAACGAATCTGACTCGTGGCGAGAACGCACAAGTCAAAGCTAATCAATCGAAACGCAAAAATATTGAACTTGATGTATCTCAGCTGGAAGCCTTTAATAAATTGAAAGCATTACTTACTTTTTCTGAAACTTTGGTATTGCCAAACTTCGAAAAACCATTTATACTAACAACGGATTCTTCGAATCACGCTATTGGAGCAGTTTTGTCCCAAGGCGAAGTCGGGAGAGATAGGCCAATAATATACATATCAAAATCACTCAGTAAAACGGAAGAGAATTACGCTACCAACGAAAAAGAGCTTTTCGCCATCGTTTGGGCGCTCGACAAACTAAGGACCTATCCTTATGGGGCAAAGAAAATAAAGATCCTGACCGATCACCAGCCGCTGACATTTGCTCTTAGCAATGCGAACCATAACGCGAAGCTGAAGCGATGGAAATCTAGGATAGAAGAATACAATTATGAGCTAATTTATAGACCAGGAAAAACCAACTACGTAGCGAGTAGTATGGATATGGCGGTTCTAACGCACTTTGTATGGAAAATGTTTGCGGTCAGGGTCTTCCGGTCGGGCACGCTCCCTTTGTGGTTTTTTGTGGTTTGAGGAATGTGTTTACGCTGAAGTCCGTGGATGACGACAGGTGTGTGTAATGACGGTCATTGATCTACGGTTTGATTCATACGTAAAATGTAAAATCTTCAAAACATTACGAATACGTTTATTTTCAAACGAAGCTGTATGGTTTTCATATCAACGATACATTTTTCTGCTATAAATATATTTTCTTCATACAAAATTTCATGTGTGGTTTTTGGCTCGTGCTGCATATGAAGAGGCATATGCTCGTAGCGTCTTATCAACAATGTTTTGTGGTTTTAGCATTTCGAGTTTGTTTACATTTGATACATTTGTTTGTTTACATTCGACTTTGTTTACATTTGAATTTGTGGTGGAAGCCCTTTGCTGGATGACGTCACGCATCGACATGTTTGAATATGAAATCGTTGAATATGAAATTTTACCCTGTGATATTCGAATGACGAAGAATTTGTTAACCTGTGGTTTTGAATGATAATAAGCAACATATGAATGTGTGATCGTATGAAAACGGCTTATCAGCAATGGAATTTCATGCGGCGGTTTTAAGTTCTTTCGGTAGAGAATATTATAGTCAAATTAAGTGATTACGGGTTTTTTGTTTTTCGATGTGGTTACCTAGTGTTTTGTAGCAATTGTGTTTTTTGTGAATTGTAACGAATCAGCTTTGGAATATTTTCTTAATTTGTGGTTTTCTAGTATTTGAGAATATAATTTTTATTGTGATATATTTGGAATATTGTAGGAAATTAGGTGATTAGTGAATTTTTCGATGTGGCTACGTATAGGAAGTTTTGTGACAATTGTGGTTTTCTATTGTTTAAGAATGCGAGAAGTGTGAGAAAACTTTTCTATGGTAAGTAGTTTCTAAAAATGATTTGATAAGAATATAATTGCGGTTACGATTTTTCGTATAAAAGTAGAATCTTGAATTAGGTTTAGTTCAGTTGAAGTTTCACCATGGGGCATAATCATAATAACATAAATGTAGCTGAGTTGCAAACAGAAGAGGAGGAGGAACTCCTTCCAATACCACCGATATATACAGCTCAAGTAAGTATTACAAAAAAAAACATTTTTCTTCAAATTTTTATTTATTTTTTACATTTTACAGACGCCGTTTTTTATTTTTTCTTAACATAAGTTTGCATAGCTTTTACAGCAGAATAATGATAAATTCTTCGAAATGGTTTTGTCGCATACCATCGAGAGTCCAAGAGGATGCGTTCCAACGTGCTTTGTTCTCTGCCATGGAAGCGATATCTGGATTTGAATTCTAAATCCTGAAGCTGCATCATATCCTTTAAAAAGTAGAAGTCTTCATGATTAAAATTCTTCGAACTCGCCCAGGCAGCTAGCGCAAAATGTTGTAATGAGGGCACTTGATATTCACGTTCTTCAGTCATATTTTTTTAATATCGCGTTTGACGTTGCACTTAATTTTCAAAACTTCAACTGCAGTAAACGAAATTCAAGATTCTACTTTTATACAAAAAATCGTAACCGCAAATTTTTGAATCATGTTGAAATGCAGCGGAAGTATTCAACCGCAAGTGGATTGTATAGATGAATGAGTCAGTGTTCATATAATTGAGAGTCTGTTTTTTATCGTATTTAAGCTTCATGTGCTGATAGTGAAAATCGTGCATCTTGTACTTTGATAGGTCAAGTTTGTTGTAGCAGGTATATACTCGGTCTAGTTGGATAGCTGCCATGTTGTGTGTAAATACAGCTGCACTGTGAAAATTGGGCTTCGATATTAAACTTCGAGCGCCGGAATGCCTACCTCAACTATCCCAATCCGTGACAATTTTCACGTCCTTCCTCTTGTCGACGTTCTCCATCGTTTTGCCATAAACTGCATTGTTCAGTAACTTGAAAAAGTTTTTCTCGAAAGAATGTTTACTCATCTTACGGTGATGTGCATTCAAGTCTATATATTGCTTCAGCCAGCATGATTGTTTGAATTGTAAAATTCTGTATGCACGAGTCAGCTTCAAGCCATTTTGAATGCATTGCTGCAGATTCCGATAATGAATCACATATTTTGTTTTATTCGTAAAATCAATGATCAGCTTGCTTGTTTTCGAATCATTAACTTTTTTATTTTCCGAACAGAATGGAAGCTCATTGTGTTGATCATGCAATGTTGTTGGATATTCCAAGTCAACTTCGAAAATATAGCCAATATCAGAATCTTCTGCAATATTTAGAATATCAACATCATCTACTTTTTCAACCCACTTGAATTCAGCATATGGAAGTGGTTGTGACATTGCCCAACCATATAAGTTGTTTGCGTCCAAGTAGATAAGATATTTCGAAGGAGGACTCCTTATACTTTTTCATGTATTTGTTATTGGCAGTTGAGTGCCGGTGAGAGCATTGGACAATACCACCTCTAATTCCACGTTTCACGAAATGATGCATACTGATATCTGTCAGCAGGTCAAGCTTAATAGATGTTGTTTTAAGCATAGCATCCCACGATAATCCCGGAGTTGGCAAGGGTCTAGTTGATATATATTTTTGCATACTTTCCGGAAATTTTCAAACACATCGGTTAGAAAAAGAACATCAGTTTTCAAGTACAACTCTAAATAATCCCAAATCTTTCCACATTGGAATTCTTTTCAAACATTCTGTGCATGCTGGTAATCAAGTTCGGTGCACTCGGTATTGGTCATCTTGTTGAAAAATTTCTCTCGAGGTGGTAGTTTCATTTAATCGCTCCCATGAGCTTATGTAATCATAGGGAAATACACCCTTTCGCGTGAGAAGTTTAAATTTTTGTCTATCACCATATGCTGAAGAGACAGTTTTCAAATCTTCTTCAGCTAAATTTTTGCATTCAAACTGCTCTGCATGAATCTCGCCGAATCCAGAAATCGAAGCTCAATTGTTTCGGAATCATCAAACCGTATTCTTTTAGATAGTGAAACGTACAATACCTTATTAATGGGTATTATTGAAATATCACCACCCATATCTCCCAATTCTTTAATAAATAGGTGGCAGTCATAGCCGGAGAGGTTGTGAAACAATATAGGGAAAAATTTGGGCACCCGGAATAAAAGATTGCATAAGCTATGCGCAGGGCCTCTATACTTTCCGGTGAAATGGCAATGATCGCGCACTCTATCATCCATTGGTTTAAGGGACTTTATATGTTTGGTATAGAACCATCTTTCATCATTAACTATAGAATTCACGAATTTTTTCGGTGAATCGGGTCCCTTGTAAATCCTAAATCTATCCAAACTCGAATCGAAGGAACATTTGATGAAATACGAAAAAAGCACAAGGTATATGCTCTTGCAATGGGGTTGTTGATGAAATCGCTGGATCCGGCTCACAGGTGTCAATGTCCTGAAGAAGACACTCAAAGTCAGCGTAGATGACGAAAGGTACATCCAGCTTTCGTTCGAAATTTTTGTACTCCAACGTCGATTTCTCCGGTTCCACCATTTTCGTTACAATTCTGCTACACTCATCCTTATGCGTTTCAAGCATCTCACTTGAAGCAAAATGTTGAAGGCACTGGTTGCATACATATATTGCGTGATTATGTAACGTCTGTTGTGAGCGGATTAATCTGTAAAAAATTCTTTAAGCACATCTTAGAAAAAACCTATTACATTTTCTTACCTTGCTATATTTTTTATCCAGGCATAATGATATTTTTCTCCAGCTTGCAGCAGCAGTAAGTTGATGTGATGCATTTTTTCTTGCTTAGTGAGATAATAGGGACCCACAATTTTCTTAACTTCATCATCGTACCCAAAAAAATTGATGCTAATCGATTGGTTAAGTTGTTCAAAAACAGCAATGTATTGTATCTTCATCGGAAAGTCAAGAGCCAAAAAATTGAGTAATATCCCATTATTCAACCGTATAACGCAGTCAGCAATATTATCGATTTGGTATGAAGACGTTCTGGCAGAATCAATGTTAGCTGGAAACAGAGCGGAAATAACGCTCCACTTGAAACAGTAGCTATCCTTATTCTTCACGTTCACACATGCTCGTTTGGATGTTAAATGTTTGGGTAAAGGAATGAAGTTCGTTCCTCGCAGTGGTTTGAATTCATTGACATTAAGCTCGCAATGAGTTATCCTTATCAAAGCCCATCCGCTGTCTTTTTCTTGCAATTCTTCCATTTTTTCCTTGATTTGCGTGGCCATATTATTGAACGCGATCTCTAGCTCAGAAGGATTGATTATGGCCTGCATCTTTGTGTGGAATGATTTTATGCTCACTACACATTCACTGTCCATATCAGCATCCATTTTAACGAACTCCGCAAAGAGCTCAATATTGATCTTAATTCCCAACCGCTCCTCTAATGTTTTGCGGAGATATTCCATCAAGGGATCTTCCATCCTCTTCAAAAATTCTCCGACATCCAAAAGACTCTCTTCCTTATTTTCGAAAATGAGAGTCTCGATCCGGTTGCTAAAGCAGGTTTTCACTCTCTTCAAATTTTGATTGACTGACTATGCAGCATTCCGCTTATGCAAATTTGTTCTCAAGTGGAACAGCCACACCGCACTTTCTACATCGATTTTGCACGCCTGACAGAACATGATTGCATTTATGAGTCTTACTGAGTCAATTGGAACACTTTATAAAACTTGGTATTTTAAACCACTTGAAAATTGTTAATACACTTAAACCACTTTAAAAAATTCTAGTCACTAGGGATTTTCCGAAATGAACAAAAAAACTTTTTATAAACGTGTTCTAACACAGAATACAAAAAACAATTTTAATCAATATATTTTGAAATGCACTGAGAAACATGGCGCAAATGGCGCTAAGCATCTGATGGGGTTGAGTGCGTGTCGGGTTTTCAGAAACGCACTCGATGCCAAGAAAAAGCAGGGTAGGACATGAGAGTCCTCCAAGGCAACCTGCAGGGCTGCAGAGTTGCGGACGATCTCTTAACGCAACTAGTCCGCGAACATAAGGCTCAGATCATATTGATCAGCGAGCCTTATAGGGGGAGGAATTCATCCGTTTGGCTGGCAGATGCTACGGGGTATGCGGCGATTTGGATCGCTGACGGGCAGAGGGCCCGCATCGGCGCCCGCGGCTCAGGGAACGGTCACGTGTGGGTGACATACGGAGGGATCACCTTTGTGAGCTGCTACCTGTCTCCGAATGACTCAATGCAGGAATTCGGTGTCAAACTTAGCTCACTGGAAGACTCTCTCCGCGGCATCGCTGGTAATGTCATCGTAGGGGGTGACTTCAATGCAAGGGCATTGGAGTGGGGTATGCCCACTGAAAACACTCGCGGACGGCGCATAGTTGAGATGGCATCGAGGCTGGGTTTGTTGGTATTGAATACGGGTTCGACGCCAACATTCCGAAGGCCCGGTTTTGGCGAATCCATTCCCGATGTCACCATGGCATCGGAGAGACTCGCGGCACTGGTCAGCGATTAGAAGGTGATGGAAGATTACACTGCAAGTGATCATAATTACATCACCTTCCGAATTGCTGAGAGTAGGCAAAGACGCCAAGGCTCTTCCTGTAAGTGGCTAGGCTGGAATGCCGCTAAACTTGTTTAGTCGCGGGGGTCTTCCCGTCACGGTGGAAAGTGGCTCGACTGGTACTTGTAGACAAGGGGAAGGGTAACCTGGGCAGCCCATCGGCATACCACCCACTGTGCATGCTGGACACTGCTGGAAAGCTTCTCGAAGGGTTACTAAAGCCGCGATTGCTGTCAGCAGTGAGATCAGCTGGTGATCTTTCTTGCAGGCAGCACGGCTTCCGGAAAGGGCATTCAACAATCGATGTCATCTCAGAGGTTGTTGCCTTCAAAATGCCTTCAACTCGGCGAGGTGGACAGACATCCTTAGGTCCCTTGAGAGGAGGTTCAGCATCCCTGGCTACTTGCTGGCCATGATGCGGGACTACCTCGGGGACCGATGGTTGCTCTACGACACAGAGGATGGAGTCAGAAGGAGGCCTGTCACCTCAGGTGCGGCACAGGGGTCGATCTTAGGACCTGACCTCTGGAACATCATGTACGATGATCTGCTGCGCCTGGAAATGCCTGCGGATGTGTTCCTAGTAGGTTACACTGATGAAGTCGCAGCTGTATTCACTTCTAGATCTGCCGATTTCGCTCAACTTAGACTTGAATCAAGTTATGAGAAGAGTGGATCGGTAGATGACTGAGCACGGCCTCCAGCTGGCAGTCTCAAAGACAGAGACTGTCATGCTGACGAAGCGGAGGATACCAACTGTCATACCCACTGCAAATCGCCTGTAGCTACCGCACGGTCTCGGAAGAGGCTGTGGTGGTTGTATCGGGAGTAATCCCGATCGATCTGCTAGCGCGAGAACGCAAGGAAGGGTACCTCCTTCGCTCAGAGCTGGACAGAACGGAGGTTTTGACGCACGCGCGTAAACTGACCCTCGAACTTTGGCAACAACGTTGGAGTGAAAGTGATAAAGGACGCTGGACGGCTAAGCTAATTGGTCTTATTGAGCCTTGGCTTAACCGGAGCCACGGAGAGGTAAACTTTTACCTTTGTCAATTTTTAACAGGGCACGGTTACTTCAGGAAATACCTGAACAGAATGGGTAAGGTGGTCACATCGTACTGCCGGTACTGTGTGACTGAGCTCGATGATGCTCAGCACACATTCTTTATGTGCAGTCGCTTCGCAAGTTTGAGGCGTACCATTGAGTCCACGATCGGGCTGGTAGTGCCTGAGATGATCGTGGATGCAATGCTGCGAAACGAGGAGAACTGGCGCGCAGTCTCAACATACGTTGAGAAAGTGCTGCGCATATAGCGGGAGGAGGGTTGTCTTACCGACCCATAAGCTGTGGTAGTTCTTGAAGTCTGTGGTTACCAATGGGTGAGTCAGCACGACCGGGTCGAAGCAGTGCTTAGGCCATAGGCGCGCCGTAGGGGGGGCCGGGACCCCCCCAGACCGTAGGCTGGCCCCTCCCAGAAAAATAAATATTTCCAACAGCAGACACTTAAGTTTGCCCCTCTTAGGTTTTTGTGGTTACAGCAAGAGCTGTGTAGTGCAGCAGTGTAAGCCTATACCAACTTACACTACTTATAACATAGAGACTGTGTTACTTGCGGTATTAGTTACGATGTTATGAGACTTATTTCGAGAAATGGACGGCAATATTTAATTTCGACAAGTTAAACGTTAAGAAAAAGACGAAAAACACCTCGCCAATCATTCTTTTTGTATTCAGATTATCTGTTCATTCCTACTAGGCAATATACAGGTATTTAGGTAAGAACACTTTTATAAACTAGCGTTTTATGCAATTATGTTTTTTCACATAACATAGTCTAAGTATTAAAATGGTGGGCGATAAGGTAATTAACGTAGAATACAATTTTCGAAGTCATTTGGAGAATAAAAATGGCATCCCTGCCACTTTTATGCTATCTGTGACCTATTTGGTTTACACTCAGGTTAAATGTGTGTGAATTTTATTATAATTTGATAACTGCATCGGAAGTTAAAAGGCATAGTGCTTCAATTTCACCGAACGTTTTTTCATAGTGACACAGCAACCACATGCTTCTTATATTTTCATTAAACTTTTGTCAGACCTGTATCTACTCAAGACAACTTTATCCTATGAATTTTATCTGGTCGCGAGATACCGTAAACGCAAGTTCTAGGTGCTAAAAATATAAATAATTCAGTTCATTTTTGTGCGATTGGGAATTTTACAAGTTTATATTTGAATATATAAATATAGTATCAAATTCATCAATCATTTGTTCTATTTATTGTAACAGCCGTATGAAAGATTTGTGTTTACGTACTTATGGTAGCTGCAAGGTTATCCAGACATTATTTAAAAACGACAGAAACTTATTTTTTATGCCCATTGATGAGTCTTGTCAATTTTGTGATGATCTGATGACTCGGTGTGAGGTTATCACAATGTGAAATTTTCCATAGAGTTTCCATTGTCGCCAAAAATACACCAAAATTTCAGCTCGACCAAACTTCGCGATCCGGATAGTAAAGTTCATGCAAAATGAGAAAACTCTAATACTACTTGGAAGACAGTAAATGATATGGTGCTTGAACAGTCTTGGAATATTGTGGAGAAGGTTATCGACCTTACGACGTGTCTCAGTCACCAAAGACGTGCTTTCAGAGGACATGATGAAAGTGGTGCCAGTGATAACCGTGATTTTTTTTTTGGAATTTTTTGCATTATCAATAAATAATTTTAAAAACAAGATTCCGAACTACTGTAGTGGCAAAATACAAAATGAATTGATGAAAATAATTGCTGAAATCGTTCGCGAGGATAATACAGCTAAAATAAAAGATTGCGGATTGATATCCATTATGGCAGACGCAACAAGGAACCATAGAAGGAACAACTATCCGTAGTTGTCAGATTTGCTAAGGAGCTAGCCGTCGAAGAAAGGTTCTCAAGCTTTGTAGACTGTTCGGGAGCTAGAAATATCTCGTATTTAGCAGATATAATTTTGAACCCTTCCCGAATCGCCTGTTGTTGGACAGTCTTATGATGGTGCTAGTGTCATGTCAGGACAACAAATTGGTGTACAAATCTAAATTAAGATGAACCACCTTGCAGCCACATTTGTTCACTGTCTAGCTCATAAAATTATCCTGATTGTGATGGACACCTTTTTCACAATCGGCACGTGTACATCCTTTTCAATGCCACCGAATCACTTTACCTACACTTTTCGAAGCCATCACAACACGAATTGTTGAAGCAGCTTGAAGAGGCAGTTGGTCTAAACACAAGGCGTGGAATGAGAAGTTTAAGCTCAACTCGTTAGTCAATGAGATTTCGCAATTGCAAACATGTGATCGATAGCTATGGGACTATGAAAGCGGCTTTAGAAAAAGAAATGAGTGAGGGAAAATACAACGACTCAGTTTATTCATTGGGGATCTTTCATTCAATCAGTAATCCTAAATTTGTAGAAAATCGTTTCATCTTTCACTATGTTGTTTTTATAAATGCAACTCTAAAAATAAAATGCAACTCTTGGGGATGGGATAAATATTGTGAATGGAACACTACTAATTGAGCGAGAGGACTTGTATTTAGTTTGGGGAAAAATTAAATCATTTGCAGAAAAGAACTGTCTGAATCTCACATTTGCCAGAGGATCGCGAAACCGGAAAACAGCAAAAAGCACTAGTTTCAAAGGTTTTGCTGTTTCATTTAGCCTCGGACACGCAGTTAGGGCTACAAAGATATTCCTGCAAACCAAATGGCTCGAAAAGAGTAAGTTATAGCACTTTTCATCTTGCCAAATTGTTTTCGGTTTTTTTTAGTAAGTAGTAGTAGTACAAGTAGTAGTAGAAGTAGTAGAAGTAGGTAACAAGTGTTTGAAGCAAGATATCAATTTCTTCCTTCTAAGTTTAATATATTCCAATTTTTTCAAAAATATTTTGAAACTAAGCTATCCTCTTCTTCAAGTATAAGTTGCAATATATTTATCTTGTAAACGAAAAAATATTCTTACATTTCTAATTATTTCCATTCTATTCGCGTACAATTCATACAAGCTTTCTTTCTTAGCGGTCATTGATAATTCATGTGTAGTTCATACCTACCATTCACATTATATGCATGTGGTAGTAGCTCATACGTATTCACAGACAAGAAGTTTATTTGATAATACATTTTGCATTAGCAAATAACAAAGAATAAATCAACAAATATATAATGTATTAGTAAATTATATAAGTTGTATGAACAGTATTTCTACAAATAAAAAAAAATCATCCCATGTCTTGAACCTTTCAGTCCCTGGCCCCTGCCAGATTTTAGGCCACGGCCCGCCTATGGCTTAGGCGGGTCCCGACTCGGAACTTCGTGGGCTTATAGATGGTCCTTTTTTTTAAGTGAGTCAAAGCTCACATACCCCGTGGTGAAAGGTCACCTGGGGATCTGATAAGCAGATTTTTTTTTGCCATCTACACTAGGGAAAAAAAGGCCTAGTCCGTATAACCCATAAGCTCATACATGATATTAATATATACAAAAATAAATATTTTAACAATAAATAAAATTTATAAAACACAGCAACTGAAAGAATGTTTTCAATTTTTGATAAATTTACAAACATACGCTAATAAAAGTCATAGGAGCTGTAAACCGAATTTAAAATTCACTCTGACTTTAAGTCCATGGTAAGAGAAAAGCTTAATTTAATTCGTACTAGCTAAACTGTACTCTTCTTGTTTTCATTTTTGCGAATTGCCCTATGGTTTTATCATAATTTAGCTCTTCCGAAAAATTCTCTTCTGTGGCTGTTGTTGCTAAGTCCACTAATCTTTCTTGAGACATAGTTGACCTCATGCAATTCTTGATCAGCTTTAACTTAGAAAAACTACGCTCACCAGGTGCGACTGTAATAGGAAGGGTTAAAAATATTCTCAACGTTATAACTGCATTTCTTCACATTGTTTCCAAATGACTATCAAAAATAAAAGACAACACTTTTGTTGGTGAATGTTTAGGAAGCATAACTATAGAAAACATTTTTATCTCCTCAAAAAGCTCAGATCCACTTATATCAGATTGACTATTTAAAATCAATTTTTCCTCCAAACTGAGACAGTATTGGGAAATAATATCTGGAGTACAATGAATTTTGCTAATATTATATAAGCAACTGAGTATTTAATTGTGTACAATTATTTGGTCGAACCTTTTAGAAAATGATTGTAGTGCCTAGTCCAGTATTTTAAAATAAAAATCAATTTTGAACTTTTCCTGAGGATCCCAAACCGCTACATCTCTACCTTTGTAATGAAAGAGAGGTCTTTTTCACATTGATCTTAAAGCAGATGAATTTTGAAATTTATAAGGAATATCGAAGTCACACGCAATTGATTTTGCATTACCTAAAAACTTTACAAATTCATTCTCTGAACGTAACTGCTTTAAAAACATCTTTGTAGAGCTTAATATTTCAACCGCGTTCTCCAAGCAAATTTCAGCACTCTGCAAACATTTACCTGCAATATTTATTTTGTTTAAAATGTCTACCAGACCAAAAGGCAACACAAAAATTGGAATTCAATAGTTTTATTACCTAAGCATTCAGCGGTGTGATATAATTTAGCATCATCGCCTCGCTAAAGCTCCACAAAAGCCACGTAAACATTGCCTAAATTAGAAGCCAAAGGTCTAAGTGCTTTATTCTACTTTCCTCCTCGTTTGACACAACGGTTTAAAGGCCAGCGACAATATATATTTTTCAAAACCTGCTCTAAGAGCCGGTTTCATTTCCTATTTGCATTACCCGATAATTTTCTACTAACAATTGATGACATTTTAGTAGATAATCAATCTTTCATAAATATAAAGTACAACAACAAAACTACAAAGGCAATAATTTACCAATAAATGTTGTTCAAAAAAATCAGCTAATGCAAGCACTGCTCTTAACATTGTACTAATAACACTATACTCTTGGCATTGCAAAATACCGTTTCTTAACATCAGGAAAATGAAAAGCAAATTTATTACACAATTGTTGCCAGTACATCCAGGAAACTTTTATAAATTTACTCCCGTTTTCATATATACTCCCCACATATATATTTTATTTTGATCTTAATCACTGAAAAAAATGCATCAATATTCAACCCCAAGAGTCATTACTAAAGCTACAAATAAATATGCATTTCTAAAATTTTCATTGACATTTAGCGAAACAACTCTTCCTCACAAAATACTTGCTGAAATCGCCTGAATGGCATACCATAGTAAATGGAGCATAGTAAACGGAGCAATATAGGATGAAAATATTACAGCAATATTATTAGTTTAATTCTTTTTTATCGAGGGATGTCATCGGCTGGTAAGGGAAATGATTTCTCTGGGAAAATTAATAGTGTTTTGTTGCATTGCCTGTAATGTGTAGGCAGTTTTTATTCTTGCATGTGAAGGCAGGGTTTGCTGCAAGTAATTTACATATGTACATATATCATGAGCTTAAAGCAAAACAGCTTTCAACCATTATACGACTGCATTGCAGGTAATGACTGTATCATGTGTGGTGATTTCATATATTGCTTTGCTTCCTGATGGGTTTGTCGGGTAGAAGAAACTATTTTTTGAGAAGAGTTGACTTTTTAAATAGATAGAGAAATTCGAACATATTTTCTTTACAACGGAAAAAGTTAATAAGCATGACTTAAGTGATTGATAACTTAAGATCAAATTTTTGAAGGCAAAAGTTGTTGTAGTTGCGCCCCCTTTTCGCCAGTGCCCGGTGCGACTGCTCCATACGCGCCTATGGAAGCCCCGACCCTGACCAAGTGTTTACCGATAAGGTATCAATCCTGGTTTCTATGAAGCGGCCGGCGATTTCCTTTTCGTGTCTGCAACCACTCCAAAGCATTTAAAGAAAACTGGACTGCTGGAAGAATATAGATTGGATAAGCATCAATTGTTCCTCAAGGTATTAAATTTTACTGGAATGTACTATCGAACACTAACTGTTTGATTTCTTTAGGGTTTGAGTAAGATTATTTTCTTGCCTTTGGCTTTCACACTGGATAAGTATCGCTGGGGAATTTTCCGTGGTCAAATCAAACCAGAGCTTATGCTGTAAAATAAAAGATACCAAGTACCTGACATCATATACATTTTATATTTGTTTTAATTGTCGGAAGTAACTGTGTTTACCTTAAGTATTCATCATCACTAGGTATATGATATTTTGCAGGAGCGTCAAAATTATTTTCACTTCGCACTAATGGTGGCTCAATACCTGGGTATTGCTTTCGCAGCTTCCAGAATGTATGATTGTAATAAAACCATTTTGTTTAATAAATGCTAGTGGTTTAATTTTTATGATGCCAAATAAAAACATTGATTGCATGTACATAGTTTTTCATTTCTCTAAGAATTCAATTCTTTTCAGGGGTGGGTAGTTTGATAAATGACACAATGTGGAACAGAAAATGCTATGAATACAATTTTAATGTTTGTGGAATGAGGAAGTATCACGCCATTAAAAGTGCACTCATAGACCAATATAAACAACGTTTGTAAATAAATGGTATACATAGTTCGCCTTCTATATTTAATAAATCACACTGCTCTAGATGGTTGAACCGTGGTCATGCTCTGTTTCTTATAAGAAAATGTAGGAATTCTGAATTTAAATGGTTTTTAAATTCTCGTTGAGTAATCAAAATGGTGTACAGAATATGAAATGGTGGGAAAATGGGAAAAAGTGAGGCCTATGGCATACCACTTCCAGGGTCATAAAACTGTCTATATTATAGCATACTGTAGTTTGAAAATGGCGACCTCACGAGAACTTGCTTTAAGAATGTTAAACGAATATAAGAAAAAAGAGTGTTTGTAGAATGTGCGTTATATAAGAGACTCGACATCAAAAACCGAGCGTGGCGCGAAATTGCAGAAGTGTGTGGAATGGATGTGGAGAGTGTTAAAAAAAAAATTAAGCGCATGCGTACGGCATACGTTGCTGAAAAGAAAAAGGTGGAAGCAAGTGCCGTCTCGGGAGCATCTGCGGAGGTTTATCAACCAACATTGTTTTACTATGAAGAAATACGGTTTTCGAATCCCGCCATATTGTTGCGCAAAAGCGAGGGTAATTTTGAGAAGGTTTGTAATATTTGTTGTGCGTAATTTAAACACGAATGCATAGTTATTTTTAGTTTTCAGCATGTGACGAGCCGGCAATCGAGCAAGAGACTTCAATGTCGTTATTCCCCCAATGTCCTGGGGACGAAATCGATACGGCGTCTCGTGAAGATATTTTGACTACTTCTGATGCTCCGAGGCGCAAGAGAAGGAGTGAGGCGCCTAACAAATACAATGATGCCATTAAACAAATTGTGCGGGCAACGATTACGCCGCAGGAGAGCATCTTCCAGAAATTTTCCGATAGCGTTGCTTCTCAGCTTCAAGCAATGCCACGCGTGGAAGCCATCAAATTAATGGCAGAAATTCAAAATAAAGTTTCAAGCACTGCCATAGCGCTCATTGAAAATGAGAATTTGATTGAAAATCCTGAAGAGAATTTGCTTGAACATTCTAAAGAGAATTTTATACCAAAGTTTACATCCACCCCAATACAAACCGAGCCAAGCACTAGCTCCGAATTGAGAATAATTTCGAATGTACAGGTGAAACTACCAAGTTTGAAATGGTTCAAACACGAAAACCGCGAGCAACAAACAGCCAGAAAACCGCTATTGGTGACTCAGGAGAAGTCCAACATCATTGCAGCTGCATTCGACAGTGCCTGCAGCGGCTATAACGACTAGTTGTTAAGATTTTTAATACATTGTTTTTTTCATTTATATAATAGTGGAAATATTTTTCAGTTTGTAAGGTTATGTCTATGTTAAATTTAGGAATAAATATAATATAGATCATAAGTGAACATAGATCATGATCAATATTGATAGTTTCGAATTGCTATTGCAAAAAGTGAGAGTTGGATGTGAATAGCATAATTATTTTAATCTTTTGTCTGCATAGGTTGATTCAAGAATAGCAAAAAAAGATACTGTACTACGGTACGCTATACCGACGAGAATGAGGCTAGCTATAACGTTACGGTATATAGCAGGTCGTTAGAGTAGCTTACACGAGTTTCTCGGAAGACCATAGGTTGTTTCGTACCAGAGGTATAGCAAGCAGTATATGATGTTCTCCAGCCCGAATATTTGAAAGTAAAGGTTATTGGGTGACTTTTCTTAATTTAAAACGATTATTTCCAGATGCCGTTAACTAAAACCGAATGACTAGAGATCGCGCAGGATTTTAATAGCCTCTGGGATTTCCCACATACGCTTGGAGTGATTGATGGGAAACATATAAGAATAAATGCACCACCAAGCTCTGGTTCCGATTTTTATAACTACAAAGGATTCTTCAGCTTGGTACTCCTTGCGGTTGTGAACGCGCACAGCCAGTTCATATGCATTAATCTAGGAGCGAATGGGCAAGCATCTGACACCCTTGTATATGGAGGGTCAAACTTGTACAAATCCATTAAGGAGGGGAAATGTAACCTGCCACCACCATCGAAATTGAGAGGGCAGGTGGAAAACACCGTTTTACCTGATTCGCGATGACATTTTTGCATTAGATTGCCATTTATATAGAGTCTACATTGGCCATGAGCTCTGCCATATGCGATGGCAACTAATGTCAGTTTATGGGATGTCATCTGGTGCCTGGGCAACGGCATGTCATGCCATATCATTTTGAAACTGTCGTTCAGCAGTGAACATGTGCGCGCTATCCGGTGTTTGAAAGCACTGCAAAGGTTAGAGGAAGCGGAATGTAAGGAGTGTAAGGAATGTAAGGAATATATAATTCCATAAGCAATCTTTTTTTTGTATTCGTTTAGGATTCGTAACACTATTTCCCTCGACATCGCCATTTCGAAAATAAAAAACTGTCAGAATATGGCCATGCTCATGGCCATGCAAATGTCTTGCCATATGGCTTGACATTTATGGCATGCTATCAAATATGTCATGCCATTTACCGTCTACATTTTCCATTTTCATGGCAAGTCGAATGCCATGCCATCTCCCATGGCCAATGTGGACGAGGCGTCAATGAAGGGCTTAAATAGAGACGGTGAATTATCAACGATGCAGCAAGTGTTGTGAGTCGGGCCAGACTAACAGTCGAGATGGCTTTTGGGCGGTTGGCAGCAAGGTTCCGCATATTTCACCACCCTATTGATGTAAAGCTGCAAACCGCTAACAAAATTTTAACCAAAAAAAAACTCTAGCGCACCTGAACCGCTAGAAAACTAATTTTCGAAGAAATTGTCTTTGAGTGACAAAAAAATGTGGAAAGACGTAATACACTTTTTTGTAGAATCATAGCAACCATTCCTTGTTCAAAGCAACAGAACTCAACTATAACACAAATGATGAAAATGTTCAGTGCTGGCAACATTTTCCCAACGAAGCAGCAATAAGTTAACCTTCACAAGCTCATACTTAAATCAACTTATCCTTTGAATTTCGTTCTCATCGGAGAATTTCGTCGAAAGCTTTAGCGGTTAACGTTGTTTGAAGCTGCCATCCAAAAAATGTTCAAAACTCGGAAAATTTAAAAATTGGTTTCTTAGCTTTATTGCAAATGTTTTGCATATGAGTAGGTAATTTGAAGCATCTGTTGATGCGATAGTTACGAAAATGGCTAAAACTCGTTACCCTGTGTCAGCAGCAAAGCAAAATATCTACCAAATCTGCTTCACGTTAAACTAAACCCAACCAATAAATTTCGTTTCGATTGAATCACTGCGCTAGAAGTTATACGGGTGAAAAAATTTTTAGGGTTACCACACTCAAAACTTTTCAAATTTTTAAAGCGTTAATATTTGTTGCTAATTTTTATTGAAGGATCGTTCCCATTTGCAAATCTAATGACATAATCGCCCAGTAAAGAAATTCCAAAAAATTACAAAGATGGTCATAGCTGGCAGCCCTTTTACGATTTTTGTACGAAATTCCTATGACATTTGGCTCACATTAAAATGTATTTACTGCATAAACTTCATTTTGATATCATGACTGCACCGGAAGTTATAGGGAAAAAAGCTTTATTTTGCTGAGCAAATTTGCAAGATTTAGGAGACAAAAATCACCATAGCTGGCAACCCTAATCTAATTTTTCAGCCAAAATTTCACCAAATGTTATCTTAAGTAAGATCCAAATATTGTGTGAATTTTGTTTAAATCTGATGGCTGAATCGGAAGTTATAGGCCAAAAAGCTGTTTTTTTTCTCAGTGATTTTTCAAGATGGCACCACTGCCACAGGGTTGCCCGCATTTCAAAATCACTTCTATCAGACCTGGTCCTAGTTGATACTAACATGTCCTGTGAATTTCATTACGATCGGATAATCCGGTCGTCAGTTCTCGTGAACAGAACTTTCGAGTGCTGAAAATAGAGGTAATTTAGTGATGGGTTGCCGTTCTTGTGCAAATCGGAATTTTAAAAATTTCAAATTGACATGATGCACAAACGTTAAAATTTATCAATGATTTGAATTTTTTGTCCAAAATCAAAAATCTTTCAGGAGGTTCAATGATTTGAAGGATTTTTTTTCAAGAGCCTGTCGCAGCTACAGGGTTACCCGCACGACCTTGGAAATCCATGTGTATTAAACTTTAGTCAACATCAATACGCTCTGCAAATTTCACGATGATCTAATGTTTTTGTCAGAAGTAATGACAAATCAAAATTTGAAAAAAAATCCTTGCCTACTTTTAGGCACGCTGCACCCACATACGGCACAGAATTTCCAATTCTTAACCATCGGCAAGCTTAGAACATAATAAGTTTTCATTCCCAATACTTTTTTTGAACAAAAATTTTCGCTGCTTGGAAATATAGGAGTACCTGAAAATTCACTAAAACGCTCGCCGCCGCCAAAAGGTTTAGGATATCTGGATTTGAGAAAGTTGTGGACCTACCTACTAAATACATCTACGTTCTCCGAAAGTTTCATATCAATCGGATTGGCCACTCCAGAGATTATCTCCCTTAATCATTTTGATGATATATATATATATATATATATATATATATATATATATATATATATATATATATATATATATATATATATATATATATATATATATATATATATATATATATAAAGAAATATGAATTTTCGGCGAAACGAGTTTAATACTACTTTTCTTCGAAAATTAGTAATAACGAAACCACACACACTTGAGGAGAACGCGTCCGTAAATGTTCTTCCGGAAACAATAACTCCTTTGCAACCACAGCACTATGAAGCGTATTTTCGGGCACAACAAATTAGAACAAATGTTGCCAAATATTGCTTAACAGATAGAGCGGTGGAGTATCAGTGGGCAAAAGTGTTCCTTAGAAGTTAAAATCATATTGTAAATAATTTTATATCATATTGCCTATATAATTCATAGTTTAATGAAAATAAAACATTATTTCTTATTTCTGCCATGTTTTTTCTATTATTGCACTTACTACGTACATTTCACTTATGATCTATATTGATTTATATTGATAGCCGGCAGAAATTACGAAAATTACTCCCATCTTCCCATAGCAAATCGTTTAGAAGATTCGCTTCTAGACTGAAAGCGGATCGCTTTCGCAAAAAAGGATTAACCCAATATGCTGGCTTCTTAGTCAGTTTCCGCGTTTCTTCAATTTGGAGTCGCTGCAGCTCTTGCAGAGCTCTCAGACCTCGGATAGCGTGCACTTCTTCACTGCTCAACGACATATTGAAAATGATATGGCATGACATTTGCCCACGCACCAGGTGGCTACCTAAATTTTGACACCGGGACTCAACTATGGGGTTTCCCTACCACATGCGACGGCAACGTGGTCAAGATCTCGTTGAGCAATCAAATACTACAAATTATGATATGATGAGAAATTGGGAAGAAGTTTAATTTTGATGACATTTTGGATAGTAAAATTAAATACATGTTATAATTGAAAGATAAATTATTTAAATTCCGAACGATGTTTAATTCAATGAAATTGCCTATTGATGATCAGCATATTTTTTAAAACGATTTCTACGCCGTCCCCCTTCATACTCGCAGCAAATGATTTAATAGTTTCATCTTCATCTGAAATCTCACTCACTTATCCAAGCATTTATTTATCATACACGCGGAGAATTCATTAACAGCAAAATATCTTCGCTTTCTACTTCAAGTGACTTTTGAAGAGCATTCAATGTTCAGACGCAGTGCATGTCCTCACCGTTCAAAGGCAGTTTCGAAATGATATTGCATGCCATGAAATTGCCCACGCACAGATGGCATACCATAAATTTGACAGTCGTTGCCATCGGAAATGGCAGAGTAACTTACCAATCGAGTCCCAGTGTGATGACTTATATGTATATCTCTTTGAAGGGGATTGACGTGTGATTCGTCGATTAAACGGTGATTTCTTTTGTTTGGTAGATGGATGAAAATTTGTCGTGCTTTGGGGGGTGTATTTTGATTGAAAAGTCTTGAAGATGATTTTCTACTTTGATTGGATAAATGAAGTGATCAGTGGAGAAAACCACTAGAAAACTGATTAATTAACGGAGGGTTAAATTGCAATTACAAGTGATTATCTGCGACGAGTGCTCGTTGGATTTCGGAAAATAAGAAATTTCATATCAAATTGATTGTTTTTGTATGTTCGACGAATTCAAACTTCAATTTCGGAGTCGGTGAATCACGTACGAAGTGTTATATATAGTTATCATTCACAGGATGTATCTGGGATGGCGTTTATATTTTTATCAAAACATCATTTACGTGTGATTTAATTACTTACTGTGGGAAGGACAGCTGTGGAGTTTGAGTAACGGTTGTACTCGTAAGAATCTATAGGATAATGTATTTCGTGGGAAGGTAGAAAAAAACAAGATCTGGGTGTAAATTTTCGTGAATTGTGGTAATGGCGAAGTGTTAAAGTCAAACTATCGTGCGTATGTGGTGGCTTGGTATGGTATAGATTTTGTGCCCCATTATTTCCGCAATGTGACCGCGAATTTCAAATTTAAAAACATACCCATCGGTGATGTGGAGTCTGGATGAAAGGGATGTTGGGTGGTTGGTTGCGACAGTTGTGGGTTGTGGAACGGCTAATGTGTATGGCATTCGCTAGGAGGAAATGTGCAGCGTGGCGCATGGACAAGAGGTACTTGGTATAAAAAAAAAATATTTTGTTTTATAGCCAGGGGATCTGGGCTTTTGAGAACGTGGCGACAATGTATATTGGGTGTAAGAGACGGTTTGTACCGAGTATTATTGTAACAATTTGCCATTCAACCTGGATTGTATGGAGCGCAGGGCTATAATAATCCATACCATGCAATGGCAAGTATTTTCATGGCGAAATAACTCTAATTTCGTAAAGGCCACCGTGCTGTATTCATTGGTATGAACAGTGTTGGTATCTGCACGCGAATCATTTCGGCAAAAAAAAATTAACTTTGATCTTCCAATTTAATATGTATTGACACATGGATCTTCATTATTTTCAATTCCAATATTTTTCTACAACATATCATATCATGTTCACCAATACCGAGTGTGGTTAGCTAAGCCAAGAACTAGATGGTATATTTAGCTGAAAAATAAGATGTTTAAATCTCATGAATGGAGCAGTTATTATAAAGAGATAGATGACTTTTATAATTTTATCAAAGTTTATAGAGAAACACGCAACACAATAAACACAATCAGTTGGCAAAATTTAAATGGGAAAAATTTCCATAAATTTTCATTTGCACAGTGAGATATATGTAAATTGTGTAAAGTCTCATTTGTCCTGGATGGTGCAAAAGCCCTCAATGAAAATATACTAATAAACAGAAATGACTTGCTAAACTATAAATGTTAGACAGCTAAAAAAAAGAAGCATTATAAGTAAATTAAACCGTTTATCGAAATATAATGGCAAAGTGTATTGTACTAGGAAGCCATTAAATAAACTTGTAAAAGGCCTTGTAAAACATTAGCCTTTGTTCCCTTTTGATATTTGCACTTGGCGGTGTGACGAATGAAATACAAGTAGCAGGCTTTTCTTTCTTGGAGCTTATCCACCCCATTTTACAATGACTCACCCGAGCTAGCAAAGCGGCACACCAGCATCCGTCGAGGTCGGATAAAAGTGTGCTCCGCTGAAAGCAGACTAGGGGCCTTTACGGCCAATTCTAGGGCACCCTGCTCCAAGGGCATTTAAATTTGTTTTTTTTTGCCTCCTTGATGGTTCGCCATCATCACCCACATAGCTCTTTTTTGTCGGTCTCTTGTCTATACTTCGGTATGGATGAGAGGAGCCGACCTGGAATAGTGAAATTCAATTTTCAATTTAAGGTCTGCATTTGCACTTAGTGTTTTTAAGAAGCGCGTATGTAGCGGAAGGAATTGGATGTACAGAATCTTGTCTCATCAACTTTTTGCTGTTTTTTTTATTTATGTCAAACATTTTTCGAATATTTGCGACAATTTTTTGATAAATTTAGTTATTTGTGATACTGGACCCCGCAATAGTTCAAAAATTTTGAACAAACCAATTCGTGAGCTGATTTGTTCCATGTAAACGGTAATATCAACTTTAAAAGAGGGCCAAGAAGATTTTCTAATATTGAGTTGCGCATTGTAAAACGCCGCAAAGGCATCAGGTCTTGTGTAATTGCAATCGTTTTCGGGACCATCCCGCTCAAGCCCAAAGAATCTGAACACAAGTTTTATCAAACATAGTTTGTAAATCTTCGACTAATTGAAATTTAAAAACCGCATGCAATGAAACATCTTTGCAATCGAAATATTGCCATGGTGAATCAACTGCTTGGTTCCACACAGCTAAATGAAGCTAGCGTGAAAATGATTGGTCTAGATCAGTCATACTCAACCTTTTTTATATCAGGGTCACTAAGAAATGTGTACAAAGCTACGTGGGCCGCAGTCTAGTGATAGCTGCAAAAACAAAAGCAAATAAACAAGAGATATTATGGTGAAAATTACATTTAGTGAAAATTTTGTACGACCTCTGATAAAATTCTTAAGATATCGTCTTAGTCAAAATTAGTAAGCCGAGTTTTATAAAACTTTTTTGCATTCTTCATTTTCGAAATTGATGATTCGCACAGATAAATCGATGTGAGCTACGTCAAAAGCAATCGGGTACAGCTTTTCATTGTTTTATAATTTACCGGTATCTGTTGCCACAATTCCGCATACTCCTTTACCTATCTTTTTCATTAAATATAACCTCTACAATCGAATCATTTTGTATTTCAATGGTTACATCAAACAATTATGAAAAACCGAATCCCAGCTCTGCTTACTGACTAATAACTGCTGATTCTAAGCGCCAGGAGTTTTCAATAAGCAAAAAAACATTTCTTAAAATTTTTCAACTCTTCAAATCTTCGTTTGAATTCAGCGGGTATTGAATTTAGATAATTTAGATATACCTGGTAACTCTCTGCAGATATATTGTCATTTTAATTAGCCATTGAAAGTGTGAGGAAAATGATCGAGCTTTTTATTTTTTGTCTTCGCAAAAAATTTGCCCTGATTCGCATAAACCATCTATCTACATTTTTGTCATTTTTGAGTTAACAACGAATCCAAAAGCTGCATTCTCTATTACATCATACTGCAAAATTTGAGAAACCTATTTTTTACGAAAGTATGTTAAAATCAATATTACTCTCCATATATCTCCAGTACAAAATAAAACACAAAACCATTGAATATCTCGAAAGTACTAAAATGTAGATAGAACGTTTATGCGGACCAGAACAGAAATTCTCAGCTTGTCTTCAAATGCAAACACTTTTTGGGTCATCTGCGTTCTAATTTTGCTTTCACTTTGTAAACATTGATTCAGTTCACTTAAATTCCCCGTGGTGTCACAAAGATATGTTACAAGACTCCACAATCGATCATCATCAAGTTCATTGTAAACTTTGTTGTTCTGTTGTAAGAACAACATAATTTCCATTTGTAATGAGGAAAATTGGTCGAAAGCTATTCCTCTGCTTAAGTTGGCGCCAAACGATGCTACCAGCACCCTCCCACGTTGAGCAATTGATGGTTGGACGCACAGTGTTGCCGATGCGCCAGTTACTAGTGTCCAATGTACAGCGTCCAACGTTGGCGCTGGAATATGTTCGGTCTGTCTTTTAATATTTGACTCAAACGTTGGAGGTAAACGTTTGAACCAAACGTTCATCGCATTGTTTGGCGCCGGTTTTAAGGCGCGTACACATACAACCAACAAACGGCCAACGAACGGCCAATGACAATTTGATCGAATATTGGTCGTTGGCTTTGGCGTTAGTCTTACCGTCTTCACAGGAACAGATTGGGAGTAATGGCTTGGAGCCAAGGCATTGGATGCGGTTCGGGTTGAGTGTCATTGTACACCTAGTGGACTTCTAGTCGAGCTGTTGAACAGATCGGTCGTGTTGGAATTTGCTCTGCAATTTAGAAAGTTTCTTGATAGTGTTCAGAGGTGAATTTAGTTAGTGCAAAGTGCTTGTGTTGGAATTTGTGGACAAGCCAGGAATTGTCGGAAGGATACCCCCGTTGGATAACGGTAAACAATTGTAACAATAAATCGTTGTACAGGTACAGCGTGCCGTTGTATATGTACAACGTGCATTTTGAGTGCCTTTGCACTCAATAAAATTGTAAGTACATTTATTGTATTTATTTTTGTATAATACTGGACTGTTTGAAAAATTTGCCCACGAGGCGGCTAACAACATACCGTTGTGCGTTGCTTGTTGTGCATAGTGGTAATTTGTTTTGCACAAACAGGTTACCGGTACTTTGTAAATTGATTTTCATAGTTGACTGCGTAATTGGTGCACCTGCATAGCAGCTGCACGTATTTACGTTTAAATTGATTTTTGAGAACAACAACAAACCGTTAGGCTTGTTGTTCACTTGCTAAGTTGTTTTTCGAAAACGACTTACCGTTGTTTTGATATTGGAAATTTTCAAGTAGACTGGTGCACCTGCATAGCAGCTGCACCAATTGCATTAAATTGAAATTTGAGAACAACAACCGCTAGGTTTGTTGTTGTTCACCTGGTGATTTGTTTTTACGAAGACAACTTACCGTTATTTTGCAATTGAATTTTATTGTCGGCTGGGCAATTAGTGTGCCTGGCGAATTTTAAAAACAACAACATACCGTTGGTTTGCTGTTGTTGACCTTTTGGAAATCGAGGATTTACGAACTCGCTCAGGCATTTACGTGCACCTGCATGTACACCTGCGCTTTCTTGCGTGCAAGAAACGTAGGGTGCCTGACGCATTGTCTAATTTATGCCAGTTTAGCACAAACAAGGTACCGTTGGTACAATTAATTGTGTGACTTCGCAAACAGGGTACCGTTGGGTGAACCCACATAGCGCGGTCACATTGAGCTGCCCGCTATTGGCATCAGGATTCCTCGCAACGTGGGATTCTGCCAGCGGAATATTTCTAAGTCCCCTTGGGGACTTGTAATATTCGACTTAGATCGACCGTTGGCGAAATTTTTCTAAGTCCAAATTTATTTTGGACTTGGAGAATTTCGCACCTCAGCGGGTCTTGAAAAATTTTCTAAGTCCGGTTGGTTTTTGATACTTAGCCGATTTTGCAGGTTTTAGTCCCGATCAATTTTGGGACTTAGAGAAATTTTCTTTCCAGGTTCTCGACGTCTTGGATTTTTCTGAGTCCAAATTTATTTTGGACTTAGAGAGGTTTCGGCTCCTGCCTGGACTCAACGAAATATTCCTAAGTCCTCGGACTTGGAATATTTCCAACGATTTTATTTAGCTCACACAAGTGGGCTTGGAAAGCGTTTTATTTATTAGTCTATAACAGGAATTTCAGCTCCATTAGGTAACCCCCCAGCCTAACAGGATGTCGGATGCCTCTGGCACTGACTCTGGAGTGAGGCTGCGTAAAACTGCCCCGAAGGACTCCCCCCGAGGAAAAAGGTGGCACAGGAGGAGGAGGAATCGTACCTCTCCTCGGACGAAGATCGCCCCATTATGGAAAATATTCGCAAGATGGTGAGCACATACATGAAAAAGGCAAGCACCTCCGATGTGAACAGCTCAGCGCCCACGAAGAGCAATAAGGGGACTAAGGGGAAATCCAAGTCCACAGGTGCAGACAGCGGTTCCGAAACAACGAAAACAAGACTTAAAAAAGGAGCCACATCGAAACCGACCTCTCCCTTCACGGATGTACTTTCAGCCAGTGAGACAGAGACACAGAGGAAAGCCGGCGACAAACGCAAGATCAAGCATTGTATGGAGCAGACCACAGCAAGCGAAGTCACCGACAAGGAGATGACTGTTGATGACGGCAGCGAAGCTCCCCTAGTGAAACAAGGAGAGAAGAAATCACAGGTCAGGCTACAGCGCCTACAGGACATTGTTATCCGCAATCAGGAAGAACTACAAAAGACAAACGCTGAAGAAGCTTGCTTAATGGATTGCGAAACTGACGTTTGCGCTATGCCTCCTCCTTTGAAAATCCCGACGCGGAATCCTTCCAAACCAAAGTCCAAAACGCCTGAACAATCTGCCGATCCAGTCAATTTGACTAAGAATGTAGTCAACACAGTCCTCCAAGCTATGGCTGATGAAGGAATAGGCGGCAAGCGCATTGCTGATGTTGCTGAAGTGCTTGGCGAGATGAGTGAAGTTGTTGCAGTGCTTGTGGCCAAGATAGGTCGTCTGGAGGGAAGGCTGGAGGCATATTCCACCATAAACGGTGGACATCCTCCGCCCACACATAATGTGCCTGCCTTGGCTCCCAGCACGGTCACAGCTGCCAAGGGATGGCCCGCGCTAAGCTCTGCAAAACCAAGTACGGTCCAAGTAGCCTCAGTGCCGAAACCACCTGTGGAGACTTGGGCACTTGTCGCAAAAGGTGGCAAATCCCAACCAGCAGAGGAGATCCTCAAGGTAGTTAAAAAACAGGTGCTTCCTGACCTGGGAGTCAGAGTCGAGGGAGTACATAAATTGAGGGAAGGGGCCATCATCCGCTTCCCAAGCGCAAATGAAAGGAAAAAGGCTGTTGAGAACCAGGTATTCAAAAACTGTAACTTGGTGGTCAGTCTACTCAAAAAGCAAGGCCCGCAGATTGTTATTCACAATGTCCACTGCATGATTACCTCTGAAGACTTACTAAATGAGATTTACGACAGTAACCTGACGGATACGATTAACAAACAACATTTCATTAAAAACACAAAAGTCACCAGTCGGGCCATCCGGCCTGCAGAAGATGAAACATCCAACGTCTACATTGATACGGCAGAAGATGTTGCACATACATTGGTCTCAACGAGTAGAGTTAACGTCAAATGGTTTAGATACCGCATATCCGAAAGGGACCCCATACGGGCCTGCTATAGGTGCTTCAGGTTTGACCATAACGTCTCAGACTGCGGAGCCAAGGAGCAGACCTGCTACCGTTGTTCTGCCACTGGGCATTTGGGAGCGAAATGCACCAGTCCACCTCACTGCCGGAATTGCGTGTGCCGCGGACGGGAGGCTGGTCACCACTTGAAGTCCTTGGAATGCCCGGTGTACATGGCTCAGGTTGCTCGTATGAATGCCCGCCATTAACATGAATATAGACATTCTACAACTAAACTGCAACAATGCCGTCACAGTAATGGGGAACTTGGGGAATATATGATAGAAAATAAGCGCACTTTCGCTCTCCTACAAGAGCCATGGCATCATGGCGAGTATGTCCGGGGGCTGCCCTCTGGGATGCGGGTGTTCTCAACTGACCACACCGCCTTGGCTGCCGTGGTTGTCAACGACGCTGCGGTCGAGTGTATGCGAGTCACACACTTGTCTAGTGACCGTGGAGTCTGTGTCTGGACAAAAGGAGAGTTCGGAGAGCTTTTTCTGATTAGTCTCTACTGCAAATTCGCTGACGAGCTGACGCCCTATCTGGACTATCTGGATGGGCTACTATCGCACATTCGCGGCAGACCACTTGTCCTAGGTATGGATGCCAACGCCTCCTCTGCGCATTGGCACAGCAAGATCTCTTGCAGGATATCCGCGCATTGTGCCCTGGAGCGTGGGGAGGAGTTGTCTGCGTGCCTGCTGCTGAATCAGGTACATGTACTCAACGCTCCAAGCGAGCTGTACACATTCGATGGTCCGATGGGCGTCAGCGGCATTGACGTTAGCTGTGCGAACAGTGCTGCGCGCCGGTTTGCCTTCCATTGGCGTATAGTTCCGGGGTGGGGGACCAGTGACCACAACCTTATTGAGATAAGGGCGACCTTCTCTCAGAGGGCGGACACTGGCACTTCACCCGTTGGGAGCTCCTGGTTCATCAGGACTGCAGACTGGCTTGCGTACGAAGCACTAATTGTTCTGTGCATGCTGGTTGTGTCCCTTTGGCGGCTTTCTCATCCAAGACCATTGGCGACCAGCTTCAACTCTTCTATGAATGGATGGGCAAGGCTAACGACTCAATGTTTATTAGGCGCTGCACCAGAAAACCAACGCGCAGCAGATGATGGACGGAAGCTCTGGCCGTCACGAGGAGGGAGGTACGACACTAAGGCGACATTATCAACACGCCCGTGCCAGTGGGATGCTGGGGGCAGAACTGTCCCAGTTGAGGCTGCGTTACGCCTCTGCAAGGAACGAATATCAGAAGTAGATACGCCAGGCAGAGACGGACGACTGGCGACGCTTTGTTGGAGACAACGCGCAGGATCCCTGGGGCCAGGCATACCGAGTGTGCCGCAGGGCAGACACCCGTCGCGAACTTTCCAGTATGAGTGATTGCGGCTCATTCACCACTACCTGGAGTGAGAGTGAGCACCTTTCTACGTGCTGAGGATGCGGGCATTGCGAGATCTCTCGGGAATGGGGCTCAGGATCCACCTGAGCTTCAGACCTGGAAGATCGAAGACAGTGTTTGCAGACTCAGCAAGAGGAAGGCTCCTGGGTGGGACGGGATGACGGGCCAAATGTGCAAAAGCATTTGGCGTGCCATCCCTGAATACATAGGCTGTTTTCTGGGGGCCTGCATACGACAGGGTGTTTTTCCGGCAGCGCTTAAGGTGGCCAGGGTTGTCATATTGCTAAAAGCACCAGACAAAATCCTGAGTGACCCCAGGTCATACCGTGGGATTTCCCTTGTTCCAGCACTTACCACTCTTAGTCGTGCTGTTGACCAGAACAGACGTGTTCGAAGTTTGCTCCGCGATATTTGTAGTGTTTTTGATAGTGTTTCAGAAGTGAATTTAGTGATACATTGTGAAAGTGCTTGTGTTGGAGTTTGCTGTACAAGCCAGGAATTGCCGGACGGTTTTTGCCGTTGTTACGGTTAGACATCTGAAAATAACTGAACTAAATCGTTGTACAGTTACAACGTCCCGTTGTACAGTTACAACGTCCCGTTGTACAGTTACAACGTCCCGTTGTACAGTTACAACGTCCCGTTGTACAGTTACAGAAGGCTTTGAGTGCATATGCACTTTAAATCATAAGTACATTGAATTGCTTATTAAATACATTGTTGGATATTTTGCGACTAGGCAACAAACAACACCCGTTGTGCGCTGCCTATTACACGTGCTGATAGCTTGCTCATAAACAAGTAACCGTTGATTTTGAATTGAATTTCTGGGCAATTAGTGCATCTGTGGAGCAGCTGCACCAAGTTGCTTTGAAATTTGAAATATTGGTAAACAAGTTACCGTTGCCTTTTAATAGACTTTCTGAGTAATTAGTGCACCTGCATTGCAGCTGCACCAAGTTGCTTGGAATTTAAAATTCTGGTAAACAAGATACCGTATGGTTGGCTATAATTTGATACTGGCGTAAACAAGTTGCCGTTACTTCGTATTTAATTTTCATGCAAGTGCAGGCAATTAAGTGCACCTGCACTGAACACCTACATTTGAATTTGATTCAGTTTGCCTAGCATACAATACATAACGGGGATCTACGAACTGGCAAGGCATATTGCGTGCAGCTGCACGTAACACCTGCGCTTTGCTTGCAAAAGTGTAGAGTGCCTCTGCAATATTTTTAATTGTGCGAAATTCATAAACAAAGTACCGTTGGTACTTTATTACACTGCGACTATTTTTGGTAAACAAGTCACCGTTAGGGACTTGCTAGCGAGGTCACGTTAAGCTGCCCGCTAGAGCACTGGATATTCCCCGCAACGTGGGAATTTGATTTGATTTTCTAAGATTGATTTTTTGATTTTGATTTTCTAAGTCCCTCTGGGGCTTGAAGTATTCGCATAGACGACGAGGCAGAAATTTTTCTAAGTCCGAACAGGGGCGGATTTGACAATTTCGCCGCCCTAGGCCTCAGAAATATTTGCCGCCCTTTTCGTTAATAATATTATATGCAATAATATGCGATTTATTTTCGATTCCCTAGAATATTTCGCTGTTTATCGTTGCGCCCTAGCTCACAAAAAAGGAATATCAGAATAAACCCGGCACCAGTTTGTTCGTGAAGATGTGCTATTATTGCGCCCTTGCTGCACAAATAATTAAAATACACACACGGTAAAGAACCCAAAAGTACCTAAAAAAAAACCTCAAAGCATCAATTTGCAAGGTTCCACCTTGCAGCCTTGTTGCTATATGTGAAAACTTTCGACGACAAAAAAAAAACATGCCAAATATACGAACAATTTATTAAATCATCAATCATTCATTTATAAATCATTTCAATTATACTCGTACATTGCAAAATTATGTTATAATTCGTAAACGAGAAACAAAGTTGTTTTTTAGGATACATCCTATATCGCCGCACGTCTTGCCTTCTAGGTCGCGAACTATCAATTCATCACAATCGAGAGATCGCAATAATACGGACTCGATGCTGAGAATAGTGGAAGCATCGAGCCGATCTTCCTTCAATTTAGAACGCAGATAATTTTTAACTCGACGTAAACACGAGAAGCTCCGCTCTCCAGAGCAGGAGTGCAGACACAAATGCGTAATGCGATGTCGACGTTGGGGTACACAGTCTGAAGCTCATCTTCTCGAATCGATTTCAATAGTGACAATGCATAGGTTATATATAGGTTATATATATAATAATAATAAAAAATTATCAAAGATTTACTTCTGATAAGCATTTCGTAAATTGAAGAGTTATTATTTAGGCTCTTTTTAAGATCTTTTTAGGTTCTTTTTATGTTTTTTTGTGGTTCTTTTAGGTATTTTCAGATACTTTCTCAGTACTTTTTAGGTATTTTTGAGTTTCTTTGGTCCTTCAATGTGATTGCATTTCAATATTTATTAGGCGTGTTATTTTTGCTCCCCCTATCTATAACAGAAGCTGTTGTTGTTTCTAATGCGTCTGCCCTGTTATGGATTGGGAGAGCAAAAAAACGCGCCTATTATAAGTCAAACTTTTCAATGTCCGAAAAAAATCATCAGAGGTGAATTTTTGCGTGCATTGATTTTTTTAGAGAATACGTTCGGCTTGAGGCGTTAGGCTCATTCCACTCAGATATATGTATGATAGAAAAAAAAATTGCCGCCCCAAAAAAAATAGCAAATTTGCCGCCCCCGAAATTCGCCGCCCTAGGCCCGGGCCTATCGGGACTAGTGGTAAATCCGCCCCTGAGTCCGAATCAATTTTCGGACTTAGAAAATTTTGCACTTAACCCAGACTTGGAAATTTTTCTGAGTCTGGTTTGATTTTGGCACTTAGCCGAAATTTGCTGCTTTTTTCATACATATTTTTCCCAATTTTTTCTAAGTCCCAATCAATTTTGGGACTTAGAATTATTTCTAGGGCTCCTGAATTTCATATTTTTCTAAGTCCGATCTAATTTTCGGACTTAGAATTATTTTCAGGTTTTTTTTCAGATCTCGCGTGATATTATTCTGGGTCCCAATCAGAATTGGCACTTGAAAAAATTTTCGTATTTTGTTACGAAAATTTGTCTAAGTCCAGTCTTATTTTGGGACTTAGAAATTTTTTGCTGCATTGGTTGCTGACAACATCCTTGCAGGGGACTTTGAATTTTGTTCGGAACTTTTTCACTTTTTTGTTTCTAAGTCCGGGCTTCTGGACTTAGAATTTATTTCATATATTCCTATATATTTGGCTCACTGTTTGTGAGCAGGACTTGTGTTTCATTTTCTGCGACACACGAATTGTGTGGCGTCAGGAACCTTTGAAGAACCCACTTTTCAGGTTAGATCTTCCCAGGCGCAATTAGTTAAGAGGGCAGGGGCTCTGCCCCAGTCGCCGCTGTTATGCCCCCCAAAGGCAAATCATCGAAGCCTGCCGTTGAGTCGGATGCTGCGTTGAACGCGATGGATGAAGACGATCAGCCGTTGGCCACCTTCCGCCAGACATCAGCTGGCCCATCAGGGAACGTCGACACTGAGAGCCTCAGGAGGAGCGATTCGGAGAGAGAACCTAATTCCAATCCGGTGATTGATCGTACAGATGCAATCAATGCCCTTAAGGCACGTTACGAGGCCGAATTCCAGGCCATAATGGCTGCTGGAACTGCTGACAACCAGCCGAAAGCTCGCCCACTCGCGCGCCACGGGTCCTCTAGGGGAGCTCAATCAGCTCGTAATGAAGTTCTGACAGAGAGCAGTGAGTCTGGCATGGAAGTTGATGCCGCCACAGCACACGCGCGTAAACGCAGGCGCTCTACGAGGAAGAGTGGGGGATCTGGTGGCTCCGATGTCACTGTCGTTACTGCAGCCGTGGAGTCCGACGCCGGCCCCGTTGATAAACCAACGAAGAAGCCAAACTCGAAAGATCCACAAGGGAGCATACAAATGGCGAGTAGCTTTGCTAACGACGTCCTCTCGGCTATATCTCGTCACGGCATGGCTGGCGAGGCAGTTGTTGAGGTCGCTGCGATATTAAGCAACTTGACGGAGTTCGTCATCTAAGCGTAAAGATTGGAAGGCTGGAGGGTCGCATTAGCGGAATGAAGGCTATGGCTGGCCCTCAACGATCACCCACTGCACAACCCACTTCTCTGACACAGGGTGTAAGACCAGTGCCTACACCGTATTCCACTAGTTTCCCAACGTTGAAATTGTTGCTGCAATCAAGACATATGCAGTCCTCCGCAACTTCTGCTAAGCCTCCTCTGGAGACTTGGTCTATTGTTGTGAAAGGGGGCAAGACCGTTCCTGCGGAGGATGTCCTACAGACTGTAAGGACGAAGGTGCTCCCAGATCTTGGGACCCGGGTCGCCGCTGCACACCGTATAAAGGACGGAGCTGTCATCAGGGTACCCTCTGCAGCAGAACTTAAAAAAGCGTTGGCCTGCCCCGCACTGAAACAGTGTGATCTGCAAGCAAGCCCGTCTGGCAAGCTGGGGCCACAGCTTACAGTTTTCAATGTTGACTGCAGCATCCCAAATACAGATCTCCTTTCAGAGATATATGAGAAGAACCTTCTCAATGTCATCGGAGAACAGCAATTCAGCAAAGGCATCAGGATTGTGTCTAGGCCAATCCGGCCTGGTCCGGAGGCAACCTCGCACGTCGTTCTGGAGGCCTCTGACGTGGTGGCGAATGCCCTGTTAAAGACGAACCGGCTATTTGTCAAGTGGTTCTTCTACCGCGTGGCACTTAGGGACCCTGTTCGCACCTGCTACAGGTGCCTTGGTTACGACCATGTGGTCTCAGAGTGCCGGCCTGTTGAGCAAACCTGCTCCAGGTGCTCGCAGTCTGGCCACGTTGCCCCCAGTTGTTGCAACCCGCCGCATTGCCGCTGGTGCGAATTCCACGGGCGTCCCGCTGATCATTCGATGCGTTCGGAGCAATGCCCCGAGTATACCAGCAGAGTGGCGAGGGCTCTTGCACGCCATTAATGGTTGAGCTCAAACTATTCCAGCTGAATTGTAACCGGAATTCGTCTGTTATGTCTGAACTTGGTGTCTATATGTGCGAGCAAAAGTGCATCATTGCACTTCTGCAGGAGCCCTGGCAATACAAGGGGAGTGTTAAAGGCTTCCCGGTGCATATGCGCGTTTTTACAACAGATCGTGTTGCCTAGGCTGCTATTATTGTGAACGATGTGAATGCCTGCGTGTTGATCATCTGTCTAGTGAGTTTGGTGTTTGTGTTTGGGTAAAGGGCGCCTTTGGCGAACTTTTCCTGATTAGTGTCTATTGTCAGCATCGAATGGAACTGGGTCCTTTTGTCGGATATTCGGATGGGGTTCTTCCACGTATTCGTGGTAAGCCCCTCATCCTCTGTATGGATGCCAACGCTGCCTCCCCGATGTGGCACAGCAAGATCTCCAATTGGGGATCTATGCGTCGTGCACTTGTTCGGGGGGTGGAGTTGAGTGATTGGTTTTTGTTAAATGGTTTGCATGCTCTTAACGTCCCTTGTGAATTGTTTACGTTTGACGGACCCAGGGGAGTGAGTGATATTGACGTGACTGTTGTCAACAGTGCTGCCCTGCATTTTGTGTATGAATGGAGTGTTGTCCCAGGCTGGGGGCAAAGTGATCACGCGCTGATCAAGGTGGTGGCGACACTGCCTCCAGCAACTGATCCGGCTCCCCAGCCTGTCCGTGTATTTTGGTCGCGTAAACCGTGTGATTGGGTGCAGTATGAGTCGCTAATCCAGGAGCGCGCCTGGCGTGTTCCCCTAGCTGATTTCATACTGCTCGATGTGAATGACCAGCTGAGTGCACTGGTTGCATGGATGGTGGAGGTTAACGACTGGATGCTGAAGAGGACGCGCAGGACGAATCATAGGCAAGTGAACTGGTGGACTGAGGCTTTGTCGATCAAACGGAGAGAGGTGCGAAACCTGAGGAGGACGCTTCAGCGCACTCGTGCTGCGGGTGGGTGCGCGGACTACCTGGCCAGGCACAGACTTGCCTTTTCACGGGCTCGGAAGAAATACCGCGGCTTGATTTATCAGGCCAAGGTAGATAACTGGAGGCGATTCGTTGGCAACAGCTCCTCGGACCCATGGAGACAAGCCTATAGAGTTTGCAGGGGTTCTGGCTCTCGCCATTCCCTGTCGTGTTTGAACGATGGTGGCACGTTTACCACGACCTGGAATGAAACGGTGCAGGTTCTTCTTAGAGAGTTTTTTCCCCGTGCGGATGAGGCTGCTGATACTGGATCTCGTAGAGCTTCTGGCCCTATACCCGCCTTACAGCGAAGTGAGATCGAAGACAGCATGGCTAGAATTCGTGCGAGGAAATCACCTGGCTTCGAAGGGATGACTGGCTCTATGCTGAAAAGCATATGGCGGGCCATCCCTGACTATGTCCAGGGCTTTTTGTCGAAATGTATCAGTGAGGGTGAGTTCCCCGCGGCTCTTAATGTGGCTCGGGTTGTTGTGCTGCTTAAGTCGCCCGATAAGGTTAGAAGTAATCCCCGATCGTACCGAGGCATATCCCTTCTCCCTGCACTTAGCAAAGTGCTGGAAAGGGTTATGATTGGGCGATTGGAGGCGCTTCTTGCTGGTCGGACCTCTGACAGGCAGTACGGCTTCCGTCCGGGACGTTGTGCTGACGACGCTTGGGTATACGTTCGCAATATTTTCATACACTTCAAACGTGCCTTCGATTTCCTGAGCTGGTCAGCGATTGTCCGCGCACTGGAGGATTGCGGGTGTGCTGAGGTCCCCCTCTGGAGAAGTTACTTCTCTAATCGGCGAGTCTTTGTTCAAGGAGTCCACGACGTGGCGTGGGTAGATGTTGTTCGTGGTTGTCCACAGGGGTCCATAGCAGGTCCATTCATATGGAACCTTGTTATGGATCGCCTTATGTTTGTTCTAGATAGCATGTGTCGGGTCTGTGCTTATGCAGACGACCTTCTCCTGCTGGTGGAGGGTAACTCCCGAGCCCAGCTGGAGATAAGAGGCGCCGAGCTTATGAACCGCGTCTACGAATGGGGCACAGGTTTGGGAGTGTCAGTCTCGATGGAGAAAACGGTTGTGATGATGCTCAAGGGCGGATTTCACAATCCGGGACCTCGGTCGGGAGTGCGCAACCCACTTGTGCGTCTCAATGGTAGTGTCCTCACGTATGCTCGCTCTGTGAGATATTAGGGGACTACCGTAGGCGAAAAACTTAGTTTTCTGGGCCACCTTCGTCAGCTGAGGGGGCGACTAACTCAGTTGGCCGGGTGGATTTCCAGAATTCTTCGTTGTAAATGGGGTCTTAAGCGGAGCGCCTCGAGGGTGATATATGAGGGGTTGTTTGTTGCCTGCGCAGCATACTGCTCCCCGGCTATCGCCGACTGCGTAAGTACAGCCCGTGGTAGAAAACTGTGTGATGCTTGTCAGCGTGTTATTTTGTATGCGTGTTTACCTGTATGTAAAACTGTCTCAACGTCTGCAATGCGCGTGCTTATGGGCGTTCCGCCGCTTGACTTGGTGGTCGTCGCTCGCGATGCTCGCTATAGACTTCGGCGGAATATGCCCCTGAGCAACGTCGAGTTGCAGCACGTCTTTAATGTCGCACCTGTTCCGATTGAGGCGCAGCACCGTGTTGTGTTAAATGAGTGGGTGATGGAAAGGTGGCAGCAACGGTGGGGCCAGGACCAGAATGGTCGTCATACCCACGCTTTCTTCAGGGATGTCCGTGCCGCCAGGGAGGCCACTTGGCTGGACTTCGGCCTAGCCCTGGGGTTCTTCCTGACCGGTCATGGCTCTCTAAACTCTTTCCTGTTTGCTAGGAGTCTGTCCTCGGTTCAAGGATGCCCGTTGTGCAACTTCCCCGACGAAAATTGGCAGCACATTCTGTTTTTCTGTCATGCATATGATGCTCTTCGGGCCGAGTATGGGCTCCAGCATATTATTAATGTTGGTGCTTTTGTTTCGTCCTTGTCTGATCCGGTACAATTCAGCTCTCTCAATCTGTTCGCGTGGGATGTATTCGATCTGCGTAGGAGAGCCGTCGAGAGTCGCCGCAGCGTCAACTGATTATTGACGTTGCCTGCTGTGTCGTCTTTTGTGTTCTATGTTTTGTGCTCTGTTTTTCTTTCGGGTATTTCAGGCGTCTTTTAACCAAGGGGCTGCTGTATTCCATCTAGGCAGCAGTGTCCTTGGCGCTTGGTTAGCCTCTGGAGCTTTCTGCTTCAGAAGCGACGTGGAGCCGCGTTTCTGGCCGGGTGCTGCACCCCTCAGTGTGGAAGAGGTTTGGATAGGCCTCGCATCTACCAGTATGGTGTCTGGGCCTGCTCCCCAGCACGAACTGGCAGACTAGGTGGTAAAGGCTTGCCCTCGCCTACTTGGTCGTCGCTGGCTGTCGTACAGCTCGGTATATGGGTGGACTGGCAGGTTTAGCCATTACGGCGGGTACTGCCATAAAACCTACGAACTAACTAATGTTCCAGCACTTAGTAAAGTACTGGAGTAGGTGATCATCCGGAGACTTGGGGAGCGACTGGAGGGTCTGCTGTCGGATAGACAATATGGCTTCCGTCCTGGGCGTTGTACAAGTGTCGATCAGTCTAGCTGTCGCTATGTTATGGCTATATTCGTCAATTTCAGAGGTGCTTTTGACCACCTCAATTGGACAGCTGTCCTCGCAACTCTTGAGGAACACGGCTCGTAGGGCTTTCGTTCAGGGTGTAAACGACATCGAGAGGATCGAGGCCGTCAGAGGCTGTCCACAGCGGTCCGTTGCCGGTCCATTCATTTGGAACCTGGCAATGGACCGCCTGCTGGTCAGTCTTCAGGCCCGGTGCAAGGTTTGTGCGTACGCGGACGACCTCCTCCTACTGGTCGAGGGAAATTCCCGACTCCAGCTGGAGGAGAGGGGCGCTGAGCTAATGAACATCGTCAGCGAATGGGGTACAAGCGAGTTATGTATATGACACCTTCACAATTGTATTGCATTAGAAATGCAACAAGCTAGTTATGTATATGACACCTACACATTTGTATTGTATTAGAAATGCAACAAGCTACAATTCACTGTTATAAACACTCAACACTGAATTATGTTTTAAATAAACTTAATTAAACAGTAGGCTAAAAAAATTGACATTTTGAATGTACGTAGACGTTTAGGCTAGTCTACTTGGAATTTTCGAAGAAATAAAAACGAATGGAGTCGAAACTCGAGTTTTATTTAAATACGTATACATATCTTTCATTTACAAAAAGATATAACTGGCGCAGTTGGATACGAATCTCGGGCAAATATTTTTTTTATAATAATAAAAACAATGCAAGAGTCCGAACACGAAGCCAAAAGTCGGCTTAAAAGGCCTGGTGAGGCTGCTAGGTTATCTTGCTATAAATAAAATAAAATAATAATAATTAGTGAAAAGTTTCGACAAACCGTTTGTCGTTGGTGGAGATAGAAGTGTGATCGAAGAATGAAACTTTGAGCGGCGAATACTCTTCGACTAAGAAAATTTGCAAAACGTAGAAGGTAGAAATATACAGACTGTGATAGTGATAGATAGAAATATATACAAATTGTGATAAAAGTGATTTAATTAAAAAGTTGACAAGAAGTGATCTCTCTCTCTATCTCGCGACTCGAAAAGATTTCCGGTTAGAAATTGAAATTAACATTCGGACTTGTCAAGTTCAGTTCAACTCGTTGTTCGCTTCCTTTCGCGAAAAATTTACGCAAGGAGTGAGAAGCAGATTTACGTTTTCGAAGGCTCATATTGAGAAATACACACAGTAAGTATTTTTGTTTGTAATTATAAACTGGGAAAAAAGAGAAAAAGATGACGAGCAATCGCAAGAAATTGACAATGAAGATTTAGTGAAAAAGAAACACGAAAAGAAAGTTAAGTAAACAGAAAGTTTTCTCAGCTGGATTACAGTAACGAGTCGAATTTTTAATATATCTATAAGCGAATGTGATTTGGGAATGAATGTACTATTAGGATAGTTGAAGCAGGATTTATCGAAGATTCCAAGAGAAACTTTAAATATGTGAAAAGACAAATTAATCAAACTAAAAATCAGTGAGATTAATATAAAAAAAAAAAAAAATTAATAAATGATATGGCAAAATGAAAGGCAGCTGTCTTCAAACGAATAGCACTTGCTTACATGTTAAGGGGGGGGGGTAAGGGATAAACAGTTTCGAAAAATCGATTTTTGTTTTTTACGATTTCTTGTAGTTTAACATTTCAAAAATGTTGTGTCAAAATTTCAAATCAATCGGAGCAAAACTGTCGAAATACTGCGCCCCTAAGTGGCGCCTCTTTTATCTCCGAATGGCTCACGAGTATGCGAGAACCGAGGATGAGCGTCGTACAGACAGGGCTGAAAATGAAGTCGAAGAACAGAGCAAGGAAGGAAAAATTAGACGCAGACTTGCAAGGAAAGAGTTACAAGACAACGAGATTGCTGCCGGCAACGTACTTTATGGACCTGGGATCGATGATTCAGTGTAAGTTACAAAAAAAAATTTTTTCCTCACTTTTTGAGAAAAAAAACTTTAAACGCGTTTATCTCAAAACCAATTTTTCGAAGTCCGTGAACACGATCCTGCAAAATCTACTGAACCGATTCTTTTCAAACTTGGAACATACTTTCTTGGTATAAAATGCCTCCCCCCTACGTTTTTGAAATTTTTCCATTTTCATGTTAAGGTAGTTTTTCACCTCAAAATTGGCGGAAAACTTAACGTAAAATCGCGTTTTTTGCTTAAATAGGCCACGAACTGTTGAGAAATCAAAATAATAACTTAAGAACGATGGAGGGGGGAGAATTAACTCGTACTTTAAGTAAATTTAACAACATTTTTGGATTCAGATAATTCTACGTCGAGTTATCGTGTTCACCGCACAACGTGTATTTCAAAAGAGGTTTTGGGGAATGCTCTGTTACCGGCTTATTTTTCAATATTTATATACGGAAATTTAACTAAATATTCTCTAAATGATGCTTTATAATGTAAAAAAAGTTTGAATAAATTTGCTTAAGCTGTTTCTCCGTAAACAATAACAGGAAAAAGTATTTTTTGATTCAAATTATCCCTTTTTCCCCCCTTAAGTCATTTTACTAATCAATAACAAAAGCCCTCCGGAGCTGAAAATCCGAACAGTGAGGACAAGATCCTAAAAAAAAAAAAAAAAAAATATTAATAGTTGTTACCAACAATAATAATAAAAAAAAAACTGTTCCCGAAAAACAATTGATTCAATAATCAGTAAAAAGAAACAAAAAGTAAAAGAAACAAAAAAAAAAAATTTTTTTTATTAGTTGTTATCACCAATAAATAATGAATGAATAATAGAAAAGAAAAGAGGAGTGAAGAATATAACATAATAAGAAATGTAGATATTAAAAATTTTGAAATGGAACAGCAAATAGAAATATTACAACGTGAGTTAGCAGAAAGGGAAAGTCAACTACGGGTAGTAGGAGAAGCGTTAATACGAGCAACGACCCAACAAGCTGCAACACAAAATAACGTACTAAAAACCATACAACATATGAGTATATTTACGGGCAATGGAGCAGTATCAATAAACGCATTTATACGAAGCGTAGAATTTTTTCTTCAAACGATTGAGAGCGAAGAACTAAGAAAAACTGCAACGAGAAATATATATTTTGAAAGAATACAGGGAGAAGCAAAGGATGTTATTATAAACATACAGCAGCCAGATAATTGGAATTCGATAAAAGAAAAACTCAAACGGAGATTTAAACCCGATATGGAGCCATCGGACATCTACAAATGGATTAGCAGCTTGAAAGCCAACACAGTGAGTGAGCCTGCAGTAGAAGTAGAAAAATTTAAATGTAAATCTGATGAATTAATTATATATTATTCGAATAATTTGCATATAGATCTAAGTAATGTTGATTCTTTGCTTATAAATACGATTAAAGAAATGACCCAAGGTGTTCTCTTGGATAAGATATATGAAATTTGTGAATTAGAAGAAGTGTTGAAAATTATGGGTAGTAGAAGATTCGAAAACAGTTGCATCAGACAAGAATACAGACAACAAAAAGTAAATAGTTTTTCAAAAGCAAATAGTTTTTCATGAAATAAACACCACCAACATAAAGAATTTGAAGAACAAGACAGATTTTACAAACAAAACGGATATAATTACAGACAGTACAAACACCAAACAGACCGGAATTGGGAACGAAACAGACGTGACGACCAAAACAGACACCAACAAGGTCAATATTCAGAACCGAATAAACCAAATCAACATCAAACTAATCGTTTTAAAAATTCGGGAAATATTGGTTTCAGTCATCAAACTAATCGTTCTAAAAATTCGGGAAATATTGGTTTCAGTCATCAAACTAGGTATTCACTTAAAATCCCAACCAGCACAAAAGAAATTTTTGGGAAAATTCTGGGCAATATAGGCAACAGGGTGTAGAGCCTATGGAAGTAGATAATGTGCAGAAGCATATGGGGTACGAAAGTAAAAGAAATTCGTATCGAAATTTCAATAATGATCAGTTCCAAAGGAACGATAGACAAAATGATCACGTAGAGTCAAATCATGTTAGTGGTAGTCCAGTGCAGTCAGAACAGGCAACGTTTTTTCTAAACTAGCCTCGGACGACCTGCCACTGATTAATTTCACTATTAGCTCCATAAAATACACAGCATTAATAGATACGGGATCCTCGTTTAGCATCATTGACGAGAATCTGAGAGAGTTTGAAAAAATCAAACCTCTATATTTCTCTACAATAACAGGAAAAGATTGTGTAAATTATGAAGTACATACACCTACCCCATTAGAATTTAAACTTCCAGCTGAAGTGAAAATAAGGTGAAAAGTTAGGAACCTGGCAAACAGGAAACATAATTTTGTCATTGGTGTTGATTTGTTGGACAAACTAAGCACTGTGATTGATCTCGAAAACCAAACAATATCTCTTAACGGTCAATTAATAAATTTTTTGAATAATCCATACATCATTAATCAAATATATACGTTAGAACAAATCGAAAATGATTACATGAACCACCTCAAATTAGATCATTTGAACAGCGAAGAATATCGGGAAGTAATAAAAATAATTAACAGATTTGAAGCTATATTCTTCAAAGAAGGAGATCAACTCACAAGTACACCCAGTATAGAACACGAAATCCCAACCACCACAGATCGGCAAATAAATTCTAAGTTATATAAGTATCCTCCTAAACACGAAGAAGAAGTGCGTAGGCAAGTTAGGGATATGGAAAAACAGGGAATAATAAGGCAGAGCAATTCGAAGTACTCAAGCCCGCGGATAATTATTCCAAAGAAAATTGATAATTCGGGGAAAAGAAAATTCAGATTAGTCATCGACTATCGTAAGCTAAACGAAGTCACAATCGATGACAAATTTCCCTTACCTAACATAGATTCAATATTAGGTAAACTAGGAAATTCACAATATTTCACAACCCTAGATCTGGCGAAAGGCTATCATCGGATCTTAGTGAAGAAAAAAACTGCTTTCGTAACGCCACATGGTCTTTACGAATTTGTACGTATGCCGTTTGGGCTCAAAAACGCCCCGGCAACGTTCCAACGTCTCATGAATGAGATTTTACGGGATTTTATAAACAAAACTTGCGTTGTCTACCTTGACGACATTTTGATTTTTAGCACTTCCTTAAAGGAACTTGTGAAGGCTATTACAGATATCTTCAAAGTTTTAGAGAGTCACAAACTAAAAGTGCAAATAAACAAATGCAATTTCATAAAGAAAGAAACTGGTTTTCTTGGGCATGTAGTCACAAATGAAGGATTGAAACCAAACCTGGAAAAAATTCGTGTTATTCAGTCCCTGGTAATACCAAAAACGGAAAAACAAATAAAAAGTTTTCTTGGACTTACTGGTTATTACCGGAAATTCATTAAAGATTATGCAAAGGTGGCCCAACCAATCACAAAGTATTTGCAGAAAGGAGCTAAGCTCAACATCAAAGACCCAAATTACATTGAAGCGTTTGAAAAACTAAAAAACTTAGTTATCTCGCCACCAATTTTAAAATTTCCAGATTATAAAAAACAGTTTCACTTAACCACGGATGCGTCGAATTACGCGATAGGCGCCGTGTTGTCGCAAGATGGTCACCCGGTATGTTTTGCATCCAGGACATTGAGAAAACATGAAAGAAACTTTTCGGCTATAGACAAAGTGTTCTTGGCCATCATGTGGTCGATCCACTATTTCCGACCATACCTCTACGGAAGCAAATTTAAGATATATACGGATCACCAGCCAATTAAATACTTGAACGCCAAATATCAAGGGAAAGGTGCAAGGTTTGCGCGTATGCGAACGACCTCCTCCTACTGGTCGAGGGAAATTCCCGACTCCAGCTGGAGGAGAGGGGCGCTGAGCTAATGAACATCGTCAGCGAATGGGGTACAAGCGAGTTATGTATATGACACCTACACAATTGTATTGCATTAGAAATGCTACAAGCTAGTTATGTATATGACACCTACACATTTGTATTGTATTAGAAATGCAACAAGCTACAATTCACTGTTATAAACACTCAACACTGAATTATGTTTTAAATAAACTTAATTAAACAGTAGGCTAAGAAAATTGACATTTTGAATGTACGTAGACGATTAGGCTAGTCTACTTGGAATTTTCGAAGAAATAAAAACGAAGAGAGTCGAAACTCGAGTTTTATTTAAATACGTATACATATCTTTCATTTACAAAAAGATATAACTAGCGTGGGTGTGTCCATCTCGGTAGAGAAATCAGCGGTTATGATGCTGAAAGGTCGTTTCCGTAACCCTGGTCGAAGATCGAGTGTGCGCAACCCGCTTGCCCGACTGAACGGAGTTTCCTTTAGATACGTGCATGAATACACGTATCTGGGGGTGACGATGTCAGAAGGAATGAGATTCTATATCCATCTCCATCTGCTTAGGGAGCGTCTCTCCAAGCTTGCGGGGTGGATCTCTAGAATCCTGCGCTGCAAATGGGGACTAAGGTGAGGCGCCACGAAGACTGTATACCGCGGACTTTTCGTCGTATGTGCGCTGTACGGGGTTTCGGTCTTCGTCGACTGCGTACGCACTGAAAGGGGGAGAAAACTCATGGCCGCATGCCAGCGTGTCATATTATACGCTTGCATCCCCATATGCAGAACCGTATCAACGGCCGCCATGCAGGTGCTCATGGGGGTTCCCCCCTTGGACCTGGTTGCCCTCTCACGTGATGCTACATACAGGCGACGGAAATCGCTCCCCGTTGTCGACGACGAACTGGTTGGCATGCACGAGGCACTTAATTTGAATGCAAGACAGTACAGACTAATTCTGGAAGAGTGGGTCCACAACATTTGGCAACAGCGGTGGGATGACGGCCCACAGGGGCGGGTCACCCACGAATGGGCAAGTGACGTTAATCAGGCCGCCAAGGCCACCTGATGGGATTTTGGTCTGGAGCTAGGCTATCTCCTTACCGGCCACGGCAGCATGAATGCCATCCTGCATGCCCGCAGTCTGGTTCCGAGCTCTGCGTGCCCCGCGTGTGGTTCTGGCAATGAGGACTGGAGACATATCCTTTTCTCCTGCCCGGCCTACAGCGGACTTCGGGCTGAATACGGACTCCGGAGCATGCGGGTTGTGCATGACCTGAGGCCGTGGCTGGCGCATGCTGGTCTGTTCACCAGATTAAATGAATTCGCCTACAAGCTCTTCGAGCGAAGGAGGTCCATCCTCGATAATAGCAGTCAAGGTTAGGTTAGGTTAGCTTGTAGGCTTATTTAAAGACTAGCGTAATAACTGGTGATGGGTACTGTAAGAACCTTGGTGTCGGGTAGTTCTAGAGAAAATGGTGTTGGGTAAAAACGTAAGTATGGTGATGGGTAAATATAAGCAAATAGGTGGAGGTATCTATGTATTGTGTTGTTTTACAGCTACGGATCACACTTGTTCAGCCATGTGCTATTGCTCGTCTAACACGACACCTCAAATCCGCTTGTCTCGCCAGGTGGCCTCTCTAGCTGTGCCGAGGCACTCTTCGTGTCCGCAGGTTGTCACGAAGGTGTCTCCAACCTACCGGGGTTGTAAAATACACGAGACCGCGCGAGGTAAGGCGCCCCTGGACTCATGGCCAGCCTTGCCAACGAGGTTGGCCCTCTAGTGGGAGCATCGCGGTGGTTGTGGTTGAGAGCCTAACCAAGGGGCTGCTGTATTCCATCTAGGCAGCAGTGTCCTTGGCGCTTGGTTAGCCTCTGAAGCTTTATACTTCAGAAGCGACGTGGAGCCGCGTTTACCCGGCCTGCACCCCTCAGTGCAGAAGAGGATAGGCCTCGCATCCGCCAATATGGTGTCTGGGCCTGCCCCCAACACGAACTGGTAGACAGTAGCAGTAAGGGCTTGCTCTTGCGGCAATGTCGACTTTGGCTGACGATTCAGCCCCTGCCCTAATGGTGGGCCGTCTGATTAAGCTTAACCGCAGGTGCAGACGTTAAACAACAAAACGGGCTCTAACTGTACACCTAGTGATTGACAGTGATTAAATTGGTGTTGTAAAGTAGAACACATTTATAGTGAATTAATATTAGAATTACTGCTTACTGTAGAGCTGTTTATATACGATGTCGCACCAGGAAGATATGGTGTATGTCACAGCCGCAGCATGTGTTTTATTTGAAGAAGAAATGCGTAAAAATAAGAGGAAACGATGTTGGTGGATGACGTCTCTCTTCAAAAGTAGGGAGCAATATGGTGGAGCTCATTTAATATCGGACCTCAAAGCAGAAATGGAGTACGGACTTTTCAATAACTTTTTCCGAATAAAGTCGTCGGATTTTGAATCTTTATTGAGCCGAGTCGGTCCACATATAAGCAAGCAGGATAGCTGTTTTAGGAGAACTATACCTGCAGCAGAAAAATTAATGATTATCTTGAGATATTTGGCTACAAAAGATTCGTACTCCAGTTTAATGTACACGTTCAAAATTTCAAAGCAGCTCATCAGCAAGATTGTGCCTGAAGTTTGTTTTGCAATAACTACAGGTCTACAAGAATATGTAATGGTAAGTAACAGTGAAGATAAACAGGAATGAAAAATACGATATCTTTTTAAATGAAACCGAACGTAAAATATATTCCAACTAAAATCACATTCATTGTATTTATTACATTCATTGTTCAGAGAGACGTGATAATCAAAAACACAATCACATTATTTCTATATGTCTTGAAAAGTAGCTGATTATACATCCAGTATGGTATTTTTTTTTTCAAAAAAGCCAATATCCGCTTTGTATAATATTAAAACTAGCTGCAATTTTCCATCAGTCAGATCATATTTGATCGTTGTCTGATGGGGAGAAAATAGCTATTATAATTACAGCTCATTAGATTCAATGCTGAAATGTTTTTCGGTGGTTTACAATATTGTTCTTTTCCACTAGATGTCGTCCACACCAGATGAGTGGACGGAAATAGCTGCAGCATTTGACAAGAAGTGGAATTTTCCTCACTGTATTGGTGCCATTAACGGCAGACACTGCTCAATACAGGCACCAATAAATTCTGGAAGCGAATACTTCAATTACAAGCAACATTTCAGCATAGTTCTGCTAGGTAGTACCTATTGGTTTTATTGTTTTCATGATTTATTGTTGTTCAGTGAATTTTTGATTCAGTATTTTTTACACGAATTTGAAAACCAGTTTTCCTTGGAAGTCACGTATGTATATTTCAATTGCTTGACAGAAATATCTAGTTCGAGAGGAATTTATCCTTTAATTGGGTGTCTATCAGCCTAATTCCTAATATAACCATTCAAAGGCTAATTAGCGCCTCTTAATACGTTAATACCACGCTCTTTTTTCTACATATATTTAAATTTATATACATAAAATATTACATATATTATACATAAAATATATACATAAAATATTACACATATTACTAAATAAGAAATCTTGACTACATTTGGATTTAGACTTAAAGATATCGAAGAAGAGAACAAATTTTCCTCGAAATATATATATCTGTAAAGAAATAGAAATATAAATGGCTTGTAAAGGGAAAATTCAACACATAAACAATTATTTACTTCCATTGTAATTTTTTAGGTGTAGCAGGTGCAGATTACTGCTCTATAATCGCGGATGTTGGGTCGCAATGATGCATTTCAGACGCAGGTGTTTTAAAAAACTATCGGCAAATGAAGATGAAAAGGCAAATGAAGATGCCATCTTTTTTTGCGGACGACGATGCTTTTGCATGGCACCAAAACCTGATGAAAGGCTATCCGGCCGAACAGAATAAGGGTTCCATGAAACGTATATACAACTACTGACTGAGCGGAGCACGTCGGGTTAATAAAAACGTAGTTGGAATTATGTCATTGGTTTTTAGAGTTCTGCGGAAGCCTATGCTACTTTCTCCTGAAAGAGCAACATCTGTTGTAATGGCATTTGTATACTTGCACAATTTTCTCAGGAAAAGCAAAGTATCACGACATATTTACACCCCGCCTGGAACTTTTGATCAGGCCAATGAAGGAATCGCAGTCTCCGGAAACTAGCGCACAGTGGACTTAGATGGCAGTCACCAGTCTTTTGATACATTGCCACGCAAAGCCAGGAAGCCTCTCTCAACAAGTGAAGCAATAAGGCATGAGCTAGCTCAGTATTTTACCAGTGAAGAAAGGAAGGACTGGCAAGACCAATCCACCTCAAATATTAATGTTTACAAATATTTTCTGAAAAGCACTTTAAGTTTAATAATATTTGTTCAAAAATATCGAGAATATATATCTTGTTCAAAATACTCATTGCCCTGTAGTTAATATTAGCATTTAAGTTATGGCAAATCATAAAAGTACATTCTAAGTAATTAAATACTATCGATCTTTTAATTTAATTCGATTCATTATATGTTCAAAACACTATTGTCATGAGCAATGCCCTGGGATTGATCTTTGCACTACATTCGTTCATTAAATGTTTAATATCCAACATTATCAGCACAGGCAATACCCTGGAATCGACCTTTGCATGCAATTTATTGCAAATTATAAATTACAATTCTTTAACTTTCTGCATGCAAGCTAAATTTTCTTTCAATCGATCGCACTCGAATACAATTGTGAAAGTGCAATCTTTACACATAAATGCAATATCAAGCATCTTTACCATTCGATATCATTCTACGTACTAAATATATTTACGACATTGCAAAATATGCGTTATGCACTTTTACACTTCCAATCGGTAATGCACAATAGTCACATAGAATTAAGGTATAGAAATGTAAACCATGGAACAATAAATTGTCACTTAGCAATCAGCCTTTAAGAGTTTCATTGACTTTGTATTTTCCAGATCATTGGTCCGTCGAGCCGGATGTAGGATATTCGGAAAACAAGAGGATTGCAGAATACAGGAACAATACCAGTAGCTATTACTCGGAAGGACAGAGCATCGTTCACAAGGAAAAATTGTGAAACCTATCCAAAAAAGGAAGCAGCATTGATTCTGACGCTACTAAGGAGCATCTATTCGCAAACAGGAGGACGAAAAACATCAAAAGTAGTGTTAACACTTAATCTATAAGCTTAATTTTAAGTTAACACGCATTGTGAAATATTGATGCTAACATGCATTTATTCATATTATCATGTTGCGCAATATATGTACAATATAATCAATGTACGCATTAAGCATTTGCTCTACTTAATTTGTAAAGAGCAAAATGCAATAATATATCATAATGCATATACAGTGTCAATGTACGCACTAAGCAGCAGCTCTAATTAATTTTGTAAAGAGCAATATGCACAAAGTGCAATAATATTAAACTAGAGCAATGTACGCGATATGTAATTATGCTTGCTTGACTCCTCAATGAAATATGTGAAAGTAATCAAATAAAAAAATCAGGTTAGCAATGTGCAATTTGTCGACACATTTTAAACATTTTATTTGCAAGCAAAACTACGCATGGCAATTTTTAAGTCAATGAAATAATGTATATAAACATAGGTGTTTCAATAAAAAATTCATTCGGTCTAGTAACAACCAAACAGTCTTCGATTAATTTTACACCGGAACATTTGTCCTACGAACCAGATCTGCAACATGGGCTATCAGCTGCAAGAAGTAAACACTAAGCAGGTCCAACGTGTCGTTTCAAATTTTAAGAAAGACAGCGAGTCACGGCATAGTTTCATTTATTTTCAGACGAGATTAGAAAGACTAACCGAATCGTGGAGGAAATGTGAGGAACAGCACTTCCAAACATCTCAGGAGTTAGCAGTCAAAACTGAAGAGCTCCAAAAGTACATGGACGATTACGAAAGGCTGGAGGCACTAGTCATCGACTACATTACTCTATTCCGGATAAAGATGGCTGAATACAGTGAAAAGAGCAGTCCTACGGCCGAAACATCGGAGCAATTGAAGCTGGAGCGTATAAGGATCCCAACATTCAATGGGACGTATACAAATTGGTTTGCATTCCGGGACCTCTTCAAAAGTATGGTTCACGAGAGTTCATCCTCAAGCCCGGTGCAGAAGCTCCAGTATTTACGCAATTCATTGCGAAATGCGGCAGAGCAGCTAATAAATCATCTAAGCATAACTGCAGCCAATTATCAACCAGCGTGGGAACTTCTTTGCGAACGGTACAACAATCATCGAGCAATATCGCAGGAAATGATGCAACGGTTTAGTAATATACCGAAATGCAATCATGATGACCCGGATGGCTTGAAGAGGGTGCTGGATACTGTCAATCAACTCGTGGCGAGTATCAAAACGATCAAAATGGATCCATTCGACCTTATAGCCGTCTTTATGCTGGATCAAAAATTGGATGGTGAGCCACGTAAAGAGTGGCAGAGACACATAGGGAATACAATGAAAGTTCCAAAATTATTGCAATTTTCGGAGTTCATCAAACAAAGATTTACGATGCTAAAAGCATTATCACTTACAAAAGTGCAATCTAAAAATTACAAGCATGGTGTATTAAAGGCCCATTCCGCGCAGGTCGAAACAAAGCAGCAGTGTCCAATGTGTACAGCCTCTCACAAGATATATGAATGCAACATATTCAAACAAGCAAACGTACTACCTCGTCGTGAGCTGGTTAATTCAAGGAAATTGTGTTTCAACTGTCTTAGCATGCAGCATAAGATCAACAAATGTCCGTCACAGCATAGTTGCAAGGTTTGTACCAAAAAACACAACACACTCTGTCACGGTCGTTTATTATTGAACGTAATAATAGTATAAAAACAAAAAAAAAACAATCTCCATCGACCTCTAAAAGAGAGAACGATGGAGATTGAGTCATAACAACGATACACCAATCATCAAACACTACGTTTTGTGTTAGCTTTAAGATTAAATTAGACACAGTAGATAGTAAGACAACAACCACACGACTCGAACGAACATTGCACTGATGCGGCGACGCAAACGAAACAACAACACAATCATCGTACATGCAACATCGTAGATATCAATAGCCCGCAGTCTAAGCGCACGAACTAATTGTCTCGGTAGAATTCAAGACTGACATCGGAACACATATACCCGATAAAGCAGCGAACCCGGACCTAGGCCAACAGTTGACCTAATTTCAATTAACTATATGTAAATCGGGAATCGGAATATCCAAATCAGCTATCAATCGGGAGTCGGAAGATATATCGTGTGAAGAATTCGACGTATGACTTTGGAGATTTTGTGAACGATATCATTATACGAGTAGTGCGAACAGCAGATCGGCGAGAACGAAGGATACGAACGAAGAAAATTCTGAGATCTAGTACAACATATTGATTGGAGACGCGAATTGGCGAGTAAGGGCCCCAACGAGAGAGAAATAAGGTCAGATAGTTAATAAGGTCATTTTAAAGATATGTGTTTTATTCGAAGTGTTAAATTTTCTGAATTCGAAATTGTGAGCCTTGGTAATAATGTTAGTAGAGTGTAAGTGGGATTACCATTAATGGTAACGCGTCGAATTTCTCAATCGAATTGTGGTGAGTTAAATATAATAAACTTCGATATTGTAAATCGGGTATCGTTTGGTGTGTTAGATTCGGTGTTGATATTCTGTAATCCGTAGCCCACTTCTCGCTTCAGGGTAGCGGACGGAAGGCGCGTTTTCAGATTTCAAAGCGAGTGGCGCCCTACCCACCCCCTTTTCGCGAGCAAAGGCCGCCTGAAAACCGCCGCCCTGGTGTTCCCGCCAGGGTAGTTGATACTTTGATCGCGTTATTCACGTAATACGGTAACAACTCTTACATATATACACAGAAACAACATCAAACAATTTACCTATGAAGATACAATCCCAGTGTGCATCAACGAAGTCGCATCAAGAATATGTGCTTTTGGCTACAGCATGGATCAAAATTCAACAAGCAGGAAGCGAACCAGTAACTCTCCGAGCATTACTGGATACTGGTGCTCAACGGTCGTTCATTAGCGAATCAGCAATGCAAGTACTGAGAGCCTCTCGCAGTCACGCCAAAATTAAAATCGGAGGAGTTGGTGCTGTACATGCTATAACCACTCGGGTAATCACCACAATCACAGCATTAGTTAACAATGAAGATGGCTCAACTAGCGAACTAACGTTCAAGCCATTGATTCTAAAATCTATAACTTCATCGTTACCATCGGTACACTTGCCAATTAAAGTGCCAAAAGGAATTAGTACAGAAGACTTAGCTGATCCTACCTTTTATCAGCCATCAGGTGTTGACATACTACTTGGAGCGGACGTATACACTCAAATTGTGTTACCTGGGTTCTTAGTTGGCAATCCATCTGCCCAGCAAACAAAATTCGGTTGGGTACTAATGGGGACTGTACCACACTCAGCAAGAACACAAGCCTGGCATGCTTTATTTTCATATCAAGAATTAGATCAAGCACTACAGCGTTTTTGGGAAGTTGAAGAAGTTTCATCTACAAGGCCAGCATCCAAAAGGGGAAAAAAGTAGAAGAGCATTATCAGGACCATACAGTTCGAAATGAGACAGGTACATGTTCAGTAAGATTGCCGTTTACAACAAGTGATCCATGGTCAGAAATTGGAGACACAAAACGGATTGCTCACATTCGATTCAGACAATTGGAACACCGATTTTCACAGGACTCAGAACTTCATGACCAGTATAAACAATTCATGGAAGAATATATTGCTAAGGGACATATGACCCGAATACCAGATCGATATGTGAACGGAAAAAACTGCTACTATTTACCGCATCATGCTGTGATCAAGGAAAGTAGTTTTACTACCAAATTACGTGTGGTTTTCAATGCACCGCAGAAAGGTTCGAATGGGAAGCCTCTAAATGATTTACTTTTGGTTGGGCCAACAATTCAAGAGGCTATTCTGCAAATTCTCATGCGGTGGAGGCAACATCGATTTGTGGTAGCTGCCGATATAAAGAAAATGTATCGGCAGATATGGATACATAAAGCAAATCGAAATTCACAAAGAATCTTATGGAGAAGTAGTCAAACTGAGTCAATTAAACATTATCAGTTAAACATACGGCACAGCGAGTACTCTTTTCCTGGCAATTCGAACACTTCATCAACTGGCATCAGATGAACAACAAAACTTTCCGCAAGCATCTCAAACATTACGAACAGATTTCTATGTTGACGACCTGTTGACTGGTTCCGATTGCCTGGAAGAGCTTTTGAAAAGGCAATCAGATCTACGACGCTTATTGCAAAAAGGCGTTTTTCATCTGCGAAAGTGGACAGCCAACAATTCGCAACTATTAGAACGTATTCCTGTCGAAGACAGAGAAACCCACGTACCGTTCAGTATAACGTTAACCGATGATATAAAAACTCAGGGACTTCGATGGCATCCAGTATCTGACGACTTTTTGTTCATGGTTTACAATGTTGAATGTGAAACCAAAAACACAAAACGTAGCATACTGGCAGAGGTGTCTAAATTATTTGATCCTATCGGTTGGTTACAACCTTGTATTATTATTGGTAAAATAACCATACAAAAACTTTGGCTAGCTAAGAGTGGCTGGGATGACCCTTTGGAAAAGGAGATTGTAAAGGATTGGCTAATAGTTCGCAATCAGTTGCCAAGTCTTTCTAACTTACGCATTCCTCGTTGGATAGGGTACTCATCAGAAAGGCAAATTGACCTTCATGGATTTTGTGACGCATCAACAATGGCGTATGCTGCAACTGTGTACATAATAGTTATAACACCGTCATCAATAACGGTTAAGTTATTGGGAGCAAAGTCTTAAGTAGCTCCAGATAAAACACAATCGATACCACGGCTGGAATTGTGTGGAGCAGTACTACAAGTTAAACTGATGAACCAAGTAATGAAAGCACAAAGGTTTTATTGGACTGATTCGACAATAGTCTTAGCTTGGATTCAAAGCTCCCCTTCTAGGTGGAAAGTATATGTTGCTAACCGAGTAAGTACTATTCAACAAGAGAGTGCAGTGGAAAGTTGGCACCATGTGTCATCCAAAAACAACCCAGCAAACATTGCCACTCGGGGAATGTACCCTGAAGAATTAAAAACAGCGGGTATATGGTGACATGGACCAGAGTAGCTCAGAAGTCCACTCATCCGATTTCCAAAAAAGGTAGTTATGTCACACAATGGAATAGAAGAGCGAATTGTACGTCACGTAGTGACGTCATTATCTGAGCCAGAAATATTCGATCGATTTTCCAGTTTTAGTAAATTAACCAGGGTATTAGCTCAATGTCTTCGATTCATACATAATACACGAAATCCTCAGTACAAACGCTCAGACTATTTAACAACTCAAGAACTGAAAGCTGCTTACAACAGGTGTATTGTAATTGCCCAACAATACTCATTTGGAGAAGAACTACAACAGCTTTTAAAAAAAGGTACTTTGACAAAGTTACTAGCGCAGCAAGCACATCACCAAACATTGCACGGAGGTGTGCAATTAACCATAGCCACGCTGCGACTTCAATATTGGATATTGTCCGGACAGTCATTAGTGCGGAAGGTAATTAACGAGTGGTTAAAGTGTTATAAAATGATGGCGAGACCCAGGGAACAATTAATGGGAATTTTACCTCATGGAAAGGTTCAGTTAGAAAAAGCCTTTATGAACACATGTGTTGACTATGCTGGACCTATCATCATAAAATAGAATGGAGGACGAGGCGCGAAAACCACAAAGGCTTATATAATTATTTTTGTGTGTATGGCAACAAAGGCGCTTCATCTGGAATTGGCATCAGATTTATCGTCAACTACATGTATTGCTGCAATACGTAGATTCGTCGCTTGACGTGGGAAATGCCGTACAATTTATAGCGATTGTGGAAGCAATTTTCTGGGTGCCAACAAACAATTACAGGAGCAGTACAAGAAAATATTGCAAACAAGTGGCGCTGAGTTAGCAAATGAGGGTATTGAGTGGAAATTCATCCCTCCCGGTAGTCCCCATTTTGGTGGACTATGGGAAGCCGGTGTAAAGTCAATGAAGAAACATCTCTACAAAACAATCGGACATCAACTTTTGAATATTGAAGAATTTACTACCCTCCTTGCGCAAATAAAAGCTTGTTTGAGCTCGCGTCCGCTTACTCAAATAAGTGATGATCCAACAGATCTGGCTGCTCTTACTCCAGGTCATTTTCTAACCGGGGACAATCTGTTCGAAGTGAAAAGCGATCCAAGTGAAACTGCTGCCACACTGCAAAAGAATTGGAAGTTAGTACAGCAAATGAAGCATTCATTCTGGCGACGATGGAGTCAGGAATATTTACATCGACTACAGCAAAGACCCAAATGGCTCAAACAATAAGACAATCCTGAAGTAGGAGAGCTGGTACTGGTTAAAAATGATCACATTCCATCCATACAATGGCCACTAGCAAGGATTGTAGAGACTCATAAAGGGATCGATGGTCTAGTCCGAGTTGTCACACTCAAGATGAACGGAAAACTTACAAAGCGGCCAATCACCAAAATTCGCATGCTTCCTTTTTCAAACAAACCGCAAGAAACCAACATACCAGAACCTTTGACAATACATCATTCAGAATCAATAGTTTTGTCTGAAAAGAGGTCTCACTCGATTAATAACAAAGAGGATAATAAACGAAGGAAAAGGATGTTACCTTCAACAGCAAAGAACCCGCTAGGAACCGTGTTATTCACCATGTTAATGGTTCTTAGGTCAGCAATTTTACCGTCATTTGCAGCAGCTAACATCTTTTTCATTTGCAGCAGCTAACATCATTATTGTTGTTTGAACTTTCATCTGAACACGGCTGCTTGTCGCGAGCTCCGTGTTTACTTTTAATTGATCTGTTCCACTCGTCGCTTTTACCACAACTCATAGTTTTGAAAGCTTCTTGTAGTTCTTCTACACGTCACCGTTTAGTGTTTTGGTGCGAAATAAGGTGCTGTTCTTCGTTTTCTTACGGCGAGATCTTTGTTTTCGCATTTTTACCGCTTGCTGCCTTAAGCTTTGCGTGCTGTCACTAACTTTACCGCGTCGAGTGCGTATGTGCTTTTTCTCTTAGTGAATTTGTACATTTTCGAAATTTCATACTTATCATCCGGAAAGTGTTATCGAAGTTATCGAAGCTTCAATTCATCTACTGCTTTCGGACAATTTGAACTTTTAGACAATTTCTACCTTTGGTCAATTTATCAATTTATCCTTAAACCTTCGCATATAGCGTGTGTGAAATATTGACACTTTTCATTCGTGGTGTGGTAAATACATTTACAACTAATTGAACATTATGGCACTCTGTGATGCTGCATGCTGCTCGGACAAGAAAGATACCTCACCCATGGTGACGTGTGCTGGCTTTTGTTCGCTGACGTTCCATTCGAAATGTGTTTCGCTGCCGGGAAAGTGCACTGATGTGATCTCTAATCGAGACTCGGGGGTGTACTGGTTCTGTGTGATCTCTAATCGAGACTCGGGGGTGTACTGGTTCTGTGTGAAATGCAGAAAGCATTCTATGACTTCCTATGCTTCGCGTCTTCGTTCCGCTAAGTCGGCCATCGATATGCTAGCGAGATCTCTTGCTAAATTAACGGACAAATTTCAATCCATCAGCAAGGAGGTTGATCTGCTGGTCCATATTGCCTACGTTGAGCAACCTTCAACATCTTCACCCGGAGGGCTGAATAATGACTGTGTTTTACCGAGCCCACCTGGTTCCCCGACAGCTATGCGTACTAGTTCGCGGGGTCAATCCACTGCTTCGAAGCCTCAGTTGCTGCATAAGCTGCAGCCATCGCAACTATTAATACCTTCACCTGCCGTGTTCAACACACAGGAATGTCTGCAGCCTGAGAGCCGTGTAAAGTCTCCGACCGTGCCTACTAACGATATTGTGGTCTGATCACCGGCTAAATCCACAAGTGCTAAGAAGAGCGCGGGTCAGCCATCGGCCATCACACCGGTTCCGGTGACTGATCTTCTCCGTGCCGCTCCTCTATTAACAGTTGTGCGTCCACCGTTACAAATATTTGTATCACGGCTTGCATACTCTACAACGGCTGAAGACATGAATTCGTATATTTTGGCAAGGCTGGGCCACGTGCCTTCGCTTCTTACGTACGCGAAATCGACTAAAGACAATCTGGACACCCAAACCATCGCTTTGTTTCGAATTACTTTACCTCCTGGCTCGGAAAAGGCTCTCCAAATCAATTTCGGGCCTCCTGGCACCTTAGTTAAGGAGTTCATTCCAAGACCTCAGAAAAACTTTCGCACGAATTCATCGCGGAGCTTTCGAAACTAAACTCATCAACAAGCAGAGCTTGAACCGACCTCTTAAAATTTACTACCAGAACGTTCGTGGTCTGAGGACCAAGGTGAATTATGTAAAGATCTCCTCGGTAATCGCGTCTGATGACATTGTCTGGCTTATAGAGACCTGGTTGTCTGGGGATATAAACAGTAATGAAATCTTTCCACTTCACACTGTTTTTCGTAGAGATCGGAATCGATCTGCGTGTAATATTTCACTAAGAGGTGGTGTTTTAATTGCTATTCACAAATCTCTGAATGGAACGCTCTGCAGTGACTTCATTCCCTCTGTCCCGGTCGAATGTGTGATTGTCCGTTTTTCTCCTTCACCATCTGTATTGCTGCTTGTTTCCTCTATCTACATTCCTTGTAGTAGCCCCGTACTGGTATATGAATGTTTCTTTGCGGAACTCTCGTCCTACCTTAATAACCGCTTCCCTTCTGCTTTCTTACTTTTATGTGGTGACTTTAATATGCCGTCGCTTGTTTGGGATGATACTTTCTCAAATATTTTGTCTTCTAGCAACATTTCTCTCGCTATTTCTTCCTTTATGTCCCTTTGCTCCATTTCCCAATTTAACAACGTACCGAATACTAATAACAGGATTCTGGATCTCGTTCTAACTAATATTCACCCTTCTTTCTTTTGCTTCAGTCCTTCTCTGTCTCCGTATGTGCAACCTGATCTTCATCATCCTCCTCTTTTTATGGAATTAACACTTAACCGTTCGTCTAAAGTTAAATCTGTTTCCACTCTTCGCTTTAATTTTAAAAAAGCAAGCTATTCCGTTTTGTCCAACGAAATCAATGCTACTAACTGGAAAAATTTCTTCAGAGGGCTAAGTGTAAATGATGCTCTTGAAAATTTTTATTCCCTCTTGCCCAACCTAATTTCCTGCTATACACCTTCCTTCCGCTGTAAAAGAAGTTCCGATCCTCCATGGTTCACAGTCAATAATGCGGTTGCTCTTAGAGCCAAAGATGCGGCGCGTAGTAAATACAAAAGGTCTGGCTCTCTTAATGACCTTTTGAATTTTCAAAGGTTACGGGCTGCTGTTAATAAAGCAGCCAATGACGCAATGCGTGCCTACCTGGAGCATGTCGAAATTTCTATTACTTCCGACAATCCTAAGCCTTTTTGGTCTTATATAAAATCCTTTAAAACATCCTCTGGCATTCCTTCTCCCATGTATCTTCATGATTAGTCTGCGTACTCACCTCAGGATTCCTGCGAGCTCTTTGCTCAATTTTTTTCTTCCTTTACTTCCCATCTCAGTAGTTCTTCGCTTTCAACAATTTTTCCCACGCCTGATCGTACCCTTTCCACTGCCTTAACTAATCCTTTGGAAGTCGAATCATTAATTTTGTCCCTCGATGGAAGTGCTAGCCTCGGTGCTGACGGCATTCCGAATTTTTTTACCAAATCACTGTCTTCCTCTTTGTGTGTCCCTCTGTCAATAATTTTCACCATTAGCATCTCCACCGGTACCTTTCCTGCCCTTTGGAAATCCGCCAACATATTTCCCATTCATAAAGCTGGCGATACTTCTTCCATCCTTAATTACCGCCCTATATCCTTTCTGCCATGTTTTAGTAAGCTCCTCGAAAAAGTAGTTTACAATAGAGTGTACCATTTTATTCAGCCCTTGCTGGCCAGTGAACAACATGGATTCGTTAAAGGTAAGTCAACGGTTACAAACTTATTGTCTTTTACAAACACCGTTGCTTCCGCAATCGACAAGCAAAAGCAAGTAGATGTCCTATATGCAGATTTTGCCAAAGCTTTCGATTCTGTGAACCATGTTGTTTTTCTGTCAAAGTTAGCAGGGTTTGGTCTCTCTGGTGTCCTCTTTTCTTGGTTCTCCTCCTACGTTTGTGATCGTTCTTGTGTTGTGATTGTTAACTCTTGCTCTTCTACACCCTTTTTTCCTACCTCAGGAGTTCCGCAAGGATCTATTCTTGGTCCTTTATTGTTCTTTTTGTTTGTTAACGATCTTCCTTCCCTCTTTAATTCACCCTGTCTTTTGTACGCTGATGATCTCAAAATTTTCAGAGTGATAGAATCTGCTAGTGACTGTTCCTTATTGCAGAAAGATTTGGATACTTCGGCTACCTGGTGCGCAGTGAATTCTCTCGCTTTGAATGTTTCGAAGTGTCATCAAATGTCTTTCACCCACAAAACATCCCCTCTTCTCTTCTCCTACTCTGTCCTTGGCTCCCCTCTCAATGTTGTTGCTAGTTTCAAGACCTTGGCGTGATCTTCGATTCCAAGTTGAAGTCCGATTTACATATTTTACACGTCACTACCAAGGCTTCTCGTTTTTCTGGCTTCATCATTAGATCCTCTAAATGTTTTGTTAATCTTTCCACTCCTCTATATCTGTTTTTTTCCTTCGTTCGTAGTGTTCTTGAATACTGTTGCCAAATTTGGTGTCCACATTACGCATACTTGATTGCTGCGGTTGAATCCGTGCAACGCAAATTCACCCGCTGATTGTTCTATAAGTTCAATATTCTATATTGCGATTACAGTATGCGCCTCTCCATCCTTCAAATTCCTTCCCTTGAGTCACGTAGAGTGTTCCTGGAGAAGTGCCTCCTCTTTAAACTTTTCAACGGCTGTATATTGGTGGACCCCAGCATTCACCTTTCTGTTAGAGATTCAGGCCGTCCTAATAGAACATTTTTTAAATTTAACGTTACATTTGCCCTGTACCTATGTTATTTAACGTAACACGTTAAATAACATAGGTCCAAATCTGTAACATGTTCCCAATGGAACATGTTACTGAAAACTACATGTTATTTTTGAAACGCTTTACTCATATCAAAAACGAGTAACGCCTAACGAAACGCTTAAAACATCATAAGCGGCCTCAAAAGCATGCGACAATCGTTTCGGTAATAGGCCTCCTCTTTATTATAATTGTTCGCCAGCTCACAAAAAATTAATATTTTTAGTTCTATGTGCTTTTAGCTTCACTGGCGATGATTTGCACAGGAACGCACAAATAAACGATGTTGAGTAAACTCGATAGACAGTTTGGAACGTTCGTAACGTATTAGTTACTGTGCGTTATATTGGAACGCGCAACGTGTATGATAACACACGTTATGCGTTCCAATATAACTCACGGGAACATCGTTCCAAAAAGAACATGTTACTGGAACATGTTACTCGTCGAAAAATGTAACTTAGGAACGTGTTACTTATGTATATAGTTATTTCCCATCTCTAGCTCAAACACATGCTCATTTACAAACAAAGGACAAAATATTGCTGCAAAATTACGCAGAAGACTATGGAAAATTGAAGACCTCGTCTTAGAGTACATGACAGTATTCAGAGACGGAGTGAACCGATTCTGTACTGAACTTCCACGGGCTGGATTGTCAATCAAACAATCGCAGCCAGTAGCAAGTGCGGGAGACAGCCTCCAGCTCGAGCTGATAAAGATCCCTGTATTCGATGGCGATTATGGAAAGTGGATAGCATTCTGTGACGTCTATCAAAGCATGGTGCACTCGAATGAAACGTTATCCAGTGTACAGAAAAGTATCTCCGCAGCAATCTGAAGGGAGATGCTGAACGGCTCATCAGTCATCTGAACATAGTTGGTGACAACTATGAAGCCGCATGGTCCCTATTGTGCGAAAGATATGACAACATCAAACTCATAGCACAGGAGTTAACGCAACGTTGGTGGAATGCGAGTTTATGTCAACCAAATGATACAAATGGGTTGATAACATGGTGAGCACCACCAACCAGCTCATAGCAAGTTTGAAGACACTAAAGATCAATGGTTTCGATCTTACCGTTATCTTTATTCTGAATCGCAAATTTGATAAAGAATCGAGGGCTGAGTGGCAGAAAGCGATAAGCGCCAGCAAAGAAGTGCCAACACCTGAGAAGTTCATAGCCTTCTTAACGCAACGGTTCACGATGTTAGACGCATTAGCATTGACAGGCCCATGTGTGAATGCAAGGCCGTCCAAGAAGACTATAACGCAAGTTATGTTAGATAACATTTACCCAATAATTACACCCAGACTCCAAGCAATACCATAAATCTAATAAATTACTTTCTAATCCGTAAAGATATTTTCCATATCATAAAAATATTTCTCAAAGCCATACATATACTTTCCAAATCATAAAAATATTTCTCAAGCCATAAATATATTTTCCATATCATAAAAATATTTCTCAAGCCATAAATATACTTTCCAAATCATAAAAATATTTCTTAAGTCATAAATTTCAAATCCATAAAATGCACATCCAAATAAGTCATCCACTTCAAAGAATCATAATGTTGACATAAACAATCATTGCTGACCAAGACAAAATTCTTTTTCAATCAATTAACTCGAAGAAATCTCTCAACGAAATCGATCCATAAAGTAAACAACAAACGTACAAACGCAACACTTTCCCACAGTTAATGCTTGCATCGCATATCAAGAATCCTATATAAGAAATAGGATTGTTTAGGATTAAGCTAGTATCTTTTCAGACTAGATCGAGATTAAGATCGATATTAAATAAAGCGTGTATTCAATCAGAAACACTTGTTTTATTTGAAACTCCTGTTCCGCGGAAGGAACAGTAACACATATATATTTTTTGCATCCAACAGGAGCAATTTATATAACTGGCGCAGTCGCTCCGTCAAAGGAGGGAGGAAGCCCTTTTGACTGGAATCTACGAAAGTGAATCTACGAAAAGTTAAAATCGCGGTATCGCTAAGTCTAAAAAGACAAGGTACAATAAACGAAAAATAATAACAACCCTAGTTGAAGTGTAATTCTCTAGGAAGAAAACAAGACAGGAAGTTGGAGTCAAGCCTATAACAACTTTCAAAACCCTATCAGAGGCTGGGCCGGGGATCTGTCTAATTAAAAAAAAAACAGTTAATTAACAAACAAGTGAATAAATTATTGTCTTCAAAAATGGCAAACAACGAGCTACAACTACCACCGTTTGAGCTATCCTTCGAAAAAATCATAAAAGAAACAAGAAGGATGTCTGCCTACATAGGCTATAGTAGCAAAACATCGCTCACTACGTGGATTGAAGATGCGAATACTCTACTTACCTTGACACCAAGAGGAGATCAACAATCATATATTTACAGATTGATTCTACAGAAGATTCAAGGAGAAGCCAGGAACGCTATACAGAAAGTGACGGAACCCAATTGGCAGAATATTAAAGCAGCGTTAGTTTTAACATTTGGTGTAAGTGCAAGTTATAGCAGCATCGTTAACAGAATACATAAGGTGAGTGCTAATAATAGGAATGTTGAAGAAATTTATACTACATTAAGCAAATTATTGAATAAGTTGAATACGAAATACAATCAAGATGAGAATAGAGCCTTTCATCAAGAATTTAAGCCGGAGAGAAATGAAAAATTAGTTCTGAATAAATTTAAGTGACTTAACCCTGAGTATAAAGCTTTTTTCATTGAGATGAGAAATTGTGTAACGTTAGACCAGGCATATAAATTACTAAATTAAGTTAAGCAAAATATAAATGCAGAAAATGATAATGCACTTCACAATAACCAGTCGCGGAAGAATACACACAAAAATTCAGCAAACGATAACCGGAATTCATACAATCATAACCGATATAACAACAATAAACATAATCGAAATAATCAAAGATATAGTAATTATAATCGCCAAAATCACTACTCTCAAGATCGAAACGATACTCGTGACAATCAAAATAACAACTACAATCAAAATAACAATTACAATCGCGATCGTTACAACCACAATCAGAATTATAATAATAACAGACATAATCGGGATTACAATAGATACAATCAAAATAATAACAGGTATAATCGAGACAATTACAATAACAGATCTCAACAAACTCGTTATTATACTAAGTATCCAGAACCCATGCAGGTGGATAGGTCCAATAGATTTCGTCAAAGACTAATTGAAAACCAACGGGAAGCAATGGATGTAAATTTTCAGGCCAAAGCCTCGGAAATCCACTTCCAATAGACAGTTTGACCAAATCATCCCAATATTAAACTAATCTCCCATCTAAGTCAAGTACAGAGGAATCTTGCATTGATCCCGAGAATCTTATAAAACTAGATACATCAAGTCGAATTGAAACACTAAAAGGAACTTATTTTGTTAATTATAAAGCCAAAACAGACATGCCAAAAGAATTTAACTTACCCACTAATTACAAAGTCGTATGGAATATTATGGATTTTAAAAATAAGAAATTTAAGGGAATTATATGACAAAATATTTTATACCCTCTAAATGTTAAGATAAATTTAGGGCAAGGAAATTTTGAAATAAATAACCAACGCCTTTCTTTTAATTATGCTGCACCCGACGAAATTAATTATCAGTATGAATTCGAAGAACAAATTAGCATCGAAGAAAAATTATTTGAAAACTTAAATAGCGAAGAAACCGCATCATTGAGGAAAATACTGAAAGTTAAAAAGGATTTATTCTATAACGAAGGTGACTACCTGACATGCACAACACAGACCAAACACAATATCATTACCAAAACCAATAAACCACTTTATACAAAAATATATAGATTTCCGCAAATAGACGAGGAAGAGGTAAAAGATCAAATCAACGATATGCTAAAACAAGGAATTATTCGTCCCTCAACATCTCCCTATAGTGCTCCAATCTGGATTGTACCGAAAAGATTGGACAATTCTAGTATAAAGAAATGGAGAATTGTAATAGACTACAGAAAACTTCATGACGAAACTATTGATAATAAATTTCTTATCCCTAACATAGATAGTATATTCGACAAGTTAGGAAATGCTCAATATTTTACGACGCTTGATTTAGCGAAAGGTTTCCACCAAATTGAAATCAATGTGTGCGATCGTTTCAAAACTGCTTTTTCAACACCACAGGGTCACTATGAATTCAATCGTATGCCCTTTGGATTGAAGAACGCACCAGCAACCTTTCGAATGATAAACGAGGTACTTTCAGAATATATCAATAAAAACTGTGTAGTTTATATGGATGACATTCTAATATTCGCAACATCACTTCAGGAAATGAAAGATAACACAAGAAAAATACTTAATGCATTACGCAAACATAAATTAAAAATAAATGTCAATTTTTCGCTAAACAAACTGATTATTTAGGACATGTTCTTTCTACAGAAGGAATAAAACCTAACCCCGACAAAATCAAAGCCATCCAAAATCTAAAAATCCCAGACACAGTTAAGAAAATCAAATCTTTTTTGGGAAAGACATCATATTACAGAAAACTCATTAACAACTATGCAAAAATAGCCACTCCACTAACAGATTCAGTGAAAAAAACAAATAAAATAAGTATAAAAGACCCAAAATTTGTAGCAGCCTTCGAGAAACTAAAAGAAATGTTAACAAACTACCTAATACTGAGATATCCCGACTTTAAGAAGAAATTTACCTTGACGACGGATGCTAGTGATAAAGCAATCGGAGCAGTATTATCACAGGAAGGACATCCAATATCGTATGCGAGTAGAACTCTTAATGAGCACGAAAGGAATTGCTCTCGATAGTAAGAGCAACAAAATATTTTCGACCTTATTTGTACGGAGTAAAGTTTACTGTCCAAACAGACCATCGACCTCTAATCTGGCTAAGTAACTTAAAAGAATCCAACAGCAAGTTGCAACGTTGGAAAGTTAAACTGAATGAATACAATATCGATTTAAATTATATGAAAGGAAAAGATAACAAAGTAGCTGATTTCTTGAGCAGAATCAATAACGAAACTCATGAAATTAACGCACTTACGGAAAAACACAAAACTGGTTACTATAAAAGTGATAATGCAACAATTCACTTTGGGGGAGAAGATCAATACGACTTCATTCCAATTAAAGAGAGAATCGTTAACATATATAGAACACAAATTATAATAACAAAAGACAACAGATATTGTAAGGAATTCGAATCCATAAATAAAAAGAATAAAATATATATATAAACAAAGGTATTATAGAAAACGGGAACTTATCAAACATGCTAAGAAAATATATACCAGAAAAAGGATATATCGGAATATACTGTGAATTAAGCGATAACTCATGGAATAAAGTCCAAATGCAAATAGTTAGCTTATATTCAAATAATAACAAACTAAAATTCATTAAATGTACAAAAGGCGCTACAGATTTATTAGATAAAGATCAATGTTTGAATGAACTAAAAGAAGTACGTGAGAAAAGTAATCATAGAGGTATAAACGAAAATTATGAAGAAATGAAAAACGAATACTATTACCAAGGCATGACAACATTAATAAATATGTATATAAATAATTGCGATGTATGTAACACCGCAAAGTATGAAAGAAATCCAGTTAAACCCAAATACAAAATGTTTGAAACTCCTGATGACATACTATAAATCAAATAATCCACATTGACATATTCCATATTAGCAAACGACAGTTCTTCACCGCCATCGAAAAATTTTCGTAACATTTGTACATAAAAGAAACAATGGACAAAAATGCTACTACATTTCTCGATCTTATACAGGAAAGAAATGCAATAATGGGAAAACCTATAAAAATAATAGCTGAAAACGAATTCAACAATACATTTGTAAAGGATACAATGAAGAACTCCGAGATAGAAATTCACTTTACCGCCCCAAAATCCCATACAAGAAACGCCGACATGAACACATTCCACAGCACCCTAATTGAACACATTCTAACACTCTCAAAAACCGAACCAGAACTAAGTACAACAAGAAGAGTATTAAAAGCCACCGAATATTATAATAACACTATACATACAACTGTACGATGCAAACCCATGGAAATCCAGTACGGAAAAGTAGATAAAGGAAAAATTAATCAACTTCTTACACATTTGAAAACAAAATGGATTGATTACCACAACAAAAATAGAGAAGAACCTCAAGAAATAGCTTCCGATCAAGTATACATAAAAAACTATGCAAACGAAAGACATAAAGACCAGCAAAAATATCGAAAAGTCGATGTAACCAAAGATGAGAACAATGATATTGTTTAAGTAAAAGGGAAAAAACGACGCAACGAAATTCATCCGTGCAGAATTAAGAGACAAAAAAGGTATGTGTTGGAAATGTAAAAGCAACACAACACATTTATTCTGTAACTCTGGCAGCCACCAATTCTTCATATAACCAACTCACCATATTTCAGTATTCTCACCATAGTTGTAGCCATGTATCTGTATAATAGTTTGTCAGTCTACAATAAACTCTGTTCGAAGTCGGCTGCGTTTAATAGGTTATGGGCCCAGGCACCCAGACACAAGTACAAGTTTGTTGAGTTCTTTTTCTGACGCCGCGCGTAATTTCCTAAGTGCGAAGTGTTGAAGCGCAGGTGTGCGGGAACAAGGTACTAATACGTAATTGCAAATTAATGCCGCAATGTCAGTAGCAGCTTATCAAATTGAGAAGCTCAATGAGAGCAATTATGCCACATGGCATGTGCAGATGAAAAGCGCTTTAGTATGTGCAGATTTTTGGGCTATTGTGTGCGGCAAATATATAAAGCCCGAAGAAAATGCGCTGCATTGGGTGACGCAGGATGAAAAAGCACTAGCTACTTTGATGCTAAATGTTAAGCCTTGTCAGCTTAATTATATAAAAAATTGCAAAACATCTGCAGAAGCATGGACAACTCTTCGAAACATTTACCAGCCGAACCAACCTGGAAGGAAGGTATCGTTGTTCAGAAAATTAGTACGCCTAACTTTGCCAGAAGGAGGAAATGAGAAAGAGCATGTTAGACAGTTTTCGGAAATTGTGGGAAATTTGTCGGCCGTTGACATTCAAGTGCCAGAGGAGATGTTAGTTATCATGCTGTTGGCCAGTCTTCCACCTTCATACGATAATTTCGTAGTTGCTATGGAGGCCCGAGACGATTTACCGTCCCTCGCCAATTTCACAGTTAAGCTGCTTGAAGAAGGCAACAGAAAGGCAGAAAGAGATGGCAACAGCGAAGCATGCGAGCAGGCATTCTACATAGACACCAAGAATTCAAAATACAAAAAGAAACAGCCAAACGGTCATGGAGGGAGCAACAAAACAAAGAATGTGCACGACAACACACACAATAACAAAGCATCAAAAGAAGGCAGAAGATGCTACAACTGTGGTCGCCGTGGACATTTCGCCGCAGAATGCGAGGAAAAAAAGAAATCGCAAAATAGGGGCAATCAACATGGATTTGCTGTGTTGAGTTCAGCAGCGACAGATAAAATTGATAATTGTGAATGGGTCTTAGACAGTGGAGCCTCAACTCACCTTTGTCACGAGTCAAGTTTATTTATTGAAATGAGAAAATGCAACGAAAAAGTATTTCTAGCTGGAGATAGCTATGTTATAGCGCAAGGCAAAGGGAAAGTTAAATTAAATTGTGAGCAAGAGATTACTCTCAACGACGTGTTGTACGCACCTGGCTTGAAAATGAATTTTATTTCAGTAGGCAAAGCGGTTAAACACAGCTATAAGGTGATATTTCATGAAAATTCAGCTGCGGTAGTAGACGCAAAAGGCAATGCATTGCTGAATGCAAAACTGCAAGAGGACATTTTTGTTGTTGAATGCAAAAAGAATAAATGCTTCTACGTGAATAAAATGGATGACCAAGCAAATGTGTGGCATAGAAAATTTGGCCATGTTAATTTTGACACGCTGAAAAGAATGGCAAGTACACAGTGCATTAGTGGTCTCAAAAATAATATTAATTGGCGTGAAATGAAAATACCATGTGAAGCGTGTGCTAAGGCCAAGATATGCACAAAACCATTCCCTGGTGCAGCAGAAAGTCGAGCAAGAAATGTGTTGGAAGTAATACATAGTGATGTTTGTGGACCGATGCCTGTAAAGTCATTAGGCGATGCTCGTTATTTTTTAACATTAATCGATGACGCATCTAGATACATTTCTGTTTACTTCTTGAAATGTAAGAGTGAAGTACTGCAAAAGTTCAAGATTTTCAAACAACTAATCGAAAATCAAACTGGAAAGAAAATTCGCCAACTCAGAAGCGATAATGGCAGTGAGTATACTTGCAATGAATTCAAAATTTTTTTGCAAGAATGCGGCATAAGACATCAGTTATCTGCATCTTATACACCGCAGCAAAACGGAGTTGCTGAACGCGCAAACAGGACACTTGTTGAGATGGCGAGAAGTATGATGATAAATTCATCCGCAAAAGAAGAATTTTGGGCTGAAGCTGTAGCAACAGCTGCATATTTGAGAAATCGTGTGTTAACTCAAGCTTTGAAAGACAATAAAACGCCTTATGAAGTCTTTTATAGAAAAATTCCGTCAGTTAAACATCTTCAAATATTTGGTTCATCAGCAATCGTCATGAATAAAAGAGCAAAAACCAAGTTTGCACCAAGAGGCAAAAGGATGATAATGCTGGGATATTCTGACGTATCAAAAGCATATCGTATGTATGACATGGAAAAGAGAATCGTCGTTATCAGCAGAGACGTGATTTTTGAAAATGAAGCCTGGCAAAAATCACAAGAAAACTTGAATGACCAATTCGTTTGGCCTTATGAAGAGGAAGCAGCGAATTCTAACACAAGTGACGAAGCGGAAGTCTGCCTGTCAGCAACTGATGCAATAATTGAAGCAGAAACTAACAAAAATGACGAAAATAGTGGGATTGCACCGGAAATGAGATTTGGGCCTGGAAGACCGAGAATTGTACGCACTGGTCGCCCAGGTAGACCAAAAAAACAATACAATGTTCTCAATGCTGTCCAACATGAACGTGATGCAACCATACCAATAACAGTATCTGAAGCTTTATCTGGAAATAATGCTGAATACTGGAGGGAGAGCATGGAGAAGGAGTATTCTTCATTATTAGAAAATGATACATGGGAATTAAGCGAACTTCCTAAAGGACAAAAGCCTGTTGGTTGCAAATGGGTGTTCAATTTGAAAAAGGACGAGACTGGCAACATTAAAAAATTCAAGGCACGACTCGTCGCCAAAGGCTGCAGTCAGCAGTATGGCATCAACTATAATGAAACATTTGCACCAGTAGTTCGGTATGCCACCATACGAATGGTAATAGCTCTAGCTGTAGAACATAAGCTACATTTGCACCAATTAGACGTCTCGAGTGCATACCTCAACAGTGAGCTTCACGATGAGGTATATATGAAGCAGCCCGAAGGTTTCACCGACGAACGATTTCCAGATCGTGTCCTCAAGTTAAAGAAGTCACTCTACGGACTCAAGCAGAGTGGGCGTGAATGGAATGAGAAGCTCGATTCCATTCTGAAGCAAATTGGTTTTAAGCCCTGTCCAAGCGAACCGTGCATTTATATAAAGCACAATGGAGGTAATGTTAACGTGTTAACCATTTACGTTGATGATCTGATTGTAGGTAGCAGCGATAAAGCCGATCTGATCGACATCAAGCAAAGGTTGGCGTCTGAATTCGACGTAGTAGATGGTGGCCCACTACACTATTTTCTGGGATTGGAAATCCAGAGAGAAGGGGAGACTGGTTCCATTACGTTATGCCAGCAGCAATACCTGAGGGGTATTCTGCGCCAAAACAATATGAAAGCCTGTCGACCAACGTCAACTCCATTGGTACCTGGGATGCAGATCAGATGCAACAATGAGAAATGTACCCGTACTGATCAGCTGGAATATCAGTCTCTGATTGGAGCGTTGACACACTTGGCGGTTTTAACGCGCCCAGAAATAATGCATTCTGTGTCAAAGCTAGCACAGTGCAACAAAGATCCACATGTGGAACACATGGCAGCAGCAAAACATCTTTTGCGATATCTGAGTCACACGTCTAATTACAAACTCCACTATATCAAGACGGGGCAGCCTATTCGTGGATTCGTAGATGCGGACTGGGGTGGAGATGCTACGGATCGCAAGTCGTATACTGGATATGCGTTTATTCTGGCAAACGCGGTGTTCACATGGGAATCAAAAAAGCAAAACATAGTCACCTTGAGCAGTACAGAGGCCGAATATGTTGCGCTTTCATCCGCAGCAAAGGAAGCCATTTTTCTGAGGAAGCTTATGAACGAGTTAGGGTTCACTTACCAGCAGCCCATACAGATTAACAGCGACAATCTGAGTGCGCAGCAGTTGGTAAAAAACCCGGTTTACCACTCACGTAGCAAACACATAAGTATTAAGTACCATCATGTGAGAGATTGTTTCAAGAAAAATGAAATATGTTTAAATTATATAGCTTCAAATGATTTATTAGCAGATATCCTAACTAAAAATTTACCGAAAATAAAACATGTAAAATTTGTAAGAGAATTGGGGTTGACCAAATAGTAATCAAACGTTAATTGAAAATGTATCGTATTGAGAAGGAGTGTTGGAAATGTAAAAGCAACACAACACATTTATTCTGTAACTCTGGCAGCCACCAATTCTTCATATAACCAACTCACCATATTTCAGTATTCTCACCATAGTTGTAGCCATGTATCTGTATAATAGTTTGTCAGTCTACAATAAACTCTGTTCGAAGTCGGCTGCGTTTAATAGTATGCAGACCATAACCACCCTGAATCAAAAGAAGAACCGAAAAATGCAATTACTGACGAACAAAAATTCGATAATGAACAACAAGACACCAAAACTATAAACGAATCACAATCAGGAAACCTAGATACAATCTTAATATCAAAATTCAACATCGATATTACAAGAGAGGATATAAAAACACTAGAAAACGGAAATTGGGTAAACGATCAAATTATTAACTTCTATCTAAAATTAATCACTGAACGGAACCAAAACAACCCTAGACTACCAAAAGTGTATGCAATGGATGTTTTCTTCATCAAACAATACCTAAAAGAAGGGTACCAAGCAGTTCAAAGATGGACAAGGAGAGTAAATATATTCTCATTTGACATTATACTAATCCCAGTACATGTAAATGGAAATCATTGGTGTTTAGCCGTCATTGACTTCCGAGAAAGGAAAATATCATACTGCGACTCTTTAGGAGGAACAAACGATCAACTACTCGATAAACTAGATGAATACCTAAAACAAGAACTTTTATAGCATCTACAGACTACGAACCATGTTCGTCAACTTGGCGAGCTAACACGTGCAATTGTTGTTGTACGCAGGTAAACACTTACCATTTAACAACAACAATTGCACGTGTTCGCTCGCCAAGTTGACGAACATGGTTCGTCGTGTGTAGATGCTATTAGATAAACAAAACGAAATTCCTAACATATTAGTCTACATTAAAGAAAACGTAATATCATCTACAGACGACGTACATGGTTCGCCAACTTGGCGTGCGAACACGTGCAATTGTTGTTGTACGCAGGTAAACACCTCAGGTTCGCCAACATGTGCGCGAACATTGAAATCTACCTCTTTTTTGGTTCGGTTGTAAAACATGTTCGATAATCTGTATCGAAGTGCGCGCACATTTTTTTCATTTGTTGTTGGTTTTTTGTGTAGTACAGAGGTGCGTGGATAAAAATGTCGATTTTGAATAATGAGTTTTGGCGAGAGTTTATTGAGCTATTTAAAAGCGAACCTTGCTTATGGAAAATGAAGAGTGATTTGTACAAAAATAGGACAATTAAACTTAAAGCGTGGGATAAATTATTAAGAAAGTTGAGAGAAGTTGACGAAAACGCGACTATAGACACTGTAAAAAAAAATTGGTGCCATGCGGTCGTGTTATAGAAGAGAATATTCAAAAGTTCTTCGTAGTCATAAATCCGGTGCAGATACTGAAGATATTTACGTGCCTTCATTGTGGTATTTTGATTACCTGGATTTTTTAAAAGATCAAGAGTCTCAGATTCGGGGGATATCAACATTTGATGACGATGAGGATTCAGAACTGGAGGTAAGAAGGTCTTCCGAATAAGCTGCGTTCATACTTAAAATTTTAAAAATTTATTTATTCATACATTTGATAATTTAGTAATTCATACATGACTCGTTGTAAAAGTAAATCAAGAATATATATGTTTGTTTTGCCATGAAATATGTCACGGCAGTAATCTATACTTATTACTTAATATTAATGTTATTAAAGAAAAAAAAAAAAAGAAATCTCCACCGCCATCCTAAAAAAAAAGAAGCAAAGAGGGCGATGGAGATTTACGAATACAAGTACCTACTAGCGCAACCCGCGTCTGGATTAGCCTAGGTTAGTTACATGTTAGAGACAATCATTGTTATGTAAACAAACCAGCTATCACAAGTAGTTAGTAGTCGATTTAGTGTGTAATTAGTAGTTAGTATAGTAGTAGGTTGGCAATTTAGTATGTAATTGATTAATGGATAGGTTAATATCAACGTCTCATCAGCACGAAAGCAACGCGAGGAAAACACCACAACAAGAAATCTAGCGAGCACCAAACATCATCGTCGGCGACAATCACGACACAATTAAATCTTAAATATTACGGCAGCAAGCCAGACCAAACTCACGGCACACGCAAGGCAACACGACATAGAAGGGGCACACGATTTACGGTCACCAAAACAAGCTATATAGCCTTCTAAATCATTGGTTTCGATCGACTTACAAGCGAATCACTATGTCTTTTGGACTTTCGTTGACAAATCACGATGACAGTGATAGTTGTCAAACGGCGGGTGGAACAGATGTTCCACACTAGCGGTCGAGACGAAATAGCCGGAAAGGGGCCGAGGTGAAATTCAGCTGGGGAACACACAAGCTCACAGCTGAGTTGAGTGAACCCAACGGATTCGGAAAATTCCGTTGCCGCCAAAAAGTTTACGTGCGCGCCAGCAAGGAAAAAGAGGGTCTCTTTTCGATTTCATCTGGGTGAGTGAACGGTTGGTCGTGACGGCAATTTGGAAGCTTTTGGCTTTTATTCTATGTATCAATCATCTGAACCTGGACTGAGACTTTTGAGATACTTGAGCAAGACGGCGACATCAGATCGAGTCAATCTGCGGTATTAAAGGTGAATTGAAATTCAAATTCGGGCGGTAGGCCAACTAACGAAAACAGGAGAATACGAAAAGGAGAAGCGGAAGAAATAGTACGAGGGTGCTGAGCAAACGGCTAGAATCAACGACGAAGGGGGCCCCAGCGAGGCAGCAATCGACGTCGGGAGAATATAGTAAGGTAGTGTGCACACTGTTTTTTTTTGGCTTCTTTTGAATCTATAGTATTTGTTACTTTCCATTTGTTAAAACGTGGCGGATATTTTTAGACTAAGTTGAATTCGATAAATAGGGTGAGAACGAACCTTTCTGTTTTAGTGAGTAGAAAAATATATATAAGTGAATAAAGCGTGGAGAAATGTTATAATGTTAAACGATCGATTCTTACTTAGAGGTGTAAACTAATTCAGATGGCGGAATTTTTGATATCTCGACGTTAGTTTCCGGGCTACTTTGATTAGTGCGTTAGTTCGATTACGTGAAGCCGTTGCCATCCTTCTCGCTTCAGGGCGACGGCCGATAGCTGGTTTCGGGATTGGAAGCGAGTGGCGCCCACCCACCCCATCTCCGGTGAGTTTAGGCTCCCGAAACTAAACCCCTTTGTCTTTTGCGGTAAAAGGGGTGCGTAGTAGAAGGAAACGGTAATAAATTGGCACCCAACGTGGGGCCAACGGTCGTAACGGTACCGGTGAAAATTTTCTAGCTTCTTTGTTTCGTACTTGTAGAACCGAAAATACGAATCCTGTAATAGATTCCTAACGCGGAGTAATTTTTCGTTCGTAGAAGAAGAGAACCGGTGGCTAGTTACTACAACAGCCTAACCGAAGAGATCGGTATAAATTTTGCGAGCAATTCATATTATTAGTGCATGCATATTTTGAATATATATGGAATAAAATCCGCGTATGATTAATATACATTAATGCCCATTTTTTTATGATTAATACCTATATAAACATTTGAATTCTGGTGCGCCAGTGTGTGTGTGTGGGTGTGCGATGATATTTGCATAGCCCCAAATTGCGGGAAGTTCGGTAGGAACATAAATTTTAGATATGAACGATAGCAGATGGAATAGTCCAACTTAAGTGGCTACTTATTTTGATTTGGGGCATTGCATACTCAATAGGATTTATTGTTGGGTCTGAGAATCGTAGTTTTCGTTTACAGGTATTATTCTATAACAAGTTAGTGCGGTATTTACAGCGTATAATAAAATTTGAATTGGGAGTGTGAGTAGGGAAAATACATTTAATGCAGTGTGTGTGATAGGATCACGTCAGTGGAGAAGATAGACAGGTGCGGAGTGACTTAGTACGGTTGCGGGAATTTGATTGGTGAAGAGGTTGTGGACAGTGATTCGTTTTTTTAGGGTGGCAGTTCGCTGATCGGGCTTTTCGGGGTAGAGGTGCGTGGAGACTGGACACTTCGGGTGATTTAACGCTCGATTTTTCTTTTGGCGCATCGGCAGGTTAACTCCCGGGGGAGTGCTTTTGAATTGGGAAACAGAAAATTGCGCTAGCAGTTTCATAGTTGGTCTCTTAGGCAATTTTATTTCAGCTTTAGTGTAGACCTCCGGGTCAGTGCAGGCCACAATGAAGATTTTAGTAGATAGGTTGTCCAAAGACGAACTCATCTACGAGCTCGCTATTAGGGGGTTTCCAGCTGACACCGTGGAGAATATGAGAAAGAGCTTGCGGGCGACATTAAGAGCAGAAACGGCCCGGGATACGTCATACATCGAGTCGGACTACCCTTTTGGTTTCGATACTGATTTCGCGGAGCTATCGGCGAAGGCGGCGGAGATCGAGGAGCTAGTGGCGAGAGTATCGGCCGATCAGACGGCTTCAGAACATGTTAAGGCGAGAGTCAAAATCGAGTTTGGGTTTCGTCGTTTAGGAAATTTGCAGGCGTTATCGAGAGAGCAGAAGGAAGGGGCGAAGAATTTACGCAATCGACTCATTTTAGCGATGGGTGCTCTAGTAGAGAAGGTCGAGGGGTCCAGTGAGGATGAGGTGGATCAGCCTAACGCGACTCAAGACGCAGCCACGCCGCCATCCCCAAAATCGGGAAGTCCGGCAGAAGTAGCTAAATGGGGATTGAAATTCAGCGGTGACTCGTCTGGATCGGTTAATGCGTTCCTAGAGCGCGTAGAAGAGTTGCGACTGGCAAGGGGACTCACTAAAGCTCAACTGTTTAGAGCAGCGGTAGATCTCTTCGACTCGCGAGCGCTAATTTGGTTCCGAGCCAACCGGGGCTTGGTCAGTTGCTGGGACGAGTTGGTGAAAGAGTTGAGAGCGGAGTTCTTGCCATCCGATTATGAGGATCGGCTATGGGAAGAAATTCGGCGGCGGACTCAGGGCGAAAGCGAGTCGATAGGGGTCTATGTAGCTGTCATGGAACGCCTCTGCAGCCGTTTAGAAACTAACTGTTCCGAGGAGGAAAATTGCGTCTGTTGCGGAGGAACATAACTCCGTTTTATCAACAGCAACTGAGCTTGACGCCAGTGACTTCCATTGCGGAGTTGGTGAGGATGGGCCGGACCATGGATGCCACCAGGGCATCGGTGATGGCATTCGTGCCTCCCAACACACGGTCGAGGCGTTGTCTCGAGCCAGACCTGGCATATGTTAGCTCTGGAAGCGTGGAACGAGTTTCAGCCCTGGCAGAATCGAGCAGGGTTCAGTGCTGGAACTGCAGGAAGGAGGGACATATGTCGAGGGACTGTCCGGAACCTCGTCGCTGTTTTGGATGTGGTCGTCGAGGGGTAATGAGGTCCGCCTGTCCAAATTGCCGAAATCGAAGCCAAGGGCAAGGGTCAGGATCTCAATCGCATCCCAGGTCTTCGGGAAACGAGCGTCGTGCCCACTAAGCGGTCGGGTAGGCACTAGAACAAGGCCGCAACAGGAAGACAGTCAGCCGATGGTGGAGTATGCCCTTGTAAAAGGAAAACCAGACAGCCGCCCACACTTGAGAGTGGATATAGAGGGCGTCGATATGGAGTGGCTATTGGACTCGGGGGCAAGTCGCACAATTTTGGGAGAAAAGGGATGGTCGCATCTAGTGAGGAAGGGTTTAAAACTAAACCGAGAGAAGGTTGAAGAAGTGCGACTCGCGAACGGCGACACCTGTTCGGTAGCAGGGGAGATTCAACTAAAATTTACTTTAAACGGGAGAGTACATCATCTGGACACGTTGGTCATACCGTCCATCCCTCAAGAAGTGATCCTTGGGGTCGACTTCTGGCAGCGTTTTGGGGTCGTATTAGACATGCAGGGACAGCAGTGGACCTCAATTGCATCGGCTGAAGTGGTGCCGGGGAAAGCACTGCGGAGTCAGTCCCGCTTGTCGGAACTCGAGTCAGGGATCCTACAGAGTTTGTTGGTGGAGCAGTTCAGCTTAATGGGTGAGGGTCTGGGTTGTGCCAAATTTGTCAAACATACTATCAAGACAACTGCTAGTCCTATAAAACAGAGGTACTATCCTGTCTCCCCAGCAGTGCAGAAACAAATCAACGTTGAGTTGGATGAGATGTTGAAATTGGGAGTGGTCGAGCCATCGTCAAGCCCCTGGTCGTCACCGATTTTGCTGGTACGCAAGAAGGACGGGTCGTACCGGTTTTGTGTAGACTTCAGGAAGGTAAATGCGGTATCAGAGAAAGACGCTTATCCGCTACCCTATATTTCTACCACATTAGATAAGTTACGCAATGCAAAATACCTTTCGACATTGGATGTTAAGTCAGCTTACTGGCAGGTGCCAATGGCGGAGGATTCTCGGCAATATACAGCTTTCACCGTGCCGGGAAGGGGTCTTTTTCACTTCCTGAGAATGCCATTTGGTCTGCACAACTCGGGTGCGACGTGGCAACGCCTGATTGATACGGTGTTGGGTCCCGCGCTAGAACCATATGTGTTCACTTACCTCGACGACATTATTGTGGTAACTCAAACATTCGAGCATCATATCGAGATTCTGCGCGAGGTTTTCTGTCGTCTGAGGGAGGCGGGCCTACGTGTGTCTAAGGAAAAATGTCATTTCTGCCGGGCGAAGCTTCGGTATCTGGGATATCTGGTGGACGAAGAGGGCCTCCACGTGGACCCAGAAAAGGTGCAGGCGGTGAGTGACTTCCCGCGACCAACTTCGGTCAAGCAGGTCAGGCAATTTCTGGGTATGGTATCGTGGTACCGGAAATTTATACCTAACCATGCGACGTTAGTGGCACCTCTTAACGATCTTTTGAAGAAAGGCCGGAAGTTTGTTTGGACGAAGGAAAGCGAGCAGGCGTTTGTTGATTGCCGGATTAAATTGACTACCGCACCAATTTTGGCATGTCCCGATTTCGAACTGCCGTTCAAAGTGCAGACGGATGCATCTGATGTGGGGATTGGGGCGGTTTTGAGCCAGGCACATCCAACAGGGGAGAAGGTAGTGTGCTACCTAAGCCGATCACTATCCAAACTCGAAAGGCAGTATTCGAACACGGAAAAGGAGTGCTTAGGGGTGTTGTGGTCTATTGAAAAACTCCGTCCGTATATTGAAGGCACTCGGTTTGTAGTGATTACCGATCACCATTCTTTGGTTTGGCTACATAGGTTGAAAGATCCAACTGGAAGATTGGCGAGGTGGGCTGTTCGTCTCCAACAGTTCGATTTCGAAGTGGTACATCGAAAGGGGAAGGATCATCTGGTTCCAGACGCACTCTCACGGGCTGTTGTTAACGTGAACTGCGTTTCTACTAACCCAGAGAAAGATAAGTGGTATGGGAACATGAGGAAGAAGGTACGAGGGAACCCCGACCAATATCCGAAATGGAAAGTTGTTGGAGATGTGCTCTGGAAGCAGGTGGAGGTATCCCGAGCTACAGAAAGCCGACAAGTGGAAGTGGGTAGTTCCAGCATCCGAAAGAACAGGGCTTTTGGTCCGGTACCATGACGAACCTACGGCTGGACACATGGGAATAAAGAAGACCTTGGATCGACTGACACAACATTTCTATTGGCCGAAGATGGCAGGGGATGTGGAGAAGTATGTTCGGAGCTGCAAAGTCTGTCAAGCGGTTAAAGAAGAGCGGAAGTCTCCTATGGGGCAGATGGCGTCGAGGAGTGAGGAGGCGATTTCTCCATGGGAGATGATTTGCGTGGATTAAGTGGGACCGCTACCACGATCTACACGTGGTCATGCCTACATCCTGACAGTGGTGGACTATGCCACCAAGATGCCACTACTCTTTCCTTTGCGGAAGGCAACAGGAGCCGCAGTAGGTCGGTTGCTCGAGGAGCACGTTATATATCTGTTCGGAGTACCACGGGCCATCGTGTGTGACAACGGAGTACAATTTCGTTCTAAAGAGCTTGCACGGATCGCAGAGACCAACGGAATTGAATTAAGGTTTACCGCTCTTTATCATCCTCAAGCAAATCCAGCAGAACGCGTGAACCAGAACGTTAAGCGCCTTCTTCGAACTTATGCGTCCGAGAACCATCGAGAATGGGACAAGGATCTGTCAAAGATTGGTTGTGCCCTGAGAACCTCAACGCACGAGAATATGAAAGTCACCCCTTACTTTTTGAACTTCGGGAGGGAAATGATCGTTCACCCTAGGAGTCCTCAAGGCCCGGAAGCACAAGAAAAGAGAGTCGATCAGGATGAAGAAACTGAGAAGGCAATATTGCTGCAGAAAGTTCGCGAAGAAGTTCGCGAACGTTTGAAAACAGCAGCTCGGGTATCCAAGTCACGATATGATCTGCGACATCGGGATGAGCGATTTCCGCCGAATGATCTGGTATGGCGTCGAAATTATGTCCTGTCGGACGCGGCAAAGTACTTCTCCGCCAAACTAGCACCAGAGTACGTAGGACCATTCACGGTGAGAAAGAAGGTGTCCGGCTGGACGTACGAACTTGAAGATTCCCAGGGGAAAGCTATGGGTGTGTGGCACATCAAGGATCTCAAGCGCTACGTGGTATGAGGTAATGGAGTAGAGTCCTGAAATGATCGTAGGAGACGAGGTAGTCTTTCATTAGCAAGAACAGAGAAAAAAAGAAGCCCGAGGAATTTTGTTAGGGTACTAGTTATTGGTGGTGGGACTAGAATATAAGAGGGGTAGATTAGTGGTGGCGGTATAAAAATATACAAACTTTAACATAGACGGTGGGGGAATAGCATAGGTTTTCGCGTGTGTGGTGCGGTAGCCGGGTTGAATTGCGTTGGATGAATTGGCGATAGATGGTCGTACAGATTAAGGTTGGTACTGAGTTAACCATGAAACTAAATGTTGACATGTCTCCATCATTTGGTTACTCTTTCGAGTGAAAGTTTGGGCAATGGAGAAAAACAGAAACACTGCTCATATCTGACAAATAAAATGCCAAGAATCTTTCTTTCTCGATCGATTTTCTTGTTGAAAAGACATTTTGCACTGCTCCATTTTCAAATTAAAATATACCAAATGTCACCTTTCGGCTCGGAAGTAGGAACTGCACAACTTAATTTGACGGGACATGACGGGTGGCCTGTTCGGTGCCACCTACGTTTTCAACGCGGAAGCGACTTCAAAGCAACTTTTCGTCCTAAGTATAGAGTACAACTCTTGCGTACTTTCAAGCTAAATTTTCGCCGAAACAGATCTCTCGTGAAGTTTTGTGTGAAGACGTGGAATTAAACTCAGTACTAGGTTTTAGATGGTGTTTTTGCCATATAGAGTAGGTGGTGGTTATCCGGGAATTTAAGGTTTTGAGTTTACGCTTGTACATAAGGGTTAGTTTTAGTTAGGTTAGATAGTTGCAAACTCAGATATAAATAAGTGTGTTAGTTTTTTTTGGATACGGAAGGCATGATTGCAATGAAATTGAATGAAATTAATAATGAAAGTAAATGCATACCATGGGCAAGTGTTCGACTCCCAGTAGGTCCTTATATATTTTTGTTGTCGGCGATTCATTACTATTTCCTTTCCATTTCCTTTATGGCGTTTAATTATTATTTCCTTTCCTTTTCATTATTTTTTTCCTTTTTTTTTGTTTTCCATCCAGACTCGGGTACTTATTTGGTCTCCGAGTTTCACCTAAAATCGAGTTCGATCGGCATTAGTGTTTGATGTAGATAGATGAGATTCAATCCCAACACCAAAACAATACAAGTGTCAGAAGTAAAGCATGCAGTTTAAAAAAAACATAGGTGTAGAGGGGTTCAGAGATAGAGCGATAGAATGGATGATTGTGTGAAGAGCAAACCAGAATTCAAGGAAGGAAAAAAATATAGGTTGTTTTCTGATTAACCTAGCGAGCGAATGAAATTACAAATAAGACGCGGAACTTACGAACTCGGCACGGGTGACGGTCGTAGAAAATTATCGAGGACTTCTACGAAATCCTCTGCAGTGGGGGGGGGGGGGGGGGGGGGTGTCACGGCAGTATAGATTACTATTATTACTTAATATTAATGTTATTAAAGAAAAAAAAAAAAAGAAATCTCCACCGCCATCCTAAAAAAAAAGAAGCAAAGAGGGCGATGGAGATTTACGAATACAAGTACCTACTAGCGCAACCCGCGTCTGGATTAGCCTAGGTTAGTTACATGTTAGAGACAATCATTGTTATGTAAACAAACCAGCTATCACAAGTAGTTAGTAGTCGATTTAGTGTGTAATTAGTAGTTAGTATAGTAGTAGGTTGGCAATTTAGTATGTAATTGATTAATGGATAGGTTAATATCAACGTCTCATCAGCACGAAAGCAACGCGAGGAAAACACCACAACAAGAAATCTAGCGAGCACCAAACATCATCGTCGGCGACAATCACGACACAATTAAATCTTAAATATTACGGCAGCAAGCCAGACCAAACTCACGGCACACGCAAGGCAACACGACATAGAAGGGGCACACGATTTACGGTCACCAAAACAAGCTATATAGCCTTCTAAATCATTGGTTTCGATCGACTTACAAGCGAATCACTATGTCTTTTGGACTTTCGTTGACAAATCACGATGACAGTGATAGTTGTCAAACGGCGGGTGGAACAGATGTTCCACACTAGCGGTCGAGACGAAATAGCCGGAAAGGGGCCGAGGTGAAATTCAGCTGGGGAACACACAAGCTCACAGCTGAGTTGAGTGAACCCAACGGATTCGGAAAATTCCGTTGCCGCCAAAAAGTTTACGTGCGCGCCAGCAAGGAAAAAGAGGGTCTCTTTTCGATTTCATCTGGGTGAGTGAACGGTTGGTCGTGACGGCAATTTGGAAGCTTTTGGCTTTTATTCTATGTATCAATCATCTGAACCTGGACTGAGACTTTTGAGATACTTGAGCAAGACGGCGACATCAGATCGAGTCAATCTGCGGTATTAAAGGTGAATTGAAATTCAAATTCGGGCGGTAGGCCAACTAACGAAAACAGGAGAATACGAAAAGGAGAAGCGGAAGAAATAGTACGAGGGTGCTGAGCAAACGGCTAGAATCAACGACGAAGGGGGCCCCAGCGAGGCAGCAATCGACGTCGGGAGAATATAGTAAGGTAGTGTGCACACTGTTTTTTTTTTGGCTTCTTTTGAATCTATAGTATTTGTTACTTTCCATTTGTTAAAACGTGGCGGATATTTTTAGACTAAGTTGAATTCGATAAATAGGGTGAGAACGAACCTTTCTGTTTTAGTGAGTAGAAAAATATATATAAGTGAATAAAGCATGGAGAAATGTTATAATGTTAAACGATCGATTCTTACTTAGAGGTGTAAACTAATTCAGATGGCGGAATTTTTGATATCTCGACGTTAGTTTCCGGGCTACTTTGATTAGTGCGTTAGTTCGATTACGTGAAGCCGTTGCCATCCTTCTCGCTTCAGGGCGACGGCCGATAGCTAGTTTCGGGATTGGAAGCGAGTGGCGCCCACCCACCCCATCTCCGGTGATTTTAGGCTCCCGAAACTAAACCCCTTTGTCTTTTGCGGTAAAAGGGGTGCGTAGTAGAAGGAAACGGTAATAAATAGCACCTGCCGTATTAAAATAATGTTTGAACTGGTTACGAATATTTTTAGCGGTGGCTGTTGAGTTTTCACGACTGTCTTCTTCCAATTCCATGAGCTGAACAGCAGTTTCTGAATTATTATTCGGTGTCTCAGATGCGTGAATTATTTCCAAATTCGCACTGGAATCCAAGTTACTTGATATGCTAATATCCTTAATAAAATTATGCAAGTAGCAGCAGGCCAGAGCTAATTTCGCTGCTTTTTCTGGAGCCAAATTGATTTTATTGGCTAGAACACGGAATCGGTTAGCCAAAATGCCAAAAACATTTTCTACTATTCGCCTAGCCCTTGACAACCTGTAGCTGAAAATTAATTCTTCTTTGTTCAAAGATGAATGCCTGAATGGTTTCATTAAATTTTCCATTAATGGAAAAGCATCATCCCCAACAAAGACGTATGGAAACGTTTCGGTGCAATCATCTGATTTGTCAGGTTTGGGGATGGCTAGATCGTGCTCGTCAAATTTTCTTTTAAATTCAGTTTGACTGAATATGCCACTGTCAGATGCTCGCCCATTAGTTCCCACTTCAAACATGATAAATTCATAGCAACTATGCTAAATGTTTACTTATAATTATAGTAATACGACCCAAAACTGGCTGGTTTTTACTAATTTTCGAAGAAAAGTAGTATTAAACTCGTTTCGCCGAAAATTCATATTTCTTTATATATATATATATATATATATATATATATATATATATATATATATATATATATATATATATATATATATATATATATATATATCATCAAAATGATTAAGGGAGATAATCTCTGGAGTGGCCAATCCGATTGAGCTGAAACTTTCGGAGAACGTAGATGTATATAGTAGGTAGGTCCACGACTTGCTTAAATTCAGATATCCTAAACCGTTTGGCGGCGGCGAGCGTTTTTGTGAATTTTGAGGTACTCCTATATTTCCAAGCTGCATGAATTTTTGTTCAAAAAAAGTATTGGGAATGAAAACTTATTATGTTCTGAGTTTGTTTATGGTAAAGAATTGGAAATTTTGAGCCGTGTGTGGGTGCAGCGTGCCTAAAAGTAGGCAAAGATTTTTTTTCAAATTTTGATTTGTCATTACTTTGTAGATTGATGGATGATTGAAAACTCAATTCTACAATACAAAAAGTTTATTAAAATAAATGTTTAACAAATTATCGAATTCGGATGCTGCGGATGCGACTGCACGCTATGGTGGTCGGATGAAGAAGAAGGACGAGAGAGCGTTGTTACTTTCGAGTAAGGCTTGATGTTAACTCTTCATGCTGACGCCAGCGCGATGGTGGCGAACACATGCAACAGGTTGAACCGCTGCACATGAATCGCTACATGGCTCCCCTCTGAGTGCTGCTGTCGCTGTCACGATGGCGTTTCGGTGGATATGTCCTGATGATTTTAGCTGGACGCGGAATGATAGGAGTCCATGTTGTTGGTTTGTGCGATGGCAACGAACGTGCAGATTTTGTGAATGTTGTAGCGTTTTCATGTGTTTCTTTCGCAGGTGCCCAATGAACATGTTTCGAAGTTGCTGGCGGCATATTGAATATCGGCGGCGTGTTAATGTTCGATGGTGAAGCTGCTGGCTGATTAGTGCTGATTCGATTCCTAGTTTGTTCAGACAAATCGTTGATCAAGTACGCAGGTTTCAGTCGCTCGGTTGAGATATTTAGCTCCTTCCCGTTTACTTCGACTGCAAACAACACGTCACTGATTCGGTTGATTACCTTGTGAGGTCCGGTGTAGGGTTGCGACAGTGACTTCCGAACATAGTCCTGCCGGACGAAAACATGAGTGCATTCGTGAAGGTCCTTATGGAAAAAGACTGTCCGATGATTACGATGAACGATTGGTCTTGATTTCAACTTCCGCATATGCTCGCGAAATTTGTCGGCAAAAACCTGTAAATTACTTGGATTGTTGTTAGCAATGAAAAACTCACCGGGAAGTCTCAAGGTTGTGCCAAAAGCAAGTTCAGCACAAGATGCTTTCAGGTCTTCTTTGTAGGCGTTGCGAAGTCCCAGCAGCACCGTTGGTAAGATGCTTGCCCAGTTATTGTTGTCTTCGTGGCACATTAACGCTGCCTTTAATGTTCGGTGCCAGCGTTCAACTAAGCCATTGCATGCTGGGTGATAGGCTGAAGTTCGTGCACGCTTGCATCCTATCAGCGAAGTCAGAGCGTTGAACAAGGCTGACTCAAATTGTCTGCCTTGATCGGTGGTTAAAAATTGCGGTGCTCCATAACGCGCTACCCATTGAGCATAGAATGCATCGGCGACGGTTTCGGCTGTCTGATCACAAAGTGAAATGGCCTCTGGCCACCTCGAAAAGCGATCGACCATGGTTAAAATATAGCGAAAACCATTCGAAGGAGGAAGTGGTCCAACGATGTCTAGGTGAACATGTTGAAAACGTTGATCCGGTGTTGAGAATGAATGGAACGCGTTTTTTGTATGTCTATTCACTTTCGACCTTTGACATGGTAGACACGCGCGAGACCATGCATGTATGTCCGTGTTTATTTTCGGCCAAATAAACTTTCTTTTAACTGCTCGAAGTGTTGCACGCGCACTCGGATGGGAACACTTGTGAAAAGTTTCGAAGACTCGCTGTCGTAACGATACCGGCACAAAAGGGCGAATTAGTTCATTTGATGTATCGCAATGTAGGATACCAATATTGTCGATTGGAAATGGCTGCAATTTCAACGATGTTGTGTTTGATATGAGCAAGTCCTGAAGCTCTGAATCATTGCGTTGCTCATTAATCAACTCTTCCGTTTGTACGAATGTAGGCATAGTGACTGTTTCGATGCGGGAAAACGTATCAGCCACTATATTTGCTTCTCCTGGAACGAACATGATTTTCGTACAAAATTGTGATATGAAGCCAAGCTGTCTTTGCTGGCGAGGAGATGCTTTGTCCGCTTTTTGTGTGAAGGCATATACAAGAGGCTTGTGATCTGTTTTAATCACGAATTCTTCACCTTCAAGCATATGCCTAAAATGCTTGATGCTGTTATACACGGCCAAAAGCTCTCTATCATATGTGCTGTAGTTTTGTTCAGCTGATGAGAGTTTTCTTTGATAAAAGGCAAGTGGAAGCCAGCGTTTGTTTTGGTACTGTTCTAGCACTGCACCGATTGCTACACTCGAGGCGTCTGTGACTAGAGCTAGTGGTTGGCCTGGTTGGTAATGCGACAAAAGTGTTGCATCCGCAATACTGTTTCTGCAGTTTTCGAACGCTTGAAGTGATTCTTCTGTCCACTTTATAAGCGTTTTACCACCTTTCGTCGTGTCGCGAAGGTATTCATTAAGTGGCGCTTGCAAGTTAGCTGAATTTTTAATGAAACGTCTATAGAAATTAAGTGTACCTAGAAATCTACGTAGTTGCTTGACTGTTTCGGGGCGTTTGAAATTTCTAATGGCCTCAACACGTGATGTCGGTGGCATGATCCCTTTATGGTTGATTTTGTGTCCCAGGTATTCAATTTCGGGAACTCCAAAAGTACACTTTGATGGGTTGATTACAACTCCATATGAATTTAAACGCTCAAACACTGCACGTAGGTGTTCGAGGTGCTCGGTTTCTGAACTAGACGCAATGAGAAGATCATCTATGTAGCAATAGCAAAAGTCTAAATCCCTTAGCACTTCGTCCATAAAACGCTGAAACGTTTGGGCAGCGTTTCGCAATCCAAAAGTCATGACAACAAACTCAAACAGTCCAAACGGTGTTATGACTGCAGTTTTCGGTATGTCTGACTCTGCAACCGGGATTTGGTGGAATGCTCTTAGGAGATCTATTTTCGAAAAGACGTTTTTATTTTTCAAACCCGCAACTATATCCTGTATGTGCCTCATAGGATATCTGTCTGGCCGAGTTACAGCATTCAGACGGCGGTAATCGCCACATGGTCGCCATGTTCATTCTTTCTTCGGAACTAAATGTAGTGGGCTTGCCCACGGACTCGACGATGGTCGACAGTAGCCTTTTTGTAGCATATATTGAAATTCTTGCCTAGCTATTTCAAGTTTGTCTGGGGCTAATCGGCGAGGGCGATCCGCGACTGGTGGGCCATCAGTAACAATGTGATGGTAAACACCGTGTCCTTTTTGACATGTATGAAATGATGGGTTTGTCAAGCCCGGAAACTCTTTTAGGAGGCAATGGAAAGAAGAAAAATTCGAAACCGTGCACAAGGTATCGGCTTTGATTGAACGGACCCAGCCAAATGAAGATAATTTGGTATTTGGGTCGGTCAGACATTTGTTTTTCATGTCGACTAATAAACCGTGATGGTGTAAAAAATCTGCTCCCAAAATGGGATGTGACACTTGAGCAACACAAAATTTCCAATCGAATGAGCGTCGGAGGCCGAAATTTAAACGCAAAAGTTTATTGCCGAAGGTTTTTATTTTTGTGCCATTGGCTGCATATAGCACAAAGTCAGACGGTTGAACGTTTTTTTCGACACGCGAACGGGGAATAATTGAAATGTCCGCACCCGTATCAACCAAAAACTTTAAATTTGTAGTTTTGTCTGACAATAATAGGCGGTGCTTACGATGTTCGCTATCAACCGCCATGTTTGATAGCGACACATCTAGTTTTCCGGAGTGTTTTGCGCGGAAAAAGAGCACGGTTTTTGGCATTTACGCGCTGCCACACCAAATTTATAATGATACCAACAAAAGTTTTTCCGGGGTATAGAGTTTGAACGACGCGCATTAAATGGTGAACGGTGACGCGATCGACTAACGCGGCGGCGGTTATGACGATGCCCGATTTGCATGTCATTAAGTCTAGCGTTTATGTTGGAAATTTGTTGGCTTAGGTCAGATTCACTGTTTACTAGGGTAGTCACTTGAGCAACGCGAGACACATCATTTATTTCCAAAATTTTATCTGCCATATCGGCTAATTTATCAAAAGGGGACGTACCTGCTATGCTGAGTATTGCTTGCACATTCGTCGGCAGCCTCTGAAGCCATAGCGACTTCAGGAACGTGTCTGCAACTTTGTTTCCCGCTGTGAGCTTCATCGCACGCCACAGCTGTGATGGCTTCTGGTCTCCTAACTCTAAACCAGTTAGGAGTTGCCGAATTTCCGCTTCCTCGGAGATTTTGTATACGCTGAGTATGCGTTCCTTTAGCGTCTCGTATTTGTTGTCTGCCGGGGGTGATTCGACCAAATCGGCTATTTGCACCAATATTTGATTGTCGAGTTCGCTCAAGACCTTATCAAATTGCTGGTGGTCACGGCAAACTTTATAGATTCGGAACTGCGCTTCCACTCGAGAAAACCATAGCGCGGGCCTTGTAGTCCAAAATGGCGGTAGCTTGAAAGCGGCGACGCTATTAACGCGTTCTTGTTCGGCTTGTCCTTCGTTATCGTCGGGGATTGAGCTACCCGATACGGCTGCCATGTCCTGTTGCGGGGTCACCATTTGTAGATTGATGGATGATTGAAAACTCAATTCTACAATACAAAAAGTTTATTAAAATAAATGTTTAACAAATTATCGAATTCGGATGCTGCGGATGCGACTGCACGCTATGGTGGTCGGATGAAGAAGAAGGACGAGAGAGCGTTGTTACTTTCGAGTAAGGCTTGATGTTAACTCTTCATGCTGACGCCAGCGCGATGGTGGCGAACACATGCAACAGGTTGAACCGCTGCACATGAATCGCTACAACTTCTAACAAAAACATTGGATCATCGTGAAATTTGCAGAGCGTATTGATGTTGACTAAAGTTTAATACACATGGATTTCCAAGGTAGTGCGCGTAACCCTGTAGCTGCGGCAGGCTCTTGAAAAAAAATCCTTCAAATCATTGAACCTCCTGAAAAATTTTTGATTTTTGACAAAAAATTCAAATCATTGATAAATTTTAACGTTTGTGCATCATGTCAATTTGAAATTTTTAAAATTCCGATTTGCACAAGAACGGCAACCCATCACTAAATTACCTCTATTTCCAGCACTCTAAAGTTCTGTTCACGAGAACTGAAGACCGGATTATCCGATCATAATGAAATTTACAAGACATGTTGGTATCAACTAGGACCAGGTCTGATAGAAATAATTTTGAAATCCGGGCAATCCTGTGGCAGTGGTGCCATCTTGAAAAATCAATGAGAAAAAAAACCGGTCTTTGGCCTATAACTTCCGATTCAGCCATCAGATGTAAACGAAATTCACACAATATTTGGATCTTACTTAAGATAACATTTGATGAAAATTTGGCTGAAAAATTAGAATAGGGTTGCCAGCTATGGTGATCTTTGTCTCCAAAATCTTGCAAATTTGCTCAGCAAAATAAAGCTTTTTTACCTATTACTTCCGGTGCAGTCATGATATCAAAATGAAGTTTATGCAGTAAATAAATTTTGATGTGAGCCAAATGTCATAGGAATTTCGTACAAAAATCGTGAAAGTGCTGCCAGCGTTGTCCATTTTTGTAATTTTTTGGAATTTCTTTACTGCGCGATTATGTCATTAGATATGCAAATGGGAACGATCCAGCAATGAAAATTAACAACAAATATTAACGCTTTAAAAATTTGAAAAGTTTTGAGGGTGGTAACCCTAAAATTTTTTTCACCCGTATAACTTCTAGCGCAGTGATTCAATCGAAACGAAATTTATTGGTTGGGTTTAGTTTAACGTGAAGCAGATTTGGTATATATTTTGCTTTGCTGCTGACACAGGGTAACGAGCTTTAGCCATTTTCGTAACTATTGCATCAACAGGTGCTTCAAATTTCATATACATATGCAAAACATTTGCAATAAAACTAGGAAACCAATTATTAAATTTTCTGAGTTTTGAACATTTTTTGGATGGCAGCTTCAAACAACGTTAACCGCTAAAGCTTTCGACGAAATCCTCCGATGAGAACGAAATTCAAAGGATAAGTTGATTTAAGTATGAGCTTGTGAAGGTAAACTTATTGCTGCTTCGTTGGGAAAATGTTGCCAGCACTGAACATTTTCATCATTTGTGTTATAGTTGAGTTCTGTTGCTTTGAACGAGGAATGGTTGATACGATTCTACAAAAAAGTGTATAACGTCTTTCCACATTGTCACTCAAAGACAATTTCTTCGAAAATTAGTTTTCTAGCGGTTCAGAGTTTTTTTATTTCGATGTGCTTCTCATCAATCGCCCCTATACAATTTGGGAAGTTCCAGTTGGTTTGAAAATCAGCGGCTACACGTTTCCAATCTTGCTCAGTTTTCGGGATCTGAAAGAACATTGAATATTGTATGCATACATGAGCATTGAAACTATTTCCTATTTATGGAATATTATTTTATTTTCAGATTGTTCCTCAAAAACCCAAAAAACCGAAAACGCCCAGCAATGAATTTCTATCAAAAGCGATTAAGCATTTGGAAGATGCCAAACATTCTAGAAAAGAACGAGACGATGCCGACATATTTGCGGAATCTTGGGCCGTAATGTTCCGTAAACTATCGGACGAACAACAGATTTATGCAAAAAAAGGAATAGATGAGCTATTACTCCATGGGCGGCTGGGTAATCTAACCATGGAGTCGGTAAAAATAAAACCCAGCCCAAATCCACCAGCGATAGATGATGCTCGCACACCGCCAACAGGTTACAGGGAAACACAGCCGTTAGATCTACAAAGCTTAAACGGTGAACAATCAAGCACATCACCGCCATATTTACCATATGTTAGTGGTAATAGAGTGGCTTCAGTTGCACAATGCAATGTGTATAGACAAGTGCAATCGCCTTTTTCAGTAGAAAATTTATTATAAGGTGCCAAAAAGAATTAGTTTAATATTTTATTTCTTGTTAATTACTTTTTAAATTGTTATTGTTGATGCTCAAGAAAAATTGTTGAGTTTAGTCTAAATAAATAGTTACCTGTATATATTTCGTTAATTTTTTTATTATCACTTCAACAGTCTCCATTATTATTTCACCTAATGACTGTGCTGAAATACCCGTCATAAACTTTAAGTCTGCGAAGGTCGCTCCTGATGCCAAGTACCTTATTGTTGCACTCAGTCTTTCATGCGGTGAAATAGATTCTCGCATGCAACTATCTTTTTTTTTATATGTGGTTCTACTAACGACAGCAAATGTTTGTATGTTTTAATGTCCATCCGCAGAAACTGTTTAAACTCACAACTTGAACTTAATTCGAATTCATTTAATAAATTTATATGGGAAAAACAGTTTCTTTTCTGCAGCCAGTCTTTTGCCCTAATCCGTCGCTTTCTCCTATTTTGCTGTATTTCTTCACCAGCAACACTAATTGCCATCAACGCGATCACTTCACTCTCCATAGTGTCCTGCTACCTGAAAAATTCGGTTCAAACTGATGTGTGCTGTACGGATGTTCGGCATTTGGTGCGAACGTCTGTATCGAAGTTTTCGTACCAAGTTGGCGAACCAAGTTGACGAACATGTTCGTCGTCTGTAGATGCTATAAGAGACAACCCACAACAAACAAATGGAAGTAATTGTGGAATATTTACTTGTATATCAGCAAAATACATATCAGAAAATAAGGAATTACATTTTTCACAGTCAGATATTTCATTCATTAGGAAGAAAATGACCTCAGAAATCTTACAGGGAAAAATACTTACGTAATAAATGTTTGTATTTACAGAGCCTTACCAAACTAACAAAAAACATTGCAACATGGATAATTATGATAACACTTATACTGATTGTAATTCAAACCACACACGCAGAAGTAACTATAGAAGAAGTTCAATCAGAATCACGAATTATTTCAATAAAAAAGGATCCAATAAGACTTATTCAAGATTACAAACGAATTTACCATAAAGTTGATTTGAAGTTATATGAAATGGCACTAGCTGAAATAACAAAAGAAATAAAACCAAACGCTTACACTAAGGAAACTATGAGGACCATAAAAGGAGAGCTAAGACTTTTACAATTTAAAGACGTAAAAATGAATGACTTTAATATTTCAATACAAGTAATGGAACTCAGTAAAGGATTCATATTGCCAACAAAACCAAGCGCATCTAAAATACAAAGTACTAATAATATTATTCAAGCATATAAACCCCATCCATTAACCGAAACATGCAAATCAGAACTCAGAAATAACCCAGGATATAAAGAAATATGTGATAACCTCGAAATAAAAATTAAAAAACGGAATAAACGCGGATTAATAAACCCAATAGGAACGGCATATAAATGGTTATTTGGACTAATGGATAACGACGATCACGAAGAAATCATGCAACATTTAAGAATAATCGACACTAACAATCATGCAATTATCAACAATATGAACAAACAAATCCAAATCAACAATGTATTTGAAAACAATTTGAATAAAATAGTAAGCAACATAAACCAAACTAATGACCAATATAAACAATTATTTTTAAAATCAGTATTCCTATATTAACACAACCACTGCTAGCATATTACGTAAGGAAAATACCAAACGAAAAGTTCGAAGCATTAAATATAAATATAAAAGAAGCTGTATCATATAATAAAACATATTTCGAAATGCAAAAGCATACGAAATTAGTGAAGAAAGTTTTAGAATGTAAGAGAAAAAAATGTATGAAAAGTATCAAAAATAATACAATAATAGAAGAAATAGAAAAAGGGTTATTACTTGCAACTAATGTAAACGAGATAATTAAACAAAGTTGTAACGAAAAACCATAAAATCTCAAAGGCAATTACATTATAAGATTTGAAAATTGCGAGTTAAAAATAAACAATAAAACATTTACTAATTCAATAAAGTATTCAAAACAATTATTAATATTAGATCCTATTAAAAATATATCAGTATATACATATGAAGTAAATATTGAAAAGCTACAGTTGCAAGATATAAAAAATATTAAGAAAATACAAGAAATAACATTTACCCACAATAGAAACACTTATGTAAATGGATCGATACTTACCGTAACATTATTATAATAATCTTATTAATCATATTTTACTACCATCGTAAACGAACAAATTCAATTGAAATTAATGTAAACAAAGAAATAAACAACAATATTGAAATACCTACCGTAAATGTTGTTGAGGACAACAAAGAATCTAAGGAGGGAGGAGTAATGTTAGATAACGTTAACATATACCCAATAATTACATCCAGACTCCAAGCAATACCATAAATCTAATATCAACTTAAAATCCGTAAAGATATTTTCCAAATCATAAAAATATTTCTCAAGTCATAAATACACTTTCCAAATCATAAAAATATTTCTCAAGTCATAAATATACTTTCCAAGTCATACATTTCAAATCCATAAAATGCACGATCAGCATAAATCCAAATAAGTTATCCACTTCAACAATTCAAAGAATCATAATGTTGACATAAACAATCATTGCTGACCAAGTCAAAATTCAGTCTCAATCAATTAACTCGAAGAAATCTCTCAACGAAATCGATCCATAATGTAAACAACAAACGTACAAACGCAACACTTTCCCACAGTAAATGCTTGCATCGCAATATCAAGAATCCTATGTAAGAAATAAGATTGTTTAGGATTAAGTTAGTATCTTTTGAGACAAGATCAAGAATAAGATCGATATTGAATAAAGCCGTGTGTTCAAATAGAAGCACTTGTTTTATTTCAAACTCCTGTTCCGCGGAAGGAACAGAGATACAAATATTTTTTGCATCCAAAAGGAGCAATTAATATAACTCGTGTACTCTGTAAGCCGAGGTCTCAACGAACATGAAATTAACTACTCCGTAAATGAAGAGAAATTGTTAGCGATTCATTGTGCCGTAAAGTAATTTCGACCATATATCTGTGGAAGAAACTTTATTATTCGCACAGACCACAGACCTCGTACTTGGGTCGCAACTTTCAAAGAACCCAAACCAAAATTACAAAGATGGAAGGCACCACTTGAAGAATTTAATTATACTGTCGAATATATAAAGGGCAAAGACAATGTAGTCAGCGATGCCCTACCACCACCTGAAGTTAACTTTAAGGAACTAGAATGTAGTTCGGCAGTGCTACAGTACACAGCGCACAAGAAGATAGCTCTCAATATATCCCAATTACCGAAAGACCTTTGAGTCTTTACAATCATCAAATTATTATAGAAAAGGATAAATCAACAGATAAGAGATAACAAAAGCTTTTTGGACCAACTAGGTCTACTTTTGTTTCCGTAGACGAAAATACGAAAAGTTTATATTTATATATTCTACAAAATCACGTTTCAGGCAAAGGACCAATCGGACTCTACATTCCAGATATACAAACTTATACGGCCTTCCAGAATTAATACTTCATTCAAATGGAAAACTCCCCATTCCAAAATAAAATTTCTCAAATGCCCATACATACTTTGCGATTGTGAAACTCAGTCGCAAATTCAAGAAAAAATATTCAGAGAGCATGTCAAAAAAACTCTAGCGCACCTGAACCGCTAGAAAACTAATTTTCGAAGAAATTGTCTTTGAGTGACAAAAAAATGTGGAAAGACGTAATACACTTTTTTGTAGAATCATAGCAACCATTCCTTGTTCAAAGCAACAGAACTCAACTATAAGACAAATGATGAAAATGTTCAGTGCTGGCAACATTTTCCCAACGAAGCAGCAATAAGTTAACCTTCACAAGCTCATACTTAAATCAACTTATCCTTTGAATTTCGTTCTCATCGGAGAATTTCGTCGAAAGCTTTAGCGGTTAACGTTGTTTGAAGCTGCCATCCAAAAAATGTTCAAAACTCGGAAAATTTAAAAATTGGTTTCTTAGCTTTATTGCAAATGTTTTGCATATGAGTAGGTAATTTGAAGCATCTGTTGATGCGATAGTTACGAAAATGGCTAAAACTCGTTACCCTGTGTCAGCAGCAAAGCAAAATATCTACCAAATCTGCTTCACGTTAAACTAAACCCAACCAATAAATTTCGTTTCGATTGAATCACTGCGCTAGAAGTTATACGGGTGAAAAAATTTTTAGGGTTACCACACTCAAAACTTTTCAAATTTTTAAAGCGTTAATATTTGTTGCTAATTTTTATTGAAGGATCGTTCCCATTTGCAAATCTAATGACATAATCGCCCAGTAAAGAAATTCCAAAAAATTACAAAGATGGTCATAGCTGGCAGCCCTTTTACGATTTTTGTACGAAATTCCTATGACATTTGGCTCACATTAAAATGTATTTACTGCATAAACTTCATTTTGATATCATGACTGCACCGGAAGTTATAGGGAAAAAAGCTTTATTTTGCTGAGCAAATTTGCAAGATTTAGGAGACAAAAATCACCATAGCTGGCAACCCTAATCTAATTTTTCAGCCAAAATTTCACCAAATGTTATCTTAAGTAAGATCCAAATATTGTGTGAATTTTGTTTAAATCTGATGGCTGAATCGGAAGTTATAGGCCAAAAAGCTGTTTTTTTTCTCAGTGATTTTTCAAGATGGCACCACTGCCACAGGGTTGCCCGCATTTCAAAATCACTTCTATCAGACCTGGTCCTAGTTGATACTAACATGTCCTGTGAATTTCATTACGATCGGATAATCCGGTCGTCAGTTCTCGTGAACAGAACTTTCGAGTGCTGAAAATAGAGGTAATTTAGTGATGGGTTGCCGTTCTTGTGCAAATCGGAATTTTAAAAATTTTAAATTGACATGATGCACAAACGTTAAAATTTATCAATGATTTGAATTTTTTGTCCAAAATCAAAAATCTTTCAGGAGGTTCAATGATTTGAAGGATTTTTTTTCAAGAGCCTGTCGCAGCTACAGGGTTACCCGCACGACCTTGGAAATTCATGTGTATTAAACTTTAGTCAACATCAATACGCTCTGCAAATTTCACGATGAGCTAATGTTTTTGTCAGAAGTAATGACAAATCAAAATTTGAAAAAAAATCCTTGCCTACTTTTAGGCACGCTGCACCCACATACGGCACAAAATTTCCAATTCTTAACCATCGGCAAGCTTAGAACATAATAAGTTTTCATTCCCAATACTTTTTTTGAACAAAAATTTTCGCTGCTTGGAAATATAGGAGTACCTGAAAATTCACTAAAACGCTCGCCGCCGCCAAAAGGTTTAGGATATCTGGATTTGAGAAAGTCGTGGACCTACCTACTAAATACATCTACGTTCTCCGAAAGTTTCATATCAATCGGATTGGCCACTCCAGAGATTATCTCCCTTAATCATTTTGATGATATATATATATATATATATAAAGAAATATGAATTTTCGGCGAAACGAGTTTAATACTACTTTTCTTCGAAAATTAGTAACAATCATCGTGGAATAGATGAAGTCTATTCAGAAATCAAGAACAAAATTTATTTCCCTAACCTGAATAGCAAAATAGCTAAGGTAATAAACAATTACAGCACCTGTAATCTAATAATCTGTAATCTAGCGTATTAGGAAAGAAAACTGTACAATTCTCCTTTTTTTAAAACAAAAATCCCAGATAAACCACATCAGCTAGTCCACATGGATATTTGGTTCGAAAATAAATCAGAAATGTATATAACGATCATCGACAAATTTTCTAAATTTGCCTAAACAATTCCATTAAACAGTCGCAATTTTCCAGACCTAAAGGTGGCCCTCAACACTTATTTCGGTTCATCCTCTAGGCCGAATAAAATTGTTACGGATAACGAAGCAACAATAACTTATAACTTAAGAAATTTTTTGGAAAATGAGGAAATTGAACTTCACTTTACGACTCATGGGATGAAAACAGGAAATTCAGATATCGAGCGATTCCATTATACACTTAATGAACACAATCGAATTATGAAAATAGAAAAGCAAAGCCAACCACATAATTTCGTAGACGTACAGGAGTCAGTAAAATTTTACAATTACACTATTCACTTTACCACAAAAGAAAAACCCATTGAAGTTCATTATGGAGCAATTCCTCAAGAAAAATACCCTGAAATTAAAAGTAGGATTGAGTCTGCTCAACAAAAACGTCTTAGCTATCACAATAAATTTCGAGAAGAATCCGACCTTAATCCAAATTTTGTAAGAAATGTCCATGAACCCAAAAACATGAACCTCATTTTAGGTACAGACCAAAATTAAAAAGACCTGTGCACAAAAAACTTTTGATGAAATCCAAAAATCATCAACCTAGTAGACTATCTTTTCAGTCCTCATCTTCACCCTATGTCTCACCATCTCAAGTTGCCAGTACATCGAAATTAACGAGTCGAAAGAAGGAAATGGATTTTTTTTTAATTAGTATTATCGATAATTTTACGAATACTATCCATATTGTAAATCTAACTCTTTTCAAAGAAGCTTTAAGTTCTCTTAGGATAAGACTACAAAACACAACGTTCAATAATAATTTAGCACTCAAAATCCTTGATCACCAAATTGTTGACATGTTATATACACTACAATACCATATAACAAAACGTGGTTTAATTAATCTTCATGGTAAATTTTTGAGATGGATCGGCGGAACAATGGACAATGACGACCGTATCGACATTAATAATCACTTTAACAAAATAGAAACATACGTAAATACAATTGCACACGACATAAATAAACAGATAACAATTAACAACAACATTAACGACAATATACAGAAACTAACGAACCACATTAACACACGACAGTCTCTTATCGAGAGGAAAATTAACGAAATTTCGGCTGAAACCAATAATTTGAAACAAAATTTTGAGCAGTATAAGTTGAAAGAGGAAATTAAAGAAAACTTCAGAACAATCTTGTACGAACTTTCAAAAATGGCAAGTAAATTAGGAATACTAAGTAGGAGTATCTTAAATACAAACGAGATCCTGTCTCATAAAATCGACCTTTTAAAACTACAACATATTAAAACTTCCGTTGCACAATACGACAACACTTTCCTAATTATAATTCAAATCTATAATTTTTCTAGTAATAAATACTTTAAGACTTATCTCGTACCTATACCAAATAAAGAATCAAATTTCGAATTATTTACTACACATTTTGAAATACTCATTAATAACCTCAATGTATATGAATTCCCAACCGAAAATATAAAAAGAAAACTCAAAATTATTACAGATAAGTGCATCCAAAACATTATAAAATCCGACATATGTGCATGATTGTAAAATGATAAAAAATACTAAATCTGAAATTATTAAAGTAACACCGAAAAGCATAGTAACGAAATATTTGAATAAAACGTACATTCATCAAAACTGTAATGATCACAGTATCCCTATTCAAGGAAATAACTTTATAAAATTTGAAGAATGTAAAATTTCAATAAATAACGAATCATTTATAAATAAAATCGAGCAATTCAATGCATATGTATGTTATTTTACCTAAAATTATAAAAAATATATCTTATGTAAAACAAGATCCTATTATGTTAGAAAAGGTACATTCTGTAAACTTAGAAAACCTAAAAGAAATTAAAATTTCGAAATACGAGCACATCAGAAATAGCTGGATTATTTACTGATATTTTTATCATTCTCTGCATTATCACAATAATCGCAATAACATACATTAAACTCAAATTAAAATTTCACCCTTCATTAGTCCAAAATATAATTCGCCTGGAGCCGAATCTTAAGGAGGGAGGAGTTATGTCCACCTCAGATACTGCACAGTAGAATCTCAAGGGAACACCACATTCCCTACCCAGTAACTTATCCATATTCTTTTACATATATCTCACCTAAATTGCACGAACAGTCGCTCCGAATCATAAAATATCATTTTTATTGTTGACATAAAATATCATGCCAAAACGTACTTTAACTTGACTCCGCAAACCCATAAATTATAATTCTACACCTCTTATCCACTTCAAATCATTTATCTATTCGAGCCCTTTTATAAACACACATTTTATTTATACGGCATGCATATCGCTCTTAGATTCATTAATTCGATCATTTGTGTAAACACACATTTCTTTAACACAGCATTCATAGAGCTCTGATTTGCGTTATCTCAAAACCTATAGTGGACTTGGACCAAATATCTTTTGACGCGTTTCCAATATAAATCACAACACAGATCATATTTCTGATGATGCATTCTTTTTCGTTCTCAAGTACGTACCTACATTAAGTTCTTTTAGCTCGTAAGAAAAATCTTTTAAAATATAAGTTGAGTTTGACTTTATTCTCCGGCCCGGTCGCACGTTTGTACAAGATATTTTAATAAAATTCTGATTATTCTTAAAAGAAGTTGTTTTGATTTCAAGTTGTTTCAATTCAAACATCCATTCTGATTATTCGGCGCATATATTAATTATCTAAGTAAATATTTTCAAAAAAAAAATTATTATATGAAAAGCGCTTTTATTGTAATAGGACCATAATTGGCCGACGAGCGATCTCAATCCACGCTTTTTCAACCAGATAAGCAGCCAACGAAAAGACACTCGCCACAACAGGACTTCCCACGAATGGGAAACACCCAGATGAAGCCACTTCAGGGAGACGTCACGAATACACTTATCGTCAATTCGGCATTGACGGTCGAAAGCCAGCGGCTTGAGTATTTGCTTATCTGCATACTACTCACCAGCCCCGCGTCCCCGCTGTACATATTGTACAGGGACCACATCCGAAGGGTGAAAAGGCGCGCTCAATTACCAGCCAGCCTATCGGTATAAAAACCACGATGACGGACAACGAAACACCGAGACAAGACCCAACAAAGGGTGAATCTGCGAGCAGTGCTCACAACGTCTAGCAGCCCTCAGCCAACGAACACGAACGAACAATATACAGACACAATACACAGTTCGTCATTTGTACTCGCCGTGTGCAGACCTCGGAGTTTATTTCGAAAAAACCTACAGATACAGAGTGTATATCGTTCATCGTTTCGTCGAGTGCGTGCGTGGAAAATTTTCCCAAGCCTGGGTATGTCCCGACGTGCCGGTGGGTATTCACATGCGTAAGATAAAATCACCGGTTCCGGTTAGTGAGTGGTAAAAAATCTTCACCGAAAACGTTTATCTTGAAATTAAGAAAGGATCGCATGCGACCCTTTCAGGATATTTAAAATTTTATGACGGTAGGGCCATAAAAAGACCATTTGTCGGCGAGCGAGTGTAGTGAAGGCCATGTGGCTATGATGCATGTTTGCTACAGTGAAATTGTGTTTCATGTGGATGAACTGAAATAAAATTCAGTATAACTAAATCTGAAAATTAAGTGTATATGTGTGCGTGGGAGTTAAGGAGGACAATTGGTGCGCGAGTGCGGAGCTAGACAAGAAAAAGTGAGAGAAGTGTTGGTGATAGTGACACTGGCAAATATTTCTAGGGGTGAGCCCCAGATTTGAAAAACGCAAAGAAAAAAGCAAACTGGACAAAGGAGCTACGTGACCGGATACACGAAGCTCCTTTCTGAAAGGTAAGTGACAATTTTGCTTAGCAATAAACTTGAACTCTTGTCTTATTTCGTTCACGAAGCCGAATTGAGAGGCTTGGGAATTCCTCAGTTGGCTGCGAGACTGAATTAGCAAAAAGAAATTAAATTTTCTCTAAAGTAAGGTTCTTAAATAAAATGACGGACATCGGAACTGTCTCAAAGACAGTCCCCGAGGACGACCTTGAAGAGACGGACCAGGAAGAAGAAGGAGAAGAAGAAGAAATGTTGACATCTGACAAAGACGAACAGATTGCTGAGCTTCTGCGTCAGAATAGATTACTTAATGACAGCTTAAGACGAATTATTAAGCAACTGACGGACATGCAGACAGAGCTACAAGCTCAGCGAAAACAGAATGAACTACTGGTGACACCCGATAGAGGTATTCTTCCTTAAATTGAGGAATGGAACCTCGAAATTAGTAAAGGTCCTCCTTCCGAGGGCAGAAACCAGCATTTATAATATCAAGGCAGTCTGCCACTTGATTTGCAAGGTTGAGGCTCAAAGACCGCGGGGAGGGCAATCGCAGTGCCACAACTGCCAACAGTTTGGCCATGCAGCCAGTAGCTGCCATGCGCAGGCGAAATGTGTGAAGTGCGAAGGGGAACACCACTTCTCGATGTGCACGAAGCAACGTGAGGAGACTGCCAAGTGTGTAAACTGTGGCGGTGAGCATCCGGCCAGTTACGGGGGCTGCCCGAAAAACCCCAAAAACCTGAAGAAGACATACGCACAGATGGCGAAAGCTAATACCCCACCCACAATCTCCACAACCCAACCCCCAAAACCCAACACTAACAAGCTAGTAGCGATGCAGACCCAGCTCAATATCCCACAGCCGGCTATCATGGCTCAACTGTTCTGCAACGTGCAAGAGCAGTTCCAGACCATGATGAAGGACATGATGGCGAAAATGGTGCAGGGAATGCTCGCTACATTTCCCGCTCCGAAAAATAATAACAAACATTAATGTCCATCCCTAGCCATATGACCATTCTCACTTGGAATGCAAATTCCATTAAAAACAAGACTGGAGAGCTGATGCAGTTCTTGTATGACCGCAGGATAGATATCCTGCTCATCCAGGAGACGCATCTCAAACCAGCTGACCGTTTCCGCATCTCCAACTACGTTCTATACCGCAACGATAGAATGTGGGGGAGAGGTGGAGGCACTGCAGTCCTTGTGAGAAGGGGCATAAACCACCTTCACCTCCAAACTCCCATCCTACAAGAAACAGAAGCGACCGCCATCAAGGTGCACACGGACTCTTTTGAGTTTGTGGTGGTTTCGGCGTATATCCCCCCTAACAGAACTAACTTCACGCCGGATCTAAATAAGCTTTTTGAACACGAAGGTCCTGTATTCCTCGCAGGAGACCTAAATGCTTACCATCGCCACTGGGGAGACGTGAGAAGCAATCGAGCTGGAACCATGCTACAAAGATTCATCACGGAAAACTCAATAAGCCTGCATCTCCCCGATGAACCCACACACTTCGGCACTGTTCATAGTCACGTCCTAGACATAGGACTCTCGCAAGACCTCCATCATAACTTGCGGCTGACTGTCCTCGATGAACTATCATCCGACCACAAGCCGGTACTCTTCGTCATAGAAGACGTCTATATAGACGAACCACTTCGAATGACGAAGAAAACTAACTGGATTGCTTTCCGGGACGCAATGGCGAACGAACACTTCGTAGAAACACTCGAAACCGCCAGCGACGTAAACATAGCCATAAACGCTCTTACAGAAAAAATGCAGCAGGCAAAAGAGGACAACACAATTCAAACTCCGACAAAGGGACATAACCCTTACGAACTCCCTAGAGACATAAAAGATCTAATAAGGAGGAGGAACAGAATTCGGAGAAGAGCTAGGCGTACGGGTGACCCTAGCATAAGAACGGAAGCAAACCGGCTTACCAACAACATCAGCTGTCGGATCACGCAATTCCGCAACGAGAAGTGGGGTGACTTTCTGCTCACCATGGAACCTGGGGATGACAATTACTGGCGCATGTCCAAATATTTCCGTCAAAAAAACAAAATTGCTATGCCCCCTATACATGGCCCAAATGGGCTGAAATTTGACTGCGCTGGCAAGGCGGAGGCCTTCGCCGAGGTACTGGAGCTTCAATTCCGCGAAAATCAATCACCCGAAGATGACATTGAAGAGGAAGAAGAAATCTCTGGGTCCGTAGATCGACTCCTGAGCTCTGCTCCAACAACAGACACGCAAATTAAAGCCACGAATCTAGACGAGGTAAAACAGCTAATAAGGGTACTAAACAGGCAGAAATCACCTGGCCTAGATATGATCTGGAACACATGGTTGGCACATCTCCCCGACACTACACTGAAGACAATCACAGACATAATCAACGCTATCTTCCGCACGAAAATATTTCCCGAGATCTGGAAAGCAGCGATCATTACGGTAGTGCCTAAACCAGGCAAAGATCTTCATTTTCCACAAAACTGGAGACCTATCAGTCTCCTATCCTCCATAGGAAAAATCGCTGAGCGTCTTCTTCTCGACCGGCTTAACGAAATCATTGAGGAAAAGTCAATAATCCCGGAGGTACAATTCGGCTTCAAGCCACTACACTCAACTGAACTCCAGCTCACAAGAGTGGTGCAAGACATACGTACAGGGTTCAACAAAAGAAAATCAACGGGTTTGGTCATGTTTGACGTGGCCAAGGCGTTCGACAAAGTCTGGCATGCAGGACTAGTTTTTAAAATGCATGAATTCCAAATCCCACTACCCTTCATTAAACTTATTGCATCCTTTCTCCAGGGCAGAACTTTCTGTGTTAGGATTAACAACCACCTCTCCACAATGCGGACAATAGAAGCTGGAGTCCCGCAAGGATCACCACTCTCTCCAACACTGTATAGTTTATACACAGCAGACATTCCTAAATTGCCCAACACTAAAGTAGCCCTGTACGCAGACGATACTTGTATATATTATACCTCAAAGCACGCAGAAGCAATATCTTCAAATCTGCAAACCTATATAGACACACTATTAGAATACTTCCAGAAATGGAAAATAAAGATCAATGCCGAGAAGACGCAAGCTATCTACGTGACGAGACGGCTCAGACAACAACCACCAGAGCTGACAGTAGACAATCAGACGATAGACTGGGAACGAACAGTCAAATACCTGGGACTGACATTCGACACCAGACTGTCCTGGACCGCACATATTCACGAAAAAAGGCAAAAAATCAACGGCATACTAAGTAGACTAGAACCAATGACTAGACCAGACAAACTAAACATGACAAACAAGAAACTAATATACAAACAAATAATACGACCAATGCTGACTTACGGTAGCACTGCCTTCTACCAGACATATAAGACTAATAAACAACAATTACAGATCTGCCAAAACCTTGCTTTGAGAAAAATATTTAGGATCCCATGGTACGTTAGGAACACGGACATACATAGAGAATTCAGAATTGAGACTATAGACATATACATACGAGACAAAACTCTAAAACTTTTTGAGAGACTAGAAGGACATCCTAACAGTACCATGGAACACCTGAAAACAGCTATAGCCCGTCCCAACGAGAGGTACCCAAGCATCAGACAACTTACGGAATAGTGCGGAACACCTGCACTAAGTGACGATCTAGACTATGAGTGAGAGTTGAGTTGGGCAGAAGAAGTCGCCCACCCAGAGGAAGGGAGTCAGAGTGCTGAAAGCACTAGCTCCAAGTAAAACTTAGTTCTTCAACACGAACGATAACATAGAAAGCAATTCGCACAAATAGTTGATCATCTCCGGAAGTACGCCCTCACAACCAACACAGACAAATGCCAGTTCGGGCAATCCAAATTACGCTTTTTGGGCCACACGCCGCATGCTGCCCAGAACCAACGCCCACTGCGAAAACTGATAATCGGAAATTGGAAACGAGATAGCACAGCTCTGGAATGGACTGACGAGGCAGCAACAGCATTTGAGAAGTTTAAAGCAGATGAACGCAATGCGTCATCGCTAGCGCATCCTGATCCATCAGCAACTTGGTCACTATCCGTAGACGCTTTAGATGAAGGAATCGGAGCCGTATTACATCAGACCACAAAGTCTGGTACATCACCTCTAGGATTCTTTTCACGCAAGCTGACTGACACCAAGCGAAGATACAGTACCTACCATTGGAAACTACTGGCGATCCACGAAACGATCAAACTCTTCCGACACATTCTTGAAGGCCAAGTTTTCACCGCATTTTCCGACCACAAGCCACTACAATTTGCTTTCCAACAGCTGGAGAAAACATAACTGAAACAACAACGTCAACTGGACTTTATCTCTCAGTTCACGGTTGACATCCGCCACATCCTGGGTTGGGATAACACCAGCGCGGATTAATTGTCTTGCGTACGTGCTATCAACACCATCGACTTCTTTTCTCTCGCGTCAGCTCAACAGCACAATCAGGAACTCCAGCACTTGGTTGAAGGTCAAACGCAACAGCTCGAATGGAAGAAACAAGAGTTGACTGGCTCGAACGCACCACTACATTGCATTGTCACGAACAAGGAGGTTCGACCATACGCACCGCAGCAATTGAGGAAAACGATCATGCACATTATCCATGACCTTGCGCATCCTTGTATCTGCACGAAGAGAAGACTCATCATCGACCATTTTTTCTGGCCAGCCACGAAAGTTGACATAAATAACTTCATCCGAAGCTATATCGCCTGCCAACAAAACAGAGTCGGACGCTACGTGAAGTTCACACTTCAACGCTACATGCTTCCAGTTGCCAGGTTCGAGCACATCAACGTCGATCTCATCGGACCACTATCACCAAATGAGGGATACCGATACTGCTTGACCATCATCGACAGGTTCATACGTTGTCCTGAAACTATCCCACTCCCGAACATCATCGCAACATTAGTCGCCATGGCGCTAGTCAATGGATGGATTAGCCGCTTCGGAGTGCCAGAACGGATTTTTACTGATCTGAGACGCCATTTCGAGAGCCAAATCTTTGCTGAGCTGACACGGATTATGAGGATAAACCACCTGCGGGCAACACCATACCAACCTGTTGCCAACGGCATCATCGAGCGATGGCACCGAACAGACACAGCCGCCATCCGCTGCCATAACATGCTTGAGTGGGCGAAAGCTCTTCCAGTCGTCCTATTAGACCTGCGTACTGTTTTGAAGGAAGACGTCAATGCCACGCCCGCTGACGTAGTATATGGCACCAGCTTAAGACTTCCCGGAAAATACTTCACCTCATCACCACCAGGCACGAACGAAATTGACATTCTGCGCGACCTTAGGTCACGCATGGCGAAATTGTGAACACAAGACACAGCGCACCACGCATTCTTCTCAACATTCGTACACAAAGGTTTACGTACCAGCACCCACGTCTTCGTACGAAACAACAAGGTAAACCGCCACCTTACGCCACCTTAAGTAACGCCACCTTACGACGGTCCGTTCCCTGTCCCAAACAGGAAGGGCAAATATTTCAAGGTGAACAGTTATACCTCAACCTAACCCTCAACCTAACCCTCAAAAACCTACATCCGGTCTAAATCTTTACCCGTCAATCGAATGAACAAATTCAATACTATTCATCTTACCACAGTAAAGCAATTCAATATTATTCATCTTACCGCATCATTCTCATCCGCAACCAATAATATCAATCTTCATGTTTATCAAGTTCAATAATATCAATCTTCATGTTTATCAAAACATATTTGTTCGAAACAAAAATAATGTTTACCTTAGAAAAGAACTCATGTTTATCAATAATAGAATCAAAGCGAAATTCGCACGGATCAAAATACAGAAATCGCATTTAGCACTGTCTGCAACCTCAGTAGTTTCTAACCCTATATAAGTCAGATTCAAGTATAGAGCAGTGTGAAATCAAGTCGAGGTTAAAGGTTAAACCAAATATAGTACAGTGTAAAATCAAACCGAAGTTAAAGGTTAGATCAAAGTGAAAACAAAACCAAAAACAAAATGTTGAAAGAAATTTGTAAAAAAAAGGACAGAGTCGTTATTAGATATTATGACAATTTGATTGTCCTATTTTCAACCCATTACAAGATTAACGGATTATCCTTGTGTTCGAAATTATGAATATGATAAGTCGAAAAAAACTTGTGCTTAAATTAGTTCGACCACGAAAGTTAACTGAACATTAATGGACGTCCAGCCTCCATCTCCATTGACAGACTAAAGTCCGCATTTATACTGTCGGAATCAGTTACCACCAGTGTGGCCAATTTAGCATTCTCAATGCTAGATTTTGCACCAATTTCACCTATTTAGCATTGTAAAAGGAACTTTAGCATTTAGCACGTTTTATTAGCATTCAAATTTTACGCTAGCACTGCATTACATGAAATTTCGATGGCTTTAAGGCAACGTAGCACCACCAAATTTTTAAAAAATCGATTTTTGTCTTTTGATTGAATATGTTAGAATGAAGGTTTTAAAACATGATTTTAATAATATAAAATTGAAATTCAAAAACAAAAAAATTTTATTAGTATATATAGCGAAGCGCCCCAAGATCATTGATTCTATGATTTTCGTTCACTTCGCTATATCGCCACATCGAATTAAGCCAAAGTGTAGACAAAGATACATGAGTCATCTCCTTTAAAAGAAGCAAAAACTAAGCTAGTCTTGGCAAAAAAAATAAAAAATAGCTGTAAAAGATGTTTCTAAAAAAAAGTGTAGAATCTCCAAAAAAAGGTCCGAAAAAAGTTCACCTGACACTAAAATTAATGAAAAATTTATCCACGTATTATGGCCTAACTATACGACGAAATCCTGATTCAGTTGAAAATATGCGCAAGGAAATTTGGGCAGCATATTACCACAAAATTTCAACTGATGAGAGCCCTCAACACTGTTATTGTCCTGTTGGAGAACCGGCTTGGTGTAACTGGCGCAAGGCGGAGGCAGCGGGTGATAATGCATTAAACAATTTCAAGCATCCTCCACCTTTAGATGATGAGGTAAAAGAAATTTTAAAGCCTATTTATGATCACTTATCATCAGAAGATTTATTAAAGCGCTGCTTGGGCAATTTTGCGCAGAATAATAACGAAAGCTATAATTCTTGTGTTTGGAATTTGGCCCCCAAACATACTTTTTGTGGGAAAAACGTACTAAATATGGCTGCAAATATTTCTGTATGAACATTTAATGAAGGATTTATGGCTTTCTTGAAAATAATGCAAGTCATGGGAATTACAATTGGCCAATGTGCGCTGGAACATGCAGAGCATAGAGATGCTGCAAGAATTAACCAGGCGGAAAAACAGTCAACTGAGGCATCTAAAGAGGCCAGAACTGCTCGAAGGGAGCAAAAATCTTTAGAAGAGGAGGAATATGAGCAAGAAGAAGGTGTATTGTATGGTCCAAGCATCGCAGATTAATTTTAGATAAGATTTATTGCAAAAAATATTGAATTTTAACTTTAAACGCGATTTTCTCGAAACAACGTTTTTCAAGTTGGCGTGCATGATTAAGAAAAACAATATTATCCAATCGTTTTGTAATTTTAACACGTTAATTTGCACATGTTAATGCTCAGAATGAACTACGGATGAAAAAATCGGCATTAAACTTTTTTAGTTATAGCCGATTTTTGGGGAAAAAAAAGCTCTAATTTCGAAAAAAACGCCGCCATTTTGTTATTTTTCAACCAAAGTTTTTTTTTTTAGTTCATTCCAAGGCCGCTTTGATGCTGGTCAAAACCCCGTTTTTGTTTTTTTTTTCAGACTTTCCTGAGGGCAGTTATCATGCACGCCAGGTTTTTTTGGTGTATTTTCCAAAAAATTGTAACAGGCGACAGGGGGCCACAAAACATTTTTAACAATTTTGTTTATGTAGTAAGACATATAAAGTATGTGTAAAAAGTTTCATTAAGATATGTCTTTTTATTCAATTAAAAACAAGCCTTTGAAAATAAATTTTTTTTTTCAATTTGAAGGTGCTATGTCGCCTTAAATATTGCATACGAACAATATCATTTAACATTTGAATTCAATTCCTTTGACGCAATCTAGTCTAAAAACTTTAGAAGTATGTTGCCATAACTTTGAAGTATCAGAGTCAATTATTAAAAGTCTAAGCTCGGTTTATGCCAATTTTAGCGATTTACCCGCAGAGTCAGATTCAAACGATTCAGATAATGAAGATTATTTCCAATTGTGAGCATTGCCTTCGTTTAAAGTAAAAAAACTGAAGTGTGTTTTTTATTATGAATAATTTTTATCACATATGGATGAATTAAACGCGTAAGCTCTCCTTTTTTTGTTGTTTGCATAAAAAGGCACTCAAAAAATCTACTTGATTTTTAAATCTATTGACACAAAAAGGACTTTAGCATCAATTTTTTTCAGTTTAGCATTGCTTTTAGCATTTTGCTCGGAGCTATTTAGCATCATTTCAAAATTTAGAATGCCCACATTGGTTACCACAGCAGGGGCACATAACAGCGCAATTTGTTCAGTTCGGAGGAAGAAAGTGAGGAAGGAGCAGTGATTTAGATTCGAAGACTGTGAGACTCTTCGAACCCATTTGAATTGGACGACTTACGGTAAATCATACATTTTTAATGCAATTGAAAAGTTTAATTAACTTTATTAATATTTTATAGCTTTGTGCAAAACTTCAGGGTGTCAAAGGATGCTTTCCTTATTATACTGGAAGCTATTGATATTCATATGAAGGCGTCAGTGCGATCATCCACTGTGCCAAATATATTAAAGCTAGCTGCCTGTTTGCGATTTTTCGCCGAAGGCAGTTACCAGCGTGGGACGGGTAACGATTTTCACTTGTGTTTGGCGCAACCAACGCTCTTTTTCAAAGAGATGTTCGATGGCCTTGAGCAGTATGTATCTCCTAACTGGATATCGTTCCAGTATAGTGAACAGCAAAAATAAGAGGCGAAGCGGTATTTCTTTAACAAATGTCGAATCCCGGGAGTTTTAGGTTGCGTGGATGGAACGCACATAAGAATTATTCAGACAGCAGAAGATACGCGGCATCATTATTATAATCAAATGGGATTCTATAGCATAAATGCGATGATTGTATGCTCAAATTTTGTCCAATTCCAATATAAGTATTTATTTATTTCTTAGATATACCACCTTATGAGAATTCGGTACATAAATGCGAGATACCCCGAAGCAACCCACGATTCATTAATCTGGAACCTGTCGCAGGCAAGCCGTGTGATGCAAGCAGCATATGATTGCGGTGATAGGAATACAAGGTAACTCGGTAAAGACCATCACTACACTATGATTATAGTCAAATAAATATTATTTTCTTTGCAGGAGATGCAGGATACGCCTTGCAGCCGTTCTTAATGACGCCATTTAGATTAGCTCCGAGTGGCAGTATTCAAAGTGAATACAAAAAACTACATTCCAAAGGGCGCAACATTATAGAAAGGACGAATGGAGTACTTAAAAATAGATTTAGATGTTTATTGGGAGCGAGAGAGCTGCATTATTCTCCCAAAAAAGTAACACAAATAGCAAATATTTGTGCGCATCTGCATCCATTACAAATTGGATTTCGTTTACGAAGGCGAGATAATGGAAGACGTTGAGAATAACGCTATTGATATGAAAGATAATTTAGATGCCGTTTCTATTAAAGAAAGAATTTTGCAAACATTGTGAGTAATAAAACATTGCAACATGGTTCACCTTATTTTTTACTAATTGTAAAACGGGCGCTTGCGATGTAAGAAAATACTAATTTTCCCAAATTATAATCAAAAGTTACAAATATTAGTGTGACTCTGCACAGCCAATACATTTATTTCATTATAAAATTTAAGTACACAATGAAGTATACCGTTTTGAAATATTTATATGTTTTTAAAAGTTAACATCAGACTTTTTGTCTTAAATAATTGTATAATATATGAATTTTTAAAAATAACAACAAAATATATATCACTCAAATTAGAGGCACTTATTTTAACTCATATATAACATAGTTGAAAACATATCGATCTTATATAAAGTAAAGCTTAAATTTGAGCATAGATTTTTTTACTTCCAATCTGACCAAAACTCGTTGCTTCTCCAATAATTGGTGTTTAAAAAATTTGAATTTTTCTCGTTTCAGACTAAAGTTTTCACTGCTGATCTTCAGCTGTTTTTTTAATAAATAAATGTTTCTCGTATACCGTGCAGTTTGTTCGGTTTTCACATTCATTTGCTGCTGTAGGGCAAGATGTTTCTCCATGAGTGGAATGCGCCTATTTCCACAACACCTGTTTTCATTGTAGCTTTACGTTGCAAGCGACAAATGCCTGCAATCTCATCAATTCCTGGAAATTCCGACAGTTTCGACGTTGACGCTTCACAACCTATCTCGGCGATTACTGAAACCGAGTTTTCGAATGACGATACCTCCAAAGCCTTCATATGCTCCGGGTTGGACGAAATAGAGTCTTTCAATCCAAATTCACAGCCAGGAGGATTGAACACTGCGTCTTAACTTAAGATTAATATCACTCTGTCCTCTAAAGCTGAGAATAAATGCAACTTATTCGGCCCACCACCGGTTGAATTTACTTCTGCCTTATTTTGGGACAGCTTCTTCCTCACCTTAAACTTGAGGTCAGTCCATACCTCAAATAACCGCTATATTAATTTTTTGGATTGAATTAATTAATTTGATAAAATTAATGTACCTTCATCCAGCCACTAGCATCTCGTGAGGGGGGTCCCAATGCATTTAAATGTGCGGCGAATTCTCCCCACCTCTCCTTCACATCGATCCTATCCACACCACTTTTCATAAATTCTCGTGCGATATCTATATTCAAATCCATCAGATCCACAAGTACTTCAAATTGTCCTTTGGTTGTAAGCTTTGCCCTAAAATGACAAACAAAATAATAAACAATATACATTTAACTAAAATCCATACTTACATTGTCGCCGCTTCCTGATGTCACGTGAGAGTTTTTATTCTTTTACCGTCTTTCGCGACGATTGATGATTGCGAATCAATTAACGGACTACTAACGTTCATTACTACCGCCCGTGCGGATCAGAACGAACGGCATTACCTTTCAAAACATGAGATTCTAAAAGAATGGCGCTCGTCCTTTTTTCAAATCTGCGACATACATGTTGCGCTTTCCTCCTTGTGTCACGGACTCAGCATCGATCGACGAAAACTGTCGATCGAAGTGATAACTGTCGATGTAGATCGACTTCCACAGTCGCGTTTTCCTGTATCGACAGTCAACCGACGTCGGCGTGACGTGACGTGACATTCACATTCACCATAGCCATATAAAGAATGGACTCGCAATCATAATCCATGAACACGTACGTGAATAAAGCAATTTTACTACATATGCAATTTACTCTCTGCAAAAAAGCCTTCCCCTCAATGCCGCACACTCTACCCTTCTGCGTTGTAGATTATCTATGCAAACATACATTTCCATACATTTCTATTGTTGACAACATGGTCGATTAACGGGTTAGTTGGAATAGCGGGGAAAATAAAATATGTTTCACATGGGGCACAAATTTCATTCTAGGGCGAAATCCTTTGTGCAATTGGTGCAAAACACTTTTTACTTTTGCACTGTATATTGAGCAATTTAAACATTTGCACTTTTAATTGATGAAAACACGAAAATAAAACATGTGTCAAATCGCCCGACGGCCATTTTTATTGATTGCTTTTGTTCATAGGCGGGGAAAGCTTGATAGCGTGTAGGGGCATTAAGTTTGATCAACCATATGAATTGACGTCAGCTAGGTGAAGAAAATTGTTCGAACGATTAAAACCGGTGTGAATGAACGATTTAAAGCAAACTTTGGAATTGACTTGGGCTACTATTAAGGAATGTTATGTGCAGATTATGATGCTTAATGATCTAAACGCGTCGTTTGTATATATTTCATGTGTAGATGTTTTATGTTACGTTGGCAGGCAAAACGATTGACAGAAATAAAATTAGCAAGTATTTTGGTCGTGAAAATTTAATTCGTAGTTTTAAACGATATTCAGTTTGATTTCAAATATATCATTATTAAAAATTTAAGGGAATTTTAGATTTAATGGCTATGTTTGTCTGCAAATTAACTTTTCTAAATGGTATTTCTTATACTATAGTTAACCTTTTTATGTAAAAAGAAAATACGTTCAATAAAGTGGCTAATCAAAAAACAATATTATTGCTCTTACATTATTTGCATCAGCACAAAAATGAATATTCTTGCGAAAACCATTTTCCTCTCTAGCAAGAATGACAAGAAGTTATTCAGTTTAGACTAGAAAGCACATCCGATCACAATAAAATAAAAACCTTCATGTAAATCTGAATGTTTTTAGTATTTTATTTAGAAAAAGTAGCGGTAAAAGACTTGGGTAGACCAAAACCCAGACTTAATTTAGTTCAAGTAACTCGTGCAAAATCTCGAGAGTTACAGAGGAAATGTGAGAGAGATATCAGAGATACCCGTGAAACAGCCGAATGAATCTGGCCGAAATCTGGCACTGGAGATTTAAACTCCATTTCACAGAAAATGAAGAAAAAAACATGAAAATTCGCAATCACATCCAAATTCTCAATTAAAACTGAGAAAGATTGGAAAACAAGATATTCGACAGCATCTTGACACTGCCAACAGAAAAAGTATCCAGCATCATAATGAACAAGTGAAGAAAAATAGGTGTATGCTCTCGAAAATTATCGATTGGATAAAGTTTTGCGGTGCTTTTGAGCTTGTTCTTCGCGGTCATGACGAAAGAAAAGACACGCTTAGCCCTGGAATACTTCGGAGTCTCGTAAATTTCAGTGCTGAGTAAGATGAAGCGCTGCGAGAGCGTATTGAAAATGCGACTGCTTTTAAAGGCACAGTAAAAACCATTCCATAATAATGCATTAGTTTGCATGTAGACATGCTACAGGAGGATATAAAAACCCGAATAACGCTATCTCCTTTTTTGGCTGTTCAAGCAGTTGAAACAACAGATGCGCCATCTATGTTTCCAATGGCAGTAGTGTTCAGATACGTGTTATCAGATGGAGCGCCTGCGGAATGTATTCAAAGAATATTGGACAATTTGCTTTACAATCCAGGAAAATTGATTTCTCAAAGATACGATGGTGCAAGTGTCATGAGTGTCCGATATTACGGAGTTCAACTTTAATTTGCAGAAAATACAAATATGCGTATTATCTTCACTGCTATGCGCACCCATTGAGCTTAATAGTTTTGCAGACAAAAAGTGAAAACCAACAGATTCGAGTTTTTTCTCAAATTTAAGTGGCATAACTAATTTCGTTGCTAGCTCTCCTCAACGGATATCCGTTTTAGACAAAAGCTTTGGTCAACGGATTCCTCGAGCTTCAAACACAAGATGAAATTTCAACTCCAAAAGGGTCATGACCATTTACAAGCATAGAGTAGCGCTTTTTGACTGTAGAAATTAAATAGCAAACTCTACTATCAATTAAGTAGCTGCTATAGCGCAAGTGCTTTAAGATGATACATCTGTATTTTGGCTGTCTCCAATCGTATTATGCCGCATGCAGATATATAGTATTGTGTAACCAGATACAAAAAATTAACAACGATCCAGTGATTATTCAAAGTTATATCGAAGCATCCGAAATGAGCATTCAAAAAGAAACAGATTGCGGGAACACGTAATACACAACCGTAAATACGCATCCACAATCCACAAACATTTTACACTTCAACAAACACCAACATCAATATACACAAAGTAGGCTAAGATAGTTGTAATTTTTTATGTTTGTAGAAGTAAGTTCAGTATACTTTTAATCATATTGTACATAGAAGCAATATATAAATTTTTATTCATAAAACATTTTCTTTTTACTTATTTATAGAAAGGTTTCTTTGGCTTCTAAATGATAATTTAAGGAAATTATAATCAGTGTAATCCCAGCTGTTGTACATGCTGGGTAATATCATTAGTGTGTAAGAAACAAAATTTATGCCAAAAATATAACCAAAAAAAAAAAAAAACGATAAGAGCCAGCAGGCCAAAATAGTATAGCCGCTAGATTTTAAGTTTTTTTTCTTGTTAATTAAACTATAAGTTAGGTTAAGATTGTTCAAATAATTCATCATAAAAATAGAACAACACGTAAATAATGAAGAACAACACGTAAATAATGATCCGTAAATTTCCAAAGCTTTAGTAGCGAAGGAAATTTGTAATATTATTATCAGTCACATGAAAGATAGGTTTTCATTTCCGGCCCACTCAAACGTTTTAACCCTATTTTTGTCTGAAAACTTTCATCTGTATGAAAATAATGCCGCTCAGATCGGTCGTCGCAATATCCAACCAGCACTTCCTTTAACAATCGAATTTTGGAAACCTTAAAATTATTGGCACACGCTTAAATTCAAGCCCAGCTGATTATTTTTCGGAATTAGGCGAAATGACCTCAATAGGGCAATGCAATGAAATAGTTGTCTCATGTCCATCAAATCAATTGAAACACAAGTGGTCTGATAAAACCCCAAAGAGTGAATACTTTAGCTTTCCCAAATCAAGCTCTTATATATATATATATATGTATATATATATATATATATATATATATATATATATATATATATATATATATATATATATATATATATATATATATATATATATATATATATATATATATATATATGATATCTAATTATTCTGTATGATTGATTCGCAAAAAACAGTGAAAATTACTGATCAGTCACATGGTGTATACATGCGTAGGTAAATGATGCGGGTGAGCATTTTCTTGCTACTTTCATTGTTTACTGAAAATTCCTGTCGCTTGAATCATTGACCCATGCAAGTTAAGACATAGCTATACACTCCTGCCACATACACCATACCAACCACATAAATAAATCAGCTGACATATTCAATTAAAGTAGAGTAAACAAATCTGTTTGTAATGCACAGATTATAAGTTATTTGACAAACATAAACCAGACACAGATAAACCTCAATTTAATTATCAGACATCCTAATATATTTACAGTAACATAAAACAGATTCTAGTAAACCGAAATTTCATAAACATCATCATGTGTTGCTTAAAAGATTTTCAAGTGGTCACTTGAAAACCATTAATGTAACAAATGTTTAATGTAACAAATGTTTAATGTAACAAATGTCGTATGAAGTTAAAATAAGATATATAGAAATACTTGTATATATAAGAAAAATACATAACAGAAATAAACGTATAAAAGGACTTGATCAGGAGTAGGATAAGTCAATTTTATGTTGAATTCAAGAACAGGAGAGTTTTAATTTCATAACTGGCGCAGTCGGTAACTGTTACTTAGTCGATGTTATTTCAAAAAGTAACAAAGAAAAGTACTCTTACTTGCTTGTTTTAAAATAATTAAAGCGTGTACAAAGTGACTTGTAAAGCCAGGTTTAATAAACCTAATTATCGTGCACAAATGATATTAAAAGTTAAGTGCAATATTGAATTAAACTCACCCAGCAACCGAGCAAGGAACCGCTCCATCACAGAGTTGAGGAACATAAACTCACTCAAGAAACGAGCAAAAAAATACTCCATCACAACAAAGAACCGCTCCATCATAGATATTAAAGCATAAACTCACCTAGTTATGCCTATGACACCACAAAGTTAAGCAGCCCGAAATCATCAGAAAACAAAAATTTTCAACAGATTGCCGCAAAATTCATAGCGAAACCCAGACGTAAAAAGCAACAATCTAAACGTTAGTCAATTTGAATTTAATATTATTTAAGGGTATCGTTTGATATCGTTTAAGTTTATCGTTTAATAAACAACAGTGTGTTAATATATAAGTGAAAAAAATAATAACATACTAATGTCAACTCCGGGACAAACCGCAACCCAGCTTCGAGCTTGGAAACAACAAAAAAATAATGTTGAGCCAATAAGTGTTGATCAGCATAAAGAAGATTTAACAGTAACTGAAACCCCTGTTAAATTATCGTTCGATGAAATATTACGCGAAATCGGGCGTTTATATGAATTTTTAAATTGTGAACATAGTATTTCATTACAAACTTTTTGCTACCGTGTCGATCATTTATTAAACTTTTGCGAAACAGAATCTCAAAAACAATATGTAGAACACATAATTCAGACAAAAATTCGTGGAGAACCACAAAACGTAATAAACGGATTTCCCTCGGCAAAATGGTCACAAATAAAACCGGTTTTATATCAATACTTTGGAATTTCAGAGCCTAACCATGCTCTTATTAATCAAATCAGCCACGTGCAATATAACACAGATGTGGAAAAAGTATATAATGAAATACATAATCTTCTTAATAAACTTAACACTAAATACCTACAAGACCCTAATAATCATTTGTTTCCACAATTTCATCCTCAATGTAACGAAAATTTTGCTCTATCACGCTTTAAGTCCTGTATTCCCGAATACAAAACAATTCTTATAGAAATGCGTCAATGCTTAACTCTATATGATGCATATTCCATTCTTAAACAAGTTCAACAACTACGTGATAGCAAGACCGTAAAAACTTAAATGATTATAATAGATATAAAATTTTTACAAATAACAGGAGTAACCCAAATTCCAATAATCAAAATAATACTCCTGCTCTCCGCAATAGCTTTTACCATAACAATGAAAATAATAATCAACACCGAAGGTATTATCCGCAACAACGAAATCAAACTATGCAAACGACTAGAAATTTTAATAGTAGAAATAACCCAAACTTTGGAAATAATAATCCTAACAAGCAGCAAAATTATAATGAAAATTGCGAAGTTACCATGCGTAATATTCATGTAACCGAAACTGAAAGTTTTCCAGCATTAGCCTCGGAACAAACATCGGAACTTCATCAAATTTCACAAAATGGGAACTACCAATAATGCTCATTACTGTTAATAATAAAACTATTCGATGTCTTATCGATACAGGATGTAATACATCCCTAATTAGCAATAAAATATTCCCAGAATCTAACTATCATACTCTCAATAATCCCATGAAATTAATCAGTCTTCATTCTAAAGAAAAAATACACAAAGGCATATGGACAAATTTTCCACTGGAGTTTATATCCTCCAAATCCAATATTGAATGGAAAATTACTAATATACCGAATTCAAAATTTGATGCGATTCTTGGACAAAATGTATTAGTTCCTACTCAAGCCATAATCAACAATTTCGATGGCTCAATTATGATAAATAATATCAAAGTCCCATTTATCACCGAAGAACAAAATCCAGAAATAATTTCTAGAAGCCTATGTCTAACTTTAGATCAACTCACTCCCATAAAAAGTGGATGTACTAAAAACATTAATATTGATCACTTAAATCCTGAAGAGAAAAACATATTAATAAAACGGTTAAACGAATATAGTGATTTATTTTATAAGGAGGGAGATTGGCTCACCTCAACTAATATTGTTACTCATCAAATTAAAGTAACGTCAGAAAAACCTATATTTACTAAATTATACAGGTTTTCACAAATCCACCAAAAGGAAGTTGAGAAGCAAATTTCAGAAATGTTACATAATAAAATTATTCAACCGTCACACTCTCCATATAATGCACCATTGTGGGTTGTACCAAAAAAGGTAGACAATTCCGGGCAAACTAAATGGAGAATAGTAACTGATTTTTGTAAACTAAACGATATCACTGTTAGTGATAAATTCCCAATCCCAAATATTGGGAATTTATTTGACAAGTTGGGTAAAGCAAACTATTTCACAACACTAGATTTAACAAAAGGATTTCATCAAATTCTGGTAAAACCAAGTGATCGAGCAAAAACTGCTTTTTCGACACATAATATACACTATGAATATCTGAGAATGCCCTTTGGGCTTAAAAACGCTTTAAAAAAGCAACCTTTCAACGCATGATAAATACTGTTTTGAAAGAATACATTAACAAAATTTGTGTCGTGTATTTGGATGACGTTCTTATATTTAGCACTTCACTCGAAGAACATATAGATTCCCTACGCAAAATATTTAAAAAATTAGAAAGTTATAATTTAAAAATAAAACCAGATAAATGTAATTTTTTACACACCAAACTGAGTTTTTAGGTCATATTCTAACTAAAGAAAGAATAAAACCAAACCCGGAAAAACTGAATAAAATACAAAACCTACAAATACCAAAAACTATAAAACAACTTAAATCATTTTTGGGTTTAACTGGTTATTATCGAAAATTTATTCGAGATTACTCTGCATTGACAGTTCCAATGACAAAATGCTTAAAGAAGAATGCTAAAATAGACATCAATAATTTTGAATATAGAGAATGTTTCTCTAAACTTAAATTAAGCCTTACAAATCCACCAGTTTTAAAATATCCCGATTTCACAAAAGCTTTCACGTTAACAACTGATGCATCTCAATATGCATTAGGTGCTGTGTTGTCTCAAAATAATCACCCAATTGCATACGCTTCACGCACGCTAAATAGTCATGAAATCAATTACGCAGCAATTGAAAAAGAACTTCTTGCTATAGTTTGGGCAACTAAATATTTTAGACCGTATTTATTTGGTCGTCGTTTCAAACTTGAAACAGACCACCGACCTCTACTTTGGCTAAATTCATTAAATGAACCAAATCAAAAATTAATCCGTTGGAAAATTAAACTTAATGAGTTGGATTTTGAAATGAACTACATTAAAGGTCAAAATAATAAAGTGGCAGACTTTTTATCTCGCATTCACAATAACAATATTGGAATTAATATAGGAGTAGGAATACCGATAATTACTGACTCTACATCGACAAATGTCAGTAGTAATACCCCTGATGAAACACTTCAAGAAATAATAGATATTTGCAAAGAACAAAAGATTCAACTTCCAGACAATATTAGAGCCTCAATCACAGAAATTCCAGATGAATCTACATTTAATCCACCTGAACTAAATAATAATTCCTCTATTTCTTCAAATATAGAAAATCAAAACATTCTAATTTCTGTCAAAGACGACTATATAAATAAATTTAAATATCAAATTGTCCTCTCAATTAAAAACTACCCCAAACCAGTCAATAAAGCCCGTTTTCAAATAAAAGAACAAGATTTGCAGCTACATGAATATATTACAGAATTAATTAATCAACTACCTCCTTACAAAAACATTGCAATTTACTCAGATCTTAGCGAATATTCCTATGACAAATTGCAACTGAAACTAAAAGAATTTTTCAACAATAATTATAAATTTATCAAAGTCTCCCAAATTCTTCAAGATCTTCAAACTGAAGATGAAGCCATCTATCAAATCCATATGTATCACACAAAAGAAATAGGACATGGAGGAATCGAAAAAACGTTCAAAGGTATACTCAAATTCTTTTACTATCCAGACCTCAAAAATTTAGTCACACGATATGGCCCGCTTCGGAATAATGTCTCGTTCAATTCTTGATCGTATGGAAATCGAGCAAAATTTAATAGGCTTTCACGAATTGCAGGAATTATCTATTTCCATCTGTATCAAAAATGAAGATGCCATTTTGTATATTGTATTAAATATTCCCATATTCTATGAAAAAGCTGTATCAACATATTATTTGCGCACCATACCTACTCGTAATTTTACAAAATTAGATATACCAGACCAAGTTGTGGTTAAATTAAATGACCAATATTATTCTGAAACCAAATACATTAAACAACTGAAAACCCCAATCAATTGTAAAAGCATTTGTAAATTTAGAAAAACCAATAATGCTACTTATGTTGAAGAAATTGAAAATTGAGTTTTGCTAGTAGAAAACTCCTTTGAACAAATATCACATAATTGTAATGAAAAACAATTTAAGACAACCGGCAACTTTGTTATAAACTTTAACAACTGTATAGTACAAATAAACCAAATATCGTACACAAACAAAATTATAAATTTCAGCCACAAATTAATAATGTCACCATTAATACCATTAAACTTTACAAAATACGATGTAACGTTTGAAGACATAAAATTAGAAAGAACCGAAACTATAAATAAAATAGAATTAATTGAATTTGTTCATAAACGTTATACAATAATTTCCACGATTTCTATCATAGTTCTTATTATTGCAATCACTGCAGGCAGTTACCTATATTTCAAATGTAAAGGTAATGCAATAAACATTAACGTAAACTCACCCGGAGAAAGACTTGCTCAAAAATTTGACAAACTAGAAAAAAAACGTGTAAAGTATGAAAAAGAAATGAATAAAATTATTCTCCCTGAAGCAGGAGCTTCAGTCTAACGGTGGGCGAGTTACGACATAGCTACACACTCCTGATTCATACCAATCACATAAATAAATCAGCCGACATATTCAATTAAAGTAGAATAAACAAATCTGTTTGTAATGCACAGATTATAAGTTATTTGACAAACATAAACCAGACACAGATAAACCTCAATTTAATTATCAGACATCCTAATATATTTACAGTAACATAAAACAGATTCTGGTAAACCGAAATTTCATAAACTAAATGATCATGTGTCGCTTAAAAGGTTTTCAAGTGGTCACTTGAAAACCATTAATGTAACAAATGTTTAATGTAACAAATGTTTAATGTAACAAATGTCGTATGAAGTTAAAATAAGATATATAGAAATACTCGTATATATAAGAAAAATACATAACAGAAATAAACGTATAAAAGGACTTGATCAGGAGTAGGATAAGTCAGTTTTATGTTGAATTCAAGAACAGGAGAGTTTTAATTTCATAACTTGCATGCAAGTCATGTATATTCCAAATTCCCACGACGTACAAATCATCTTAGACAAAACAAACAAGCAGACGCGACAAATGTAACAAAACACCTACTACAAATATACCTGCACAAGTCCATTTCATATTCTCACGACAGACAAATTCTTCTAACAAACAAGCAGACGCGACAAACGTAACAAAACACCAATGACAAATCTATCTGCACAAGTCATGTACATTCCCACGATAGACAAATTCCTCTACCGCTTGTCGCGACATAGCGTCAGCATTTATATATACTATAAATTTGGATTACTTGACGTCCCCGGGTAGTTGCTCGAGAAGACACTAACAGTGCTAGGGCATTAATCCCGAGATTGAAATGGTGATCCCGAAATTCGGGATTAGAATTTTCGGGATCCCGAGATAATCCCGAGATTTCGGGATTTTATAAAAAAACTATATTAGGGGAATTCGAACTGATATATTGGCTTATTCGTACTCAATTAAAACTTTATTTCAATTATATACACATAAAACCGGAAGCTAAGTTCATTATAGTGTTAAATTTATGCACATGTGTACATGGGTACTAGCAAGTAAGATGTTAATCTATAATTGCATCTAAATTAATCTTATGATCTAAATTCTTCTTATCTTTTTGTCCCATAAAGCTCTTTATTTGGTCATGATAGTTAGTTATAAAATTAGTTAAAAACGAATTGAAATTTAATCAGCATAACGGATGTTACGATAATATAATAAAAATGCATTATTCTTTTTAGTTGTTTACATATCAATTACAAAATAATATTGCTTTTCAATGAAACAAGTGATAAGTAATAAAATCGATTGGTTCAAACTGCTGATTCATTTTGAAAGGATGCTCTTAACAAATATAATTCGTCAAGAGTTTCAAAATTTAAACTAGACCTGATTTTGCTGCACACATATCCAGCTGCTGAAAAAGATATTTCGGGTACACTTTTTGGTGGGATATTAAGCATGTAATCATACGCCAGTTGTAATTCATTATTACAACAGGCTTCCGCCTCCGTTTTCATAAAACAATATTTTTTTTTAGTATTAAGCTCTGCTTTCTAATTCCCAAAATAGGTTGAATTTCATCAATCCCGAAATCTCGGGAGTCCCGATAAAAAATTCGGGATCCCGAAAATGTCCGAAATGTATCGGGATCCCGAGATCCCGAAATCTCGGGATTGCATGCCCTAAACAGTGCAGATTAGTTCGTTGTATTTTTCAAATAAACGAAGCTTATAATAAAACGTGTTTGTAAAAATTCAACAAGGTGTTATTAATTTTTGTGATAGTTAGTGCTCGCAACCACATAACTGGCGCAGTCGGGAAACAAATCAAGAGGAAGTCGCAAAAGGATAACTCTTGATCGCGAAAAAAAACCAATCTTGAAGAAGTCGCAAAGGATAATTCTTGATTGAGTAAAACTCTCGCCACAAAAAGCTTAAAACATTAAAATTTAGTGAAAAAACCAATCTTGAAGAAGCCGCAAAGGATAATTCTTGATTGAGTGAAACTCACGCAACAAAAATTTTAAACTTTAGTGTCGTGAAAAAATCAATCTTGAAGAAGCCGCAAAGGATAATTCTTGATTGAGTTAATAATTTTTTCAAAAAACAGTGTATAAAAATAATAAAACAAAATATTCCATAATCGGGAATTTCACGACGGAAGTTAATAATAAAAAAACTCTAGCGCACCTGAACCGCTAGAAACACTAATGTTCGAAGAACAGTAGAAGAATCGTGCAGGTTTTGAGTGCATATTCCACCACATGTGCTGCTTATTACGGCCAAACTGTTTCAAATGCCACGTTTTACTTTCGTCTTAAGAATGCATTATAACTCATATGGTGCAAGGTTTCAGATATTACCACTGGCATGAATTTCAACGTTTATGAGAGCAAAACACGGGTTAATTATATTCGTTATCGGTTGCTTATTTCACATAATTTTGAAAGCAGCATCTCATATAACATCAATGAAGAAAATGCTCAGTGCCTGCAGCACTGTAACTGAAGTTGGTGTTTGGGGCTGCGATCCGAAAAATTTGCAGAACTTTGCGAATTGTAACATCGGTTATTTATTTTCATTGTAAATGTTTCCGGTATGTATACTAACTGTAAGCATTTATTGATACAAAAGTAGCACAACCGACTCGTGCTGGCAACCTTTCGCCAGTATCAAATCCAAGAATATATCAAATCTGCTTCACGTTGTTTAATTACATTCGAAGTTATAGGAGTATAAAGAAATTTAGGGTTACCTGCAGCGAGTTTTTTCAAATGATCGAAAGCTTAATATTTGCTGTTTATTGTCACTACAATATCATTACCATTTGAAAATTCTACGATAAAACCGCTTAATAAAGATATTGCAATTAAACACAAAACCAACAATAGCTGGCAACCCTATCGTGTCTTTTCAACCAAATTTGGCCTGAATAATGTTTATGACAGGTTTCATTAATTGTATGAAATTCGTATTGATTTCATGACTGCACTGGAAGTTATAGTACAAAAAGTTTTATTTTCCTGAGCGAATTTTCAAAACCAAAGACACAAAAATTACCATAGCAGGTAGCACCAATCAAATTTTTCAACCAAATTTCCACCAAACAGAGATTAGAGTTAGGTTTAGCTTCTGTGTCAATTTCATGAAAATCTGGTAACTTATTCACATTTCATAGGGCAAAAAGCAGTTTTTTTTCTTTGTAATTTTTCAAGATGGCACCACTGGCACAGAGTTGCCCACAATTCAAAATCGCTTCTATCAAATCTGGTCTTACTTAAGTCCAATGCATTCTGTAAATTTTAGCTGTATCTGATTATTGGTTCGTGAGTTTCCGTGAACAGAAGTTTTTGATGCTAAAAATATAGGTTAACTGGGAGAGGGTTACCGTTCTTGTCCGACATGAAATTTCCAAAGTTTTATTTTGAACGTGTAGATAAAACATAAGATTTATATACAGATTGGTTTTATTGTAAGAAACGGACATTTTTTTGAATATTCGATGGTTTGAATGTTTTTACTTCCAAATTTTTTTTTTCAAAATGAAGACACCAAAATTATCATAGCTGGCAGCTCCAATCGAATTTTTCGACCAAATTTCTACCAAACGTGGCTTAAAGTAAGGTCCAGCAATTGTGTAAGTTTCGTCAAAATCGAACGATTCAATCAGAATTTATAGGGCTAAAAACAGTTATCTTTTTTAGTGGTTTTTCAAGATGGCACCACTGGCACAGAATTGCCCGCATTTCAAAATCACTTCTATCAGACCTGGTCCTATTTAAGGTCAATACATGCTGTGAATTTCAAATAATTCTGCCCATCGGATCGTGAGTTTCCGTGAACAGAAGTTTTTGATGCTAAAAATATAGGTAAATTGGGCAAGGGTTGCCAGGCGTGCCCGTTATACCATATCTTTTTTTTTTTTTTGGTTATGTAAACAAAGCACAAGATTTACATATGAAAGGCTTATTTTTGAAGAAACTGCATTTTTTCAAGAGAGACGATGATTTGGAGGTTTTCACTTTCAGTGCCTGCCCTAGCTACAGGGTTGCCAGCACGCTCATTAAAAGCCACATTAATCTACAACTAAATAATATCAATATGTCCTGAAAATTTGGTAATGATTGAATAGCTCTGTCAAAAGTTATCGAAATTTAAAAATTTTCAAATTTTCCCGTCCTCTTTTTAGGCACCCAGCGCACACATAGGGTTAAAATATTCCAAAGCATTATCCGATTCATATGTAAAACACGTTAGAAATTTATTTTATTAACTTTATTTTTGCGAAAATCATTTGTGCACGAAATAATAGGTATATTAAAAATATCACTTAAATGCCCGCCGGCGCGAAAAGGTTTACAATAACTGACATTTAAAGAGACCTGGACCTATTCTGCATATACACCAATGTATCCTGAAAGTTTCAGCTCAATCGAATGGCGCGTTCCCGAGATTATCTCACTGAAATTTTTTGTACATATATATATATATATATAAAGAAATATGAATTTTTGGCCGAATCGATTTTAATACTAATGTTCTTCGAACATTAGTAACAACCAGAGTGACCGAGTCCGAAAACGGATAAGCCTAATAATAATATCACTTAAACTCGTAGCTGAAGCTGGTGAGAACAATCTGGTTAATAAATATTCTAGTGAGAGAAAATAACAGTTGAAAGTGAACTAAAAGTTAAAAAAAAAAAAAAACACACAATAATAACAGTTAAAAGTGGATCCACATAACACATAAAAAAGAAAAGAAATTTCGAGTTTAATTTACGGAGAAACCTTGAAATGGAAGAACAAGTAATTCAGTTACAAGAGGCGCTTCAACAGCGAGAACTACAAGTTCAAGAACTAGCTTTGGCATTGCAACGAGTTAATCTGCAGCAAGAATCCAGGACTCAGAGGGAAAGATTGTTGAAGGAAGTCAGATATATGTCTACATTTACAGGACAAAGTGAAGTTCGAATTAATAGCTTCATCAGCAACGTAGAATTTTTCTTGAGTCAAATAAATGACGAAGAAATCAGAAAAGCTGTAACACGAGCGATTTTCTACGAAAAAATCCAAGGCGAAGCGAAGGACGTTATCATTAATTTACAGGAACCAGACAACTGGAACAGGATAAAGGAGCAGCTGAAACTTCGATATCGTCCAGACACGGAACCGGCTCAAATTTATAGAAGAATTAGCAGCTTAAGAGCAAATAATGTATGGAAACCAGTAATAATTTTACTGACGATATTAACTATGCAACCGGTATCGGCAACTTTGGCAGTGCAGCCAATTACAAGCAATAATGGATACATAACAGTTAATATGGGAACTACTGAAATATTAAAGGATACAAAAACTATACTACATATAATCGATCTCAAGGAACTAAGGCAAACAATCAATACTACCATAGATAACATAGAAAAACTGGGTGTCGCTACCGACCCGGTAATCAATAAAGAAATAGAAAATATTCAAAGGAAATTAGAAACAATTGAACCAAAATCTAGACCAAAAAGAGGGCTGTTCAATTTCGTTGGAAGTGCTCAAAATTGGCTTTTTGGAACAATGAGTGATGAGGACAGGCAAGAAATTGCAAATAATATCCAAACAATGCAAATTAATGAAGAAAGAGCTATTAAAAACCTCAATAAACAAATCGAAATCAACTCTCATATTACCGACTCACTTACTAATATTAAAAAAATTGTTGAATCTGATCGAAACCAAATCACCCAAACGTTCGAGCAAATAACAGCCAATGAACGAAAAATCATCCTAAAACAACTAAAGATTGACCAAACTATCAGATTACAAATGTTAACAGATAAAATTAACCAAATTATGGACAGCATATCCTTAGCAAAACATAACATAATACATCCTAGCTTACTAACATCAACAGAACTAGCTGTAACAAAATTGGACTTTTGCAAGCTTAAGAACGTGAAAATAGGACTTTTCAAATACAATGAAGATTTGCTCACTCTGGCAATACAAATTCCAGACTCATATAAACTTGTACCATTCAAATTAATTACGCCAATACCAAATAATGATCATGTAGAAATTGTCATGGAAGATCAGTTAATAGTAGAAATCAATGGCACAAAATATATGTACAACCAAGAAATTCAATATGAAAAAAATGTACAACCACTGGATAATTGTATTGTTCATAACAATTGTAAATTACAACAAAACCTAGTACCAGAAATAAAAACAATTGATCAAAGTACTATAATAGCTATAAACATAAAAAATCAAAGTATTGTTAATTTTTGTGACGATTGTCTGATTGTACTTAACGGAAATTATCTAATCACCATCAACAATTGTACTATTAAAATCCTAAATGAAACTTTTAGCAATAGCAACATTAAATTTATTGATTAATTCTATTATATATTAATATGATATATTGACTAAATGGTCGCGCTATGTGCTGATCATGCATGTCAGCAACATAATAAATAGAAGCGAAGAAACGACATAAGTCCCTTGTTTTTCGGTAGACGGTTGATAGTATGTAATATAACAAGTACGTTAATAAAATTTATCAAAACATCTTATAAAAGGCTATTTTTATCTGGAACTTAACAACTGGCGCTGCGGACAGGATCAGACGGATATTACACGGTATCGATTACGCCGTATACCGCTGATATTATTATTATTATTATTCCAGAATAGCAAATTATTTGATGACCGACCCAACCGACAGAATAACACTTAGGAGCGGAAAATTTATTGGAACAACGAGTGAGGAGGAGCAGCAAAAATTTGAAAATTGCCCAATAATTGGCCTTGAAGAAGATCTCAGCGTTCCAGCGTGCGGAAACTTTAACATGGATTGGAAGAAGATGTTCAACGACAACATTCCAGTTTTCTCAGGTGAGAGCGAAAATTGCCATCATTTTTTAGCGTGCTGTGAAATTGTTAACGACATGATTACGAACTCAGCGGAAAAGTGTGTGTTTTTAAAATAACTTAAGTGTAAGTTAAGAGGTGCCGCTTATGAACAACTCATATATAATAGTTTCGCGAACTTAAATGAGTTTATACAACATTTCCAAAAACAGTTATTAGAGCATAAAACCATACCAAGATTAATACACGAAATAAATTCTTGTAAACAAAATCCTGGAGAAACTGTAAGGTTCTCCTCTAAATAAAAAAACTATAGCAATCAATCAGTCAATTAAAATCTCTGCCTTTGAAGAAGGTCTTCGCCATCCCTTAAAAATGATTGTTCAAGCAAAGTGCTCGGAAACATTAAATGACGCTATTTCATTCGCGCTTACACGTGAAACCATAGAATTGAGCAACCGCCGTAGGGAAAACGTTCCATCTAATTCGAAACATCATAGTCAGTTTTGTTGTCGTGGCAAAAGTTCAGGTCATTCAGCATTGCAATGTCGTTTACCAGTGATATGTCGCTCTTGTAATAAACCAGGTTATATTGCTCGAGATTGTAAAACTTCAAATCCAGTTAAATTTAGAAACACATCCAACCTGAATCAAATTAAAATTACTTGTGCGTTTTGCTTTAAAGCAGGCCATACTGCTAATGATTGTCGTGCTCTAAAGCGTCGAAACTCTAACCGGCATCCAGGCTCTAATGCAATTCCTGAAATTAGCTCGATCGACCGATTTCAAACAGATCCTGAAAATTCTAATCCAACCGCTCAATCGTTTCAATCCATTTGACTAGAAAATTGTAATTCATACCCCAGTTTCGTAAATCTGAAGCTAAATATTTGCAAAACCTACCAACCTAGCAAATTTTTAATTGACACGGGAGCAGACATTAGTATTATAGATGTTGATAAATTGAAACCTGAGACTTCTATCAGCACGTCCGAGAAAATCACGTTGCAAGATGCTCAAGGCAATCATTTTAAGTCTATCGGAACAAACGAATGCCAAATAATCAATTTAAATCAAAGTTTCAAGTTTCAAGTCGTTGCAAGGCTAAAGTGTTTACAAGACAGTGATCTTACTGGCATTATCGGCAGAAATTTTCTGTGTGACATGAAAGCACAAGTTTGTTATAATACAAATAAATTAAACTTCCCCAACATTACAAAATACGTTGATATCCATTCAAATGTACAGTCTTCTATTTCGAATAAAATAAAATCTTCTCAAATCGTGTTTCCACCTAGATGTATTTGCAATATAAAAATAGATGTTGACAGTGATAGGGACGTGATTTGTTGTTCAAACGAAATTATAAATAGAGTTTATGTCGGGAACTCTTAACATACTCCTAAAAATAGAGCAATTATAATAAATATATTAAACACAAGAACGGAATCAGTTACGTTGCCAGAATTTGAACCGGAAATCGAAACTGTTGACGAATGTAGCTTACTGCAGCTCAACTATAGTTTCAAATCCCCGAGTGAAAAATTAAAAACTGATGATTCTTCGTTTCGAGCAAGGAATATTAGAGACCTTTTAAAGCTACCAGATCACCTAAACCGAGAAGATTTGTTTCATCTAAAGGGTGATGTACTTCCTACCACTTCTGCTATTGAGCACGAAATTCCTATCTTGCCAGATAAGGGACCCATCTTTGTAAAGCCATACAGATTGTCAGAAAGTCAAAAAGATATAATTGACGAGCAAATTAACCAATTATTAAAAGACAATGTTATTCAAAGGAGTAGAAGCCCTTTCAATGCACCACTACTTGTTGCTCCTCAAAAAGGACCAGAAAAATATCGCGTGGTAGCAGACTTTTGCGCAAGGAAATACTCTATTTAGGCCACATAATCAATGAACGAGGGATAAAACCTGATCCAGCTAAGATTAAAAGTATTGTGAACTATCTCCAGCCGAAAAACATACTAGATATTCAGAAAATTCTTGGGTTAACAAATTATTATAGGCGCTTCATAAAAGATTTCTCTACAATAGCACAACCGCTGAATCATTTACTCAGAAAAAACGTTCCTTTCATTGGTCATCTGAGGTTGATAGCGCTTTTCAGAAATTAAAATCAGTCCTTACTAGCGATCAAATTTTACAATTCCCCGATTTCACTAAAGAGTTTAATCTAACCACGGACGCGAGTAATAGTGGAATCAGTGCAATTTTATCGCAGGGTCCTATTGGAATGGATATTCCTGTTAGTTTTGCAAGCAGATCTTTAAATAAATCTGAACGCAACTATTCCACAATAGAAAAAGAGCTACTCGCTGTAGTTTGGGGTATTCAAAATTTTCGTCCGTATCTATTCGGCAGACATTTTATATTAATAACAGACCATATGCCACTAAAATACATAAACAGTTTCACTGACCCATCATCCCGACTGATGAGATGGAAGCTAAAACTATTAGAGTATGACTATGAAGTCCTCTATAAAAAGGGAAAGCTTAATACTAACGCCAACGCACTAAGCAGATATCCAGTGAATAACTCGAAGCCAAAACAGAAATTTTAGTCTTCCAGAGGAGAATTTAGTAGAAAGTTCCGATAATAAATTACATGAGCCAGTAAACGAAGCTGAAAAACAATTAATTTTGAATGAATACCACAATTCTGTTATTGAAGGTCATATGGGCGTAAATAGAACTCTCAAAAGATTCAAGCAAAAATATTGTTGGAACGGAATGACAAAAGATGTTTCCGAATTTATAAAAAAATGTAAGAGCTGTCAGATAAATAAGGCATCAAAAACTACAAAATTACCGCTAAAAATAACTACAACATCATCAGCTCCATTCGAACGTGTCGCTATCGACATAGTAGGTAAATTACCAACTTCTACATCCGGCAATAGTTACATTTTGACAATTCAAGACGACCTCACAAAGCACTCTGCCGCAATCCCTCTACCAACTATGAAAACACATGCTGTAGCCAAGGCTTTCACAGAAGTATACATATGCCTTTACGGCATACCTCAGTCTGTTTTATCTGACCAGGGCTCTAACTTTTTAAGCTCACTATTCACGGAACTCTGCAAATTACTAAAAATGAAGAAATTAACTTCAACCGCATACCATCCCGAAACAAATGGAGCTCTTGAACGCTCACATCAAACGCTTAAAAATTACTTACGACATTATGTCGATAAACATTTAACTGACTGGGACACGTGGATCCCATATGCAATGTTTTCTTATAATTCAACTCCTCATACATGCACCGGCTACACACCTTTTAAACTACTGTTCGGCTCCGAAGTAAACCTTCCCAGTTCGATTTCACAATGTCGATCTGTAGAAAATACATATGAAAACTATATAAGCGAATTAAGAACTAAATTAAAGAAGTCGCATGAGATCGCTAAGGAAAACATTATGAAAAATAAATTGCGTTCAAAAATATATTACGATAAAAACGCGGTAAGTCTAGACTTTCACGTTAATGATCAAGTTTTGTTAAAAATTCATAAAAGAAAATCTCTAGAACCCTTATGGAGTGTTCCACATACAAAAGTAGAAATTAACTCTAAAGAAAATTCAATCATTCTTATCAATAATAAACGGCGAAAAGTTCACAACTATAATCTAAAACCCTTTTATCAAACTCTTAAAAACTAGACGAAAATAGAGAATTTTTAATATCCGTTTATTTCAGCGTTATTACTTATATTAACTACAACGAGCATCTTAGCTCAGCATCATTCATTGGAACCACTGCCATTAAACGGGAAAGCGTTCGTTAAATCAAAGGGACAAATGTCTTTCAGCCACAGTCATTGGAAAGTGATAGCTAGTATCGACATTGAAAAACTGCAGACCAACCTAGAAAAAATTTGAACTCTTATTTTAATTGTCAAATCTTTGTGCGACAATGGCTCAATACAAAAGCAATGCTTTACATTGTTATCTGAAATCGAACACACAATAGCCACCCTTGATAACAATGATCGCACCATCCAATCTCTAATCCATAGTAATAGACAAAGACGGGGTCTCATAAATGGAATCGGTATATTATCACACTTATTGTTTGAAACGTTAGATAATGACGACGGAGTTTACTATGAAAATAAACTAAACACTTTAGAGAGACAAGCGGAGCAAGCATTGACTGTTTTAGATAAGCAAGCCTCGCTATTTCATTCTACCTATGAACTTTTGCACCGAAAAGTGGATACTGATGATAAAACATTTTTCAAAATAAACAGAGATATGAAGCAATTAGAAAATATTACAAACAACCATTCTCAGCAATTGTCACTGCTAGATCAAATATCCATTCACATTTCCTACGCATTACTAATAACCAGGCAATTTGAATCCGAACAAGGCAAAATTATTACAATATTGCAAAGCGCTAGAATGGGTCACATACATCCTTATCTCCTATCTCCCATTCATTAACGTAGTAAACTCTTCGAACTAAGAAGCAAAATGCCTGCGAATTACCTATTGCCAACTACAAATGGCGAGCTCGATACAGATTTTATTTATAAGACAGCTCGCGTTACCTATCAAAAAATAACAAAACACATCATATACCAAACTCAATTACCCCTGTGGGACACAAGTTTTTATGCCATATATGAAATTGTACCAATCCCGTTTACAGCTCTATTAAAATCAATGTTAATACACATAGATCACATATATATTGCGATAAACAAAGACAGAAAATTGTATAAACTACTAATGATATCCAAATTAAAAAATATGTTAAAAATAATACTCACTACTGCCAAAACGAAGGCCTTGCATATAATACAAACAATTTCAAATCATGTGAATTGAATCTTTACAATGAAAAAGAGCAATTGAAAGAATATTGTAGAATCCTAATAATTGATGTGGACAGTCCTGTGTGGACACAACTAGATGCTAATACATATATTATTTATACATTAAATAAATTTAAACTTGAGCTAAATTGTAAATCAGACTCATACTCTTTAGAAATTAATGCATCAACAATACTACATTTTGATTCATACTGTTCTCTAGAAAGTGACTTATTAGAAATAACAGGAAATAGCTATCTTACCAGCAATTTTACATATAACATTACCAATCTAGCAGTTCAAAACATAAAAATCCAATCCAATGTGCATACGACAGATTAGAGAAATTCAATAAACAAACTTGGGAAAGAATTAATTGACATAGAAAACCGAGAGTCTGATATACGTAAAATGCACACTATTAGTGACGTTCATTTTTCACTCTACTCAGTTCTTGCTGTAATCATACTAATTCTTAGTATTATCTATTGTAATAGAAATAATTTCGTTCGTAAGTTTAAAGTCTGTTGTAACGACCCGAAACCGGAAAAAATCACAAGCTCTTCAGCCTGAAAATTTTGCATCAAGTCAATCAGATTCAAGTAACAGAATTTGTAACGTAGTCATTTAGTAAAATTCAAACAGGTGCACACGGCTTAGGGGGGAGGTGTTATAATGCATTTACATTATAATGCATATTCATATATAATCCCACATATAAGTTGACGACGAATTCCTAAAACTCGTGTAATTAAATAGCACACCTACAAGAGCATGCAAAAATGCAGTATTGCACTTTCCATGAGAACACATTCTCATGGGAAAATTATTAAGCAGCAATTTGAGCAGACACTTTCGAATCAGCAAATTTAGTTTACTTAAAGTAGAACTTAGTAAAAATATGTTGAGTTGTATTTCTATTATCAAGCAATAAAGATCAGGGAACCGACCCTGCATAAACTAATAAATATTTTTTTTAGTGTCTTCTCGTCGTAAAAGCTTAACTGGCGCCCAACGTGGGGCCGCTTTCGCGTTTTTCAATTGGATTGGTCAGTTTTATTCCGATACCGGTTTAATAAATATATAGTAACACGGAAAATCCGTAAAATGAGCAACGCGAATAACTCATAAAGGAAGTGATGTAGCAATATTCCGTAAAAGGAAGTGAAGTAGCAGAATCTGGTACGAAAGTCAAGCACCTAAGGGAACGCGGAGTCCAAATAGGCCCCTTAGTAGCAGCATACGCAGCAAACAAGACGTCCTGAAAATGACCGCCTTTGGATCGGAAAGCAGCCAAAAACCACAAAAACACTAGCAGAACAACTCCCGACGAGAAGCGGATCAAAGATCAAGTCGAGAAGCGAAATAATGAAGCACACAATTATAATAACGTAAGTCGATTATAGATTGTAAATCTGACTATTTTTCTCTTAAAAGAAAACGAATAGTATCAAAATAAGGAATTTAATCCTACTAATTAAATCTTTATATTACTGAAAATATAAGTAAATAAAATTAAATAAAACTTGACAATTTCAAAGAATTTATTCAGAATACATTATTGATTTATAACTATATTCAATTATCTATCATTATACAAATTGATACTAGGTGCGAAACTTTGTTCCCCCAGCTGTTGACCAGGCCCCTGCTCCACCCAGTAATCCAAGCAATGGAAACAACCGTGAACTTATCCAACTTGTTAGTCGACTTATAACAGAGACCTTCGAGCAACAAGGAAGAAATTTATTCGATTCTTTAATGAATCCTACTGCGGACGAGAGTAATGAGATAGATGTCCCTATCAGAATCGGAGGCGATGGGAACTTATCCGATATGGATAAGATCCCTGACGTAGTTAAGAGTCTTAGGGTATTTTCGGGAAATCCAGGAGAATTTAGCTCCTGGAAAAAGAGTGTTGAACGAATCCTTAAGATTTACGATCATCTTAGAGGAACTCCCAAATATTACGGTATTTTATCGGTTATCAGGAATAAAATTACCGTTCACGCCGATATTGCGTTAGAGTCGTATAATACTCCCTTAAATTGGCCCAAAATGGCAAAATGTTTAACTCTACACTACGCGGATAAGCGAGATCTCGGTACGCTGGGGTACCAAATGACCACCATGGTACAGAGGACAAGTTCTATCCAAGAATTCTATCAGGAAGTATATCAACATCTTTCGCTTATTCTAAGCAAATTATCCTCAATGGAGCTGAGTACTGAGTCTGCCAACATCATGACTCAGGCATACAGAGATAAGACACTCGATACCTTTATCAGAGGGTTACGTGGTGACCTCCCAAGGCTCCTGAGTATTCGTGAGCCAGCCGACCTACCTCAGGCATTGCACCTTTGTCTGAAACTCCGGAATATGGACTATCGGGCACATCATGCTAAAAACTCTCACAACATGTTGCGAAAGGCCCACTATCAACATCCGCCTCCAATCCCTCCTCGTAGAAATGCACCTCCTCAATCGAAGCCAACACCGATTCCAGCCCCTAGGCAAACCTTCTACCCTAAACTGACACATCTGCCACGTAATACACAGCCTCTACAGTTCAATCAGCAGCCCGTCTTTCAAAGACAGGCACAATTCTTCAATCCTAGACCTCTCCCACTTAAACCACTTCCAAGACCCGAGCCTATGGATTTCGATGTTTCCATGAGGACAAACGCAATTAGCTACACGAATAGACCCCATAACCAACCTTTATTACAAAAACGTCCGCAGCCAACACAGAACCACGCACCACAAAAACTGCAGAGGATTTACCACACGGAAACTAATGATTTTAATTAGGCCACTCCAGACGACTGCAATACTACACAACAGGACAAGGAACACGACCAAACCTTGGACGGATACATTAACGAAATAGACAGTTATGACACTACACAGCAAGTCGAAGAACATAAGCAAACCTTGAACGAATATATCCACGAAATAGACGACGGATATCTAGACTTGGCTGAAGAAATAGAAGACATATATTTTTTAGGATAAGACACTCTTCGCTCCCTTACTACAAATATAAATTAAAGAGCGGAGAGGTCCTACGTTTTTTAATTGACATAGGATCCAACAGAAACTATGTCCAGCCAAAACACATAAAATATCCCCTAACCAACCAAAAAAACTTCTTTGCAAAATCCGTCGGTGGAAACGTTAAGATTGCCCACCATTCGTATATTCGGCCCTTTGGCAACTGTATCGATAAATTGAAATTTTTTATTTTACCGTCACTTATCTCTTTCGATGGAATCATTGGAAACGACAGTCTTAAAAGTCTCAAAGCCGTCATTCACACACAAAAAGATTTAATGACAATAAACCACAATATACGCATCCCTCTTAAACAACGAGCCTCTGACCTGGTAAATAACATAGCAATGAAAACAGAGCACCTCAGCCAAGAATTATCTGAAAAATTTAACGCTATTATACGAAAACATTCGAGCCTTCTCTCAGACCCAGACGAAAAACTAACCTTCACAGCCAAGGTTAAGGGCGACATCAAAACAATGACTAGTGATCCTGTCTACTCTCGATCCTATCCATACCCTATGGCACTAAAGGCAGAAGAAGAGAAGGAAATTAGAACGCTTCTAGAGGACGGCATTATCAGACCGTCGAGATCTCCCTGAAATTCCCCGGTCTGGATTGTGCCAAAAAAATCGGACGCATCTGGGGAAAAGAAATTCCGAATGGTTATCGACTACCGAAAGCTGAATTCGGTAACCATACCCGACAAATACCCGATTCCCGAGATCAATGAAGTTCTCGCTAACCTTGGTAAGAGCAGATACTTCTCTGTCTTAGATCTCAAGAGCGGCTTTCATCAGATACCGCTCAAAGAATCTGACATCCAAAAGACCGCCTTCTCCGTGAACAATGGAAAGTTCGATATACCTTTCGGTCTTAAGAATGCACCCTCAATTTTTGAGCGAGCATTAGACGACATTCTGAGAGAGCACATTGGGAAAAGATGCCATGTTTATATAGATGATATAATCATATTTGGGGGAAACGAAGCAGAACATCTCAGCAACCTTGACAAGATCTTTCAAACTTTAAAGTCAGCCAATATGAAAAATCAAATCGACAAGTGCGATTTTCTGAAAGAAGAAGTGGAATTCTTGGGCTATATCGTGAGCAAGGAAGGCATCAAAACCAACCCTAAGATTGTCCAAGCCATCATAGACTTTCCCTTGCCGAAAATACTCAAGCACCCTCGATTCTTCCTGGGAATGTCAGGCCACTATAGGCGTTTTATCCAAGACTACGCTAAAATTGCCAAGCCCCTGACATCCCTTTTGAGAGGGGAAGATGGACGAGTATCCAAGAACCTCTCTAAAAATAAGCCCATCCACTTGAATCCGATGGCACTTAAAGCCTTCAACAGCCTCAACAATGCGCTTGTTTCTAAAGATGTGACGCTTGCTCACCCAAACTTCGAGAAAGAGTTCGAGCTCACGACTGATGCTTCCAACTACGCCATCGGGGCCGTTCTCTCTCAAGACAACAGGCCCATCTCCTTTCTTTCGCGAACGCTAACCCAAGCGGAAGAAAATTACGCAACTAATGAGAGGGAAATGCTTGCCAGCATCTGGGCCCTAAATTTTTCAAGAAGCTACCTCTACGGATCACGAAAAGTAAAGATCTACACCAACCATCAGCCACTCACCTATGCTCTTAGCAGCAAAAACACAAATAGTAAGCTGAAGAGGTGGAAGTCAGCGCTTGAAGAGTACAATTATGAACTCAAATATAAGCCTGGTAAAGCTAATATCGTTGCCGACTCACTTTCAAGACCTCCACTAGTCACTCAGATAAATTCTATGACACCCACTGTACACAGCGACGAAAGTTCGTCGCAAAACTTAATCCCAACAGTAGAAATACCTGTCAATGTTTTCCGCAACCAACTTATTCTGAAGACCGGCAAAGAAGATAGCTATCAGCTCACTAATCCTTTCGAAAATTACAAACGACATATCTTCATACAACCACAGTACTCAGATACAGACTTGATCAACATATTTAAAAGGTATCTAAACCCGAACACAGTAAATGGGCTCTGTATCAGTGAAGAGTTAATGGGGAAAATACAGCAGATATACCCCGACCACTTTAGGAACTATCGGATTCGCTTTAGTCAAAAGCTGGTCGAGGATATTTCTAGTGAGGTCGAACAAGAAGAAAAGATCCTTCAAGTTCATAAGCGAGCCCATCGTAATGCGGTGGAAAACAGATTGCAAATATTGAACACCTTTTATTTTCCTAAAATGGCGGCAAAAATTAAAAACCTTGTTGCTCGCTGTAGAGTCTGTAAAGAAAATAAATACGAAAGGCACCCGAACAAAACTTTCACAAACCCTACACCCATCTCATCCTATCCTGGGCACACTGTTCACATTGACATCTTTTCTACAGAAAAGAATCTGGTGTTAACTGCAATGGACCAACTCACAAAATTTGCCATGGCTAAAGTTCTAGCATCTAGGTCAATAGAGGACGTAAAACAGCCACTGCTGGACATTATCTATTTTTTCTGTGTTCCTGAGAATGTGGTCGTTGATAACGAAGGAGCACTCACCTCGGCTTCAATCACTTCCCTATTGGAAGACGATTTAAAGATAAAAGTGTACAGGACGCCTCCTTACAAAAGCGAGGTGAACGGCCAAGTCGAACGATGGCATTCAACCATTATGGAGATAATGAGATGCCTAAAAAGGGATGGGCCACAGAGAACATTAGAAAACCTTCTGCAGCATGACACCAATGAATATAATCACACAATTCATACGACCACCAATAAAAAAACCCGTCGAACTATACCTGGGAAGAGTACCCGACATTGACTTGGAAGATTTTTAGAGAATGCGACAGACGAACATCGACAAAAGTAAGAAAAAACAGGAAACTAACATTAAACATCATAATAAAAATAGGCAACTGATCAAAGATTACAATGTTGGGGATACTATCTTTGTAAAACAAAACAAAAGGAAGGGCTCAAAATTATCTCCCAGGTTTAAACAGGAAATAGTCAGAGAAAACAGAAGTTCTACCGTTCTTACCGAAAGCGGCAAAATTGTTCACAAGAGTAATATTCGAAATTAATTTCCACTTTCAGATTTATTCTACAGACCATACTCGCTAAAGTTCAAATCCTGGACTATTCAGGTTCATAAATTATTTCATTTTATGCCGGACCAACTAAAATTCAAAATGGAAACTTTAAAATAATACATGAATACGAACGCTTAATAGGAAAAATCTAACCTCTTCTGAATGTTTCAGGAATACAACACGGCTCGATTATACCTCTCTTATCCCACGAATTACAGAAAATTCTTAGTCTAATCGCGAACCTAAGGCCCCGTCGGTTAAGACGATCTCTCAATTTCCTGGGCAGTGCTTGGAAATGGCTAGCTGGTAGCCCCGACCACGACGACGCTGTCACTATTACCGAAAAATTAAATAACGTATTGCAAAACAACAACAAACAGGTCATAATAAATCGAATTTATAATGACAGGATTAACAATATCACTCGAATGGCAAACAAAATACAAGAATTAATAAAAAGAAAATAGTCAGATCAATAATAATTATCTATTCGATGTATACCTTAGGCTAACTCTAATTAAAGAAGAACTAAGCAACATTGATTACGCCATACACTGGGCTAAGCTTGGCATTGTAAATTCCCTTATCCTATCAAAATCCGAAATCAATTTTGCAACAAATATCTTAGATAATGAAATTTTGCCATATGCAACTGTTGAAGAAGCCCTGGATTTCGCAGAGATCAAGATAATAACAAATGGAAACTCACTCTTATACATTGTGAATATACCATCAACAACAAAAGATATGTTTCAATCTACGATATTTAAACCAATTAAAAGAAATTCATTTCTTAACGAAATTCCGTTCAGCCTTGTAATTAGAAATGACAATGTAATATTTGGTGTCAAGGACAAATGTAAAAAGTTTAATCAATTATCAATTTGCAAACAAAATTACCTAATAGATATAAGCAATAGTACATGTATCCCTAATCTCCTTAAGAGCCTAAAGCCAACTTGTAATACAATACACGATAAGGACGTACCATCAGTGGAAGAATTTTCAACCGGAGTTGTTCTCCTCAACCAGTTCACTGGAATCTTCAATACCGAAGACACATCCCACGATCTCAATGGAATCTTTTTAATTGAATTCGAAAATACTAGCATCTCGCTCAACAACCGAGCTTTCATCTCACAGGAGATATCATCGTTACAAGTCCTACCTGCAATCCTGCAACCAGCATCTGATGGGATTGGACTTTTTACCGGAAAGCCCATGAAGGAATTGACCATCGACAATAGAAGGGAAATTGAACTACTCCAGAACGAGAAAAGGGTACATCAATATGCAACATCAGCACTCGCAACAATTCTCCTGTTCATCCTAATTTTACTTACATATCAAAAACTTCGCTCAAAAAATAAAATTAACGCCGTTTTTAATTTAAAAGTGCATGTGACCAGACACGTTCGAATCAGCAAATTTAGTTTACTTAAGGTAGAACTTACTAAAAACATGTTGAGTTGTATTTCTATTATCAAGCAATAAAGATCAGGCAACCGACCCTGCATAAACTAATAAATATTTTTTTTAGTGTCTTCTCGTCGTAAAAGCTTAACTTATAATCAGCCGCGTTCTAAACCAAAATGCTATCGCGACTATTAAATTTCATTCTATTTCAAACTCAGCAATATCTCTTAGTAGCAATCTTTACACGCGCAGAATATGAATATGATATGTTGACTAAATGGTCGCGCTATGTGCTGATCATGCATGCCAGCAACATAATAAATAGAAGCGAAGAAACGACATAAGTCCCTTGTTTTTCGGTAGACGGTCGAATTGATAGTATGTAATATAACAAGTGCGTTAATAAAATTTATCAAAACATCTTATAAAAGGCTATTTTTATCTGGAACTTAACAAAATGAAGTGTTTGTCTTTAGAAGAAAAATTAAGCTAATAAACTAGACTTGGCAACTAAATATGAAGTATCGACTAGTACTGTTTCTTCTATTGTAAAAAATAAGGAAAAATTTAGAAATGCTGTAGAAAGTGGCTCATATAATGAGAAACGATTGAGAAAACTCATGTATGAAAGTTTGGATAAAGCCGTTTTTAAGTGGTTTGAAGCAGCCAAAAACGAGAATTAGAGAATAGAACATTTTGCAAAGTTATTGGGAGAGTCAGATTTTAAGGCAAGCATTGGTTGGTTGGATAATTGGAAGCGAAGATAAGATAATGGCATTTATTTTCGAGCAAAAAAAAAACTATTATTGCTATGCGTTGGTTCAAATATGATATTTGTTACAAGAAGATGTGCGGTGAGAGTAATGTACTGTTCTACCAAAGTTATTGGAAAAGTGTGAAATGCGCAATGCATTCAACACGGATGAAACGGGGTTGTTTTTAAGATGCTTGCTGAATAATACTTTAACCTTCAAGAGCGAAAAGTGGCACGGAGGGAAGCACAGCAAGGACAGAGTCACGTTACTGTTGGGACGGATCGAATATGGACGGATCAGAAAAACTAAAAATTTTGCTAATAGGAAAACGTAAGAGCTCCCGCTGCTTGCGAGGAGTTAATTGGCTACCAGTTGATTATAAATTAAATACGAAGGCATGGATGACAGGCCAATACTTTGAGGAATGGCTTCTGAATTTAGATAAAGTGTTTTCACAAGCGTTTTCACAAAAATTATCTTGCTCATTGATAATCATCCGGCTCATCCTTAAAGTATTCAATGCAAGTTACGGTCACTTGAACTTGCGTTTTTCCCAACAAACATGACATCAAAAATACAACAGCTCGATCAAGGAGTAAAACAGAACTTAAAATGCAATTATCATCGAAAAATCTTGAAGAAAATCATAAAAGACATGCGGAATTTGGTCTACACTCTGCGGAATTTGCAGTAGCGGGATTTGTAGTAGCGAGATTTGGTCTACACTCTGCATGGGAGGCTGATGACAATATGCCATTACATTTTTTTGAGAAAAAAACCGAAACGCTACGGAAGCTGCTATTCGAATCTTGGAATCTGAATTCCAGACTTAAAAGCATTTCACAAATCAGTCGGTAAATGAAGACTTTTTCCGCGACTATTTACAAATTGATGAAGATCTAACAACGACAAAATTTCCAAGTGATAACAACGTAATCGAGGATATTCGTACGAAATTCGTGGAGACGTTTACCAACGAGCCTGCGAGCGATGAGAAGGACATAGAATGCGAGATTGTTCAAAAACCGACGAAGAAATCAGTTGAAGTTGAAGACTCTCTAAAAGTTTTGTACTTGTATTTGCAAACAAATAAACAAACGACACAAGCAGTTTATAACGCCCTATTGGGAAACCCGGTATATATATAATATATATATATATATATATAATATATATATATATATATATATGCATATATATATACATATATATACATATATATATATATATATATATATATATATATATATATATATATAGATATATATATATGTATATATATATATATATATATATATATATATATATATATATATATATATATATATATATATGTATATATATGTATATATATATATATATATATATATATATATATATATATATATATATATATATAATATATATAGTATATATATATATATATATATATATATATATGTATATATATATATATATATATATATATATATATATATATATATATATATATATTTAAATATATATATATATATATATATATATATATATATATATATATATATATATATATATATATATTAAACACCGCTGTATATGTGCCTGCCTCAACGAGAAACACCACCCGAGTCAAATGCAATGTGAAGTGGGCCACACCACTATGCGAGTGGAACGAATGACAACCGATGAGTCTTGTCTAATGCAGACATCTGACCAGTGCAGAACAAGCATTTGTTGTAGGCTAACATAATAAAGCAGTAGTGAACGCAAAACCAAGTGTGTTTTAAATAGCGATTATAACTCAGGTGTGGGGTTTACAATCCATCATCATGTCATCCAGGAAGACAAGACAAACTGCTACGGCAGAGACGAATGACGATAGAACAGACGAAGCTGTTTCATCGCTGGAATGCTGCGACTGTGAAACACCGCAGTCGGCAAAGGAGTCGCCATATCTTGAAATTGATGAGCAAAAGTGGATGGAGCCCATTTTCCTCAATAGCTGAAGCGCCTCGAAGAGGTGGAGGCAATCGTAGAAAGGAAGCTGAAGTTGCTCAATCGTAAGCATGAACTCATGCAGCTACAGAAGAAAGTAGCCGAGATGGAGGAGGCCCACGTCGCTGGGCTACAGGCCAATATGGCCGCCGAAGACGCCACCCATACAGAAGCAAACCTAACCGACGCCGTTATTCAATAAAACTAATACTGCTGCTGTCACCGAGGAAGCCGCCACCATTGAAGTCAAAGAGAAGACCACGAGGCCTGCTGCCAGGGAAGTTGTTGCTGAATTAGGAAAAGGTAGGAGAATGATGGAAAAGACGGAGCGTGATTCAATTTGTGCCGCGGAAAGTGAAGTGGAAGTTAGAAAGTTAAAAATCAATCCCGGAATTGATAGTGTGGACTTCCGACCGACGCTTCCAGAGTTCTCCGGTGAGAATATCCACCAACCGGTTCGATGCTTTTTCGAAGAGTTTGAGGAAGGATTCAATTTGGTGGAAATGGAAATCCTAGGAAGTTGATTTATCTGAAGAAGGCTTTGAAAGCTTCGGCCAAAGTTTATTTAAGGCTGTCTAAAGCTAGAACGTATGCCGAACTCAAGGCCGAATTGATAAGGGAATTTTATGTGGTCACCACCGTAGAAGAAGTTTACCGACATCTCCGAAGCATGAGGTGGAACCAAAATGACGAGCCGCTACACCGATTTATTTTAAAAATGCAGGATGCTGCCAAGATTGGTAAGATCAGTGAAATGGAGCTGATCGATATCATCATCGAAAACTTGAGAATGGGAGATTACGATCCGACGCCCCTTTTAGGAAGTTGTTCGATGGAGGAACTGAAGCAACGTATACATCGATATGGGAAACTGGTTATGAGGAAAGTCAAGGTGCCTCGTCAAATTTTTGCCACAGCCCGTTTACCGTTTACTTCCGAACGATCATCGTGAACTACCGTAAATGCTATGTGGAATACGCGTCATTCTAGTGTATCTGCTGTCCGTCTGCTGCCAAGGAGTCAACGACCTATCAGTGCCGCCTCCCCACCCAAGAGACTAACGGAGGAAGATGCAGAAATACGATGCTTCAATTGTTCTTAGATGGGGCACTATCAATCTCGATGCCCGTTTGAGAAGCGACCGCCAGGAAGTTGCTTTCGATGTTGGGAGGTGGGCACGATAGGTATCAATGTAGAAACCAGAGGGAGAAATTGCAACCAGTTGCTGCTGCGGCAAGGAGTTCCCGGCCATCGAATGTTTCAACTCCAAACGAGTCATTATGCCTGATGCCCGAAGAAGAGTTTGAGGAGGGAGCCGAGCGAGTAGACTCATCGAACTTGGTAAGTGTCAATTTTAATTCCACGACTGATCACGGGGAAACCCAGAAACCGACGTGTCTTTCCTTATTTGATACCGGCAGCCCTATTAGTCTGATGAGTCGAGCGTTAGTTTTATCAACTGTTCAACTTGAAAAGGAGAAACCGAGGTATCGAGGTCTGAGGGGAAGTCAGATAGAAATCCTAGGAACAACTGCGGCCCGAATTGAGTATCGACGACACAAACGAAGATAAATATTAGAGTAATGAAGCAATGTAGTCTCGCATATCCATAAATTTTAAGACGAGATTTTCTTAGTCAGAACAAAATTTGCCTTATGTCAAAAAAATAATTAGTTACGATAGAAATCAACTATTCAAAATAAGGACTGATGTTAGAATAAAACCTGGTATTTTTCCTTGTGCTCAAATAAGCGCTATGTATATATTGATGAAATTTGATTTAATACGTAAGGAACAAAATGATGAAGCGTTGCCACTTCAGCCTGCCTCCGTCGCCTCAAATATTAGCTTGCCAGATATTTTTAGTATTGAAGTTGATGAACAGAGAAATTTTTCCGATGTCAAATGCTAATCATCTGAATGCTGAAAATGCTAGTCACCTATTATCTATTTTTGACAGAAAGTATGCCTCTGCTAAGGAAGTCAGTGCTAAGCCTTTAGAATATGAAATGAGTATTCATCTGACTTCTGATGTTCCATTTCATTGCCCTTCACGAAGGCTTTCGGTGCGTGAGAAAACCGAAGTCAAAAACATTACTGATGAGCTGCTGCAAAAGGGTATTATTAGGCCAAGCAGCTCTCCATACGCTTCCGCTGTCGTGTTAGTGAAAAAAAAGAATGGAGAAACTCGTATGTGTGTCGATTATAAAGGCCTGAATAAGCTGACGAAAAGGAATAACTACCCATTGCCTTTGATTGAGGACTGTTTAGAATATCTTGAAGGAAAGAAATTCTTTTCTGTCCTAGATTTAAAGAGCGGATTCCATAAAGTGCGGGTCGCTGCAACTTCAAGGAAATACACTTCATTCGTAACGCCTATTGGTCAATACGAATATCTAAGAATGCCCTTCAGACTGAAGAACGCCCCTGCTGTCTTTCAGAGATTTATTAATGAGATATTTCTGGATTTGATTGGAAGTAGAAAAATTGTGATATACATGGATGACATCATGCTGGCTACCAAGGCTATAGAAGATCATTTTCAACTGTTGACGACAGTCCTTAAGAGAATTAAGTATCGGGGCCTGGAGATGAACATAACCAAATGCCGAATTGGGCACACTAAAATATACTTTTTGGGTTATAAAATAGCTGCAGAAGGACTTGCTCCTAGTAAAGCACATCTAGATGCCATAAGGAAACTGCGTATGCCAACCAGTGTGCGGGAAGTCCAATCTCCCCTAGGATTGTTTCCCTAATTTAGACGGTTTGTACCGAATTTCTCGCGAATAGCAAAACCCTTGCAGAACTTATTGCGTAAGGGTACCCGATTTGAATTTTCCGAAGCCTGCTGCATCGCCTTTACCAATTTGAAGAAATTGTTAATTGAGTCTCCAGTATTGGCCATTTATAACCCACGTTATGAGACTGAATTACACACGGATGCTAGCTCAATCGGTTTCGGAGCTATTTTGGTGCAGAAGCAGCCTGATGAACGTTTTCACCCTGTGGCGTACTATTCTATGACCGCAACGGGGCCTCAATCACGGTATCATAGTTTTGAGCTGGAAACGTTGGCTATCATTTCTGCCTTACGTCGGTTCAGAGTATATTTAGAGGAAATACGTTTCCAAATAGTTACTGACTGTAATTCTTTAACCCAGACTCTTATGAGAAAACAAATTATTCTGAGGATTGCACGTTGGGCGTTAGAGTTAGAAAACTACGACTATTCTATTCAACATCGAAGAGGAATCAGTATGCTCCACGTGGATGCCCTTAGTAGAGCCCCCATCATTGCTGCAGTTACAGAAGAAGAGGTTGATTATCGCTTGCAAAAAGCGCAGGCTCAAGATGCTGCTGTCAAATTAATCAAAGACAAACTTCAGATTTCGTCTGTGGAAAGTAATGAATTGATAGACGGGTCGTCTTTAGAAAAAAAGCTGATGAACGTCCTCTGCTGTGTGTACCGGTAGCCATGGAAAATAATATTATTCGGATGTCTCATGAGTTGGTCGGACATCAAGGAATTGAGAAAACTTGGCATAAAATTAAATGTAGGTATTGGTTTCCGGGAGGTCACAAGAAGACCGAAGAATTCATCCGAAATTGCGTCCCGTGTATTATGTACGCACCAGTTGCAAGTCCCTCTGAACGAAATTTGCAAAATATTCCTAAGAAGTCATTGCCTTTCAATACTTTGCATATTGATCACTTTGGTCCACTGCTTTCTTTGCAATCTATAAGGAAACACATACTAGTAGTAGTTGATGCTTTCACCAAGTACGTCAAACTATATCCGACGAATAGTACCAGCTCTAAAGAAGTCATTGCAGCCATGAAAAAGTACTTTGAATACTATAGTCGTCCTAGACGAATTATTCCAGACAGGGGAACCTGCTTTACTTCATTAGAATTTGCTGCATTCATGCAAGAACATAATGTCGAACATATTAAAGTGGCCACCACAGCCCCGCAAGCCAATGGCTAAGTTGAGCGGGTGAATAGGAATTTAAAGAAGATGTTAGGAAAACTAAATGAGGCAGTGAATCATGCAGAAAGGGTTTCTCGCCTAATCGACGTCGAGTTCGCCATCAATAACTCCGTTAGCGCCGCTACAGGGTTTACCCCTAGTCATCTACTGTTCAGTGTATCTCAGAGAGGGCATATCATCAGTGAATTGGATGAGTATTTGGAAGATAAAATCGGAAGTGAAGAACGACCCTTACAGCAAAATCGGTGTACCGCTGCCGAGAATCAATCCAAGTCCCCAGAAAACAACTTGAATTATTTCTTGAAACATAGTAAACCTGCTAAAACATATAAAACTGGTGACTTTCTCGTACTCAGAAATATAGATAATCCAGTAGGCACTAACAAAAAACTGATTCCGAAATTCCGTGGCCCCTTTGTGATACATAAAGTACTACATAATGATAGATATGTAGTGAGAGACATCGAAGACTGTCAACAGTCACAATAACCTTATGATGGCATTGTCGAGCCAGGTAGGCTGAGGATATGGCAAGCAAGTTCCTTTTCAGATCAAAATTTCCAAACAGCGCCAGACACTGAATACCAAGAGGAGGAATGGTTGAACACAGAAGGCCCTGACACCGAAGATCGCCTGGATGAAGCTACCTCTGACCACCTGGGCTACCAGAACAAGGAATGATTAGACGAAGATGAGTAGGATCCCGAATATTTAGAGACCGTAGGCGAAGAGGTGTTCATCATTTCTACTGCTCCTGCTGACTCTCCAACTCCTCCGACTTTTCTGATGTCCGCGATCGAGGACGATCTACCGTCAGGTTGGCCGAGTTGTAAGACCAGTCCAGCCGCTGCTGTTAACACCGCTGCATATGTGCCTGCTACAACGAAAAACACCACCCGAGTCAAATGCAATGTGAAGTGGGCCACGCCACTATGCGAGTGGAACGAATGACAACCGATGAGTCTAGTCTAATGCAGACATCTGAACAGTGCAGAATAAGCATTTGTTGTAGGCTAACATAATAAAGCAATAGTGAACGCAAAACCAAGTGTGTTTTAAACAGCGATTATAAAACATAAATAATAAACGTGTTGCGACTGACCAAACTCTGTCAAGCCGTCATCAGTGCAGCATGGTATTGATTTAAAGAAATTCCTTCTGTTGCCCGAAGTGCCTTTTCCCAGCCAATTAGCTCAGCCTGGAGTGGGTTTGCGGGCGGAAGGTCTCTACGAGCCAGGACACGCAGACAGTACAACACTTAACACGTTTTACACATTATTAAAACAGAAAAAAACATGAAGTGAAAGGAAACGAAAAAGTTCCGTAAAAATCATTATTTATCTAATTATTTTAAACGCATTATGTAAAACAAAAAAAAAACTCAAAAAAATCAAAATACAATCCAACTAAAAAAAAATACAATACTCAAATAAACTAGAACAAATGAAATAGATCCAATCAAACAACTCAAATCAAATTAAATCAAATAAACTAAATTCAATCATATAACAAATAAAAAAAAAACTAAAATTAATAAATAATTTGGGTGGGAGGGGGTTCTTTTTCATACACAACCCTGGCCGGGATCGGTTCACACCGATCATACAAAAATATATATATTTTTTGTGATGAATTGTTAAATAAGCAATATAGTATCTATTCATACAGACCAAAAAAAAGCACTGTTTTGTAAGATACAACCAGAACGGTCGGAGGAAATAGCCACTGAGGATCAGTCATTAAGAGAAAATACATTGAACGCGCCCACCCGCAGAGGGAAAAAGGTGGAATGGGCAATCCCACTAGTGACTTACTTCGGAGGATGAGTCATGAGAACAAACAAGAAGAAGAGTGACGCGCCTTTGTGTTATTCATTGTATTACGCAGAGTAGTTGAAAGTGGTTGTCAAACATATTTGGAAATAAATTTATAACGTATTTCAAGTGCTTTTCAAGACTTTTGTGTATTATAACTTCAGGTGTGGGGTTGTAACCCGAGTATTTAGTAATTGAAGTATAAAATCATGCAGCAACGCTCCAATCCTAAAAAAGGGGCCATCCCGAAGGTACGGAACCCTAGCCGAATGTATGAAGCAGATGCCGCCACCGAAATGGCTCGAAGCCGCCGTCGAGACGTCGCCGCCACTGAAGGGACGTCAGCCCAGTTAGCCGAAGTTGTAGGAAATGTGGACAGAAGTGAAGATGTTGCTGTCATCGAAGGAGTGGCAGCCCAAATTAATGAAGCCGCAGCCATCAGTGAGTGTGGGAACGAAGATGCCGCCGTCGTCGCCGTGTGTGAACTAGCAACGTACGAAGATGAAGCCGCCGCCGAGAAAATTTTGCTAGATGAGTGCGAGGAAGCCTCTGTTATAGGAATAGACAACCGATGCGAAGCCGCCGTCGCCGCTACCGAGGGAGTATTCGATCGCCGAGTGAGAGCCGCAGCCTTTGAAGTAGTTTTGGATCGCCGCAGGGAAGTCGCTGTTGAGAAAGAAAACATAGAAAAAATAGAAGTTGATGATCGGAGAACGGATTTTGGGATATTTGATGTGCCCGGTAAATGGAATGAGAATAGGCAGAGCGAAGTGCTAGTTCTGGAAGAAACAAAGAAGAAGCTGAAGTTGAAATTGGAGATATTTGAGTTGGAAGCAGCGGTAAGGAAAGCTGCCCAGGAGGCTAAAGCTGACGAGAATGTTCCTCGACAAAGGGAACGAAGCGAAAATGCAGAAGTAAGAGAACCGCTGAGAATAGACCAGTTGCCGATGCCAGCCGACGTAGTAGCCGCATTGATCCAAGATGCTGAGCTTGAGCAACCGGATGTTGAATTTCAGGCTGCACGACCGAGTGAAAGAAGGCAGATGACCTTTTTGGAATTGCAGGCAGCCCTTCCAGAATATACTGGTGACAACGCTTACCAGCATATTAATAGATTTTTTGAGGAGTTAGAAGAGATACTCCAACTAGCTGGAATTCAGGGTGAAGAGAGGTTCATTTATTTAAGAAGATCTCTCACTGGCACGGCCCGAGCATTCTTACGAACAGTGCGGGCTCGAACATACCAAGAATTGAAAATGATGCTTATTCGGGAATTTGCCGCAGCGACTAGTTTGGAGGAGGTCTATACAAGGTTGCGCAGAGCTAGATGGAATCCCGAATCAGAGTCGCTGCACAGATTTATCCTGAATTTACATGGGATAGCACAGTTAGGAAACATCACTGAAAATGATTTGGTGGACATCACCATTGACTTAGTCAGAAATAGCGGATATGACCCGGCGGTACTAATCGGTTCAGGAACCTTAGAAGAACTGAAATACCGAGCCATTCGTTACCACCGGCAGGTTAGTTATGTACCCGCAGCGGACCGATATCGAGGACCAGTACCGAGGAATTCCAGAGCTGATGCAGTACGAAACCGAAGCCCGAGGAGAAACCGACCTAATCTAGACATGTCCCGAAGTTCGCAGTCCAACACACCGATGGCTGAAACTAGATGTTACAATTGCTGTCAAATGGGACACTTCCAAAATCGATGCCCTCATCCAAGAAGACCTCCGGGGAGCTGTTTTAATTGCTGGGGTTTAGATCATGATCACTATGGGTGCCCCAACCCCAGGAGAATTCCGCCAGCTGCTACGAATCCCACCCGAGGTAGGACATCTACACCTAACTTGTCCATGGCCGCTGCAGTAATAGACGAACCCGAAGAACGTATGAGTCGACTCAACATAATGAATATGGTAAGTGTCCTGTTTAAAAATTCCAAGCACGGAAACCCAATAACTATCAAATGTCTCTCTCTTCTTGACACGGGCAGTCCAATCAGCTTGATTAATTCGATTCATGTGCCAGCCGAAATAGTTATTCGTCCGCAGTTCCCGAGGTATCGAGGTTTAAGCGGTAATCTGATTGATCTATGTGGGAGTATCGACGCGAAAATTGAAAACGTACCAGTAAAATTATATGTTATGAAAGAACGAACACCGCTGTTCCCGTTAATTTTAGGACGTGACTATTTGAAATGTAGCAATATACAATTAATTAAGATAAAATCGTATCATTATGACAAAAGTAACCTATTAAGAATAAAAGAGACTGTTGAAACCAAGAGATGTCAGTGTTTCCGTGCTCAGGATAGTGTTTTAAAGATGTTAGAAAAACTTGATATAATAAAAAGGGAACAAGATGAACTAACGCTGCCACCTCAGTCTGCCAACTCGAAGTTTACATTAATGAACGAATTTTTTAGTATAGATGTGGATAAATATGAGGAAACCCCAGAGATAGATTTTAAATTGCCGCCTGATTGCTATAAAAGAGTTTCGATGATAATGAGTTGTCAAAAGAAGAGCGTAAGACCTGAACCTCTTGATTTTGAAATGAATATCCATTTAACGTCCGATGTTCCTTTTCATTGTTCACCCAGACGACTGTCAGTTGTTGAAAAACAGAAAGTTAAAGAAATTACAGACGAATTACTTGAGGAGGGGATCATAAGACCGAGTAATTCTCCATATGCGTCTGCTGTGGTTCTTGTAAAGAAAAAGAATGGAACGATGAGGATGTGTGTTGATTATCGTGGTTTGAATAAGTTGACCATACGAGATAATTATCCGCTGCCATTAATAGAGGATTGTTTGGAATATTTAGAAGGGAAACGAGTCTTTTCAGTATTGGACCTAAAGAGTGGGTTCCATCAGGTACGAGTAGCCGAAGCATCTGTTAAGTATACCGCTTTTGTAACTCCAGGTGGACAATATGAGTATGTGCGAATGCCGTTTGGGCTTAAGAATGCACCAGCTGTATTCCAGCGATTCATAAATACTATTTTCCGTGATATGATTGAGAAAAGACAAATCGTAGTATACATGGACGATATTATGCTGGCGTCAGCGAGTTTTGAGGAGCATTGTGATCTCCTCACTGATATCTTAAGACGAATAAACCTCCGCGGTCTAAAACTAAATGTGAACAAGTGTAAGATAGGATTCTCCGAGGTGGACTTTTTGGGATACCGAGTTACAAAGGATGGCATTGCTCCTAGCCAATCACATCTAGTGGCAATACGAAATTTGCAAGTACCCAAAAGTGTTAAAGAAATCCAATCAGCACTGGGTCTGTTTTCGTACTTTCGAAGATTTGTACCGAATTTTTCGAGAATAGCTAAACCGCTGCAGGATTTAATACGAAAGGATACTCGTTATGAGTTTACGGAAGCGTGTAAATGTGCTTTCCAACAACTTCAGAAACTGTTAACTGAAGCCCCGGTATTGGCAATATACAATCCTAATAATGAAACAGAACTTCATACTGATGCCAGCTCCTTAGGGTTTGGGGCTGTTTTATTACAACGACAACAGGATAAACGATTTCACCCAATAGCTTATTATTCGAAGACTGCTTCCGCTGCTGAATCGCGGTATCATAGCTTTGAACTTGAAACATTGGCTATTGTTTATGCATTGAAACGATTCCGAGTTTATTTGGAGGGGATACGATTCACCATAATAACAGATTGTAATTCATTAACTTTGACATTGAATCGTAAGCAGGTAAATCCTAGAATAGCCAGATGGGCATTAGAGCTCAAAAACTTTAACTATGCTATCCAACACAGAAAAGGCACAGGAATGCCTCATGTAGACGCGTTAAGTAGAAATCCCGTAATAGCCTTTGTTTCGGAAGAAGATGTTGATTATAGACTGCAAATCGCCCAGTCTCAAGATGTAATTATTCAGCCACTGAAAGATAAACTCCAATTAGACCGGATAGACAAATATGAATTGATAAATGGTGTGGTATTTCGGAAGAAGAATAATGAAAGTCGATTATTATATGTACCCGCTGCAATGGAGGAGAATGTAATTAGAATGACTCATGAACGTATTGGACACCTGGGAGCGGAAAAAACTCACTCAAAACTCAGTACTAGGTATTGGTTTCCTAACAGTTAACCTAAAATTGAAAGATTTATCTAGAATTGTATACCTTGTATAATGTATTCACCACCGGCCAGTTCTATGGAAAGGAATTTATATAATATACCCAAGAAGTCGTTGCCATTTGATACACTTCATATTGACCATTTCGGGCCGCTACCTTCGTTAAAATCGAAGAGAAAGCATATCTTGGTGGTAATAGATGCATTTACCAAGTATGTAAAGTTATATCCGACGAATAGTACAAGCACTAAGGAAGTTACTGCTGCCCTCAGTAAATATTTTAGCTATTACAGTAGGCCTAATCGGATAATTTCAGACAGAGGCACTTGTTTCACCTCCTTGGACTTTGCTGAATTTATAAGTAAAAATAATATAAAACATGTCCAGGTAGCTACCGCATCCCCACAAGCTAACGGGCAGGTGGAAAGAGTTAATCGAACTCTTAAAATTATGTTGGGAAAGCTAACTGAGGAAATAAATCATTCTGATTGGTTATCAAAGTTGGCCACTGTCGAATATTCTCTCAATAATACTGTCCATTCAACTACTGGATATTCTCCAAGTAAGTTATTGTTTGGTATTGAGCAGCGGGGTTGTGAAGTGGATGAATTAGGTGAATATCTGGGGGAAAAGTTCGACACTGAAAGAATTGAATTGAACCAAATTAGAGAATCCGCAGCCAAGAATATTCAGAGGTCTCAGGCATACAATAAGGAATATTTCGATCAGCGTCACAGGCCGGCTAAACAATTTGAATTGGGAGAATATGTTGTCCTGCGGAATGTTGATACTACCCCAGGACACAACAAAAAGTTTATTCCTAAATTCCATGGACCATTTGTTATCCATAAAATTGTTGGTCATGATAGATATGTAATTAGGGATGTACCCGACTGTCCACAATCCCAACTTCCGTATGATGGAATAGTCGAGGCAGGTAGATTGAGGAGATGGCAAGCTAATCCCGTAACAAGTCAAGAATCTTCACAGGAGTCACAGGACACTTTAAATCCAGAAAATATTAATGATGTTTTGCCAACCGATTTAGATACCGCTGAAGCAGAGTATACGAACGAGGAATGGCTGGATGATAAGGAATGGCATGCTGAATACCTTGATGATGAAGATGATGAGGCGGACACCGTTCATAATACACCCGAATCTATTGGTTCTTCGATCGAGGTCGATCGATTGTCAGGTCGGCCGAGTTGTAAGATACAACCAGAACGGTCGGAGGAAATAGCCACTGAGGATCAGTCATTAAGAGAAAATACATTGAACGCGCCCACCCGCAGAGGGAAAAAGGTGGAATGGGCAATCCCACTAGTGACTTACTTCGGAGGATGAGTCATGAGAACAAACAAGAAGAAGAGTGACGCGCCTTTGTGTTATTCATTGTATTACGCAGAGTAGTTGAAAGTGGTTGTCAAACATATTTGGAAATAAATTTACAACGTATTTCAAGTGCTTTTCAAGACTTTTGTGTATTATAGTTTATATATATATGTATATCAATTTTAAAGAAAAGACATTAATACAAATTTCCCACACCCTGAATTGTAAAAAAAACAACAATCAATTTACGCCAGTTTAACAATAAATTGTTGAAAAAGAATTTCATTCATAATTTCGTATTATTTCTTTAAATTATTTTTTTTCCTCTAATTCCGCGGCTTTTAGACATGCAATTGTAACTTTATTTACTGAATAGCATCCACGTGATATCAGCTTATGTATTTAAATTATGAAGGATCCTAGAACGTGCAGTCGTCATATTAAGGTCTGTATTGGGCTTCGTATTAACTGCCTTTTTTGTAATTCTTTCTCGTACCCGCTTTCGTATTTATTTTTCTTGCGTACCGATCAAGTAATAAAAGGAACCAAGAGTTACTTATCTGATACTTGATATTTCACATCCACGATTAGGATTTTCGAACCACCTCAGCTAGCCTGCTAATTCCAACTAATAGTTGCCAGCACTTATACTTTGGTTTTTTTCGATAGTTATCTAACGATTTTAAATTTTCATCCAACCATCTCCTTTTCTTTTCGATATTTTTCCCAAAGAACACTACAAAGCCTTCAAATGTTCAATTGCTTTTCACTATATCTTTTGATTCTACGTCTTTAACTAATTTATCACTTTTATTCTTAATAACTTTTCCGCTTTTACTTTCGCTCAATTTTTTTAGCCGCCAAAATTCCCTAACCTTTTTTTCGCCTCGAAGACCAGAATGCCCCTTTTTTTGTTCGAAGATTTTCGCGGAACCGCTAGAATAGTTCCCTTCTAAATTTCCCGTTTATTCCAATTTCCCACACCATTATTGCATCACCAAACCATATGGTACAAGAATGAGACGCCAGGTTCGCTGTACAGCTGTATTTGCCATTCCATCTGTCAGTGATGACAGTTCAGGCAGTGGCAAGGCAATGCGATGAAGTTCGGGCTTTTCAATAGTATGAGTGAATATAGTGCAGTCGGCGGTGTAAGTCGCATTGACAATAACAGTATGAATAGTATTCGCGAATCTCACCCTCCGCAAGTACAAATACTCGTACAGTTTTAAATTCTTACTATTCTTACGACAGCATCGAAATAGTAACGAATCGGACTATTCTTTCTCGAAAATAATGGTAGATTTTTCGGAATTTGGGCTAGATGCCTTAGAAGTGACATCACTATCACCCACTTCACTGCAAGATGTCAATTTAAACAGCATAGGCGGCACGCAGTTCAATGTGAATAATGCGGACAATTAAAATACAAGAAGTCCTTTGCAATATGAAAGTCAAAATGCTACAAGCAATTCAGGCAAAATGTGGAATGACATCGGCAATACTATGACCGCGATGAAAGCAGAACCATTTCATATGGATGATGATTATATATTCCAGATTGATAAATCCGGTTTAGTATAAGGTAGTCTTGATGAATCAATTATATAATCAAATATACAGTATGTTTAATACACATCACTAGGTCCTAATTTAGCGGAATTGAACGATGAGGCTTTATTAGATAATTTGATGACTTAATACCCGTCGAACAAGGGTATTCTGTGATGAGCTCAGGACAGCTTAATCAAATGCATAAATCATATGAATATGACTGAGTCTACAATGCCTTCAACGCAGCTTTTGTAACAACACTAACAACAGCAACAAAACTCTTCGCAGCAACAGCAACAATGACAGCAGAATGCGTAGCCCTAGAATCTCACCGAACGTCAAATAATCAAAATTTGGTGTTTTTATTTTTACAGATACAAGTCGGAAGCTCATCTCATCAACTTACCGGACGGCAGTTGAAGGCGAAAAAAGCGAGAGCAGAGTGAGTTTGAGAAATGTAATTTATTTTGACGAAGAAAATTAATTTTCAAAGCTAAGACTAAATTCAAAAAATTAATGTGTGTTAAGACATCAATAATGAAAAAATTAGCATATATTAAAAATATTAGCATATATTTTTGGATTTGGTTTTTCATTGGAAAAATTCTTCACACATAAACTATTATTGTCTGTACGATTTCAATATAGCTGCTGTTACATTGAATTAATCAGAATCAATTTTTCTAGCATTTACACCAATTCATTTTGCTAAAAGGCCCATTTCGCTTATTGAAGCTGTATATTTTTCAATTTCTTGCCAGATATAGATATTTCGATAGTAATATGCCCTCTGTCTATTAGTGTTATAATAGACTTGTTAATTTTTTTGCTTCCCCTATCTGTTACAGAACAATGGAATCTAGGACATACGCATAAGAAACAATAATAACTCCTGTCCCAGTGACTGGGACAGAAGTTGTTGTTGTTTTTAATGCGTCTGTCCTAGATAGCATTGTTCTGTTGCGGATATGGGAAGCAGAAAAACACGCCTAATATATACTAAAATGGTATTTATAGATAATTAAGCCATACTAATAGATACTCTGAACATACTAATAGATAATTTAGTGTTTATGTATATCTACTAATATACCCAATAGATATCAATAAACACCGAAGAAGAGGGTAGGTCACCCTCGAAACATCAATATCTTTCAATAAATTTAAATATGTGTACCTTGTTAAGCAAAAATTGTCCTTTTAATAAAATCTTTTCAACTCACATCCTGGCTCATTCTGGAAGTCCGACGATTCTCCCCCCAAAGCAACTTAGACTGATGTAGGCAGCGGGCATTGGTACTTGTTCCTGCATGACCGACTGATTGCTTTGGATGTATATATTTATTTGTTTCATGTTTTGTTGCATTGTCCATAATTAATATTGTTGCATGTAAACATAATATTAGTATAATGAATGTTCAAATAAATATGTTGGAAACGGGGAGGCAGTTAAGCGATGTTGATCCGTTGAAAGAAATGGAATAAAAGGAATTTAAAGTTAAATATATGTATGTATGTATGTATTTTATTCAACCGTAATATTTACAACTGTTTCTATTAACTTCACAAATTATTTAAGAGATTGAGCAATAGCTCTTGCAACTATAAATACGTTAGTACCTTGTTTTTAACAAAAGAAAATTTTTATATGATTACCTAATCAGACTTGATTTCATTAGCAAGAGGAAACTGGGAAAGAAAAACGTCTTATACATTTTTTTTTTTTAAATAAAACTTAACCTAACTTAACTAACTTAGCTAAATGTGATTTGACTGTTATTATCTCTAAATTATATTTCCGAAAAACATAGGTGAAGGAAAGTTTTAGTTCTCTAATAATCTAGATAATAAAGGATTTTGTGCCAACCGGCAAGAAGTTTCAAATGTTTCTTTACATGCTTCAATTTTTGTGTGAATATAGCTGGTTTTTGAGTGGCGGTGGAGAGCAGACGTGGAAAAATAAAATGGTAGATTTAACATCATTTTTAATATTTTATTCTGCTTGGTTTGTAACTTCTTTATGTGCGATTTGGCACAAGTGCACCATGCGGCTGCAGCGTATAAAAGTACTGGCTGAAAGATAGTCTTATAAAGTAAGAGCTTATTTTCGGATGACAGCGTCGACCTTCTATGAATTAGAGGATAAAGAATTTTAATAAGCTTGTCACACTTTTTAATAGCAGTCTCAATATTTGCTTGGAAAGTCATTTTTTTATCTAGAACAACCCGTAAGTATTTTATAGTGCAATTGTTCCAATCCTTTCTGCAGTTATTAAGCATTAAAGGGCTGGATGGCCTTAGTTCAGATTTCCGGTTTCTTGTGAAGAATAGCGCTTCCGTTTTGCTTGCGTTAGCACGAATTTTCCATTTAGAAAAGTAAGTTGTTAATATATTGAATCCATCTGCTATAAAGTTTGATATTTCACTGGAATATTTTGAGCTACAAAGTATGACGGTATCGTCCGCGAAAAGGCCGATTTCGCAATTTGGAGGCTTTGGGATATCACTTATAAAAATGTTAAAGAGAGTAGGGCTGATGACCGACAAAGTGGCACTCCTGCGGGAATGAGAAACTTCTTAGATGTGGAACCGTTTAGGGTTACTTGAAATTTTCTGCCACTTAAAAAATCGAGAACTATTTTGCACAGATATGTCGGAAAACCAAGTCTATGCATTTAATACACCAATCCATTGTGCCAGACGGAATCAAAAGCTTTTTCAATGTCAAGAATAACCATACCCGTCGATTTCCTTTTCCTGAATTTCGATTGTACAATATTTTTGACCCGTACAATTTGATGGACGGGGCTATGGTGCTTCCTGAAACCAAATTGTTCGTCTGGCAGAACATTATTACCCGTGATAAAATTTGTAAAGCGTTCTTTTAATACTTTTTCGAAAACTTTCGCCACAGTACTGAGAAGGCTAATTGGTCTGTAGCTACTCAACTCAGACTTAGCTTTGCCGGGTTTGTGTATGCATATTATTGATGCATTTTTCCAAAGGTGAGGAAAGTATGATAAGCGTATGCACGCATTTATAATGTGGCAGAGATAGATTGCAGTTTTTTTGTGCATATTTTTGAGAAAGCAAATTGGTATTTTGTCCGGCCCAGTTGAAATTTTATTTTTGAACGAATTAATGGTTGAAAAAATAGTTTTTAAAGTGATGAAAGGAGGGTCAATGCGAGACTCTTTGATCCTCTCGATTCTTGAATTTACCATTCGTTCTGTCTCATTGTCGCTCATGTTAAAAGTGATTAAATGTTGCCTAACGAAATGATTGCCAAAAGCTTTGACTTTTTCATTATTTGATGTGAGAAGCTCCTGGTTAACTTGAATAGGAGGGATATAGTTGCTACGTTTTTTCAGCGCTTTTGACACGTTCCAAAAAGATCTGGAACCTTTTTTGAGAGAAGAGAGCTTATCTTTCCAATATTTATTCTTTAGCTCATAAATTTCTTTGATTATGATGACCTTGAGCCGATTAAATTCTATTTTATACATTGGTTGCCGGGTTCTCTGCCACAAGCGACGGACTGCATTCCGTTGTGCAATTAGTGCTATAATGACAGGAGTAAGCTTAAGTCGATCCGGTCTATCATTTGTGATCTTGGGAATCGATTGCTCAGCGGCTTCGAAAAGAATATTATTAAAATTTTCTACGTGGTTATCTATATCGTGTTTTGTGGAAAAATCAGAAAGAGTTTGATTTTGATTTGTAAGGCACTGTGTGACACGCGGAAAGCGTGCCCAGTTGGCTTTTCGGAACACGTACTTTTTTGGCACACACTCAGTGACTGGTTGGTCTCTTATGCTGAACATAACCGGTAGATGATCAGATGGTAATGCTGTAATAGTGAAAGGTGGGGTGACGTTCTGACCATAATTAGTCAGGATTATGTCTAGATTTGAAGGATTTCCTCTAGTAGATTTCGGAAAATAAGTAGGAGTTGGAGAAAATAGTACATCAAACTGACTAGTGACTAATTTGTTGCGTAATAAGAAGCCCCAGCGATTTTGCCTCAAACAATTCCAATCGGGATGTCGGCAATTAAAGTCTCCGGCTATTAAAAAGTTGTTCGGTAGCCTGTTGAATGTATCGAAATCTTTCAAAAATAGTTGTTCCTTATTTTGGCCACAATTACCACCAGGGAAATATGCTCCGATCAACATTAAACTATTACTTCCTATCTGCAATTCCACCTGAACTGTTTCAAAAATATTAGTTTTTAATGGTGGTTTTTCGCTATGGATGATATTTTTTTTACCACTAGTGCAACACCACCACCTCTATTTTCTTGCCTGTCATTTCTGTAGACAAAATAATTTGGATCGAAAAGAGAATTTCCTTCCTTCAACCATGTTTCAGTTACAATAGCACAGTCGACATTGTGAGCATTCAAGAAAGAGAAAACTGAAGCCTCTTATGTACGGAACAAATGCTTTGCGCATTCCAAAAACAACATTGCAAAGTTAAATTATTTGACATTTCCATAAATGTACTTACTGGCTAGCTCTGTAATGACGAGAAATTGTTCCTCTCTTGACGTGCAGCTTTTCAATTTAGTGAGAAGCTCATTTGTCAAGGCGAGTATTTCAAGCATAGTGAATAACTGGTTTCCTGCTTGCGAGGACTGTGCATTCGTGTTACGTAGAATGCTCGAAAACGTTTCTCTTGAGTTCGGTACCGCTCGATCAAGATTAGCTTGAGTGTTGGTGCGATGTCGTAGTGGTGGAAATAAAGATGGGCTTAGCAGGTTTGGACTCACATTGCGGAGATTAGTTTTCTTCATATTTCTCGATCGAATCCGAGATTGCAAGTTTAAAAATTCGACTTTGCTAGGGCACTCCGAAAAACTGGAGGCATGTGGCCCCGAACAGTTGGCACACTTTCGTTTAGCACTAGGATCATCCCGGGAAGGGCAATCAGATGTTTTATGGTGCCCAGCGCACAAATTACAAACCGTTTTTAGGTTGCAGCCGTTTATTACAGTTATTCTTTCTTGGACCCCAAATCGATAGTTTCGGGGGCCTAGCCTCACCGGAGATGGGGGTGGGTCGGGCGCCACTCGCTTCACGGCCCCGAAACTGCGCTTGCCGACGCTCGGAAGCGAGAATATGCGACGGTTTCGCGTAATATGTATCGCACAAAGAAAAACACGCTAGCGGTTTCCAAGAAATTCATACACAACAGTTTATTAACGAAGGTTCCTAATTTACCTATATCGGCACTTAGGCCCTACTTTATAACGGCGCCGCGAAAGTTACACTCTATCACTTCTGATAACCTATTCTATGTATCACATTCATCAGCTATCTCGTATTTCCAAATTTCGGTATTAAACAAGGAATAAACTTAAACTACTTACAATTTAATCTCCAATCAATCTCCTCCCGCAGCGGATTCGTCGTGATTCGCCGTCACTTCGCCGATAATCTCCTCAATAACTCGTTCGGTAGTCTCGATCTGCTCCTCAATCCTTTTTCAACCGTCGTCGCTATCGAAAGTTATTGTTTCTTAACCGCCAACCGATAAGCTTTTTCTTGCCAGGTGCATGTGAAAGAAATAGATGCTCGATCACTCGTATTTCGTCCCAAAATCTGCTCCTCGTTTCTTTTACCTCCGTCGTCGCTATCGAACGTTATTGTTTTCTAATCGCCAACCGACAGGCTTTTTCTCGCCAGGTACACGTGAAAGAAATTGATATTCGATCGCTCGTATTTCGTCCCAAAATCTGCTCCTCGCTTCTTTTACAACCGTCGTCGCTATCGCAAGTTATCGTTTTCTAACCGCCAACCGACAAGCTTTTTCCCGCCAGATACATGTAAAAGAAAAATATTCGATCGCTCGTATTTCGTTCAACAATCTGCACCCTCGTCTATTCCTTACCATGTCCAATCAACAAGAGGACGAACTATCTCTTGCACACCTCGCAAGTAGCCTCGGCTTTGCTTCCTGATCCCGCTTAGACGGGATCTTCGATTCTCCGTTTGGCGATAAAACCGATTGCCCCCATGCATTTCACATGCATTTCAAATGCATCTAGTTCCCGGTCATTGCACCTTCTCATTCGTGTGCATTGCCGCAAGTGCATTTGGTCATTGCACTTTGCATTGCGCTCAATCCACTGTAATACATGTATGGCAACGCCTCGGTGCATCTCGGAACGCGGTCCGTTCCGCTGGCGTTCCGCCCGGTTGTCAATTACACACGAACTGTCAAATCTGTGTTTTCGTCTGTCGCCGCATTTGTAATCTATGGAATACTTGCTCAGGTTGCAAACATTGTCGCACATTAAATCCTCAGTAATTTCTGAAATGGAATGTAATTAATCGTGCGGGAGTGAGTTCTTCAGGATTAGAAGACTTCTCGGTCCGAGCAGCAGTTTGCATTGCAGTTAGCGTTTATGTTTATCGTTTACGTTTATCTCAGGTGGTCTATAGAACTCAAGTATGGTATGCGATCCGCATGAAATTGTGTTGTCAGTAGGATAGAAGAGTGGCCCGCCGGTATGGGGCATTATGCCTTGCCCCGCCAGGTATTCGTTGACTAGAACATGGTTTGCTTTGCATGATTCCAAAAATACCTAGATTATTAATCACGCCAACAAATACTTGTAGCCAATCTGGAATCAATTCGACAATCATTCCATTTGGATGTGGAACACCGCCATAATTAATGAGCCGCCGATGCAATAGCTGTGTCCACTTAGGTTTGGGTGCATTTTCAACTTGCCGTAAAATTTGTTTCTCTTCTTCTGATGTAATGAAGTTTGGTATGAACATGGCACTTTTGGACAATTTCAAACAAGAAAATCATTGAAATCCATCTTGCAAATCGCTTCAGTCAGGTGAGTACGTTGATCCTATTTTTTATTCGGGACGGTTATGTGGGCGACTCGGCCCCACCAACAGCTTTGGAGGAATGCCGGGTCCTGACGAGTGCGCGCCTTGATTTTGATGTTGGCCGTTCTTGACAGGGCTCGTCGAGACTCGAAGCCTACTCCATGACTCGATGCTATTTGTGATACCGCGCTATGCCCTACCTTATTATATCTTATTTTCTATTTCTTTCTTGATTCTTATTACCGATCTTACATTTACATAGCTTGAAACAACCTTCGACTCCCTACCGCAAGCGTGTCCGCGCCAATGAAGTAGTATGGATTTCTATCTGCTACCGGTACGGCTCGCGACGTGATCGACCGTGACACCCCCCTCTCTTCAGAGAATTCCCTGGGAATTCTTGACGCTATTTCTCAGAGACGCCACGCGTAATTATATACTAACCCCGAGTTTTATATTTCGGTACGCTTTAGCTTATCGTACAACAATTTCCGGTCGTTGATATTCCTTATTTGAATTCTGAATTGCACATTCACATCACAAATCCCAGACATACCTTATTATGCATGCATATGTGTCTCGACTGATAGCTCTAACTGGTGTTGGTATCTGTGCCCGTAATATTTCAATATTCTAATACGACCTGAACTCAATTTTAGGATAAAAACCAAAGGACATCAAGAAAAAAGAAAAAAAACGAAGATAAAAAAAAAACGAGAGGCGCAAAACAAGACGAAAAAAGGAGAAAAAGGAAAGGAAAAGATAAGATCAACCCTACTCAACAGAGGCACGGAAGTCACGCCCCAAACTATGGTATATTATTTCAGTTTTATCTCATTCATTCTAACTCATACGACTAACTCCTCAAAATTTACTATTAACTAATACTAGGCTTACTTCTACTAACCCTTCACCAAATATTTTTTTTTTTCTTTACAACGCTTAATCCCGGAAGTTACTCAATAATATTAATTCTGTTATTGTGAAACTAAATCCCACCACCATTTCTTTTCCATTGCTTATCGCGCCGGCATCCCACCACCACAGAGTCTAATGGCTAACCTTTCAAAAGAAACGTGTATCTAAATTCGAAGCCCGCCACCAAAATCCATGCTAATCACGTTCGCCTTCCACATACATTTTGAGGTCTTTCGCATGCCAAGTGCCTGCATTTTTACCTTTTCCGTCGACCAATTCGTATGTCCACGCTGATGTCTTCCTTCTCAGTGTGAAAGGTCCGATGTATGCCGGGGCTAATTTAGCTGAAAAATTTTTACTAGCATCCGACAAAACGTAGTTCTTACGCCAAACTCTCTGTCCCACCTGAAAGCTCTCTGTGCGTCGGCGAAGATCATACCGCTTTTGACTGGTAACCGCTGCCCGTTTCATCCTCTGGACCACCTCCTCCCGTATCTTTTCCAAATTAATTGCGTTTTTGACTGGTGAAAACGCCTCTTGCACTCCTGCTGGCCGCTCCACATCCTCCCTAAATGTGACCATTTCTCGCCCAAAATTTAAAAAGTAAGGAGTGAAGCCCGTGACTTCATGCTTATACGTTCTCAGCGCACACGCGATTTTACTCAGGTATTGGTCCCACGAGCGATGGTTCTCTGACGCGTAACATCTCAACATGCATTTTATGTCCTGATTACGGCGCTCCGCCGGGTTAGCCTGGGGATGGTACAGCGCGGTGAAACATATCTTAACGCCATACTCTTCCACCGCCCGCTCGAACTGCTTTCCCCGGAACTGCACCCCATTATCGCATATCAAAGCCCTGGGTACTCCATACACCAAGAAGACGTTCTCTTCCAACAACCGGAAAACAGCCGATGCCGTCGCTGTCCGTACTGGTAATATTACCGAGTACTTGGTGACATAGTCTACAATCGTGAGAATGTAGGTGTACCCTCTCGTTGACCTAGGTAATGGTCCCACTAGATCCACGCTGATCAGTTCCCATGGCAATTTGGCCTCGCCAGCCCTCGTAGACATCAAGCCGATCGGTGATTTTCTCTCCACCTTGCAGGTTTGGCACACGTTACAGGAACGTACATATTTCTGTATGTCTCTCCGCATCCGGGGCCAGTAGAAATTTTGAGCAACGCGAGCCAACGTTCGAGTAGCACCAAGATGTCCCGCCTTCGGGTCGTCGTGACACCGGAACAGTATGGAACCCCTTTCCGTCTTCGGAACTACCCTTTTCCAAACCGGGTTGCCGTCCCTCTCGCTCCCATAGCCTGGTAGCTGCTTCCACAGAGTATTCTCGACCACTTTCCAATTCGCAAACTTACGCGGATCGCTCCGAACCTTCTCCACCATTTCCACAAACCATCGCTCTAGCGCCGGGGAAGCCGCTATGTCTCCCACCTCCGCAACCGCTCGAGACAGTGCGTCTGGCACCAAATGTTCCTTCCCTTTCCGATGAACGATCTCAAAGTCAAATTGCTGGAGGCGTACTGCCCATCTCGCCAACCTGCCTGATGGGTCCTTCAGCTTGTTTAACCAGACAAGGGAATGATGGTCGGTAATCACGATGAAATGCGTACCCTCAATGTATGGCCGTAACTTCTCTATGGCCCACACAACCCCTAAGCACTCCCTTTCGGTGACAGAATAATTTCTCTCCCGTCTCGACAAAGCCCGACTCAAATAGCAGACCACTTTCTCTCCTGATGGGTGAGCCTGACTCAAAACAGCCCCAATTCCGACATCCGATGCATCCGTCTGCACTTTGAAGGGGAGGTCGAAATCAGGACAGGCTAATATCGGCGCGGCCATAAGTTTCTGTTTGCACGCGACAAAAGCCTGCTCACATATATCTGACCATATAAACTTACGTCCTTTTTTTAACAGATCATTTAATGGCGCGACAAGAGTGGCGTGATCCGGGATGAAACGCCTGTACCACGACACCATACCGAGTAGTTGTCGGACTTGTTTGACTGATGTCGGTTTAGGAAATCCCTTAATCGCCTCAACCTTCTCTGGATCTACATGCAGACCTCTGTCATCCACTAGGTAGCCTAAATACCGCAATTGAGCCCTACAGAATTGACATTTCTCTTTCGATACTCGCAGACCTTCTTCCCTCAACCTAGAGAAGACCTCTCGCAGTACTTCCAAGTGTCGCTCGAACGTTTCCGTGACAATAATGATATCGTCTAGGTAAGTGAAAACGAAAGGTTCGAGAGTAGGCCCCAATACCGTATCAATTAACCTTTGCCAGGTGGCTCCTGAGTTGTGGAGACCGAAAGGCATGCGCCGAAAATGAAATAAACCCCTACCCGGCACGGTAAAGGCAGTGTATTGTTGAGATTCCTCCGCCATGGGCACTTGCCAATACGCCGACTTCACGTCCAGCGTCGACAGATATTTTGCATTTCGTAGTTTGTCGAGAGTTGCCGAGATATAAGGTAACGGATACGCATCTTTTTCCGACACCGCGTTTACTTTGCGAAAATCAACGCAAAATCTGTAGGAACCGTCCTTTTTACGAACCAACAAGATCGGGGAGGACCAAGCACTTTTCGATGGCTCAACCACTCCCATTCGCAACATATCGTCCAACTCTAGGTTTATTTGTTTTTGAACTGCGGGGGAAACGGGATAATATCGCTGCTTGATTGGTTCCGATTTTGTCTTTATGACGTGGCTGACAGACTTCGCGCAACCCAAACCATCCCCCATCAATTCGAACTGTTGCTCTAATAGCTCCGACAGAATCTTCACCTCTCCCTGCGTTAAGTGTGACCAACCTCGTAGCGCTTTCCCGGTTCCTGACTCTACAGTGGCCACGGAGGTCCATTGTTGCCCCTTCATATCAAGCACGACTCCAAAAAGCTGCCAAAAATCTACCCCTAGGATTACCTCTTGTGGAATTGCCGCGATCACCAGTACTTCTATCACATATTTCCGCCCCCTTAAACTGAATTCTAACCTTGCCACACCATCCACAGCGCACGTCTCTCCATTTGCCAGCCGCACCTCCTCTACTCTGTCTCGGTCCAAAATCAACCCTTTGGCTTCCAACCGTGACCATCCCTTCTCTCCCAAGATCGTACGACTCGCGCCCGAGTCCAGAAGTCCCTCCATTTCCACACCTTCTACCTCAACTTGCAAATGCGGTCGACTATCCTCGCCGCTCTTTACCAAGGCGTAGTCCACGTTCGCCGAATGAATCACTTGCTGCGGCCTCATCTTCGTGCTCCCTCTGCCGCTTAGTGAGCACGCCGGTCGTTTCCCGATTCTCGTTGATCCGTACGTGCTCGCACCACGGGATTCCTCGCCCTGGATCGGCACGTGGGACATGCTGCTCGCATCACCCCTTGTCTGCCACAACCGAAACATCGTCTGGGCTCCGTGCACTCTCTCGACAGATGACCATCCTTCCGGCAATTCCAACACTGTACTCGCCCGTTTTCGGTCAGTACAGCTATCTGCCCCGAAGTCTCTGCTCCTACGTATGCTAAGTCCGGCTCCAAACAACGTCGCGCTCGCGTAGGAGGTGGCACAAACGCTGCTACTGACGCTCTGGTGGCATCTAATGTCCGCCCCATCCTCACTAACTCAGCTACCGACGTGATAGGCGTTAGACTCAACTGCTGCTGGTAGAAAGGGGCAATGTTTCTACGCAGCGTTCTTAACTTTTTCTCTTCCGAGTAGTTGGTCCTCAACCGGCTGAACAGACGCTCCATTACCGCTACGTATACTCCCATTGACTCGTGCTCTCCCTGGGTGCGCCTTCGGATCTCATCACGCAGGCGATCCTCATAATCTGCTGGCAAAAACTCTGCCTTCAGTTCCTGCACCAGCTCATCCCAGCAACTGACCAAGTCACGATTCGCCCGGAACCAAATGAGAGCCTGCGATTCAAATAGATCCACTGCTGCTCTAAAAAGTTGCGGCTTTGTAAGTCCCCTGGCCTGCCGTAATTCCTCCACGCGCTCCAAAAAAGCACTCACTGATCCGGTCGAATCCCCACTGAATTTAATCCCCCATTTTGCCACCTCCGCCAGGCTCGGAGTTCTCGACGCCTGCGGCGGAGACATCACCGGGACATGATTCGCTGTCTCATCTTCGCCGTCGCTGGATTCTTCTGTGTTCCCGACCAACGTTCCCATCGAGATTATCAACCGGTTCCGTAACATCTTCACGCCCTCCTTCTGTTCCTGAGTGATTGCCTTTACGTTACCTAGCCGGCGGAAACCAAACTCAATTTTCACTCTCGCTTTAATGTAGTCTGAAGAGGTCTGATCCCCCGCAACTCTTGCTACCAACTCTTCAATTTCCGACACTTTCGCAGATAATTCCAAAAAATCCGTATCATACTCATATGGATACTCTGCCTCCACGTAGGACGTGTCGGACGCCGCCTCTGCCTTCAACGTACCCCTCAACGTCTTCCGCATATTGTCGACGGTATCCTGTGGAAAGCCCCGAATAGCGAGCTCATATGTGAGCTCGTCCTTGCTCAAGCGATCAACTAAAATCTTCATCGCACTGAACTCAAAAGAACAAATTCTTCTCAGACTGGTCAGTAGCCAACGAAACCGCCAACACCGCACTCTCTATATGGTTTATCCCTCAATTCCAATGTAACTAGTTCCTAGACCCCGAAAATCTAAAATCAACCCCCCAGTGACTAAAATACCAAAACGTGATAGATCAGTGCTCGCCTTTTCGCTCGATCCTCTATTCACGCTCTCTACTCCCGCACAGTTCTGTCCTGAAAATCCGACCTCTTATTGCTAGTAACAATACTACTTCACACACCCAAGCTTCAATATAAATTCACTATATCCAAACCCATACACACTCTGCTCCAAAATTCAAATGAAATGCTTTTAGTTCTTTGATTACTCACTTTGGCACAAACACTCTAATTCACACAACAATGCTCGGAATCCAGAATTCAGATAAATATATATAGATATACGGTGATCAATAATATACACTGCATCAATAATTGTTATGCAATATAATAAATAGAAAAGTATAATGTTCTAAAGCAAACAACCCCTACTTATCCCGCCACACGAATGGGGTGAATTCTAAATCAAATACCCGTTCCGCGATTTCTCTTCAAAAAAAAATATTCCGAAATATGCCTTAATGGTTTCTTTCTTCCTGAATTTACACGCCTACCGAGCCTCCCACAATTTGGGACTTGGCTAGACAAAATTTTCCACGTACCGTTACGTACCGTTACTACCGTTATGCCCCACGTTGGGCGCCAATTTATTACAGTTATTCTTTCTTGGACCCCAAATCGATAGTTTCGGGGGCCTAGCCTCACCGGAGATGGGGGTGGGTCGGGCGCCACTCGCTTCACGGCCCCGAAACTGCGCTTGCCGACGCTCGGAAGCGAGAATATGCGACGGTTTCGCGTAATATGTATCGCACAAAGAAAAACACGCTAGCGGTTTCCAAGAAATTCATACACAACAGTTTATTAACGAAGGTTCCTAATTTACCTATATCGGCACTTAGGCCCTACTTTATAACGGCGCCGCGAAAGTTACACTCTATCACTTCTGATAACCTATTCTATGTATCACATTCATCAGCTATCTCGTATTTCCAAATTTCGGTATTAAACAAGGAATAAACTTAAACTACTTACAATTTAATCTCCAATCAATCTCCTCCCGCAGCGGATTCGTCGTGATTCGCCGTCACTTCGCCGATAATCTCCTCAATAACTCGTTCGGTAGTCTCGATCTGCTCCTCAATCCTTTTTCAACCGTCGTCGCTATCGAAAGTTATTGTTTCTTAACCGCCAACCGATAAGCTTTTTCTTGCCAGGTGCATGTGAAAGAAATAGATGCTCGATCACTCGTATTTCGTCCCAAAATCTGCTCCTCGTTTCTTTTACCTCCGTCGTCGCTATCGAACGTTATTGTTTTCTAATCGCCAACCGACAGGCTTTTTCTCGCCAGGTACACGTGAAAGAAATTGATATTCGATCGCTCGTATTTCGTCCCAAAATCTGCTCCTCGCTTCTTTTACAACCGTCGTCGCTATCGCAAGTTATCGTTTTCTAACCGCCAACCGACAAGGTTTTTCCCGCCAGATACATGTAAAAGAAAAATATTCGATCGCTCGTATTTCGTTCAACAATCTGCACCCTCGTCTATTCCTTACCATGTCCAATCAACAAGAGGACGAACTATCTCTTGCACACCTCGCAAGTAGCCTCGGCTTTGCTTCCTGATCCCGCTTAGACGGGATCTTCGATTCTCCGTTTGGCGATAAAACCGATTGCCCCCATGCATTTCACATGCATTTCAAATGCATCTAGTTCCCGGTCATTGCACCTTCTCATTCGTGTGCATTGCCGCAAGTGCATTTGGTCATTGCACTTTGCATTGCGCTCAATCCACTGTAATACATGTATGGCAACGCCTCGGTGCATCTCGGAACGCGGTCCGTTCCGCTGGCGTTCCGCCCGGTTGTCAATTACACACGAACTGTCAAATCTGTGTTTTCGTCTGTCGCCGCATTTGTAATCTATGGAATACTTGCTCAGGTTGCAAACATTGTCGCACATTAAATCCTCAGTAATTTCTGAAATGGAATGTAATTAATCGTGCGGGAGTGAGTTCTTCAGGATTAGAAGACTTCTCGGTCCGAGCAGCAGTTTGCATTGCAGTTAGCGTTTATGTTTATCGTTTACGTTTATCTCAGGTGGTCTATAGAACTCAAGTATGGTATGCGATCCGCATGAAATTGTGTTGTCAGTAGGATAGAAGAGTGGCCCGCCGGTATGGGGCATTATGCCTTGCCCCGCCAGGTATTCGTTGACTAGAACATGGTTTGCTTTGCATGATTCCAAAAATACCTAGATTATTAATCACGCCAACAAATACTTGTAGCCAATCTGGAATCAATTCGACAATCATTCCATTTGGATGTGGAACACCGCCATAATTAATGAGCCGCCGATGCAATAGCTGTGTCCACTTAGGTTTGGGTGCATTTTCAACTTGCCGTAAAATTCGTTTCTCTTCTTCTGATGTAATGAAGTTTGGTATGAACATGGCACTTTTGGACAATTTCAAACAAGAAAATCATTGAAATCCATCTTGCAAATCGCTTCAGTCAGGTGAGTACGTTGATCCTATTTTTTATTCGGGACGGTTATGTGGGCGACTCGGCCCCACCAACAGCTTTGGAGGAATGCCGGGTCCTGACGAGTGCGCGCCTTGATTTTGATGTTGGCCGTTCTTGACAGGGCTCGTCGAGACTCGAAGCCTACTCCATGACTCGATGCTATTTGTGATACCGCGCTATGCCCTACCTTATTATATCTTATTTTCTATTTCTTTCTTGATTCTTATTACCGATCTTACATTTACATAGCTTGAAACAACCTTCGACTCCCTACCGCAAGCGTGTCCGCGCCAATGAAGTAGTATGGATTTCTATCTGCTACCGGTACGGCTCGCGACGTGATCGACCGTGACACGTTGCTTGCATGACCTAGAGTTTGGCAATTAAAGCAGCGTATGGGGCCGCTTCTCTTCTTTTGTAGTGACTAAAAGTCACTGCACAATGAAATAGATATCTAACCTTTTTCTGAAGATCACTTAGTTTAATGTATCCACGCATGAACGATAAAATGTATGTCGCCTGGTCGCCGTATCTTGGTGATCGTATCGGCAATTGCTTGACATCCAAGCCATAGCTTAAGAACTACATATAGCTCGGAAAGTACGTGAATTGCGAAACAATTGCGAGAAGTAGATAGCAATATCCAAGTCCAAGTTGGAAAAAGACACAAAGTACCCCGCCAAGCAACCCTGCTACGATCAAATTCATTTCTCCTTCCCACTAGGCAATATACATGTGCTTTGCCAAAGAGACTATTTTAACGAATGGCGATTTATGCAATATTGATTTTCTTAAAGTATTTTCTGAGTATTAAAATGGTAAGCGATAAGGTAGTTAACGCGGAATACTACTTTCGATACCATATGGCGAGTAAAAGGAATATCTCCGACACTTTTATGCAACCCAATACAGGGAATTTCGTTTGCTGCCAGTGAATGTTCGCTGCGCTTACTGTTTCTTCATGGGATTATTCGCACGCCAACACACTCTCACCTATCAGCTCACACGGATATATACATTCTCACCAGTCGTTTGACAGTATATTTTCTCACTTTCGCATGTGATACAGTGAACATATTTTGGTTTTATCTCTTTTTACGTGCCAGCTGATGGTAAATCCTTCACTCCCTGCTAATCTCTTCCATCAATTAATCACGTACTTTCAGCCCCTCCAAGCATTCAATATTTTGAGCTTTAAGCTCATCCGCAACCGCTTGGTTTGGAACAGTGTCATAGCTTAAGAACTATATATAGCTCGGAAAGTACGTGAATTGCAATTCAATTCCCCACTGATTGCGAGAAGTAAATAGCAATATTCAAGTCCAAGTTGGAAAAAGACACAAAATACCCCGCCAAGCAACTCTGCTACGATCAAATACGTTTCTCATTCCCACTAGGCAATATACATGTGCTTTGACAAAGAGACTATTTTAACGAATGGCGATTTATGCAATATTGCTTTTCTTAATACATTTTCTGAGTATTAAAATGGTAAGCGATAAGGTAGTTAACGCGGAATACTACTTTCGATACCATTTGGCGAGCAAAAGGAATATCTCCGACACTTTTATGCAACCCAATACAGAGAATTTCGTTTGTTGGCAGTGCATGTTCGCGGCGCTTACTGTTTCTTGATGGGATTATACGCACGCCAACACACTCTCACCTATCAGCTAACACGGATATATACATTCTCACCTGTCGTTTGACATTATATTTTCTCACTTTCGCATGGGATGAAGTGATCTTGTTTTGGGTTTATCTCTTTTTACGTGCCAGCTGATGGTAATTCCTTCACTCTTTTCCAATCTCTTCCATCAATAAATCACGTACTTTCAGGCCCCTGACAGTGTCGAGACCAGTTAGAACTATTTTAAATGTGCGTCGGCCCATAGGATCATGCGTAAAAAACCTGATATCCATGTCAGTATGCTGTTTGCGAAGAGTCGTAAATTTTTCTTCATTTAATGCACTGACTTTCGTCCCAATACTAGTGAATTTTAAAGCGTAATCCTTCACTGAAAGAGATTTTAAAACGTCTTCAATCTCTTTGCGGGTCAAACCCACAATAGTAATAGGCGGCATTTTTCTAGGGCTCGCCTCAGAGGCTATTGGTTCTTCTAAGTCCATAATTTGGCTCGATGGCGCAAAGTAATTAGTACTTGAAGTGCCAGCTGCTGCTGGCTCATTGTCTTTTTTGCGCATTTTCGATGCGATGGCATCACCTTTAGGTGAAAAACTGAACACACGTCTTCGCGAGATTATTTTACAAATGCACTGATGATGTTACTAGATATGTACACTTGAAACTGAGTAATTTGAGCTTTGTAGGAAATACCGTTACGTACACTGAGCTGCTGTAGATAAACACGTTCGATCACTTTCAAGGCTAGAAAGGAACTCAAGTTAAATATATTGTTTTTATACTATAAAGCATATTTAAAAGCATACTTATTAAATTTTCCTTAGGCGACAAATACACGCCCTGACATTACAAACATTTATGTTTGACATTTGGAAGCCAAAATTGGAAGTAAGCAATTACGTATCAATCAAAAAAACAAAATAATACATAATTTGCGGCAAGTGCAGCGAAAACATAGAAATTCCGCTACAGCGTCAGAATTAATGCAGGTTTTGAAAGAAAAAAACCTAATTTGTGAAAGTACAAGTGAGCAGCTAAACAGCTTTGGTGGAATAAACCTGAAGTTATTAAAAAGGCGATGAGACATGCACTCATCTGACAATGCGAGAGCATCTCCTCGAGCCTACGAGAACAACCTTGAGTGGCTTACTCTAACACAGTAGAACATTACGAAGATGGTACGAAAGAGTGGATTGTCAGCCTGGATTCATTAAAGAATCTTTCGCCGCAATTTGAAACGTAGTTATGGGTGCGAAAAAGAGAATATTTTTATAAATGTTGTATTTGATGAGATGCACATAAGGTAACATGTAGATTGGGATGGAAAAACATCACACAGCTTCGTTGATTTTGGTGACGAGAGTAATATCAGCATTTTGGCTACGCAAGTCTTAATTTTCTTGGCATTGTGTATCAATAAACCATGGAAAATTCTGCTTGCCTATTTCCTAATCTCCAGCATTTCTGCCGAACAAAAGGCGAACTTAACATCACTTTGCATCCAACATCTGGCCGAAACTGGCGCACAAATAGTGGGAATAACTTTTGATGAGCCTGCAACAAATTTAACTATGTCCAAAATACTTGGCTCGGATGTACCATGGCCAAAGAATTTGTAACATTTGGAAAAAGAAATGACCGAATCGTGCTCCATCCGGATCCGTGTCATATGTTGAAACTTGAAAGAAATGCCTTAGCGGATTTGAAAATAATCATTTACTCTGAAGGAGAGGAAATTATATGTGTATTTTTTAAATCCCTTCTAGAGCTGCAAGAAACAGAGGGGCCTCATCTAGGGAATAGGCTGCGGAGAGCTCACTTGTACTATCATTATCAGAAAATGAAGGTAGCAGTGCAAACTTTGAGTAGGTCTGTAGCCGATGCACTGGACTTTTGTCGAGAGGTCCTACAGTTGAAAGCATTTGCAGGAAGCGATGCAACTTCGACATTTTGCCGCCTTTTTAACGATTTGTCTGATATATTAAATAGCAGGAAGCTTTCAAATTTTGAGCCTCTTAAGAAAGCGCTATGTGAAAATAATGCTGAGGTGGTATTCAAATTTAGCGAAATTCCATTACTTACATAAAGCAGCTAAAAATTGTTTCGGAGACACCTTTAATAGATTCTAGAGGAAGTGTAGGCTTCTTGGCTCTTATCACTTCGTTACGAAACTTGAAGGTGATTTATGACCGATTAATACTTACGAAAATACTAAAATTTGTGCCTTTCTACAAAATTAATCAGGACCACATTGAGCTCCTCTTTGGGTCGATACGTGCAGGTCTTGGGCATAATAACAACCCTAAAGCAATGCAGGTTCGAAGCTGCTTAAAAAAAAACTTATGGTAAGATGCCAGATAAGGAAGGCGGAATTGAAAGTATTCTACCATTAGAGCAAATTTCAATTTTGAACGTGAGTACAGTGCAAAATATTAATAAAACGTCTGAACGTCAGACCATGGCTGAATCGAATGAAGTGGACATATTACAGTTCGACCTTCAATTTATAGATGAACATAACTTTACAACAGATCCAGCAAAACCTTCGCAATATGTGAACTATGCTGTGGAATATATAGCAAAATTCGTAGTATTTAAACTTTGCAAAATCCTGAACTGTGATTGTTGTATTTCAGCTGTGCAAGGTACGCTTAACAAGAAATCACTCATCAAATTCAAACGTAGAGGTCTTTTGAAAGTGCCTTCAGCAAGTGTAGTTGATATTTGTAAAGAGACCGAAAAAAATATTCGAGTTTATGAAAACAATATTTTATCTTTCATCAACATTACAGTCTAATAATAAAATTAATCATCGAGAAATATTCAAAAACTCGCTATAATTTCATGACCAAAAAGTGAAGCGAAAAAATTTCGATGGGGCAATATTATAATAAGATCGTACATTTGAAAGGAATGTAGAATATATGGAATTATTTATAAGCAATATAAGGAAGTTTATTTGATGCAAAGAAACAGGAGGAAAGAAAGATGGAGGCTCTAGTTCGTACAAAGTTTTAATTCGTTTTTCAGACATCGAAATGAAGTCTGTGTGTGCAGGCTTGATAGCTCAGTCACAAAAGAGACAACGTGATTTGCGGTGCTGATCGCTTCACTCTGCTAACTATCAAGTAAATATCCATTAAACTCAGACCATAAAAAATTACACATGCTCGCAGTTCTATTTGATATATCAGTTTGAGTAAGGAAATTCTCCAACTATACTACATTTGCTTTATTGAATATACTTGAGTCAAATGGCTTACTATTTATGTAATAATTACTTTTTGAAAAAAAATTCCATGTATGGTACAATTGAGTGTTTTGCAGATATGAATAGTATTGTTTTGCATTTATGTAAGTATTTGCATATATGTATACTATGACTCTAATTTCCTGCGATACACTATTTCCTGCACATTATTTGCTTTGCCATTTAATATTTGAAACAACGATTATATTTGCTTATGGAAATCTAAGCCAAAATAGGTCACTGCAATTAAAATATATCAATCGAATTTTTCAATCGACAGTAAATATTTCGAAATGCCACGCCTTTTCCTGTGCCCCCAACAGAAAATGAAAAATTGAAATATCATACGCCTTTGGTTTGCCCATTTGCCGTCGATCGCGCGGGCTATTGGTGGAAAGTTATACCGTCGATGTCCACTCTATTTCTACTATCTCACTGGATCAACGACGGATTCCTGCAATTCGATACCGACAGGCGTTTCGCTCAGCAACGAGCAACCCGATCCCGACTAAATGAAAATATTTGTTGGCCGAGTACCGAAATCAATGGATGTGGAAAATGTTCGAGGGATATTCTTATGCCGCGTTTACACACATGGCAAATGTTGGCGAGCCGAGTGTGTAAATGGTTATCTTGTTTATTTTCGGCTGTTTTTACTAATGTTCGAAGAACATTGAACATGACTTGCTAGAATTCGACTCGCTAGAACATGACTTGCTAGAATTCAGATATCTTAAACCTTTTGGTGGCGGCGGGCATTTAAGTGAATTTTCAAGTACTCCTATATTTCCAAGCAGTGTACATTTTCGTTCAAAAGAAGTACTAGGAATGAAAACTCATTATGTTTTAAGTTTGCTTATGATAAAAAAATTGAAATTTTTAGCCTTGTGTAGGCGCTCAGTGCCTAAAAGTAGGCAAGGATTTTTTTTCAAAATTCGATTTGTCATAACTTCTAAAAAAAAACAATGGATCATCGAGAAGTTTTTAGAGCGTATTGATATAGACTAAAATTTTACAAACATGGACTTTCAAGACTGTGCGGGCAACTCTGTAGCTACAGCAGGCTCCTGAACAAAAATCCTTCAAATCATCGACCTTCCTGAAATTTTTTTGATTTTTGAAAATAAATTCAAATTATTGATAAATTTTGACTTTTGTCCACCAAGTCAAATAAAATATTTCAAAATTCCGCGGTAAACAATAACGGCAACCCGTGATGAAATTACCTCTAGTTTGAGCACTCAAAACTTCTGTTCACGAGAACTGACGATCGGATAATGCGATCAATATGAAATTTACAGGACATGTTGGAATTTGCTAGGACCAAGTCTGATAGAAGCGATTTTGAAAAACGAGCAACACTGTGGCAGTGGTGATATTTGGAAAAATCGCTGAGAAAAAAAAATGGTTTTTGGCCTATAGCTTCCGATTTAGCCACCAGATTTTAACAAAATTCACGCAGTAGGTGAACCTTACCCTAAGATAGATTCCATAGAAATTTGGTAGAAAAATTGGTATAGGGACGCCAGCTACGGCAATTTTTGTCTCCTAAATAATGTAAATTTGCTCAGGAAAATAAAGATTTTTCCCTATAACTTCCGATGCAGTGACGAAATCAAAACGAGATTCATGTGAAAAGCATATCTTGTTGCAGTTGTAATTCTGTAGGAATTTTGTTAGAAAACCGTGAAAGGGTTGCCAGCTATGATGAATTTCGTAATTTATTTACATTGCTTTATCGAGCGATGTTGTCATTAAATTTCCAATTGGGAATGATCCTGCAATAACAATCAACAACAAATATTTACGTTTGAAAAATTTAAAAAGTTTGGACGATGGTAACCCTAAAATTTAATCCACTCCTATAACTTTTAGCGCAGCCACTCAATCAAAACGAAATCCATAGGCTGGGTTTAACGCAACGTGAATCAGCTATGGTGCTAGCACATGATTGCCAGCACCGGACAATTTCGTAAATATCGCACCAACAGATGCTTCCATTTTCTATTCATAAGCAAACCATTTACAATAAAATAAGCAACCGATATTTAAATGTTCCGAGTTTTGGAAATTTTATTGTTTGTTACTTGAATCTATAACCAAGTTTATTAGCTTATTCATCTGCATCATCCCCCTTCCATGGTAAGCATAATTTATGACAAACGACTTCGATTATATAAAAGCACTAAAAGATTATATAAAAGCAAAGCATTAGATGCTTTACATATTGCTTTACATATCTATATGCTTTTAGAATCGTCAAAATTGGTGCAAATACACCAAATTGTTTATATAATGTTATTTTATTTGAATAAAGCTCTTTACCCTATAGCCTCCAGTACAGTCATGGTATCATAACGAAATTCATATGGCAAATTTAAATTATTGTAGACAATATTCAGTAGAAATCTAGTTTGAAAAACAATGATAGGGTTGCCAGCTAAGATTGTTTTTGTATTTTTACATAGCTTTAGTAAGCGATTTTATCATAAAGTTTTCAAATCGTAGTGGTCTTGTAGTGAAAATACACACCAAATACTAAGATCTAGAAAGTTTGAAAGCTCTTGCGAATGGTAACCCTAAATTTCTTTTTATCCCTATAACGTCCAATGCAGTAATCGGATCAATACGAAATTCGCAGAGCAGGTTGACTTCAACGTGAGGCAGATATGACATATTTTTGGCTTCAGTGCTAGCAAAAGACTGCTAGCACGAGGTATTTTTGTTATTTTCGTACCAATAAATGCTCGCGTTAAGTATTCACATCGCGAATATACAATATATAACAATATATATGACAGTACATACAATATATAATATATAAGACAATAACAATAATATAACAACAATATATAACAATACACTCAAAATCTGCACAAATCCTCTACTGTTCTTCGAACTTTAGTATTTCTAGCGGTTCTGATGCGCTAGGGTTTTTTTTACATACGAAGATATGGAGGGAAGTAATTTCACAAGTCCCTGGACGAAACGTTCGCCATATGTGTAAACCAGACATTGGGGAAATGTTCGAGGAGTTTGGTCGAGTGCATTCGAAAATTGTGCTACGTGACAAGGCGACCAGTGTTAACTAAGGGTGCTGTTTTGTAACATTACTACAACAAAGGCTGCCCTGAAGGCACAGAATGCACTGCACAACGTCAAAACATTACATTGGGATGCATCATTGGATTCAAATGAAACTGGCAGATAGTGAAAACCGCAACAAACGAAAATTATTCGTAGAAATGCTCAACAAAAATTTGAATGAAAAAGACGTTCGGAAAGTACTTGAAAGGTATGTTCATAGCAATTGTTTGTTGCTATTTAAAATGTTACTAATAAAAATCACATTTTACAGAATTAACTATAATTTATAAGTTCCCTAAAAGCAACGAATTCCTCATCAGTATCGAAATTTTTCCGTAATAAAACTTTTCTTTACTCATCCTCCTGGTGAATAAGTCCTTGCCCGTGTTCCATTATTACTATTTAGTACTTGCAAATACTTCTGTCTACTTCAAACTACTCGCGCTTTTGTTCCCGACTAGCTCATGAGTAGTTACGTCTTTTTTGCCGTGATGTGGCTATTTAGTTGTCAATAGGTGTTTTTGGTTTTTTTATGGTTATGTTGAATGTTTTGGTAGCTAAGAAATTAGAAATAGCCCTCATAATGTGTAGAAAGTTAAAGGAGGTAATTTTCTGCTAGGTGTTTTTATATTTTTTATCGATTGTGGTAGTTTATTCTCGTAATGTTCTCCCAATTATTTTAAACTGTTTTACATTTGAAAACTGCATACAATTTGACAGGTTACAGTTTGCTCGTATGAACGAAGATGGCGTTCTTTCTGTGCTCTATTCCCAAGTACTTGCAAGTACTAATTAGTAAAAATGGAACACGGTAATTATCGAAAATTCCGTATCATGGATTCAAAATTCAAAACATTAACTAAGACGTGACTCCAAAATTAATCTCGGATATATATGATATGAAATCGTTCGCGCAGTAATTTACAAGAATCATTAAGTACTTCATCATATATAGCTCAATGATCGCTTTGTATTTTCAAGACGAGTTTGACAGATCTCTAAAAGGGCAACTCGATTCGAGTTTCACAGTTCCACCCCTCAATACACAATCGATGTCTTGACTGGTAGAAACGTTAATTTTTTGTTGAAAACTTGTTAGTTCTATTTCACACTATTCAGAACTATTCTAACAAAAGCGGGTGATATATTCGATTTGCAGTATATACAGATACATATCCACATAATTTGAACATGAAATTTTGCAGTTTTCACGAATTTGAATCGCACCGACGCGATCATTCAAAAATAACTTCGCAAATGTTTCACATATGGAACACATTCTATAATCCAAACATGAGTTGAATTTTCACGTACATGGCACTAAATATGGCACCAATTTGCACTAATTTCTCCTCTTTCTCATTCACAGTGGAGAATTTCATAAAATACCGGCCGAATACAAATAGTCGCTACAAAGTTTTGAAAACTTACCTGAATACCGATATATCGGCATGTTCAGCTCCCAGTTTTTAGTCCACATCACACCCGATACACTTCATTTCATTTTCACACATTTATTTAATTAAAACTACGGTTCACTTTTGAAATAGTCTTAAATTTGCCACCAGACAGAACGTTTGTTTGAATTCCGTCTTGCTGGATTGACAAATGAAAGATGACAATTCGCCAACAGCTGAGGACTGACATTTTCAAAAGCAGGGCTGTGCTATATGAAAATGAAAAAATTTCTCGTTCCAAGATTTTCAATTGACGGTGCGAAAGCTCTAAGATATTATGATTTTTTCACTTGCATGCAATGAATTTATGAGTGATTGATATATATATATATATATATATATATATATATATATATATATATATATATATATATATATATATATATATATATATATATATATATATATATATATATATATATATATATGTGTATATATATATATATATATATTTATATTTATATATATATATATATATATATATATCTATATATATATATATATATATATATATATATATATATATATATATATATATATATATATATATATATATATATGTATATATACTATATATACATATATATATATATAGATAAATATATATATATATATATATATATATATATATATATATATATATATATATATATATATATATATATATCAGCAAAATGATTAAGAGAGATCATCTCTGGAGTGGCGTATCCGATTGAGCTGAAATTTTCGGAGGACTTAGATGTATATATAGTAGATAGGTCCATGACTAGCAAAAATTCACATATCTTAAACATTTTGGTGGCGGCGAGCGTTTTAGTGAATTTTGAGGTACTCCTATATTTCCAAGCAGTGAAAATTTTTGTTAAAAAAAAGGATTGGGAATGAAAACTTATTAAGTTTTAAGTAGTACTACATAGTTTATAACTATGTAGTAGTTATAAACTATGTACATAGTGTTATCCTCCCGGTCTAGGGGGGCGAGTTCCGGTTTGGCTCGTTTGGGTCCCGGGTGTAACTCGTCGAAGACGGGTCGTGGGTGCCACTCACTCACCCAATATTGAGCCGAGAGGCGCTGAGTGAGGTTCGGCTCACCGGATACTCCTACGCGATCAATCACCCCTCCGCTATGGGGCGATACACATACACATATATATATATATATATGCAAGCCGAACCAGCTATAACCTGTCAAAAGCTGCCTACCTCGTCGACCACCACTCAAATTTTTCTTTTTTAATGACTGTAAGTATAAACTTAAAATTTTTATAGCGTATAAATTGATTTTTAAAAATAAAATAACTTTTAAAACTTCACAATCAAATATTTCTTATGGAAATTACTTAAAATAAAACTTACTCTTTGCATATAACTTTATTGAACAGAGTTATGGCTTACCTTAGCCAAAAAGTTCTGCGATTCCGGCTGAGCAAATTGATGAATGTTCTGAGCAACTTGATGAATGTTCTGATCACTTCGGCTGCACGTTGTAAAAAGCAAGCAAATTTCCACATACGCCTTCAACCATTCGTCGTTACCTGAGCAAATTGATGAACGTTCTGATCACTTCGGCTGCACGTTGTAAAAAGCAAGCAAATTTCCACATACGCCCTCAACCATTCGTCGTTACCTGAGCAAATTGATGAACGTTCTGATCACTTCGGCTGCACGTTGTAAAAAGCAAGTAAATTTCCACATACGCCTTCAACCATTCGTCGTTACCTGAGCAAATTGATGAACGTTCTGAGCAAATTGATGAACGTTCTGATCACTTCGGCTGAGCAAATTGATTAACGTTCTGATCACTTCGGCTGCATGTTGTAAAAAGCAAGCAAATTTCCACATACGCCTTCAACCATTCGTCGTTACCTGAGCAAATTGATGAACGTTCTGATCACTTCGGCTGCACGTTGTAAAAAGACCGAACATCCCGAGCTGCATTTTCCATTCCACCCACGAATAGCGGTTCTCCGACACGTACCGCTACTCTCGCCACTCGTGCCGAATATTCGACATATTCGACCTATTCGACGTCTTCAACATATTCGAATCCATCGTGAATGTCTGCTGCTTCGTCTCACTCCATGGAACACAGCTGATCTCGGGATTGTGCAGGTGATTGTGATCTAGTTCGCAGTGACAGTTGTCGGGATGTGTATATTTTGAATTGCATTTCTTCCCATTGATTCGGTGGTTTGCAGTGAAACGTACAGTAGATTGGTGTGTTTCGCGTATATGCGTCCGTTTCGCTGGTGTTAATATACCGTGGTTCGTCACGTTGCGGCCTGGGAATCCGGTGGCGGCGGGTTGTAGCTGGGTGCTGGCTGGCGAAACGGTGACAGAGGAAAACGACTTGGCGGCTGCCGGTCGGTGGTGCATTCCTTCTGATAAGTATTCCTTTCAGTTTCGTGTTTCCGGGCCGATTCTTTGTGGTGTTTCTGGTGTATTTCAGGTCGACGTGAAGAGATCCACCGTAAGTTACTGGCGAGCGCCTCGTTGACCGGCGGTTGGCAAGTTGTCGGAAGTTGCGGCTCCGTGGGAGGTTGCAGGTAAGTATGTATGAGTAGATGATTGAGGAACATGATAAATTTATATATTTCTCTTTCAGGCTGCGGCTCACCAGTAACACAGCCAGCTCCGGGATTACCAGCGAGTTGACGCGCAGGCCCTGCTTCAGCCACTCCGTCGACAGCGCGTCGCTTAGATTTAGTTAGTTTAAGTCTTAGTTTAATCTTATCTCTAAGGCATGTAATGTATATATGCTATGTAACATTGCTTAAGCTTAGTACTGAATCGTCGACATCTGACTAGTATACGACACTAGTCGGATGCGACGTTCAAAACAACATTTGCTAGCCTATCAATTTGAGTGGTGGTTTCGCGGTTTGAACATGGGCAACCCTTCACGAGAAGGGTTGTTTTTTTTTTCAAATGTAAACGGCTCGGCATTGCGAGTTGTACGCCCGTATATGTTTGTCGATTGGTCGTTGGTTAGGCCTCAGGTTCTTGTTGCAACGTAACAACTCCCCCCTTACTGGAAGAGGATTTCCTCGAAATCCGTTTATCTGCGGTATAACTAAATTTGATAGCTGTTAAGCCAAGTAGATAACGCCAATCAGTGCCTGAAGTAAAACTGATAATCCTCATATATTTCCCCATGGAGATTATTTCTCCCCGACTGCCTAACTCTATTTATAGAAATACATACGTATAGATATATCCACATACACATCTATACTTGTATATCTTATTCCTACTTCCGGTACATTACTTTTAGCTTGGTTATTGGTGATTAGTACTCTCGCTATCTAGCTTTGGCTAACTTCTAATAGAGCCTAACCTGAGGGGCTTGGCACTCCACCCTCATATGTTAAGTTCATGAGAACCGAGCTCGTTCTGACTAGCCCCAGTTATCCGAACTGTGACCGAACCTTAGTTTATTAACCCTCCTGTCCCTACCTAACTCGGCGGTTGACCTCCGCTTCTTAAGCCTGAATCACCACCCTAATTTTACGCTAAACCTACCCCAATAATTTTTCACTAATTAAATTCTAGTAATTCAGTGCCTTAAGCTAATCCCTTACTGATACGAGTAATTAATATTAGCAATCCAAGTAATCTTGTGATCTTAACTAACGCCTAATGAATACATGTAGCGAATATTATGAATCCAAATAGTTCTGTGCCCTAAACTACCACCTTTTAATTACAAGTAGTTAATATTATTAATCCATTCTATCATCTGATTAGTCTACTTAATTTACCTACCTAACTCCTAGTGCCTTACTAACCTCCCCAAACTCCAGCAATGTCCCTATCCCTGCTATAATTTTATTTATCCAACTAAGTCCAGGAATTTTCGAACCTAATTCCAAATTTCATGGTTTCCAAATTTCAAGGCCACGACTAAAAGAAGGAAGGAATGTGCGGTTGGTTGAATCGGGCGGTCGCGAAATTAAAGAAGTGTTTTAAAAATGTAGTGTTTGCATAATTTGATGTTTTAATTCGAAAATAGTGAATTATCAGTATAAAAAAACACAGGAGATATTTGTGCAGTCACAATTTGACGCTAAAATGGTGAGTTACAAGTTAAAACTTTTTTTTTTATTACCTTCCTATGAATATAAAATGAAATCCATCGCGATTTCTACTGTGGTTCATTTTTGAATCGTAGTTTCCTAAACTACAAGAGGCAGCCAGATTATTAAAGACATTGTTCATATATTTTGTATTTTCTAGTTTAACCATTTTATTCTGAATACGATATAATTATATTTATATCACAAAAACTAAATACCACTTTTCTTAAGTTTCACTTATCCTAAATTTCTTTAAATTAAATGTGCGTTCCTCAAAAATTTAACAAAAAAAAATTGTTTTTGACGATTTGTCAAAGAAACATTTCCGCAAATATTACCGGAACTCGCCTCCCTAGACCGGGAGGGTAACGAATTGGCCTATCAATTTGAGTGGTGATTTCGCGGTTTGAACATGGGCAACCCTTCCCGGGAAGGGTTGTTTTTTTTTTCTTTTTTTTTTTCAAATGTAAACGGCTCGGCATTGCGAGGTGTACGCCCGTATATGTTTGTCGATTGGTCGTTGGTTAGGCCTCGGGTTCTTGTTACAACGTAACAACTCCCCCCTTACTGGAAGAGGATTTCCTCGAAATCCGCTTATCTGCGGTATAACTAAATTTGATAGCTGTTAAGCCAAGTAGATAACGCCAATCAGTGCCTGAAGTAAAACTGATAATCCTCATATATTTCCCCATGGAGATTATTTCTCCCCGACTGCCTATTTCTATTTATAGAAATACAAACGTATAGATATATCCACATACACATCTATACTTGTATATCTTATTCCTACTTCGGGTATATTACTTTTAGCTTGGTTATTGGTGATTAGTACTCTCGCTACCTACCTTTGGCTAACTTCATAGAGCCTAACCTGAGGGGCTTGGCACTCCACCCTCATATGTTAAGTTCTTGAGAACCGAGCTCGTTCTGACTAGACCGAACCTTAGTTTATTAACCCTCCTGTCCCTACCTAACTCGGCGATTGACCTCCGCTTCTTAGCCTGAATCACCACCCTAATTTTACGCTAAACCTACCCCAATAATTTTTCACTAATTAAATTCTAGTAATTCAGTGCCTTAAGCTAATCCCTTACTGATACGAGTAATTAATATTAGCAATCCAAGTAATCTTGTGATCTTAACTAACGCCTAATGAATACATGTAGCGAATATTATGAATCCAAATCGATCTGTGCCCTAAACTACCACCTTTTAATTACAAGTAGTTAATATTATTAATCCATTCTATCATCTGATTAGTCTACCTCATTTCCCTACCTAACTCCTAGTGCCTTACTAATCTCCCCGAACTCCAGCAATGTCCCTATCACTGCTATAATTTTATTTATCCAACTGAGTCCAGGAATTTTCGAACCTAATTCCAAATTTCATGGTGTCCAAATTTCAAGGCCACGACTACAAGAAGGAAGGAATGTGCAACTTGATGAATGTTCTGATCACTTCGGCTGCACGTTGTAAAAAGCAAGCAAATTTCCACATACGCCTTCAACCATTCGTCGTTACCTGAGCAAATTGATGAACGTTCTGATCACTTCGGCTGCACGTTGTAAAAAGCAAGCAAATTTCCACATACGCCCTCAACCATTCGTCGTTACCTGAGCAAATTGATGAACGTTCTGATCACTTCGGCTGCACGTTGTAAAAAGCAAGCAAATTTCCACATATGCCTTCAACCATTCGTCGTTACCTGAGCAAATTGATGAACGTTCTGAGCAAATTGATGAACGTTCTGATCACTTCGGCTGCATGTTGTAACAAGCAAGCAAATTTCCACATACGCCTTCAACCATTCATCGTTACCTGAGCAAATTGATGAACGTTCTGATCACTTCGGCTGCACGTTGTAAAAAGACCGAACATCCCGAGCTGCATTTTTCATTCCACCCACGAATAGCGGTTCTCCGACACGTACCGCTACTCTCGCCGCTCGTGCCGAATATTCGACATATTCGACCTATTCGACGTCTTCAACATATTTGAATCCATCGTGAATGTCTGCTGCTTCGTTTCACTCCATGGAACACAGCTGATCTCGGGATTGTGCAGGTGATTGTGATCTAGTTCGCAGTGACAGTTGTCGGGATGTTTATATTTTGAATTGAATTTGTTCCCATTGATTCGATGGTTTGCAGTGAAACGTACAGTGGATTGGTGTGTTTCGCGTATATGCGTCCGTTTCGCTGGTGTTAATATACCGTGGTTCGTCACGTTGCGGCCTGGGAATCCGGTGGCGGCGGGTTGTAGCTCGGTGCTGGCTGGCGAAACGGTGACAGAGGAAAACGACTTGGCGGCTGCCGGTCGGTGGTGCATTCCTTCAGATAAGTATTCCTTTCAGTTTCGTGTTTCCGGGCCGATTCTTTGTGGTGTTTCTGGTGTATTTCAGGTCGACGTGAAGAGATCCACCGTGAGTCACTGGCGAGCGCCTCGTTGACCGGCGGTTGGCAAGTCGTCGGAAGTTGCGGCTCCGTGGGAGGTTGCAGGTAAGTATGTATGAGTAGATGACTGGGGAACATGATAAATTTATATATTTCTCTTTCAGGCTGCGGCTCACCAGTAACACAGCCAGCTCCGGGATTACCAGCGAGTTAACGCGCAGGCCCTGCTTCAGCCACTCCGTCGACAGCGCGTCGCTTAGATTTAGTTAGTTTAAGTCTTAGTTTAATCTTATCTCTAAGGCATGTAATGTATATATGCTATGTAGCATTGCTTTAGCTTAGTACTAAATCGTCGACATCTGACTAGTATACGACACAAGTCGGATGCGACGTTCAAAACAACATTTGCTAGCCTATCAATTTGAGTAGTGGTTTCGCGGTTTGAACATGGGCAACCCTTCACGAGAAGGGTTGTTTTTTTTTCAAATGTTAAAGGGTCGGCATTGCGAGTTGTACGCCCGTATATGTTTGTCGATTGGTCGTTGGTTAGGCCTCGGGTTCTTGTTACAACGTAACAACTCCCCCTTACTGGAAGAGGATTTCTTCGAAATCCGCTTATCTGCGGTATAACTAAATTTGATAGCTGTTAAGCCAAGTAGATAACGCCAATCAGTGCCTGAAGTAAAACTGATAATCCTCATATAATTCCCCATGGAGATTATTTCTCCCCGACTGCCTAACTCTATTTATAGAAATACATACGTATAGATATATCCACATACACATCTATACTTGTATATCTTATTCCTACTTCGGGTACATTACTTTTAGCTTGGTTATTGGTGATTAGTACTCTCGCTACCTACCTTTGGCTAACTTTTAATAGAGCCTAACCTGAGGGGCTTGGCACTCCACCCTCATATGTTAAGTTCATGAGAACCGAGCTCGTTCTGACTAGCCCCAGTTATCCGAACTGTGACCGAACCTTAGTTTATTAACCCTCCTGTTCCTACCTAACTCGGCGATTGAACTCCGCTTCTTAGCCTGAATCACCACCCTTATTTTACGCTAAACCTACCCCAATAATTTTTCACTAATTAAATTCTAGTAATTCAGTGCCTTAAGCTAATCCCTTACTGATACGAGTAATTAATATTAGCAATCCAAGTAATCTTGTGATCTTAATTAACGCCTAATGAATACATGTAGCGAATATTATGAATCCAAATCGATCTGTGCCCTAAACTACCACCTTTTAATTACAAGTAGTTAATATTATTAATCCATTCTATCATCTGATTAGTCTACCTCATTTCCCTACCTAACTCCTAGTGCCTTACTAATCTCCCCGAACTCCAGCAATGTCCCTATCACTGCTATAATTTTATTTATCCAACTGAGTCCAGGAATTTTCGAACCTAATTCCAAATTTCATGGTGTCCAAATTTCAAGGCCACGACTACAAGAAGGAAGGAATGTGCGGTTGGTTGAATCGGGCGGTCGCGAAATTAAAGAAGTGTTTTAAAAATGTAGTGTTTGCATAATTTGATGTGTTAATTCGAAAATAGTGAATTATCAGTATAAAACTACACAGGAGATATTTGTGCAGTCACAATTTGACGCTAAAATGGTGAGTTACAGATTAAAACTTTTTTTTTTATTACCTTCCTATGAATATAAAATGAAATCCATCGCGATTTCTACTATGGTTCATTTTGGAATCGTAGTTTCCTAAACTACAAGAGGCAGCCAGATTATTAAAGACATTGTTCATATATTTTGTATTTTCTAGTTTAACCATTTTATTCTGAATACGATATAATTATATTTATATCACAAAAACTAAAGACCACTTTTCTTAAGTTTCACATATCCTAAATTTTTTTAAATTAAATGTGCGTTCCTCAAAAATTTAACAAAAGAAAAAAATTGTTTTTGACGATTTGTCAAAGAAACATTTCCGCAAATATTACCAGAACTCGCCCCCCTAGACCGAAAGGGTAACAAATTGGCCTATCAATTTGAGTGGTGGTTTCGCGGTTTGAACATGGGCAACCCTTCCCGGGAAGGGTTGTTTTTTTTTCTTTTTTTTTTCAAATGTAAACGGCTCGGCATTGCGAGGTGTATGCCCATATATGTTTGTCGATTGGTCGTTGGTTAGGCCTCGGGTTCTTGTTACAACGTAACAACTCCCCCCTTACTGGAAGAGGATTTCCTCGAAATCCGCTTATCTGCGGTATAACTAAATTTGATAGCTGTTAAGCCAAGTAGATAACGCCAATCAGTGCCTGAAGTAAAACTGATAGTCCTCATATATTTCCCCATGGAGATTATTTCTCCCCGATTGCCTAACTCTATTTATAGAAATACATACGTATAGATATATCCACATACCCATCTATACTTGTATATCTTATTCCTACTTCCGGTACATTACTTTTAGCTTGGTTATTGGTGATTAGTACTCTCGCTACCTACCTTTGGCTAACTTCATAGAGCCTAACCTGAGGGGCTTGGCACTCCACCCTCATATGTTAAGTTCTTGAGAACCGAGCTCGTTCTGACTAGACCGAACCTTAGTTTATTAACCCTCCTGTCCCTACCTAACTCGGCGATTGAACTCCGCTTCTTAGCCTGAATCACCACCCTAATTTTACGCTAAACCTACCCCAATAATTTTTCACTAATTAAATTCTAGTAATTCAGTGCCTTAAGCTAATCCCTTACTGATACGAGTAATTAATATTAGCAATCCAAGTAATCTTGTGATCTTAACTAACGCCTAATGAATACATGTAGCGAATATTATGAATCCAAATAGTTCTGTGCCCTAAACTACCACCTTTTAATTACAAGTAGTTAATATTATTAATCCATTCTATCATCTGATTAGTCTACTTAATTTACCTACCTAACTCCTAGTGCCTTACTAACCTCCCCAAACTCCAGCAATGTCCCTATCCCTGCTATAATTTTATTTATCCAACTAAGTCCAGGAATTTTCGAACCTAATTCCAAATTTCATGGTTTCCAAATTTCAAGGCCACGACTAAAAGAAGGAAGGAATGTGCGGTTGGTTGAATCGGGCGGTCGCGAAATTAAAGAAGTGTTTTAAAAATGTAGTGTTTGCATAATTTGATGTTTTAATTCGAAAATAGTGAATTATCAGTATAAAACAACACAGGAGATATTTGTGCAGTCACAATTTGACGCTAAAATGGTGAGTTACAAGTTAAAACTTTTTTTTTTATTACCTTCCTATGAATATAAAATGAAATCCATCGCGATTTCTACTGTGGTTCATTTTTGAATCGTAGTTTCCTAAACTACAAGAGGCAGCCAGATTATTAAAGACATTGTTCATATATTTTGTATTTTCTAGTTTAACCATTTTATTCTGAATACGATATAATTATATTTATATCACAAAAACTAAATACCACTTTTCTTAAGTTTCACTTATCCTAAATTTCTTTAAATTAAATGTGCGTTCCTCAAAAATTTAACAAAAAAAAATTGTTTTTGACGATTTGTCAAAGAAACATTTCCGCAAATATTACCGGAACTCGCCTCCCTAGACCGGGAGGGTAACGAATTGGCCTATCAATTTGAGTGGTGATTTCGCGGTTTGAACATGGGCAACCCTTCCCGGGAAGGGTTGTTTTTTTTTCTTTTTTTTTTTCAAATGTAAACGGCTCGGCATTGCGAGGTGTACGCCCGTATATGTTTGTCGATTGGTCGTTGGTTAGGCCTCGGGTTCTTGTTACAACGTAACAACTCCCCCCTTACTGGAAGAGGATTTCCTCGAAATCCGCTTATCTGCGGTATAACTAAATTTGATAGCTGTTAAGCCAAGTAGATAACGCCAATCAGTGCCTGAAGTAAAACTGATAATCCTCATATATTTCCCCATGGAGATTATTTCTCCCCGACTGCCTATTTCTATTTATAGAAATACAAACGTATAGATATATCCACATACACATCTATACTTGTATATCTTATTCCTACTTCGGGTATATTACTTTTAGCTTGGTTATTGGTGATTAGTACTCTCGCTACCTACCTTTGGCTTACTTCTAATAGAGCCTTACCTTAGGGGCTTGGCACTCCACCCTCATATGTTAAGTTCATGAGAACCGAGCTCGTTCTGACTAGCCCCAGTTATCCGAACTGTGACCGAACCTTAGTTTATTAACCCTCCTGTCCCTACCTAACTCGGCGATTGACCTCCGCTTCTTAGCCTGAATCACCACCCTAATTTTACGCTAAACCTACCCCAATAATTTTTCACTAATTAAATTCTAGTAATTCAGTGCCTTAAGCTAATCCCTTACTGATACGAGTAATTAATATTAGCAATCCAAGTAATCTTGTGATCTTAACTAACGCCTAATGAATACATGTAGCGAATATTATGAATCCAAATCGATCTGTGCCCTAAACTACCACCTTTTAATTACAAGTAGTTAATATTATTAATCCATTCTATCATCTGATTAGTCTACCTCATTTCCCTACCTAACTCCTAGTGCCTTACTAATCTCCCCGAACTCCAGCAATGTCCCTATCACTGCTATAATTTTATTTATCCAACTGAGTCCAAGAATTTTCGAACCTAATTCCAAATTTCATGGTGTCCAAATTTCAAGGCCACGACTACAAGAAGGAAAGAATGTGCGGTTGGTTGAATCGGGCGGTCGCGAAATTAAAGAAGTGTTTTAAAAATGTAGTGTTTGCATAATTTGATGTGTTAATTCGAAAATAGTGAATTATCAGTATAAAACTACACAGGAGATATTTGTGCAGTCACAATTTGACGCTAAAATGGTGAGTTACAAGTTAAAACTTTTTTTTTTATTACCTTCCTATGAATATAAAATGAAAGCCATCGCGATTTCTACTGTGGTTCATTTTTGAATCGTAGTTTCCTAAACTACAAGAGGCAGCCAGATTATTAAAGACATTGTTCATATATTTTGTATTTTCTAGTTTAACCATTTTATTCTGAATACGATATAATTATATTTATATCACAAAAACTAAATACCACTTTTCTTAAGTTTCACTTATCCTAAATTTCTTTAAATTAAATGTGCGTTCCTCAAAAATTTAACAAAAAAAAATTGTTTTTGACGATTTGTCAAAGAAACATTTCCGCAAATATTACCGGAACTCGCCTCCCTAGACCGGGAGGGTAACGAATTGGCCTATCAATTTGAGTGGTGGTTTCGCGGTTTGGACATGGGCAACCCTTCCCGGGAAGGGTTGTTTTTTTTTTTCTTTTTTTTTTTCAGATGTAAACGGCTCGGCATTGCGAGGTGTACGCCCGTATATGTTTGTCGATTGGTCGTTGGTTAGGCCTCGGGTTCTTGTTACAACGTAACAACTCCCCCCTTACTGGAAGAGGATTTCCTCGAAATCCGCTTATCTGCGGTATAACTAAATTTGATAGCTGTTAAGCCAAGTAGATAACGCCAATCAGTGCTTGAAGTAAAACTGATAATCCTCATATATTTCCCCATGGAGATTATTTCTCCCCGACTGCCTATTTCTATTTATAGAAATACAAACGTATAGATATATCCACATACACATCTATACTTGTATATCTTATTCCTACTTCGGGTATATTACTTTTAGCTTGGTTATTGGTGATTAGTACTCTCGCTACCTACCTTTGGCTAACTTCTAATAGAGCCTTACCTGAGGGGCTTGGCACTCCACCCTCATATGTTAAGTTCATGAGAACCGAGCTCGTTCTGACTAGCCCCAGTTATCCGAACTGTGACCGAACCTTAGTTTATTAACCCTCCTGTCCCTACCTAACTCGGCGATTGACCTCCGCTTCTTAGCCTGAATCACCACCCTAATTTTACGCTAAACCTACCCCAATAATTTTTCAATAATTAAATTCTAGTAATTCAGTGCCTTAAGCTAATCCCTTACTGATACGAGTAATTTATATTAGCAATCCAAGTAATCTTGTGATCTTAACTAACGCCTAATGAATACATGTAGCGAATATTATGAATCCAAATCGATCTGTGCCCTAAACTACCACCTTTTAATTACAAGTAGTTAATATTATTAATCCATTCTATCATCTGATTAGTCTACCTCATTTCCCTACCTAACTCCTAGTGCCTTACTAATCTCCCCGAACTCCAGCAATGTCCCTATCACTGCTATAATTTTATTTATCCAACTGAGTCCAGGAATTTTCGAACCTAATTCCAAATTTCATGGTGTCCAAATTTCAAGGCCACGACTACAAGAAGGAAGGAATGTGCGGTTGGTTGAATCGGGCGGTCGCGAAATTAAAGAAGTGTTTTAAAAATGTAGTGTTTGCATAATTTGATGTGTTAATTCGAAAATAGTGAATTATCAGTATAAAACTACACAGGAGATATTTGTGCAGTCACAATTTGACGCTAAAATGGTGAGTTACAGATTAAAACTTTTTTTTTTATTACCTTCCTATGAATATAAAATGAAATCCATCGCGATTTCTACTATGGTTCATTTTGGAATCGTAGTTTCCTAAACTACAAGAGGCAGCCAGATTATTAAAGACATTGTTCATATATTTTGTATTTTCTAGTTTAACCATTTTATTCTGAATACGATATAATTATATTTATATCACAAAAACTAAAGACCACTTTTCTTAAGTTTCACATATCCTAAATTTTTTTAAATTAAATGTGCGTTCCTCAAAAATTTAACAAAAGAAAAAAATTGTTTTTGACGATTTGTCAAAGAAACATTTCCGCAAATATTACCAGAACTCGCCCCCCTAGACCGGGAGGGTAACAAATTGGCCTATCAATTTGAATGGTGGTTTCGCGGTTTGAACATGGGCAACCCTTCCCGGGAAGGGTTTTTTTCTTTTTTTTTTCAAATGTAAACGGCTCGGCATTTGGAGGTGTATGCCCATATATGTTTGTCGATTGGTCGTTGGTTAGGCCTCGGGTTCTTGTTACAACGTAACAACTCCCCCCCTTACTGGAAGAGGATTTCCTCGAAATCCGCTTATCTGCGGTATAACTAAATTTGATAGCTGTTAAGCCAAGTAGATAACGCCAATCAGTGCCTGAAGTAAAACTGATAGTCCTCATATATTTCCCCATGGAGATTATTTCTCCCCGATTGCCTAACTCTATTTATAGAAATACATACGTATAGATATATCCACATACCCATCTATACTTGTATATCTTATTCCTACTTCCGGTACATTACTTTTAGCTTGGTTATTGGTGATTAGTACTCTCGCTACCTACCTTTGGCTAACTTCTAATAGAGCCTAACCTGAGGGGCTTGGCACTCCACCCTCATATGTTAAGTTCTTGTGAACCGAGCTCGTTCTGACTAGCCTCAGTTATCCGAACTGTGACCGAACTTTAGTTTATTAACCCTCCTGTCCCTACCTAACTCGGCGATTGAACTCCGCTTCTTAGCCTGAATCACCACCCTAATTTTACGCTAAACCTACCCCGATAATTTTTCACTAATTAAATTCTAGTAATTCAGTGCCTTAAGCTAATCCCTTACTGATACGAGTAATTAATATTAGCAATCCAAGTAATCTTGTGATCTTAACTAACGCCTAATGAATACATGTAGCGAATATTATGAATCCAAATCGATCTGTGCCCTAAACTACCACCTTTTAATTACAAGTAGTTAATATTATTAATCCATTCTATCATCTGATTAGTCTACTTAATTTACCTACCTAACTCCTAGTGCCTTACTAACCTCCCCAAACTCCAGCAATGTCCCTATCCCTGCTATAATTTTATTTATCCAACTAAGTCCAGGAATTTTCGAACCTAATTCCAAATTTCATGGTTTCCAAATTTCAAGGCCACGACTACAAGAAGGAAGGAATGTGCGGTTGGTTGAATCGGGCGGTCGCGAAATTAAAGAAGTGTTTTAAAAATGTAGTGTTTGCATAATTTGATGTTTTAATTCGAAAATAGTGAATTATCAGTATAAAACAACACAGGAGATATTTGTGCAGTCACAATTTGACGCTAAAATGGTGAGTTACAAATTAAAACTTTTTTTTTTATTACCTTCCTATGAATATAAAATGAAATCCATCGCGATTTCTACTGTGGTTCATTTTTGAATCGTAGTTTCCTAAACTACAAGAGGCAGCCAGATTATTAAAGACATTGTTCATATATTTTGTATTTTCTAGTTTAACCATTTTATTCTGAATACGATATAATTATATTTATATCACAAAAACTAAATACCACTTTTCTTAAGTTTCACTTATCCTAAATTTCTTTAAATTAAATGTGCGTTCCTCAAAAATTTAACAAAAAAAAATTGTTTTTGACGATTTGTCAAAGAAACATTTCCGCAAATATTACCGGAACTCGCCTCCCTAGACCGGGAGGGTAACAAATTGGCCTATCAATTTGAGTGGTGGTTTCGCGGTTTGAACATGGGCAACCCTTCCCGGGAAGGGTTGTTTTTTTTTCTTTTTTTTTTTCAAATGTAAACGGCTCGGCATTGCGAGGTGTACGCCCGTATATGTTTGTCGATTGGTCGTTGGTTAGGCCTCGGGTTCTTGTTACAACGTAACAACTCCCCCCTTACTGGAAGAGGATTTCCTCGAAATCCGCTTATCTGCGGTATAACTAAATTTGATAGCTGTTAAGCCAAGTAGATAACGCCAATCAGTGCCTGAAGTAAAACTGATAATCCTCATATATTTCCCCATGGAGATTATTTCTCCCCGACTGCCTAACTCTATTTATAGAAATACATACGTATAGATATATCCACATACACATCTATACTTGTATATCTTATTCCTACTTCGGGTATATTACTTTTAGCTTGGTTATTGGTGATTAGTACTCTCGCTACCTACCTTTGGCTAACTTCATAGAGCCTAACCTGAGGGGCTTGGCACTCCACCCTCATATGTTAAGTTCTTGAGAACCGAGCTCGTTCTGACTAGACCGAACCTTAGTTTATTAACCCTCCTGTCCCTACCTAACTCGGCGATTGAACTCCGCTTCTTAGCCTGAATCACCACCCTAATTTTACGCTAAACCTACCCCAATAATTTTTCACTAATTAAATTCTAGTAATTCAGTGCCTTAAGCTAATCCCTTACTGATACGAGTAATTAATATTAGCAATCCAAGTAATCTTGTGATCTTAACTAACGCCTAATGAATACATGTAGCGAATATTATGAATCCAAATAGTTCTGTGCCCTAAACTACCACCTTTTAATTACAAGTAGTTAATATTATTAATCCATTCTATCATCTGATTAGTCTACTTAATTTACCTACCTAACTCCTAGTGCCTTACTAACCTCCCCAAACTCCAGCAATGTCCCTATCCCTGCTATAATTTTATTTATCCAACTAAGTCCAGGAATTTTCGAACCTAATTCCAAATTTCATGGTTTCCAAATTTCAAGGCCACGACTACAAGAAGGAAGGAATGTGCGGTTGGTTGAATCGGGCGGTCGCGAAATTAAAGAAGTGTTTTAAAAATGTAGTGTTTGCATAATTTGATGTTTTAATTCGAAAATAGTGAATTATCAGTATAAAACAACACAGGAGATATTTGTGCAGTCACAATTTGACGCTAAAATGGTGAGTTACAAGTTAAAACTTTTTTTTTTATTACCTTCCTATGAATATAAAATGAAATCCATCGCGATTTCTACTGTGGTTCATTTTTGAATCGTAGTTTCCTAAACTACAAGAGGCAGCCAGATTATTAAAGACATTGTTCATATATTTTGTATTTTCTAGTTTAACCATTTTATTCTGAATACGATATAATTATATTTATATCACAAAAACTAAATACCACTTTTCTTAAGTTTCACTTATCCTAAATTTCTTTAAATTAAATGTGCGTTCCTCAAAAATTTAACAAAAAAAAATTGTTTTTGACGATTTGTCAAAGAAACATTTCCGCAAATATTACCGGAACTCGCCTCCCTAGACCGGGAGGGTAACGAATTGGCCTATCAATTTGAGTGGTGGTTTCGCGGTTTGAACATGGGCAACCCTTCCCGGGAAGGGTTGTTTTTTTTTTCTTTTTTTTTTCAAATGTAAACGGCTCGGCATTGCGAGGTGTACGCCCGTATATGTTTGTCGATTGGTCGTTGGTTAGGCCTCGGGTTCTTGTTACAACGTAACAACTCCCCCCTTACTGGAAGAGGATTTCCTCGAAATCCGCTTATCTGCGGTATAACTAAATTTGATAGCTGTTAAGCCAAGTAGATAACGCCAATCAGTGCCTGAAGTAAAACTGATAATCCTCATATATTTCCCCATGGAGATTATTTCTCCCCGACTGCCTATTTCTATTTATAGAAATACAAACGTATAGATATATCCACATACACATCTATACTTGTATATCTTATTCCTACTTCGGGTATATTACTTTTAGCTTGGTTATTGGTGATTAGTACTCTCGCTACCTACCTTTGGCTAACTTCTAATAGAGCCTTACCTGAGGGGCTTGGCACTCCACCCTCATATGTTAAGTTCATGAGAACCGAGCTCGTTCTGACTAGCCCCAGTTATCCGAACTGTGACCGAACCTTAGTTTATTAACCCTCCTGTCCCTACCTAACTCGGCGATTGACCTCCGCTTCTTAGCCTGAATCACCACCCTAATTTTACGCTAAACCTACCCCGATAATTTTTCACTAATTAAATTCTAGTAATTCAGTGCCTTAAGCTAATCCCTTACTGATACGAGTAATTAATATTAGCAATCCAAGTAATCTTGTGATCTTAACTAACGCCTAATGAATACATGTAGCGAATATTATGAATCCAAATCGATCTGTGCCCTAAACTACCACCTTTTAATTACAAGTAGTTAATATTATTAATCCATTCTATCATCTGATTAGTCTACCTCATTTCCCTACCTAACTCCTAGTGCCTTACTAATCTCCCCGAACTCCAGCAATGTCCCTATCACTGCTATAATTTTATTTATCCAACTGAGTCCAGGAATTTTCGAACCTAATTCCAAATTTCATGGTGTCCAAATTTCAAGGCCACGACTACAAGAAGGAAGGAATGTGCGGTTGGTTGAATCGGGCGGTCGCGAAATTAAAGAAGTGTTTTAAAAATGTAGTGTTTGCATAATTTGATGTGTTAATTCGAAAATAGTGAATTATCAGTATAAAACTACACAGGAGATATTTGTGCAGTCACAATTTGACGCTAAAATGGTGAGTTACAGATTAAAACTTTTTTTTTTATTACCTTCCTATGAATATAAAATGAAATCCATCGCGATTTCTACTATGGTTCATTTTGGAATCGTAGTTTCCTAAACTACAAGAGGCAGCCAGATTATTAAAGACATTGTTCATATATTTTGTATTTTCTAGTTTAACCATTTTATTCTGAATACGATATAATTATATTTATATCACAAAAACTAAAGACCACTTTTCTTAAGTTTCACATATCCTAAATTTTTTTAAATTAAATGTGCGTTCCTCAAAAATTTAACAAAAGAAAAAAAATGTTTTTGACGATTTGTCAAAGAAACATTTCCGCAAATATTACCAGAACTCGCCCCCCTAGACCGGGAGGGTAACAAATTGGCCTATCAATTTGAGTGGTGGTTTCGCGGTTTGAACATGGGCAACCCTTCCCGGGAAGGGTTGTTTTTTTTTCTTTTTTTTTTCAAATGTAAACGGCTCGGCATTGCGAGGTGTATGCCCATATATGTTTGTCGATTGGTCGTTGGTTAGGCCTCGGGTTCTTGTTACAACGTAACAACTCCCCCCTTACTGGAAGAGGATTTCCTCGAAATCCGCTTATCTGCGGTATAACTAAATTTGATAGCTGTTAAGCCAAGTAGATAACGCCAATCAGTGCCTGAAGTAAAACTGATAGTCCTCATATATTTCCCCATGGAGATTATTTCTCCCCGATTGCCTAACTCTATTTATAGAAATACATACGTATAGATATATCCACATACCCATCTATACTTGTATATCTTATTCCTACTTCCGGTACATTACTTTTAGCTTGGTTATTGGTGATTAGTACTCTCGCTACCTACCTTTGGCTAACTTCTAATAGAGCCTAACCTGAGGGGCTTGGCACTCCACCCTCATATGTTAAGTTCTTGAGAACCGAGCTCGTTCTGACTAGCCTCAGTTATCCGAACTGTGACCGAACCTTAGTTTATTAACCCTCCTGTCCCTACCTAACTCGGCGATTGAACTCCGCTTCTTAGCCTGAATCACCACCCTAATTTTACGCTAAACCTACCCCGATAATTTTTCACTAATTAAATTCTAGTAATTCAGTGCCTTAAGCTAATCCCTTACTGATACGAGTAATTAATATTAGCAATCCAAGTAATCTTGTGATCTTAACTAACGCCTAATGAATACATGTAGCGAATATTATGAATCCAAATAGTTCTGTGCCCTAAACTACCACCTTTTAATTACAAGTAGTTAATATTATTAATCCATTCTATCATCTGATTAGTCTACTTAATTTACCTACCTAACTCCTAGTGCCTTACTAACCTCCCCAAACTCCAGCAATGTCCCTATCCCTGCTATAATTTTATTTATCCAACTAAGTCCAGGAATTTTCGAACCTAATTCCAAATTTCATGGTTTCCAAATTTCAAGGCCACGACTACAAGAAGGAAGGAATGTGCGGTTGGTTGAATCGGGCGGTCGCGAAATTAAAGAAGTGTTTTAAAAATGTAGTGTTTGCATAATTTGATGTTTTAATTCGAAAATAGTGAATTATCAGTATAAAACAACACAGGAGATATTTGTGCAGTCACAATTTGACGCTAAAATGGTGAGTTACAAATTAAAACTTTTTTTTTATTACCTTCCTATGAATATAAAATGAAATCCATCGCGATTTCTACTGTGGTTCATTTTTGAATCGTAGTTTCCTAAACTACAAGAGGCAGCCAGATTATTAAAGACATTGTTCATATATTTTGTATTTTCTAGTTTAACCATTTTATTCTGAATACGATATAATTATATTTATATCACAAAAACTAAATACCACTTTTCTTAAGTTTCACTTATCCTAAATTTCTTTAAATTAAATGTGCGTTCCTCAAAAATTTAACAAAAAAAAAATTGTTTTTGACGATTTGTCAAAGAAACATTTCCGCAAATATTACCGGAACTCGCCTCCCTAGACCGGGAGGGTAACAAATTGGCCTATCAATTTGAGTGGTGGTTTCGCGGTTTGAACATGGGCAACCCTTCCCGGGAAGGGTTGTTTTTTTTTTTCTTTTTTTTTTTCAAATGTAAACGGCTCGGCATTGCGAGGTGTACGCCCGTATATGTTTGTCGATTGGTCGTTGGTTAGGCCTCGGGTTCTTGTTACAACGTAACAACTCCCCCCTTACTGGAAGAGGATTTCCTCGAAATCCGCTTATCTGCGGTATAACTTAATTTGATAGCTGTTAAGCCAAGTAGATAACGCCAATCAGTGCCTGAAGTTAAACTGATAATCCTCATATATTTCCCCATGGAGATTATTTCTCCCCGACTGCCTAACTCTATTTATAGAAATACATACGTATAGATATATCCACATACACATCTATACTTGTATATCTTATTCCTACTTCGGGTATATTACTTTTAGCTTGGTTATTGGTGATTAGTACTCTCGCTACCTACCTTTGGCTAACTTCTAATAGAGCCTAACCTGAGGGGCTTGGCACTCCACCCTCATATGTTAAGTTCATGAGAACCGAGCTCGTTCTGACTAGCCCCAGTTATCCGAACTGTGACCGAACCTTAGTTTATTAACCCTCCTGTCCCTACCTAACTCGGCGATTGACCTCCGCTTCTTAGCCTGAATCACCACCCTAATTTTACGCTAAACCTACCCCAATAATTTTTCACTAATTAAATTCTAGTAATTCAGTGCCTTAAGCTAATCCCTTACTGATACGAGTAATTAATATTAGCAATCCAAGTAATCTTGTGATCTTAACTAACGCCTAATGAATACTTGTAGCGAATATTATGAATCAAAATAGTTCTGTGCTCTAAACTACCACCTTTTAATTACAAGTAGTTAATATTATTAATCCATTCTATCATCTGATTAGTCTACCTCATTTCCCTACCTAACTCCTAGTGCCTTACTAATCTCCCCGAACTCCAGCAATGTCCCTATCCCTGCTATAATTTTATTTATCCAACTAAGTCCAGGAATTTTCGAACCTAATTCCAAATTTCATGGTGTCCAAATTTCAAGGCCAAGACTACAAGAAGGAAGGAATGTGCGGTTGGTTGAATCGGGCGGTCGCGAAATTAAAGAAGTGTTTTAAAAATGTAGTGTTTGCATAATTTGATGTGTTAATTCAAAAATAGTGAATTATCAGTATAAAACAACACAGGAGATATTTGTGCAGTCACAATTTGACGCTAAAATGGTGAGTTACAGATTAAAACTTTTTTTTATTACCTTCCTATGAATATAAAATGAAATCCATCGCGATTTCTACTATGGTTCATTTTTGAATCGTAGTTTCCTAAACTACAAGAGGCAGCCAGATTATTAAAGACATTGTTCATATATTTTGTATTTTCTAGTTTAACAATTTTATTGTGAATACGATATAATTATATTTATATCACAAAAACTAAATACCACTTTTCTTAAGTTTCACATATCCTAAATTTCTTTAAATTAAATGTGCGTTCTTCAAAAATTTAACAAAAAAAAATAGTTTTTGACGATTTGTCAAAGAAACATTTCCGCAAATATTACCGGAACTCGCCCCCCTAGACCGGGAGGGTAACAAATTGGCGCCCAACGTGGGGTCCCAAAAACGTTGCTAATCCAATTGCGATCATATTACGGAGGTACCGGAACGTTGGGCGCCAATTTGCTACCTTCCCGGTCTAGGGGGGCGAGTTCCGGTTCGGCTCGTTTGGGTCCCAGGTGTAACTCTTCGGAGACGGGTCGTGGGCGCCACTGACTCACCCAATATTGAGCCGAGAGCCGCTGAGTGAGGTTCGGCTCACCGGATACTCCTACGCGATCAATCACCCCTCCGCTATGGGGCGATACACATACACATATATATATATGCAAGCCGAACCAGCTATAACCTGTCAAAAGCTGCCTACCTCGTCGACCACCACTCATATTTTTCTTTTTTAATGAATGTAAGTATAAACTTAAAATGTTTATAGCGTATAAATTGATTTTTAAAAATAAAATAACTTTTAAAACTTCACAATCAAATATTTCTTATGGAAATTACTTAAAATAAAACTAACTCTTTGCATATAATTTTATTGAACAGAGTTATGGCTTACCTTAGCCAAAAAGTTCTGCGATTCCGGCTGAGCAAATTGATGAATGTTCTGAGCAAATTGATGAATGTTCTGATCACTTCGGCTGAGCAAATTGTTGAATGTCCTGATCACTTCGGCTGAGCAAATTGATGAATGTTCTGATCACTTCGGCTGAGCAAATTGATGAATGTTCTGAGCAACTTGATGAATGTTCTGATCACTTCGGCTGCACGTTGTAAAAAGCAAGCAAATTTCCACATACGCCTTCAACCATTCGTCGTTATCTGAGCAAATTGATGAACGTTCTGATCACTTCGGCTGCACGTTGTAAAAAGCAAGCAAATTTCCACATACGCCCTCAACCATTCGTCGTTACCTGAGCAAATTGATGAACGTTCTGATCACTTTGGCCGCACGTTGTAAAAAGCAAGCAAATTTCCACATACGCCTTCAACCATTCGTCGTTACCTGAGCAAATTGATGAACGTTCTGAGCAAATTGGTGAACGTTCTGATCACTTCGGCTGAGCAAATTGATGAACGTTCTGATCACTTCGGCTGCATGTTGTAAAAAGCAAGAAAATTTCCACATACGCCTTCGACCATTCGTCGTTACCTGAGCAAATTGATGAACGTTCTGATCACTTCGGCTGCACGTTGTTAAAAGACCGAACATCTCGAGCTGCATTTTCCATTCCACCCACGAATAGCGGTTCTCCGACACGTACCGCTACTCTCGCCGCTCTTGCCGAATATTCGACATATTCGACCTATTCGACGTCTTCAACATATTCGAATCCATCGTGAATGTCTGCTGCTTCGTCTCACTCCATGGAACACAGCTGATCTCGGGATTGGGCAGGTGATTGTGATCTAGTTCGCAGTGACAGTTGTCGGGATGTTTATATTTTGAATTGAATTTGTTCCCATTGATTCGGTGGTTTGCAGTGAAACGTACAGTGGATTGGTGTGTTTCGCGTATATGCGTCCGTTTCGCTGGTGTTAATATACCGTGGTTCGTCACGTTGCGGCCTGGGAATCCGGTGGCGGCGGGTTGTAGCTGGGTGCTGGCTGGCGAAACGGTGACAGAGGAAAACGACTTGGCGGCTGCCGGTCGGTGGTGCATTCCTTCAGATAAGTATTCCTTTCAGTTTCGTGTTTCCGGGCCGATTCTTTGTGGTGTTTCTGGTGTATTTCAGGTCGTCGTGAAGAGATCCACCGTGAGTTACTGGCGAGCGCCTCGTTGACCGGCGGTTGGCAAGTCGTCGGAAGTTGCGGCTCCGTGGGAGGTTGCAGGTAAGTATGTATGAGCAGATGACTGAGGAACATGATAAATTTATATATTTCTCTTTCAGGCTGCGGCTCACCAGTAACACAGCCAGCTCCGGGATTACCAGCGAGTTGACGCGCAGGCCCTGCTTCAGCCACTCCGTCGACAGCGCGTCGCTTAGATTTAGTTAGTTTAAGTCTTAGTTTAATCTTATCTCTAAGGCATGTAATGTATATATGCTATGTAGCATTGCTTTAGCTTAGTACTAAATCGTCGACATCTGACTAGTATACGACACAAGTCGGATGCGACGTTCAAAACAACATTTGCTAGCCTATCGATTTGAGTGGTGGTTTCGCGGTTTGAACATGGGCAACCCTTCACGAGAAGGGTTGTTTTTTTTTTCAAATGTTAACGGCTCGGCATTGCGAGTTGTACGCCCGTATATGTTTGTCGATTGGTCGTTGGTTAGGCCTCGGGTTCTTGTAACAACGTAACAACTCCCCCTTACTGGAAGAGGATTTCCTCGAAATCCGCTTGTCTGCGGTATAACTAAATTTGATAGCTGTTAAGCCAAGTAGATAACGCCAATCAGTGCCTGAAGTAAAACTGATAGTCCTAATATATTTCTCCATGGAGATTATTTCTCCCCGACTGCCTAACTCTATTTATAGAAATACATACGTATAGATATATCCACATACACATCTATACTTGTATATCTTATTCCTACTTCCGGTACATTACTTTTAGCTTGGTTATTGGTGATTAGTACTCTCGCTACCTACCTTTGGCTAACTTTTAATAGAGCCTAACCTGAGGGGCTTGGCACTCCACTCTCATATGTTAAGTTCAGGAGAACCGAGCTCGTTCTGACTAGCCCCAGTTATCCGAACTGTGACCGAACCTTAGTTTATTAACCCTCCTGTCCCTACCTAACTCGGCGATTGACCTCCGCTTCTTAGCCTGAATCACCACCCTAATTTTACGCTAAACCTACCCCAATAATTTTTCACTAATTAAATTCTAGTAATTCAGTGCTTTAAGCTAGTAACATATACCCATGATTCCAAATATGTATAAACATGACCCGAACGTCATAAGAGATAAGCTATACCATAGGATGACCATATGCATCGCACATGTAACCAACTTTGACCTGCGTGTCACTGGGTAAATAGATTTAAGATTTTACGCCATAGGAAAAATACCATGGCATGACCCAAAGGTCATTAGGGGTAGTAAGTAACATGCACATGAATGCAAGTAACATATACCCATGATTCCAAATATGTATAAACATGACCCGAACGTCATAAGAGATAAGCTATACCATAGGATGACCATATGCATCGCACATGTAACCAACTTTGACCTGCGTGTCACTGGGTAAATAGATTTAAGATTTTACGCCATAGGAAAAATACCATGGCATGACCCAAAGGTCATTAGAGATAGTAAGTAACACGCACATGAATGCACTTTGACCCACATGTAAAGTAGCACAACCTAAAATAGTATATATAGTTAGGAAGTAGATTGTAAAGTTCAGTTCTAATTTGGAAATAAATAAGATCGTATGATCTCAAAAACGAACTCGCGTGTTTTTGATTGAGTAAAAACATAACTGGCGCCCAACTCGGTCTTCTAAAAATCCTTGTATTAAGGACTGAAGAAAAACTCACAGTACTGAGTTAAATGTGTAGATATTTGGAATCGTCTAAATCGAAATACGTCGTGAAAATCAAAGAAACGTGAAAGTCAAGAACGTAGAATTTCGAAACCTGTGACTCGGAAACGTGTGATTCGGGAACCTGATACAGCAAACGAAATAGAGTGGCGTATTTGTCGACTATCGAAAGACATTCGAAGCAGATAATGAAGATTTGGTTCATGTATGTACTGGATTAGAGTAAGATTCAACTATCTATATATTTAAGTGTTCTCACATAGAAACCAGTGTTCTTTATAAAACTGCACTATATTTTGTATATTTTTGTAAAAGTGAATAGACAGTGGTTATTATGTCTTTAAGTGCTGAGGCTATCACTGAAATGGTGGAAAGGATTACACTTTCGATTGCTAATCAGTTGAGGCAAGAGTTCCAAACTTCTATAATGGAGTTAAGATCTCAGCCAGGTCCGTCTGTGCCAAGGCGAGATGAAATTGATGCCGTAGCCAATCAGCTGAGGAACGAATTTCAAGCCTCGCTGAGTGAAATAAAGCAACCGTGTCCATCTGTAGAAAAATATGAGGATATTAGCATATCTAGACTGGTTAATTGTAAATTGAGGCTCGATTTGCCTAAATCGATGCAAGAATTTAGTGGCATAATGGAGAAATATCCATCATGGCGACAGTCAGCGAGGGCTGCGATAAGGCCGTATGAATCGTACCTTGGCTCTGATATTTATTATCAGGCAGTTGCTATTATCCGCAATAAAGTCACGGGATCAGCCGATATGGTCTTGTCGTCGTTTAGTACTCCACTGAATTTCGATGCTATCATTGCTCGATTAGACCACACATATTCGGATAAAAGGCCATTATATCTATTAGAACAAGAAATGTCTACTCTCAGACAGGGTCAGTTGTCCATATCAGAATTTTATGATATGGTCGAGAAACAATTGACATCCATTACAAATAAGGCTATAATGCAATATGGGGATAATAGTGATATATTAAAATCGCTCAATGAGAAATATCGCAGTGATGCATTACGAATATTCATTTCTGGGCTTAAACGGTCGATTGGCGATGTGCTATTCGCAAGTCAACCATCAGATTTACCATCTGCCTTAGCCCTTGCACAGGAATTAGAATCAAACAGACAGAGGTATAACTTTGCTACATCGTTCGCAAACTCGAATAGGGAACAAGGCTTAGGTAGGAGCCCACAATACAAGACCATCCATAAAGAACAGAAAGCTCAAACTTCAAGTGAACCGATGGAAGTAGACCCATCTTCGTCTAGATACAGACAAAATCCGAAAAGAAACAGTAATTTTCACGTTTCCAAGTACGATTTTCATTCAAAAAAACACCAATTAAATACTTTTCAAGTGAAAGGAATTTCAGACAACAATGGTGTTAAGATCTTAAGATCGAGAGCAAATCTCCCTTATATTGAACATGTCTTGATAAATGGACAAAAAATCAAACTCCTCTTAGACTCAGGAGCTGATAGGAATTATATAAAAAACTTTCCATTTTTAGTTGGGGTATCGAAAATTAAAAATACTTTCAACGTCCAATCTATACACGGGGAAACTCGTATCAAGTCAAAATGCCAAATAAAAATTTTTGGCCAAATTTCAGATTTTTTCATTCTTCCCACTATAAACGATATGGATGGGATAATAGGCTATGATTTTATTAAAAAAATTAACGGAGTTATTGATTCTTCTAATAGCACTCTTCGTTATAAAAACGAAAGTCAGGAGTTTATTTTGGATGTAAGTTGTCAAATAAATTCTCTTCAAAGTATAGATCTCGATTCTATTCCCAAAGAAGGGTTAGAAAAGTTTAAAGAAATTATAGCCAAACATCAGAGGGTATTTGCGGATCCAAACGAGGCATTACCGTACAATACTAATGTAGTTGCTACAATAAAAACTACTACTGATGAACCAATTTATTCTAGAAGTTATCCATACCAGATGACTGCAGCGAAGTTTGTCAACTCAGAAATAGAAACAATGTTGCGCGATGGTATCATAAGGAAGAGTTCTTCACCATATAACAATCCCATATGGGTGGTGAACAAAAAAGGTGTGCACGAACAAGGTAATCAAAAACTTCGCCTTGTGATAGACTTTCGGAAGCTCAATGAGAAAACTATTTCCGATAGATATCCCATCCCGGAAACTTCCGTCATATTGGCAAATCTAGGCAAGTCAAAATATTACACTACCATTGATATGAAGTCTGGTTTCCATCAGATCCTGTTAGCGGAGAATGATCGTAAAAAAACCGCTTTCTCAGTGAACAATGGTAAATACGAGTTCTGTCGTTTACCATTTGGTTTAAAGAACGCTCCAAGCATTTTCCAGAGAGCGATCGACGACATACTGCGTGATGACATTGGCGTCCGTTGTTACGTCTATATAGACGATGTTATAATCTTTTCTCGTGATATGGAAAGCCATCTAAAAGATATTCAGATCGTAATCAAAAAGTTACTAGATTCAAACATGCGTATTTCGTTAGAAAAATGCAAATTTTTTAAACCAGAATTGGATTTTTTGGGGTTTATCGTATCTGAAAATGGACTTAAAACAGTCAGTAATAAGGTGAGTGCTATTTTAAACTTCAAGGAGCCAACATCCATTAAAGCCCTTAGATCTTTCTTAGGATTATCGGGATACTACCGACGATTCATACGCGATTACGCAAGAATAGCGAAACCCTTGACACAAATATTACGGGGTGAAAATGGTAATGTGAGTTCGAGGAAATCTGAAAAAAAGAAAATTTCTCTCTCAAAGGATGCTAGGGAAGCTTTCGAAAAGCTGAAACAAATCTTAGTGTCAGACGAAGTTACTTTGCGGTTTCCCGATTTTAACAAGCCTTTCGAGCTAACAACTGATGCTTCATCGGTAGCCATTGGTGCCGTGTTGTCTCAAGAAAAACAACCAATTACATTTGTTTCACGAACACTTAGCAGTACAGAACAGAGCTATGCCACCAACGAACGGGAAATGCTCGCTATCGTATGGGCGTTGCAGTCTCTGAGAAATTATCTTTATGGAGTAAATAACCTAAACATATTCACTGATCATCAACCATTAACTTTTTCCATATCTGATCGCAATCCAAATACCAAACTTAAACGATGGAAAAGCTTCATAGAAGAGTTTGCTCCGGTAATTCACTATAAACCCGGGTCAGAAAACCTTGTCGCGGATGCACTGTCCCGTCAATATATCCAAAATCTTTCAGGTAACGAACCTTCTAGTGAAAACTGCACAAATAGCGAAGTTTCGTCTTCCCAAGTCATAAGGTCGGTGCCGACTCCTGTGAATTGTTTTAAAAACCAAATCATTCTTAGAATTGGTGAAAGAACAAAATTAAGAACAGTTCGGTTATTTAATGGCTATCTGCGTCACGAAATAGAATTTTCTGATTTAGAGAGCTTATGCATAAAGTTGGAGAAGGTGATTGACGCCAAGGCAGTTAATGGCGTTCATTGTCCCCTCGAAATTTTAGGGAAAGTACAGAATGAAATCATGCAACGTTTCTCTTCAGCCCGATTCAGGCATTGCGAAAAATTAGTCATGGACTTAATCAACGAAAATGACCAGCTCGAAACAATTGCATTAGAGCATAACAGAGCGCATCGGTCGTACAAAGAAAATTATGCTCAAATACTCGATGCATATTTCTTTCCAAGCCTGCGTAAGGATTTAAAAAAATTCGTAGCTAACTGCAGAATTTGTGCAGAATCTAAATACGAAAGATACCCGAGAAGGCAGAAACTGCAGCCTACACCAATACCCAAATATCCTGGTGAAATATTGCATATGGATATATACATCACACAGAATCTCTACTTTTTAACATGTGTGGACAAGTTCTCAAAATTTGCTCTAATAGAACACGTTGACTCACGTTCTATAGTGGATCTTAAAATACCAATTATTAAAATGATTGGGCACTTTAAAAATCCGAAAATTTTAGTGACGGATAATGAGCCATCATTCTGCTCTAGTGCAATTCAATCCCTCATAAGAGACCACTTTGGAATCGAACATCATAGAATTCCAGCTATGCACAGCACAAGCAACGGACAGGTGGAGAGATTCCATTCAACCCTAAGTGAGATGTCTAGATTAATTAAAAAAGAAATGCAACTTACGGATCTAAAGGAAATCATACAGGTAGCTGTGATAAGGTATAATGGATCTATTCACTCTGTAACAAAACAAAAGCCAATCGACGCTCTTTGGGGAATTTCAGACTCGAATAGAGTAAACACCCAAGAATTCCTCTCACGAGCTCAAAGATTGCAAAACGATCATCTTAATAAGAAACGTTTTAGTAGAGTCTTCAGGGAGGGACAAACGATATACGTAAAGACGAACAATCGTCGCGGCAATAAATTATCAAACAAGTACGATAGAAAGGTAGTGCAGAAAGATCTAGGTACTGTAGTACTAGTAGATGGTAAACAGGTGCACAACGATAACATCCGTTAATCTCATTCTTTCAGATTCTCACTGGTCGCCACCGTCCACTGCAAAATCTTTGATTACACCTCTTCAAATTACATACCAATCCAAAGTGGGGACGTGGGAATCTACGAACATTATATTTACTTTATACACAACATCAACTTAACAGATTTTGAAGAAATTCTGACGGACGTAACTAATTTAAGGAATATGTTTGGAGTATCCGAACAAAAGGAGTCTATGGATGCCGATGCGAGCGAAATTTCAAGATTACTGAAATCTATTACAATGGGTAATGATAGACATAAGCGGTCTATTGACTTTATCGGTTCCGCTATCAAATTTATAGCTGGTACGCCAGATCATGACGATTTTGTCTTACTTGGCGAACGTCAGTCTAAACTAATAGATGCTGAGAATCAACAAGTAGAAATTAATTCTGAGCTAACAGACAAAATAAACGAACTGACGCAACAAATTAATGCAATGAAGTATCAGTATTATGATAATAGTGAATCAAAACTACCAGACCTTTTTCAAATAGCTTCAATTAGAAACCAAAGAGTTATTTCTCTACTAACAAACGCTGTCTATTCAGTTACTTTAGCACAGTTAAATATTGTCAATCCTGCTATTTTAACGGACAAAGAAGTCGTTGCAATTGTAAAAAAGGAAGAATTACCCATAACAATTAATGAATTAGTCTCTTCGTCACATGTAAAAATTTATATTAATAACAATGTACTAAAATACATAATTAAAGTACCAAATTTAATAAATATTTGCCCACTTGTCATTGTACATCCAGTCATACATAACGATACAATATTAGACCTAAGTAGTAAACAAGTTGCCGAATGTAAAAAGGAAGCATTTCCGCTAAATAATTGCCGCGAGGGCAGGGGAATACCAATCTGCAGAATCGATCACTTCAACAAATGCCTCAAGATGATTTTCAACAGCAACACCGCCACGTGCAAGACAACAACGTCGTATCACATTGCTCCTGTCGAAATGGTGGATGAAAATACTATTATAATAAATGAGGAAACTGTGACTATAACTGAGGGTAATCAAAAGGTAAACCTCACAGGTACATTTTTGGTCCAATTTAACCATGACATTCTCATAAACGACACATTATATAAAGCTACAATCAATGAATCCATAACTATTCCACAAACTCCAAGGAAATTTGCACTTAACGTTTCACAGCATTCAGTTTCGCTAACATTACCCTACCTACACCAGATGCATCTACGTAATTTGCAGAAGATCGATAAATTTAACTCAGAAGCGAAATCCGTGAACAAAATGTGGTATGTATTGATGACAGCACTAGCCGCTATGATTTGTATGCTTGTCGTGTACCTGAAATGCCGCAACAAGCAGCCGAACGTAAGTCCTGCTGAAGTAAAATTCGACATGGAAAGGGAAGTGGAAAGAATCGTACGCATTGTCACTAAAAACCATCAGATTCGAGACGAACCTGTTTAAGGAGGGGGGTAGTAACATATACCCATGATTCCAAATATGTATAAACATGACCCGAACGTCATAAGAGATAAGCTATACCATAGGATGACCATATGCATCGCACATGTAACCAACTTTGACCTGCGTGTCACTGGGTAAATAGATTTAAGATTTTACGCCATAGGAAAAATACCATGGCATGACCCAAAGGTCATTAGGGGTAGTAAGTAACATGCACATGAATGCAAGTAACATATACCCATGATTCCAAATATGTATAAACATGACCCGAACGTCATAAGAGATAAGCTATACCATAGGATGACCATATGCATCGCACATGTAACCAACTTTGACCTGCGTGTCACTGGGTAAATAGATTTAAGATTTTACGCCATAGGAAAAATACCATGGCATGACCCAAAGGTCATTAGAGATAGTAAGTAACACGCACATGAATGCACTTTGACCCACATGTAAAGTAGCACAACCTAAAATAGTATATATAGTTAGGAAGTAGATTGTAAAGTTCAGTTCTAATTTGGAAATAAATAAGATCGTATGATCTCAAAAACGAACTCGCGTGTTTTTGATTGAGTAAAAACATAACTAGCTAATCCCTTACTGATACGAGTAATTAATATTAGCAATCCAAGTAATCTTGTGATCTTAACTAACGCCTAATGAATACATGTAGCGAATATTATGAATCCAAATCGTTCTGTGCCCTAAACTACCACCTTTTAATTACAAGTAGTTAATTTTATTAATCCATTCCATCATCTGATTAGTCTACCTTATTTCCCTACCTAACTCCAAGTGCCTTACTAATCTCCCCGAACTCCAGCAATGTCCCTATCACTGCTATAATTTTATTTATCTAACTGAGTCCAGGAATTTTCGAACCTAATTCCAAATTTCAAGGCCACGACTACAAGAAGGAAGGAATGTGCGGTTGGTTGAATCGGGCGGTCGCAAAATTAAAGAAGTGTTTTAAAAATGTAGTGTTTGCATAATTTGATGTGTTAATTCGAAAATAGTGAATTATCAGTATAAAACAACACAGGAGATATTTGTGCAGTCACAATTTGACGCTAAAATGGTGAGTTACAGATTAAAACTTTTTTTTTATTACCTTCCTATGAATATAAAATGAAATCCATCGCGATTTCTACTATGGTTCATTTTTGAATCGTAGTTTCCTAAACTACAAGAGGCAGCCAGATTATTAAAGACATTGTTCATATATTTTGTATTTTCTAGTTTAACCATTTTATTGTGAATACGATATAATTATATTTATATCACAATTCTTAAGTTTCTTATTATTATATATATTCTTAAGTTTCACATATCCTAAATTTCTTTAAATTAAATGTGCGTTCCTCAAAAATTTAACAAAAAAAAAAATAGTTTTTGACGATTTGTCAAAGAAACATTTCCGCAAATATTACTGGAACTCGCCCCCCCTAGACCGGGAGGGTAACAAATTGGCGCCCAACGTGGGGTCCCAAAAACGTTGCTAATCCAATTGCGATCATATTACGGAGGTACCGGAACGTTGGGCGCCAATTTGTTACCCTCCCGGTCTAGGGGGGCGAGTTCCGGTTCGGCTCGTTTGGGTCCCAGGTGTAAATCGTCGGAGACGGGTCGTGGGCGCCACTGACTCACCCAATATTGAGCCGAGAGCCGCTGAGTGAGGTTCGGCTCACCGGATACTCCTACGCGATCAATCACCCCTCCGCTATGGGGCGATACACATACACATATATATATATGCAAGCTGAACCAGCTATAACCTGTCAAAAGCTGCCTACCTCGTCGACCACCACTCATATTTTTCTTTTTTAATGAATGTAAGTATAAACTTAAAATGTTTATAGCGTATAAATTGATTTTTAAAAATAAAATAACTTTTAAAACTTCACAATCAAATATTTCTTATTGAAATTACTTAAAATAAATCTTACTCTTTGCATATAATTTTATTGAACAGAGTTATGGCTTACCTTAGCCAAAAAGTTCAGCGATTCCGGCTGAGCAAATTGATGAATGTTCTGAGCAAATTGATGAATGTTCTGATCACTTCGGCTGAGCAAATTTTTGAATGTCCTGATCACTTCGGCTGAGCAAATTGATGAACGTTCTGATCACTTCGGCTGAGCAAATTGATGAACGTTCTGATCATTTCGGCTGCACGTTGTAAAAAGCAAGCAAATTTCCACATACGCCTTCAACCATTCGTCGTTACCTGAGCAAATTGATGAACGTTCTGATCACTTCGGCTGCACGTTGTAAAAAGACCGAACATCCCGAGCTGCATTTTCCATTCCACCCACGAATAGCGGTTCTCCAACACGTACCGCTACTTTCGCCGCTCGTGCCGAATATTCGACATATTCGACCTATTCGACGTCTTCAACCTATTCGAATCCATCGTGAATGTCTGCTGCTTCGTCTCACTCCATGGAATACAGCTGATCTCGGGATTGTGCAGGTGATTGTGATCTAGCTCGCAGTGACAGTTCTCGGGATGTTTATATTTTGAATTGAATTTGTTCCCATTGATTCGGTAGTTTGCAGTGAAACGTACAGTGGATTGGTGTGTTTCGCGTATATGCGTCCGTTTCGCGGGTGTTAATATACCGTGGTTCGTCACGTTGCGGCCTGGGAATCCGGTGGCGGCGGGTTGTAGCTGGGTGCTAGCTGGCCAAACGGTGACAGAGGAAAACGACTTGGCGGCTGCCGGTCGGTGGTGCATTCCTTCAGATAAGTATTCCTTTCAGTTTCGTGTTTCCGGGCCGATTCTTTGTGGTGTTTCTGGTGTATTTCAGGTTGACGTGAAGAGATCCACCGTGAGTCACTGACAAGCGCCTCGTTGACCGGCGGTTGGCGAGTCGTCGGAAGTTGCTGCTCCGTGGGAGGTTGCAGGTAAGTATGTATGAGTAGATGACTGAGGAACATGATAAATTTATATATTTCTCTTTCAGGCTGCGGCTCACCAGTAACAAAGCCAGCTCCGGGATTACCAGCGAGTGGACGCGCAGGCCCTGCTTCAGCCACTCCGTTGACAGCGCGTCGCTTAGATTTAGTTAGTTTAAGTCTTAGTTTAATCTTATCTCTAAGGCATGTAATGTATATATGCTATGTAGCATTGCTTTAGCTTGGTACTAAATCGTCGACATCTGACAAGTATACGACACAAGTCGGATGCGACGTTCAAAACAACATTTGCTAGCCTATCAATTTGAGTGGTGGTTTCGCGGTTTTTTTTTTTCTTTTTTTTTCAAATGTTAACGGCTCGGCATTGCGAGGTGTACGCCCGTATATGTTTGTCAATTGGTCGTTGGTTAGGCCTCGGGTTCTTGTTACAACGTAACAATAGTTTACATAGTTTCTACATAGTTTATAACTATGTATAACTATAGTAGTAGAACATAGTGTTTAGAATTGTAGTTTTGCTAAGAATAATAATAATATATTATACAAATGAGATAAATTATCATGTATATTTTAAAAAGAACAAAAACCATCATCATACAAAATAACAATAACAACATAGTCCAATATAATCAATTACAATCGTAGCTCATAAGATATAACTGTAAATGCTGAATCATCATCACAAGGTCGTTTCAGTGTAAGAGAAATTGCATTGAGTTATTTGTCGATTTGACTATTTTGCATTTAATTTTTAATTGGCACATTTGATGACTCCTATGGGTATATGGGCCATCAAGGTCGTACGTTTCATGATGTAAAATCAGCGTTGCTCGCTTAATTTGTTTATATCGTAAATAGGTCAGTAAGCCAATCGATCACCTCGTATGTCAGCAATTGCAAGGTGCAAATAAGTATGATAATGAGTGCACTTTCTTTGTAACAATTTACTTTATAAGGTCGTACCAAATGTGAAATAAATGGATTAATCATAACGAGCACTCAAGTCTTTCGTTGGTTGAAATTACTATAGTGATGTTTAATGGTTAATATAGTGGTGCAAACCAGTTCGAGTGATTTGGCTACACAAGTGTAGTAGCAGTCATTTGAACACATAGTTTATAATGATAAAATGATAAAGAATTGGAAATTTTGAGCCGTGTGTGGGTGCAGCGTGCCTAAAAGTAGGCAAGGATTTTTTTTTCAAATTTTGATTTGTCATTACTTCTGACAAAAACATTGAATCATCGTGAAATTTGCAAAGCGTATTGGTCTTAACTAAAACTTAATACACATGGATTTTCAAGGTAGTGCGGGTAACCCTATAGCTGCGTTAGGCTGCTGAAAAAAAATCCTTCAAATCATTAACCTATAGCATTCGCCTACCAGGCTCACCTCTGTGACATGTGCTCGACATGTGCATGGGCATGTGTAACGATCCCCTTAGTCATCAACTGTCAATTTTTTTCATGTTGATTATCAACACGCCATTCGCTCGAAAGTTCTTCCAAATCCACTAACAACGGTGCTTTGGTATTTCCGGAGCTCATTCCCAGCTACTATTAATTACTAGCAATGAGATCGGAACCATGAAATTGTTGTTGTTGAATTTGGATGAATTTTCGAGCCATCGCAACTCAAGCTTCTCACGACGACGACTTTGTTGGTGGCAGGCATGAAAAGCAATAACAACTACCATAGAACAAAGGCTCGCACCCCACATCGCAAATGCGAGCGTGAGAAAATGTACAAGCGAGCGATGGCATGAGGCAGCAATTGGATTCCGAACCAATTCTGGGAACAGGCCGTAAGGAAAATCGCCAAGCAAAATTTGTGTGGAGTGATGGCAGTTGGAGTTGAAGAATCAAAGAGTGGATAATAAGAAGGTTTGTGCGAGGTGACTCGCCATCTCCGACCCGACGCGTTTTGTCATCGGCTAGCTTTGTTGTCGCGGTGTCTTGTTGTGAATGATTCGGAACGTATAGATTGTACGGAGCGTTCGGAATCGGATTGCTCGCGTCTGCTTTGGGAAAAAACATCTCATTCACAAACAAAATTCAAGTCGGTTCAGACTGCGGCTTCTTGCCACCACTAAGAAACAACGAAGACGATAATTGCAGCCGTTTGATTAACTTGTGGATTAACGAATCGCTCAGCATCAGTTTTATTTACTTCGAAGATTGCACACGACCTTAACGGATGACTCAGAAACATAGTCAGTGTTGTGGTCGTGCTGTTGCTATGTGTGATCGAAGATACATTATACGTGTGTCGTCCAGGCTACCACGTTGTCGCAAATTGTGCGACCAATGTGACATATTGTCAGATTTGTCGTCCAGTCCGCGAAATCCCAAAACAACTCTAGTGGTCCCAAGTGATTTGCATCCCTATATCAATCCAATAGTGGGTGACAGAAAATCGAAGGTCTAGTGCAAGATCACATCAATCAATATTAATTGGAGAGTCATCTTTTTACTATTTTTCCTCTGTATTGCGTGAACAGTGTGCGCCAATTCCCTAGTGTGGAAGCTCAGTGATGGCAGTTCATCCGACAAAAATGCAGATATTACATGCAATCAGAAGATGAGTCGGGCTAATTGATGTCATTCAAAGGGATGGAGGCGGTCTTGTAATATATCGACGGTGCAAGGTATCGATCATTTACGTGGTCCGCGATCGAATAAGGGCTTATCTTTTACCTTGGAGGAAAGGCAGTTGCAGGAGATTCAGGGCCTTCAGCGGTCTGTTTCAAATCATGGGAAGGGCAACTCGAGCTTTGTTCATTCCCAATCGCAGTCAAGAGGATTTAGGTACCTGTACTTAGCTGACCTCCAAGTAAGTTCAATGTGTGTATCGAAATATCAATCGGTGTATCCAAGTGTTCAAGTTTGAGGATGCCATGATGCAGTACATTAAGAATTAACACTCGTTTTCGATCTGTCCGGCGAGTGTGATTCTGGTTTCACACTTTGGAATGCAGAAAAACAATTTAGGTCGAAGAATGATGAAATCGAACCCGACATCGAATGGGAACGTATCGTGTAAAAAAAAAAAACAAAACAAAATTAGTTTTAAATAGAGAATGAAAGAAGAAACAACAACTAAAAACCATATGTTAAAGCATTCTAGTATGTTTTCTTTGATGTAACCTAGAAGAAAAATACCATTTGTAATTAAATAGCAGTGAATATAAGCTAAATTTTGAAAGTAAATATTAAGAAACTGGTGAAGCTATAAATAATTCATAATAAATAAAATTAGAAAAACAAAAATTCACTGATGGCATTACATATTTAAAAATAATCGAGCATTATTTTTTAAATACACTATAAGAAAACAAAAGTTAAGCAATGAAAACCAAAAATAAAGAAATTATAATGATGGTTTAAATAACATCCTTGGCCTTCTTATTGGGCGAAAGCCCAGGAGGACTTTTTTCTCTTGCAGGTTCGCGAGGGCCTGGCTGGTCAATGCATATGTAGATTTACGGTTTTTTTTTAGATTTTCAGAATTTTTAAAAGGCAGGGACATTGACCTTTGAGTAATTTCAGTTGTTTGATATTTCATGGCCAATGTCAGAGGGTGGAGAACCCCAGTCCATCGGGATCAGGGCTCCGCCACCATCAGGGGCCCGGGGCTGTCTGCCTCACCCGGGTTCCTTTGGGAAGAGAGGCAGTGTTTTTCCCCCTATTTCCTCTAAACATTTTTAATCTTCTGGCTCCGTGCGTCGTCACGTGCAATGGGTCTGCATAGTCAGCCCATGTTGTAGAGCCATGGGTAGTTTCCTTTACGGAATTATGCCCCCTTTTGTCCTTGAGTATTTTATATACTAGTTTGCGGCTACCTTATAATGACGGATGATTTATAAGAAGCATCCCCGTTTTCAGAGAGCCAACCGACTCCATTGTTTTCATGGACCCACCCCAGCCGCAGCGAGCTAGCAAAGCGGCACCCCAGCATCCGTCGGGGTTGGTTGAAGGGTACTCCGCTCATGCGGACGAGGGGCCTTCACGGCCATTTCTAGGGTACCCTGCTCTCGGGGCAATTCTTTTTTATTTGAATTTGCCTCTTGAATGGCATTAGCCATTACACTTTTTGAACCTTAGCACTCTTGGTTCTGGACTTCGGTCTGGTTCTGAGTTGTGCAAAGGTGCTCTAAATTATACAATTCGCTACAAACCCTCTTCAAAAGTTTTTGATTTTTTACTAAAATTCAAATCATTGATAAATTTCAGCCTTTGTGCATCGTGCGATGTTGACATTTTCAAAATTCCGATTTGCACAAGAACGGCAGCCCATCACTAAATTACCTCTATTTTCAGCACTCGAAAATTCTGTTCACGAGAACTGACGACAGAAATATCCAATCATAATGAAATTTATAGAGCATGTTGGTATTAACTAGGACCAAGTTTGATAGAAGTGAATTTGAAATGCGGGCAACCCTGTGCCAGTGGTACCATCTTGAAAAATCACTGAGAAAAAACAGCTTTTTTGCCTATAACTTCCGATTCAGCCATTACATTTAAACAAAATTCACACAATATTTGGATCTTACTTTAGATAACATTTGGTGAAAATTCGGCTGAAAAGTTAGAATAGAGTTCACAGCTATGTTGATTTTTGTACCCTAAATCTTGCAAATTTGCTCAGCATAATAAAGCTTTTTCCCTATAACTTCCGGTCCAGTCATGAAATCAAAATGAAATTCATGCAGCAAATATACTCTGATGTGCACCAAATGTTGTAGGAATTTGGTACCAAAATCATGAAAGAGCTGCCAGCTATGACCATTTTTGTAATTTTTTGGAATTTTTTTACTGAGCGATTATGTCATTGGATCTGCATATGGGAATGATCCTGCAATGAAAATTAACAATAAATATTGACGGTTCAAAAATTTGAAAAATGTTGAGGGTGGTAGCCCTAAAACTTGTTTCACCCGTATAACTTCCAGCGCAGTGATTCAATCGAAACGAAATTTACTGGTTGGGCTTAACTTAACGAGAAGCAGATTTGGTATATATTTTGCTTTGCTGGTGACACAGCCACTTTCGTAAATATTGTACCAACAGATGCTTCAAACTACATACGCATATGCAAAGCATTTGTAATAAAAATAAGAAACAAATTTTTAAATTTTCCGAGTTTTGAACATTTTTCGGATGGCAGCCTCAAACAACGTTTAACCGCTGAAACTTTCGATCAAATCCTCCGATGAGAACGAAATTCAAAGGATAATTTGTTTTGAGTATGAGCTTGTTAAGGTAAACTTATTGCTGCTTCGTTGGGAAAGTGTTGCCAGTACTGAACATTTTCATCATTTTGTATTATAGTTGAGTTTTGTTGCTTTGGATAAGAAATGGTTGATATGATTCTACAAAAAAGTGTATTACGTCTTTCTACATTGTCACTCAAAGACAATATCTGCAAAAATTAGTTTTCTAGCGGATCTGATGCGCTACATTTTTTAATTTCGAACCGCATTTCCAAACGGAATTTGTTTTGTGCAGCCTTAAAGAAAGCTCATGTAAAGAAAAGAACTCAGAGCAAAAAGCTTTCCAAAATCGTCGTGTGTGTACACACGATAGTTATAATATTATAAACACACTATCATAAACTTAAGTAAATTATGAGAATCCATTATCCTATCATTCGATCTGTGAATTGATGATTCAATTAGTATTTTCATAGATTCAATTAGTATTTTCATGATACAATCATTTCCACCTGGCCACTTAGAAGGAAGTGCGAAAGAATTGATGTTGAGATTTTTTAGATTATCAAAGATGAATTTCAAGATCGTTTGCATTATGAAAGAATGAATATCGAGAATCGTTTATAAGTATGATCAAAATTGTTTAAAATATGAAGACGAATGTCAAGACACTTTATAATTCAATGAGTAAGAAAGTCAATTATAGAATTATTTTGATTCAAAAGAAAATGCATTTTCCATTTCATATTCTTAAGAAATACTTAACAGGAATTGTTTGTTTTTTCTTGCTAGTATGAATGCCTGTAAGAGTTTAGCAGTAAATTTCAGTTTGTGGAATAAATTTAATAAGTCCGCATCTATGGGATTTTATTATTCAAAAGTTCATATCTGGCGCAGTCGGTTTCTGAACCAATAATCGTTCACTTAAAAGTTGTAGATTCACTAAGCGGGAAATCAAAAGAATGTAAGTGTTAGCTTTGTGAAACGCGAATGTGGAAAAAAGGCCGTTTAAATAAACAAAAAAACATTATAATAACAAGGCTTAGCGTTGCCTAGAGCAGAATTTTCAGAGAATTCGCTGCTTTCTTGAGGAAAACCTCTGAGAAAGCTAAAACAGTGCAGAAAAAAAAATAATAAAATTGTGATCAACAACCGAGCACGGATCTAGTTCCATCAATGAGTCGAGGATCCCAGACTCATTTCCAAAACTTAGCGGCAGATCGCAACTAAAATTCATAACTTTGATATTCCAAAGAAACAATCAGAGTAAGTACAAAACCAATTTTTACAATGGAACCAGCAGAACTAGCGCAAGTGCAAGATGACCCCAATAACGAAGAAGATACCCGTATCTCCCGATATATTTGTCATTTGAGGACATTCTACGTGAAGTAAACCGACTAGAAGATTTTTCCAACCACAAACGTGGCATAACTCTTCAATATTTTTGTTTAAGAGCAGATAAAATTTTAAGTTTTTGCGATAGTGAAGAAAAAAAGAATTATGTAGAACATATAATAAGAACAAAAATTAGAGGTGAACCTGAACGTATATGTGATAAGTATCCACAAATACCCTGGTCAAATTTAAAATCTATTTTGTTCCAAAATTTTGGAATATCCACTCCTTTTCACGCGCTTATCAATGAGATTAACAAAGTAAGATTTAATAAAATTTTCATAAAGTTTACTATGAAATAGATAATGTATTGGCCCAACTGAATGCAAAGTTTTTACAAGATCCACTTAATCCAAGTATTCAGCATCTTGCACCAATTTTTAACGAAGCATTTACATTAGCTAGGTTCAAAACTTGTATACCAGAATACATAAAAATCCATATAGAAACAAACGGAACCCAAACGCTACATGAAGCATATCAAATATTAAAAAACTCTAGCGCACCTGAACCGCTAGAAACACTAATGTTCGAAGAACAGTAGAAGAATCGTGCAGGTTTTGAGTGCATATTCCACCACATGTGCTGCTTATTACGGCCAAACTGTTTCAAATGCCACGTTTTACTTTGGTCTCTAGAATGCATTGTAACTCATATGGTAGAAGGTTTCAGATATTATCACTGGCATGGGTTTCAAAGTTTATGAAAGAAAAACACTTGTTAATTATATTCGTTATCAGTTGCTTATTTCACCAAACTTTGAAAGCAGCATCTCATATAACATCAATGAAGAAAATGCTCAGTGTCTGCAGCACTGTAACTGAAGTTGGTGTTCGGGGCTGCGATCCGAAAAATTTGCAGAACTTAGGGAATTGAAACATCGGTTATTTATTTTCATTGTAAATGTTTCCGGTATGAATACTAACTGTAAGCATTTATTGATACAAAAGTAGCACAACCGACTCGTGCTGGCAACCTTTCGCCAGTATCAAAGCCAAGAATATATCAAATCTGCTTCACGTTGTTTAATTACATTCGAAGTTATAGGAGTATAAAGAAATTTAGGGTTACCTGCAGCGAGTTTTTTCAAATGATCGAAAGCTTAATATTTGCTGTTTATTGTCACTACAATATCATTACCACTTGAAAATTCTACGATAAAACCGCTTAAGGGGTTAGTCCACTGTTAAACTGCTCAAAATGAACTTTTTTTTTAAACAGCTACCAACAAAAAACTATTCAAGATATCGATTTGAAATTTTACGTACATCTTTATTAAAGCTAAGAGCTAACATTTCCATTAGAAAAAATTGTTAGAAAACAAAATGGCGGCCGCCCCAATGGATCGCCGCAGCACCGCCGAAAAAAAAAGCAAATTGCGCCTCGTGAATTCCTGGACAAAATAAGCGTCTGTGAGCAAACTACTAAAAAGATTTCATTAGTTTTGAGTATAAAGGACTGCACGGGCCTAAATTTAGAACAAAAAAATTTTTTTTGACGATCTGGGAAACATTTTATTGATTAAAAAATTTTTTTTTATCAAGTTTTTTTATTCAAAAGTATACCACATTTTTTTTATCGCTTTAGGGCTCTAAAGTTAGGCCCGTGCAGTCCTTTATACTTAAGACTAATGAACTATTTTTGATAATTTGTTCACTGATGCTTATTTTGTCCAGGAATTTACGAGGCGCAATTTGCTTTTTTTTTCGGCGGTGCTGCGGCGATCTATTGGGGCGGCCGCCATTTTGTTTTCTAATATTTTTTTCCAAAGAAAATATTAACTCTTAACTTCAATAAAGATGCATGTAAAATTTCAAATCGATATCTTGAGTAGTTTTTTTTTTGTAGCTGTTTAAAAAAAAGTTCATTTGGAGCAGTTTAACAGTGGACTAACCCCTTAATAAAGATATTACAATTAAACACAAAACCAACAATAGCTGGCAACCCTATAGTGGCTTTTCAACCAAATTTGGTCTGAATAATGTTTATGACAGGTTTCATTAATTGTATGAAATTCGTATTGATTTCATGACTGCACTGGAAGTTATAGTGCAAAAAGTTTTATTTTCCTGAGCGAATTTTCAAAATCAAAGACACAAAAATTACCATAGCTGGCAGCACCAATCAAATTTTTCAACCAAATTTCCATCAAACAGAGATTAGAGTTAGGTTTAGCTACTGTGTCAATTTCATGAAAATCTGGTAACTTATTCACATTTCATAGGGCAAAAAGCAGTTTTTTTCTTTGTAATTTTTCAAGATGGCACCACTGGCACAGAGTTGCCCACAATTCAAAATCGCTTCTATCAAATCTGGTCTTACTTAAGTCCAATGCATTCTGTAAATTTTAGCTGTATCTGATTATTGGTTCGTGAGTTTCCGTGAACAGAAGTTTTTGATGCTAAAAATATAGGTTAACTGGGAGAGGGTTACCGTTCTTGTCCGACATGAAATTTATTTAGTTTTATTTTGAACGTGTAGATAAAACATAAGATTTATATACAGATTAGTTTTATTGTAAGAAACGGACATTTTTTTGAATAATCGATGGTTTGAATGTTTTCACTTCCAAATTTTTTTTTTTTAAATGAAGACACCAAAATTATCATAGCTGGCAGCTCCAACCGAATTTTTCGACCAAATTTCTACCAAACGTGGCTTAAAGTAAGGTCCAGCAATTGTGTGAGTTTCGTCAAAATTGAACGATTCAATCAGAATTTATAGGGCTAAAAACAGTTATCTTTTTTAGGGGTTTTTCAAGATGGCACCACTGGCACAGAATCGCCCGCATTTCAAAATCACTTCTATCAGACCTGGTCCTATTTAAGGTCAATACATTCTGTGAATTTCAAATAATTCTGCTCATCGAATCGTGAGTTTCCGTGAACAGAAGTTTTTGATGCTAAAAATATAGGTAAATTGGGCAAGGGTTACCAGGCGTGCCCGTTATACCATAACTTTTTTTTTTTTTGGCTATGTAAACAAAGCACAAGATTTACATATGAATGGCTGTTTTTTGAAGAAACGGCATTTTTTCAAGAGAGACGATGATTTGAAGGTTTTCACTTTCAGTGCCTGCCCTAGCTACAGGGTTACCAGCACGCTCATTAAAAGCTACACAAATTTACAACTAAATAATATCAATATGTCCTGAAAATTTCGTAATGATTGAATAGCTCTGTCAAAAGTTATCGAAATTTAAAAATTTTCAAATTTTCCCGTCCTCTTTTTAGGCACCCAGCGCACACATAGGGTTAAAAAATTCCAAAGCATTATCCGATTCATATGTAAAACACGTTAGAAATTTATTTCGTTAACTTTATTTTTGCGAAAATCATTTGTGTACGAAATAATAGGTATATTAAAAATATCACTTAAATGGCCGCCGGCGCCAAAAGGTTAACAATAACTGACATTTAAAGAGACCTGGACCTATTCTGCATATACACCAATGTATCCTGAAAATTTCAGCTCAATCGGATGGCGCGTTCCCGAGATTATCTCACTGAAATTTTTTGTACATATATATATATATATATATATATATATATATATATATATATATAGAAATATGAATTTTTGGCCGAATCGATTTTAATACTAATGTTCTTCGAACATTCTGATAACTCTAATAACTATAGCTATAAAAGTCAATATTCATACAATAATCAAAATCATAGAAACTTTAATCGAAACCACTGCGAAATGGATAACACACCTCTTCCAAACTATAATACGGGCAATCAAAGAAACCGACATTCTTATTTCAATAATGCACGAAACTATAATCTTCACAGCCAAAACGAGCATCTAGATGGCCAAGATGTATCCATGAGAACACAAAACTCAAACAGAAAAATTTCAAACAATAGGAGACACAGAAGTTACAGAACGTACAATAATAATCAATATAATAATAATAATGAAAATCAAAACGAGGATAGAACGATGAGAACAGTTAATTATCGTGAAGTAGAAAATTTTCAGCACTCTGCCTCGGAACAACCCCAGAACTTCCAATAATCCCAATTACAATCCTAGGAACAACCCTACGATGTTTAATAGATACAGGATACAATACATCCCTCATAAATCAAAATGTATTTCCTGAAGAATGTGAATCGCTTTTAGAGTACCCCATTAAATTAAATAGTTTACATAATAACGAATTAGTAACCAAAGGAATATGGTCTAATTTCCCGGAAGAATTTAATTATAAAGGAAATATTGAATGCAAAGTTGTAGATTTAAGTGGTAAAATGTTTGACGCCATATTATGTCAAAACGTGTTGGCACCAATGAAGAGTGTAATAAGTAACGAAAATGGTTATATTACTATGAGCAACATTTGCGTACCATTCATAACGGAAAATATAAACCCAGAATTTATCTCAAAAGGTGTATGCCTAACTTTGAATAAACTTGAGATAAGTCCTGTGGAAAATGTGCAAATAGAGCATCTTAACGAGGAAGAGAAGAAAAAATTACTCGTTTTATTAAAGAAAAATAAAGAGTTATTTCATTAAGAAGAAGATGAATTAACGTCTACTAACCTAGTCACCCACCAAATTGAAACCACAACAGATAAACCAATATATTCAAAAATTTACAGAATACCACAGGTACACCAAAAAGAAGTGGAAAAACAAATAAAAGAAATGTTAACCAATAAAATTATAAGAGAAAGTAACTCACCATATAACGCACCCTTATGGATTGTGCCTAAGAAAATGGATGATTCTGGAAAAGAAGAATGGCGCATTGTAACAGACTATCGAAAATTAAACGAAGTCACAGTCGTCGACAAATTCACTTTACCCAATATTGAAGATTTATTCGATAAACTCGGGAAATCGAATTACCTCACAGCATTAGATTTGGCAAAAGGTTTTCATCAGATTCCTGTAGATCCAAAAGATAGAGAAAAAACTGCTTTTTCGACTCATAACGGACACTACAAATATCTCCGCATGCCATTTGGTTCGAAGAATGCCCCAGCGACATTTCAAAGAATGATTAATACAGTTTTAAAAGAATTCATAAATAACATATGTGTTGTATACATTGACGACGTACTTAAATTTTTTACATCACTTGAAGAACACGTCAATTCAATAACCAAAATATTTAACAAGCTTAAGGAATACAATTTGAAGATCCAACCAGATAAATGTAACTTTTGAGCTAAACAGACGGAATTTTTAGGTCATGGATTAACCGAAGACCGTATTAAACCTTATACTAGTAAATTAGAAAAAAATTCAACAACTTAAATTACCAAAAACTTGTTTTATAGTTTTTGGTCAGATAAGTTCTTGGCTTAACAGGATATTACAGGAAATTTATAAAAGACTATTCTGCAGTCATAACTCCAATGACCAAGTATTTAAAGAAAGACACGAAACTAAATATCCACGACATTGACCATATTCAAAGCTTTGAAAAGCTTAAGATTCTATTAGCAAATCTACCTGTTTTAAAATATCCAGACTTTTCTAAAGAATTCACTGTAACTACAGATGCATCATTATACGCTATAGGAGCAGTTTTGTCACGAAACTATCACCCAATTGCATATGACTCTCGTACCTTGAACACACATGAAATAAATTATTCAACAATCGAACGGGAATTACTCGCAATTGTCTGGGCAACAAAACATTTTCGGCCTTACATATAAGGAAGAAAATTTAAATTGGAAACAGATCATAAGCCCTTAATATGGTTAAATTCACTAAAAGAACCCAACCAGAAAATTATTCGTTGGAAGATACGACTCAATGAATATGATTATTATCCAGTTTATATAAAACGGAAGAACAATAACGTAGCAGATTTTCTTTCACGCACGAATATAACTCGGAAAAAGACGTTAGTGTAGGATACGCAAACCCTGATGTCACGTTGCAGGAGATTATGGATATGGCAAAAGAAAATAATATAGAATTACCCGAAAACGTAGATATTCCAAACACATCTATGTATCTAAGTCCACTGTTACGTTGTAACAAAGTGTACGAATACATTTAAAAAAAAAAAAAAAAAATACAACCTTCCCCGGGGAAGGCTGAGCAATCGCGGGATAACCAACACTCCACTAAGTAGAATGCTTGTATCCACCACTCATAGGGAAAGTACGGTCGTAGCATCCGACCCGTGTAGTGTACCCGCCGGATGCTTACGACATAGATTGGTTAATATCAAATCATAGTTTGTAAGTAATAAAACTACGGTGCCACTAACCTTCTGGGCCAACCGGCGTTGAAGTTATTACCATTGGGTCCATGGCACAGAATTCGTCACAGTTGTGCGTCCTGGGTTTGACGTAACTAGTTGGGTGCTGCATCTCGTCCAATACCTTGGCGGTAGTCACGATGCCTACCTCATTGGATCATATCCCGTTAACAACGTCAGGCCAATAGAGGATCGGGAACAAGCATCTGGAAATAGGCCACACAAAGAACCACATTCTGGATGTAACATGTCACAGATACTTATCTGATGGGATCACTGACTCTGCCAACAGCTACCGCCAATCTCACCGAGGCCGGATGGCCCAGCAGGCGTTGGAGCTGCCATGTAGCTTCATATGCCATCGCCACAGCTATTCCAGGCAGGCCTGCTGCATCCACCGGCTCCGCGAACATGCTCCCGAACACCATTTAAGCGTATATTTCGCGAACTACACGGTTATCACAAACTCACGTCTCACGAAACCGACATATGGATTGACAGTCGAGAACATCAACAAACATCGGAAACCGACACAATCCAAACGTCAGCCAAACCCAGGGGTGGATTAACGACGACCACGGTAAATTATCGGATTGGTGGGAATCCTCGATCGGCTCGTGTGGAAAGGAGGACATTCACCCAGTCACATTGTAAAAGGAGAAAGTACGGGACTCGAAGAAGAAAGGAGAAAGCAGCGGTACCTGATGAAGGAAAAATTTTCCACTCTGTGTGCGACAGTGGAAACGAGCAGATCAGTAATTTATTGAAAAATCATCAGGTACGGAAATTCTGTGTGCGACAGTGGAAACGAGCAGATCAGTAATTTATTGAAAAATCATTAGGTACGGAAATTCTGTGTGCGACAGTGGAAACGAGCAGATCAGTAATTTATTGAAAAATCATCAGGTACGGAAATTCTGTGTGCGACAGTGGAAACGAGCAGATCAGTAATTTATTGAAAAATCATCAGAAAATCAGCGGGAAACCCTCAGAAAACCATCAGGCACCTCGAGGAACATCCTTGGTGTGTCGGTGGAGGTGATAAAAAGGACTTCCGGAAAAAAAAGTGTGGCAATTCGAAATTGGGTTCCGGCGGGATTCGAACCCGTGATCCCCGTGAGGTCTGAGACAGGCGGCGAGACGGTCAATTGGGCATAAAGCCGTTCATCTCGTACCGGCCCTGTAGTGCAGAGGCTAGCACGTCTGGCCGGGAACCGGGCGGTCTGGGGTTCAGAACTCCATCCGTGCTGATGAGATTGGGAGCCTAGGAAGATTCTGTGTGCGACGGTGAAGGCGAGCATTAAACATATATGGTCGTGAAGAAACGCGTCCATCACTGAACTGGGACTCGGCTGGAGTCGGGGTTGGATTTTTTTTTGACCAGGTTTTGGTCCGACGAATCGACGGAAGAAGGTTAGTTCCTGTTTTAGAATATTCGGAAGATTTTATTTAGATCTAAGTAATTCAGCTCAGAAGCAAGAGAGAATTTTCAAAACTTTTCGCATAACCAGTACCTTTAGAATCATATTCTTGTGTAAATATTTAGATTGTTACAGTGGAGTGGTGGATTTCAATAATTAGAGTAAGCTAACGTAGCATAAGGCGTTAGAATTGAAAATTGTTTCGTCGTTAGGAAACTCGCGACATCGCGGAGGTTGTGAAAATAAAGATTTTGTCTCCGATTTACGAGATCGTCCTTTTACGTGGCACAAGTAGGTGGTTAAACAATCGTTTCGCGGTTTGGTGGTTCGGCGAATGTGGACTAGAGGGGCTGTGCTATACGCAGCAGCGACCCCATTCCCAGATCTTTTGACATCGGTGAGCCGTAAGCTCACTCGGCGGCTCGTGGTCCATTATTGGGTGAGTGAGTGGCGCCCACGCCCAGTCTCCTGAGCGAACCCAGGACCCAAACGGACCAAGCTGAGGGTCACTACCCTCCCAATTAGGCGGGGTGGGTAACAAATCGATACAGGATAGCATAACACAACATTCCGAAAGCGAAAACACCACTTTACAAACAAATATAAAGTACAAATAATTTTATCAAATAAAACATATCCCGAGCCAATCAACAAAACCAGGATTTATATCAAGGAACGACAGTTACAATATCACGAATATATTACTGAGATAATTAAAATACTAAAACCAAACGTAAAAAACGCAATCTATTCTATTCGAAACGGTGGGGTTTGGCGTCGCCCAGAGTGCAGAAGCAGTTAGAGGCAGCAGTCCAGATGCGGGACGCGGTATTGACGGAAGAGGACACGACCAGTGCGTTCCACGTGCTTTGTTTCCTCTGGATAGTACTACGACAGGTGGTGCATTCATGGCGGTGCACCCCCAGAAATTGCTACAACCGTTCATTCCTGGTGAAGTTGCGCTGTGGTTTGATCTGGTAGAAATAGCATTCGAACGTCATAACATTTTACGTGATGTAGATAAGTTCTACAGTTTGATACAAACTATACCATCATCGGTTCTAACCTATATCGGCCATGTGGCCAAATCAGGCAGTCATACCAGATACAGTGACGCAAAAAGCATTGTATTGCAGAACTTCACACTCAGCCAAGCCAAGCGAATTCAACAATTGTTATACAACACACGGTTTCATTCTGCTGTGCGGCCGTCACACATGTTACAACAGATGCGACGGTTGTCACAAGACACAAGCACTGAAGACATACTGAATCATTTATGGTTCGGTCAGTTACCGCAAGCGGCGCAAAGTACACTGGCAATATATTACAATAGTAATTTAAGCAAATTATCCAAACTTGTAAATTGCCAATATGACATCATTGCTACACCAAGCATGTGCTCAATCGATTCAACCCCTTCGATAGTACATAGTGAAGTAAGCAGTGCAAGCAGTTTTAATGACAACGGCCACATCGTAAAACAACTTGACGAACTGCGTACCGAAATAGCAGCCATTCGAAGTGAACAGAGAGTCAACATACCAGCCTCGCCACAAGGGCAAAAGTATACTAATGAATTCTTTAATGGATGTTGCTTTTATCATCACAAGTTTGGGACAGCAGCACGAAAATGTAAGCCAGGTTGCGAAAATTTCGGCAAACAACAACAAACAAGAGGGAAACGAATATCGGGAAGAGTGATTGCAGCAACATCTTCCCAAACACAAAATCAGGCATCGCCGCGACTTTTCATCAAGGAAAAGAAAACAAACATCGAATACTTAATCGACAGTGGATTCGATATTACAGCACTTCCTAAAACATACATAGACAAAAGCCCAAGTAGATCATCAGTCACACTTTATGCTGCAAACGGGTCACTTATAACGACATACGGATCAAAAAAGCAAGTACTGGATTTGGGACTAGGTAAGCCTTACGAATGGGAATTTATTATAGCCGACATTAATAAACCCATTCTGGGAGCAGATTTTTCAAAAGCCTATCATTTATTACCTGATTTAAAAAACTCAAAATTAGTGGAAGGAAATACACTAGGCAGTATAAAAGGAACAGTGCGCGAGTCAAAGGAGCCACACATTTGTATAATTCACCACAACGAAGCTCTTGTGCCAGTAAATATTATTGAAAAACTTATTTAACAGTTTCCGAACATCACAAAAAAAGCTCAATCCATACAGTCTCCTCCGCACAAAATTTCACATGTACTGGAAACCATTGGACCACCAGTGCATGCGAAAACACGGCGTCTTCGACCTGAGATATATAAGGCAGCAAAAAAAGAAATACTGCACATGATCAAATTGGGAATCTGTAAACCATCTAAATCCACCTGGTCTTCGCCTTTGTTGATTCGGACCAAAAGTGATGGCAAATATATTCGCATTTGTGGAGATTATAGGATGTTAAATCATATTACGGTGCCGGATCGATACCCGATACCTAATTAGGACGACGGGTTTCAAAAACTTGAAGGAAGTACAATATTTTCGAACATAGATTTGGTACGAGCTTTTCATAATATACCAATGAACAAAACCGATGCCCAAAAAATTGCTTTAACAACCCCTTTTGAGTCGTTTGAATTTAAACGCATGCCATTTGGATTAAGGAATTCTCTGCAAACATTTCAGCGGTTCGTAGATCAAATATTTCAGGACTTACATTATGTATTCGTTTACCTGGACGACATTTTGATATTTTCTCGTAACGAAATAGAACATCACAAGCATCTTGAAGAAGTTTTTAAAAGATTGAATAAGAATGGATTGATGGTGCAGTTAGAAAAATGAAAATTTTGGAAAAAAAGTTGAATTTCCTGGGCCACGAAATAACACCGGACGTATATCAACCAACTGAGGAGCGAAGAGAACTCATGCGGAATTTAAAACTTCCATCTACAATTAGAGCATTGCGACGAGTCCTTGGAATTTTTAATATTTACAGAAAATTTCATAAAAATGCTGCAGAAGAATTAGCAAAATTTAACGAATTGTTGAAATCACATCCTAAGAAAAATGATACACCGAAAATAAACTGGACATCCGAGTTGATACATACTTTCGAAAGATGTAAATCAAATCTCGAAAAATGCATACTTCTTAGCTACCCCCAAGAAGAGGCCGAGATAACACTTACCACTGACGCCAGCGACGTAGCCATAGGGGCAGTTTTGGAGCAAACAGTGAATGAAGAACAAAAACCTTTAGGATTTTTCTCAGCAAAGTTAAATGAGACTCAAAAACGATACTCAACTTACGATAGGGAATTACTAGCGATATATGAGGCTATAACACATTTCAGGGATTTACTGGAAGGCAGACATTTTAAAGTGATTACAGACCACAAGCCACTAATATATCTGTTCAAAGCTAATTCAAAGCACACTTCGCCAAGAAGGATACAGCAAAGTGAATTTATATCTCAATATACAACAGAAATCATTCACGTAAGCGGAAAAACTAACGTCATAGCCGATGCACTTAGTCGTTCAGACATGGATAGAATAGACGCTGGAATCACTCCAACCAAGATCGCAGATGTACAAGACAAAGACGAAGAAATTAAGGATATATTGCTTCACGGGTATAAAAATTGGGAGTTAGTTTCACAAAAATTCACCTCACGTATTAGTTTGCGTAACGAATAATGGGAAATTACTGCCAATTACCCCAAAACAACTGAGGAAATCACTATATGCACAAATGCACAATCTAGCCCACCCAGGAAGAAAAGCTACGATTCGATTAATAAGAAACCGTTTCACATGGCCTAGCATGGCAAAAGATATCGACAATTGGGCGCGTGCATGTATAGAGTGTCAGAAAAACAAGATCCATAAGCACACTAAATCACCTTTATCACGAATACAACATGCAGGAAAACTCCGACACGTGCATATAGATATTGTAGGACCTTTACCATGTGCAGAAGACAAGCGATACCTTCTCACCATGTGCGATCGATTCAGTATATGGATGGAAGCTATTCCCATTGCTGAAATAAATGCTGAATCCATAGCGAAAACTATTGTCAACGAGTGGATCGCGCGGTATGGAGTACCAGCAATTATAACTACCGATCGCGATACGCAGTTCGTCTTGGAGTTAACAGACCAACTCATGGAACTCTTATGAGCTGAACATATAACTACCACTGCGCACCACCCTCAAGCAAACGGATTCGTAGTAAGATTTCACAGACAATTAAAATCGGCACTGCGAGCACATAAATAAACATGGACTACAACTCTACCTATCGTTTTATTAGGACTCAAAACTGCAATACGTGAAGACGAGGCATTATCCTCAAGTGATATGATGTTTGGACAGGCATAACGACTCTCAGGAGAATTCATGGAAAATAATAACGATCCAATTAGAGATGTGCTTAACTGCTCTTTTTACTGAGCAGTGATTGCAGAGAGCAGTTTGAGCAAAGAGCAGTTTAGAGTAGCAGCTATTCAATCGCAATTGCGATTGCAGTTTCGTGCGTACGAAAAACTGCTTGCTACTTTTGATTGCTCATTGCCAGTGTTTGCTCGTTACCTTCTCATCGCCTTCGATTTGTGCTTGATACAGCGATTTCTAGCCTCAGATTGCAATCGCATTGTATGCTTACAATGTGACTATAGTTTTCCGTGGCGATGGATGCTCATGTTTAGAACAGATGTACGTTGCCTGCATTAATTCGGCACTTGCTAGCAGAAGAATGTATTGCCAAGTGCTCGGTAAATCGTATAGTAGTTTTGTGGTTTTAAAAATGTCATACATTGGATGCAAGCAACATCGTGAAATGTTATTATGGATGTACAGTATTATGCAGTATGTAATTTAATTTCGAAAATTTATTTTTCCTGGCTAATCTAAAACAATCGGTTTTCCACTTCGCCTCACCGAAGCGTGAAGTTTGTCGAAAATTTTATTGAGAAATGATAACAAAATTTTTACTTGTATTAAACATGCACCCATAAGTCACAACCCCGGTAGGGTTGGAGTGCAGTCACGAGCACCGCCGCAGAAGCCAACTGGCGAACCAAAAAGGATCTCAACATTTTTAGTGCTACTCTCAGTTTTTCGGGCAGATTTGATTTTGACGTATCTTAGAAATTAGGCCGCTTTTCCCAGATTTGTGTGGAAATTTCACCCGAAACAACTCAGAAAGGTCCCCAAATTCATGGTAGACAAAAATTTTTTTTTGAAAATTATGGACGTTTTTGCCCAATTTCCCCTATCAAACATTTTTGTCGCCCTTAATATATCACTAATATACTCCCCGACCACTTTCAATCATCGAAAGCGCCATCAAGGCAGTTTTCGCCAAACTATGGCCAAAAAACCCCTTACTCCCCTACAAAACCGAAATTTTTGTATCACAGCAATAGGTCTTGGCCCGTTATGTCCCAAACCACTCTAACCCAAAATTGGCCGATTTTGTCCGATTTCAGCTACTTTTGCCGTATCTTCGAAACTATGCCGCTTTTTTCCAGATTGGTATGGAAATTTCGCCCAAAACAACTCAGAAAGCTTCCCAAATTCATGCTAGACCATAGACAATTTTTGGGAAAATATGGACGTTTTTGCCCAATTTCCCCTATCAAAAATTTTGTCGCCCTTAATATATCACCAATATACTCCCCGACCACTTTCAATCATCGAAAGCGCCATAAAGGCAGTTTTTGCAAACTATGGCCAAAAAACCTGTTACTCCCCTACAAAACCGAAATTTTTGTATCACAGCAATAGGTCTTGGCCCGTTATGTCCCAAACCACTCTAACCCAAAATTGGCCGATTTTGTCCGATATCAGCTACTTTTGCCCTAAAAACTCTTTGAATAATTGAATAAAATACTTGCAAGTCCGAAAATACTCGCAAGGGTAGAAAGAAAAGAATCTGAATAGATGAGCATTTTAAATTTTCTGTATTGCAAAAGAGCAATGAGCAGTTGAACAGCATGAGCAGAAAACAATCAAATTGCTCACTGCTCTTCATAAAACTATCTGCTCTGCAAAAGAGCAGTGAGCAATTGAACAGCATGAGCAGAGAGCAATCGCACTGCTCACTGCTCTTCATAAAACTATCTGCTCTGCAAAAGAGCAGTGAGCAATTGAACAGCATGAGCAGAGAGCAATCGCACTGCTCACTGCTCTTTTCAAAGAGCAGTGCGATTAGTAGCAATGATCGCAGGAGCAGTCCCATCTCTAAACACGACATATTGCAATTGTTTACTTGTTAGCTCGCACTTTAAATAATATTTTTAGACGTTGGAAATAAGCATACTCTGATCCAGTGATAAACTTTCATGAGAATCAACTATCTATCATAACCTATTACTATCACACTACTGTCATCCAAAATAAAATGGATCACAAATACTGCATAGGCTGGTTTCAAGGATTCACAAAACTACGACTATCGAGGTTCAAAGTTACATTTAACTGAAATGTTACCAGTTGAAAAGTTAAACCTACTTGGTAACTATTACCAACGACAAAACATCCAGCTATCTTCTAACACTAACCACTTCTTTCAGCGCCCAGCTGATTTTTCATTCGATTTTCCCATTTTGCTATACTATCGTCCGGAATATACATGCTTAAGGCCGGAAATATTAAATTGTCACAAATAGTGGGGCCGACCTACCCTGAGAAGAGTCCTCAAAATGCCGGGCAATTTTCGTTAGTTCATCACGGTTTTATGTCTTTTGCATGATAGACACCTGTTGTTTTTCCATTTTCATCAGCAAGCTCATAGGATACTTCGCCTAACTTCCTTCGTACAATAGCCCTTAGAAACTTAGGGGCAAGTTTAGCTGCGAATCGGTCCGCAGCGCTACTAAGTGCAAAGTTCCGTACGAAGACTACCTGACCTGGGATAAAAGTTTTTGTGCGACTCCGGAGATCGTACACCCGGACTCCTCTAGCGTGAACTTCAGTAAATTTAGCCTTCACTCTATCCAGCGAGTGCAAATGAATATATATTGCACGTTGGAATCCTCGGGCCCAGATGGATATCGCTATGAAATACAACTGCCACCGACTAGGAATTCTTCTGATACTTTCAAATATGTTATCATGGTCTTTGAAATCTCAAAATATTGCTTTGAAGCCGTTCACATCGACAGTATGCGGGTCATATGTGAATTGCAGCTCCAACGACTTTAGTGTTTTGGAATGGACGTTTGTCAGACGTACCACTCGTGTGAGGTAGCGTAAATCAGGTGAATCTGGTTGACGGTAGCGTAAATCAGGTGAATCTGGTTGATAAACGATGGTAAAAATATACTATAGCATTTTCAACGCAACCTCACTACAGACTTCGAAAAGGAAGTTCTCAACCAAAGAATTGTTAATGTACATTCGAAGATGGACTAGGTCACTGGAGTATCGAGGCAGTTCTACGTTTAGGATTCGCAGTTTCAGTCAGTTCGAAATAGAAGTCGCCACCAAATGCCGGATTATAGTTCGTGACGTCTTTGAAGAGATTGCAAGCCAAATTATCACCATCTATCACCAGATTGGAGTCGTGTAATTCATATGCTCGAAGATATTGCTCTGCCTTGCGAGCTGTGAAGCTTGTTCGGTCACGGACTCTCATGGTTTTTTTTTTTTTTTTTTTTTAGACGACTGCTGAATGCATTAATAATTCAAAGCATGTACAAAATTGTGGTGAATGGATATCAGTTGACAGAGTTTTGAACATTTGTCTTCAACGCGACTAGAGATGTGCTTATTTGCTCTTTTTACTGAGCAGTGATTGCAGAGAGCAGTTTGAGCAAAGAGCAGTTTAGAGTAGCAGCTATTCAATCGCAATTGCGATTGCAGTTTCGTGCGTACGAAAAACTGCTTGCTACTTTTGATTGCTCATTGCCAGTGTTTGCTCGTTACCTTCTCATCGCCTTCGATTTGTGCTTGATACAGCGATTTCTAGCCTCAGATTGCAATCGCATTGTATGCTTACAATGTGACTATAGTTTTCCGTGGCGATGGATGCTCATGTTTAGAACAGATGTACGTTGCCTGCATTAATTCGGCACTTGCTAGCAGAAGAATGTATTGCCAAGTGCTCGGTAAATCGTATAGTAGTTTTGTGGTTTTAAAAATGTCATACATTGGATGCAAGCAACATCGTGAAATGTTATTATGGATGTACAATATTATGCAGTATGTAATTTAATTTCGAAAATTTATTTTTCCTGGCTAATCTAAAACAATCGGTTTTCCACTTCGCCTCACCGAAGCGTGAAGTTTGTCGAAAATTTTATTGAGAAATGATAACAAAATTTTTACGTGTATTAAACATGCACCCATAAGTCACAACCCCGGTAGGGTTGGTGCAGTCACGAGCACCGCCGCAGAAGCCAACTGGCGAACCAAAAAGGATCTCAACATTTTTAGTGCTACTCTCAGTTTTTCGGGCAGATTTGATTTTGACGTATCTTAGAAATTAGGCCGCTTTTCCCAGATTTGTGTGGAAATTTCACCCGAAACAACTCAGAAAGGTCCCCAAATTCATGGTAGACAAAAATTTTTTTTTGAAAATTATGGACGTTTTTGCCCAATTTCCCCTATCAAACATTTTTGTCGCCCTTAATATATCACTAATATACTCCCCGACCACTTTCAATCATCGAAAGCGCCATCAAGGCAGTTTTCGCCAAACTATGGCAAAAAAACCCCTTACTCCCCTACAAAACCGAAATTTTTGTATCACAGCAATAGGTCTTGGCCCGTTATGTCCCAAACCACTCTAACCCAAAATTGGCCGATTTTGTCCGATTTCAGCTACTTTTGCCGTATCTTCGAAACTATGCCGCTTTTTTCCAGATTGGTATGGAAATTTCGCCCAAAACAACTCAGAAAGCTTCCCAAATTCATGCTAGACCATAGACAATTTTTGGGAAAATATGGACGTTTTTGCCCAATTTCCCCTATCAAAAATTTTGTCGCCCTTAATATATCACCAATATACTCCCCGACCACTTTCAATCATCGAAAGCGCCATAAAGGCAGTTTTTGCAAACTATGGCCAAAAAACCTGTTACTCCCCTACAAAACCGAAATTTTTGTATCACAGCAATAGGTCTTGGCCCGTTATGTCCCAAACCACTCTAACCCAAAATTGGCCGATTTTGTCCGATATCAGCTACTTTTGCCCTAAAAACTCTTTGAATAATTGAATAAAATACTTGCAAGTCCAAAAATACTCGCAAGGGTAGAAAGAAAAGAATCTGAATAGATGAGCATTTTAAATTTTCTGTATTGCAAAAGAGCAATGAGCAGTTGAACAGCATGAGCAGAAAACAATCAAATTGCTCACTGCTCTTCATAAAACTATCTGCTCTGCAAAAGAGCAGTGAGCAATTGAACAGCATGAGCAGAGAGCAATCGCACTGCTCACTGCTCTTCATAAAACTATCTGCTCTGCAAAAGAGCAGTGAGCAATTGAACAGCATGAGCAGAGAGCAATCGCACTGCTCACTGCTCTTTTCAAAGAGCAGTGCGATTAGTAGCAATGATCGCAGGAGCAGTCCCATCTCTAGATCCAATACATACACAGGACTATGTCAAACAATTGAGACATATATAAAAATCATTTAAACCACAACCCTTTCTACACAAAACGAAGAACGAACCATTTATTCACAAAAATTTATCGGAAGCCCAGCGGGTTTTCGTACGAATAGATCGTATTAGGAAACCACTGGAACCTCAATATGAGGGACCATACGACGTTATAAAAGGAAATAATAAGTGGTTCAAAATCAGAACCAACGAAGGGAAAACAAATACGGTGTCCATTGATAGATTAAAACTCGCGCTCGAATTATCCGACGAAGGACCAGTTAACATAATTGAACCAACCATCCCTACGAACATCACAACTTTGAACAATAGCAGAACAACGGCAAACTTTAATACAAATATCTTTACACCTGCTGATCGAATCGAAGTTAATTCATGGGGCGACGCAGCGGCCTCAAACATTGAAGAAGACGTTAAGGTACCTGTTACAACGAAGATATCAAGACGAGGACGAATCATAAACATACTTGTACGATACAGAAAAAACTAGGTGTTCCACACCATTGGAGGGGGAATACTGTGGCAGTCCATTAACAAAAAGGAAGTTTTGTGGCAGCATTTTGGATGATCATGAAATAATACAAAATGACGACATGTCACTGACAGACATAGTTTATCCAATCATTATAAGAGATTAAGTTTACTATTGAAATAAACGTGTGTATTTTATATCGGGGTTTTATTGTGCCGTAGTAATGAGCGAGATCCCCCAAAGATATCTTTAAAATTTATAATTTAAAAATTGCAACATGCATAGATACATTTTTCAAATATGCATCAGTAAATATACTGCAAGATTAAACCAAAATTTCATTGAAAGGAGCGTTAATATATTTTATTGCACATATGGGAAAGCCAAACAAAATAGTCGCAGATAGCGAATTTAATAAATTTCTAATGCAAGAATATTGTATTGATAAACATATAAACACACACTTTACCACACCTCATTCTCATACGGGAAACGCAGACATAGAACGCCTACATCAAACACTAGCTACTAAATATAGAATAACAGATAAAAACGACACTCAAAAAATTAGAATATTTAACAGTATTTATTACTATCATAGTCAAATACACAGTACAGCAATGAAAACACCTTATAATATATTTCACGGCATAGGAAATAAAAATGAAATCCTTAAAAGAATGAGTAATTTAAAAATCAAAACAATTAACAAAGCTAATGATCATAGAGAAGACTCTACTTAAAATAGAGAAAGTTGTTATGTCAAAGCCCCTGATAGGGCCCCAAAACATAAAATGAAATATAAAAAGAAACCTCTAAATCATATTCATTTCACAAATATTAAACGAGAAAAACGTTTCGAAATTTCATATACGTAAACCTACCAAAAGATGTCAGTCTCGCAATATATGTATAGTATTATTCTTGATCGTCACACCTAGCAAAGCAGACATCCAAATCGAAAACATTAATACTCATAACGGAATCATACTTATTGGGGATACATCAATTCCACTTATTAACGATTATTATAGAATTTTCCATAAAATTGATTTCGATAAATATATCAAAGTACTTAAAAATTTTAAGTATCTATACATTATGACAATGAAACCTCACCAGATGCATCAAAACAAATATAAAAATGATATTAACTTCAAACGTGCATGAAATAAATAACCATGTAGAACTCAATAAGACTTCAGTAAGGGTCCCCAAAAGATTCAAAAGAGGATTGGTTAATTTTGTAGGATACGTGTATAAACATCTGTGGGGAGTAATGGATTCAGAAGATAGACAAGAAATTATGGAACAAATAAACACAATAGATAAAAATATGGATACTATCACAAATGGGATAAATGAACAAATTAAAGTTAATGACATTTTTGAAAGAAATATCAATAAGGTATATTCTGAATTACGAACAATAAATAATTTTATGAATGAACATATTAGTAGGGAAATAAGAAATCTTGTAACAAAAATCGCACAACTGAAAATGTACAATACTATAACGATTATAGCCGAAGACATAGAAAAAGTAGTTGACAATATAAATGCAGCCAAAGAAGGAATAATGACAAGATCTATACTAGATATAGAAGAAATCACAAATAATTTCATCGGATTAAATGAACTTAAGGAAATTACTATTGACATATTTGGAAAAATTGACTCCAATACATTTATGATTATTATAAACGTACCAATATCCTTAACAGAAGAAAACCCAACCTATTTTCTAAGAACTATTCCATTTCAAAATAGTACAATAATTGACATAAAAAATCAAATAGTTGTCAAAAATAACCACATATTATATCCATATTCTAAATACACTAAAAATCTGAAAAATCCAATAAATTGTGATCATTTATGTAAAGTGATTAAATGTTCACAAAATACAGAAATGGAAGAAATCCAAAAAAGCTTAATATTGGTTACGAAATTTAACGGCACATTGATGCATGATTGTAACGAAAAGCAACTCCATCCTGTAAGAAACTTTGTAATTAATTTTAATAATTGCTCTGCGCAAATTAATAATCAACTATTCACAAATAAAATTTCCGAATTTAATCATAAACTTATTATATCGCCTGCATTCAATTTAACACACACTACACTTGAATTAACACTAGACGATAAACAATTAGAAAAAGCTGAAAGACTCAAAGAAATCCAATTATTGAAAAGCAACAATGTCACAAATAATGTCTTTACGGGCCTAGTTTTAATAATTATAATCATTATTGTAATATGTATATTATATTATTACCTCAAATGTAAAAGTAAAATTTTAAGAGTGAATCTACCAGATAAAACAGATTAAGGGGGGGTATGGTCAGAAAATCGATATTTTTTTTTGTTTAGTTACTAGTGTATAGTGACTCAGGAGTGTCCATACAAAATTTCAGGTCGATCCGAGCAAAATTAACGAAGTTATCGGCTTAACAATACAAATAACTCAAATTCATATTTTCGCGCAAATCGCGTTCCTTTCCTGCTTTATTAGCCGCGCGCAGCTCTCATATACGTAATAGTAGAGTCTTCCCACTCTATCCACACATGTCTGTGCTATATTTGTGTAAAAACACTTATATATGTGACTTGTAGTAGTATACATTCATTTCATCGAGTAGTTACGGTACACGTGTTTCGTAATTTTTCACGAACTTTTGTTGCACAGTTAAAATTTTAAAACGCGTTTTTTGAGGAATTTTATTTTCAAGCCGGTGAGACATGTAACTCGAAAACTACTTGACCGATCTTTCTGAAATTTTGCACACTATTTCTGTAGGCAATTTACTAGGTAACGCTGTCGAGATATTTTTTTTCTTGCCTGTTTTTTTATTTATGGAATTTTTTACAACTGAAAACATAAATTTCGAAAAAAAAAATTCCGCTTTTTTCGTTTTTTTTTACTTCAAACTTATACCAAAAATTAAATAATCTAGATATTTGGAAAAACTTGACAGCGTTACCTCAAGAAACTCATAAACTAACGAAATATTTTTGGTTTTATTGTTTACGATGATCCAGTCATTAGTTATGTGTCTCACCGCAAATCAACTCTTTGTCCTGAACGAAAATGTCAAATTCATGTCACGAGCTTAATTTTCGATATTTTTCACTAAATTTTTTTTTGGATACTCTTCAAAGGTTGTTCTTTACTGTAGGTATTATCCCAATCAAGTAACTTTTAACAGTTTTCTAAAAAAAAATCTTGAAAATGGGTATAAAATGTGCTGCTCTGACCATACCCCCCCTCCTTAATACATTCTAAAACTTGAAAATATAAAATTAAAAAAAAAAAAATTTTTAAGAAAAACAAGAAAAAAGATATTTTACCTGAATTGAACCAGGAGATTCAATCTTAAGGTGGGGGGAGTTATGATATTATAAACACACTATCATAAACTATAGTAAATTATGAGATTCAATTATCCCATCATTCGATCTGTGAATTGATGATTCAATTAGTATTTTCATAGATTCAATTAGTATTTTCATGACACAATCATTTCCACGTGGCCACATAGAAAGAAGTGCGAAAGAATTGATGTCGAGATTTTTTAGATTATCAAAGATGAATTTCAAGATCGTTTGCATTATGAAAGAATGAATTTCGAGAATTGTTTATAAGTATTATCGAAATTGTTTAAAATATGAAGACGAATGTCAAGACACTTTATAATTCAATGAGTAAGAAAGTTAAAAATATAATTATTTTGATTAAAAAGAACATGCATTTTCCATTTCATATTCTTAAGAAATACTTAACGAGAATTGTTTGTTTTATCTCGCTAGTAAGTAAGAGTTTAGCAGTAAGTTTCAGTTTGTGGAATAAATTTAATAAGTCCGCATCTCTGGGATTTTATTATTCAAATGCCCATATCTATCTTGAGTCAGCAGACAGTCGTAGATAGCAAGCCGTCATCGAGACAAGTAAAGAAAATCAAATCAGCCGTAAAGAGCAGTCGCATGTCAATCCTTCGGTCACGAATCGAACTTCAAACTATGAAATAATAAAAGCTGTTATTGCTCGATTAAACTTTAAATAAACAAATTTTACAGTATTAACCTAAACTGTTTTACATGGGGGCTCAACCGTGTCCTATCGAGCATAAACATTCAAGTTCAGTCCAGTAATTGTGAAATTAGTGAAAATTAAATTCGCTAAGTGGTAAGGAATGCCGCGATCTAATAAGGGAAAGAAGCAAACAGTGCTGAAAGAAAACGATGCCACAGAGTTGGTAAGTGATGAACATAAACATGGCGATGTGAATTCCGTAAATTCGGACAAATCTTTCCAAATGAATCACCATGAAATGAGCAACACTACCAACACGTGTAAACAAAGCAATGCGCAAAACAGCGAGAACGAAGCAGCAGCCGGCGCGAACAAAGATGAGATAACTACAGGGAAAGCAACGACGCGCACAGGCACATACACACTAGTATGAATACAAGCAGCAACGAGATTGGCGAGCTAATAAAACTCCTATCTGATAAATTCAACGACGGAAATAAAACCAGTGGGGTGTCCATCGAGAGTTTTTCGAAAGTGGTACCCGAATTTGAAGATGTGTCAATTCCAATTCGTCAGTTGCTAAACAACTTCGACGAAAACGCAGATGTCTATGAGTTGAACACTAAACAAAAATTTGTGAACGCAAGAAGTAAAATGACAGGGACAGCAAAACTTTTTTTGGAAACCGCCACAATCGCTGATTATAAAGCTTTGTGTAAAACGTTACTAGAAGAGTTCGACAAACATCGGAAAAGTGCAGAAATCCATTAACAATTGGAAACACGCAAAAAACAGAGAACTTTCATGAATATGTCTTGCAGATGCGTGAGATAGCAGCATTGGGAAACATAGAGGATGAAGCAGTAATAAGTTACATAGCCGACGGGGTCGAATTGCGTGGTGATTTTAAATATCCACTTTACAGTACCTCGACGTTTAAAGAGTTGATAAAAGCATATGAGGTGACCCAATCATTGAACAAGAGCAGTGCATCGGGCCAACGTAGACAAGTAGCACCCGGACATAGACAAAATGAAGCAGACAGAAACAGACCGCAGCATTGTTTTAATTGAGGCTCGACGCAGCATAAAAGAGCTGAATGTAGAGAGGCAACTAAATGTTTCAAGTGTAACGGAACCGGACATATGGTCAAGGATTGCAGTGCGCAAAAGCCTCACATTAATATGGTGGTAAATGACGAACGGATTAAACAGATCCGAATCAACAACCGGAATTTATTATGCCTAATAGACACTGGAGCTCTCTTATTCAAAAAAGTAGGTTCGACGAAAATTTTGGAAATCGCGAACTGCAGAAAAGTTACTATAAACTTTCTAGATTAGGCAATAGCACTACATCGGTGTTAGGCAAGTTTACCGCGCAAGTCGACGTCGATTGATTGCATACGGAACACACGTTTTTAGTGATCCCAAATGGCAAAATGAACGTAGATGTAATAGCTGGGTATGATTTTCCAAACTAGTTCACGGTCATTTTAAGAGCTGACGGTTATACTTTAACGAGAGCAGACAAGAACCAATGTATTATGGCAGCATCGATCATTATGGTGTGACACATCGAGCAGTAACGCGACTTCTAGTTTCGAAGTTTCGAAATTAAGAGGACGCCAACGAACAAAGAAGAAGAAGAAGACAGGAAGCTCTCTCTTGTGATCCGACCGTCCTGGAGTAAACGTGCGCTGATTAATTTTGAATTTAAATGTGAATATAATATCTTGTCATTAATAAATTAGATAGAAATATAATAGTTAGTTGTGAATCAATATCGTAGACATAGGCGGGCCGTGGCCTAAAATCTGGCAAGGGCCAGGGACTGAAAGGTTCAAGATATGTGGTGATTTTGTTTTTGATTGTAAACGTACTGTTCATGCAACTTATATAATTTACTAATACATTATAAATTTGTTGATTTATTCTTTGTTATTTGCTAAAGCATAATGCATTATCAAATAAAATTCTTGTATGTGAATACGTATGAGCTACTACGCCATACATATAATGTGAATGGTAGGTATCAACTACACATGAATTACAAGTGACCGCTAAGAAAGAAAGCTTGTATGAATTATACGGGAATAGAATGGAAATAATTAAAAATGTAAGAATATTTTTTTCGTTCAGAAGCTAAATATATTTCAACTTATACTTGAAGAAGAGGAGAGCTTAGTTTCAAAATATCTTTGAAGAAATTGGAATATATTAAGCTTAGAAGGCCCGACGTCGGGCTGTTGTGCCACGATGATGATGAAGCTTAGAAGGAAGAAATTGATCTCTTGCTTCAAACATTTGTTATCTAGAAAACCTAGAAAAACGAAAATAATTTGGCAAGATGAAAAGTGCTGTAACTTACTCTTTTCGAGCCATTTGGTTTGCAGGAATATCTTTGTAGCCCTAACTCTGTGTCCGAGGCTAGATGAATCAGCAAAACCTTTGAAACTAGTGATTTTTGCTGTTTTCCGTTTTCGCGATCCTCTGGTAAATGTGATATCCAGACATTTCTTTTCTGCGAATGATTTAATTTTTCCCCAAACTACCATGCATACAAGTCTTCTCGCTCACTTAGTAGTGTTTTAACTGTTCCATTCATAAAATTTATCCCATCCCCAAGTGTTGCATTTTTAGTTTGGAAATATGTGCTTAACATGTTCGTTATAAAAAGAACATAGTGAGAGATGAAAAGATTTGCTACAAACTTAGGATAACTGATTGAATGAAAGATCCCCAATGAATAAACTGAGTCGTTGTATTTTCCCTCATTCATTTCTTTTTCTAAAGCCTCTTTCATGGTCCCATAGCCACCGATCACATATTTGCAATTGTGAAATCTCATTGACTAACGAGTCGAGCTTAAACTTCTCATTCCACGCCTTGTGTTTAGATCAACTGCCTCTTCAAGCTGCTTTAACAATTCGTGTTGTGATGGCTTCGAAAAGTGTAAGTAAAGGGATTCGATGGCATTGAAAAAGGATGTACACGTTTCGATTGTGAAAAATGTGTCCATCACAACCAGGATAATTTTATGAGCTAGACAGTGTACAAATGTGGCTGCAGGGTGTTTCATCTTAATTACGATTTGTACACAACTTTTTGTCCTGACATGACACTAGCACCATCATAAGACTGTCCAACAACAGGCAATTCGCTAAGTACGTAGTTGTCTAACAGGCTCAAAATTATATCAAAATTACAACAAAATTCCAACAAAAAATCACGGTTATCACTGGCACCAGGTTCATCATGTTCTCTGAAAGCACGTCTTTAGCGACTGAGACACGTCGTAAGGTCGATAACCTTTTCCAAATAATTTCGGTTCATCCTGACAATATTCCAAGACTGTTCAAGCACCATATCATTTACTGTCTTCCAAGTACTATTAGAGTTTTCACATTGTGCATGAATTTTACTATCTGGATAATTTATTCGGATCGCGAAGTTTGGTCGAGCTAAAATTTTGGTGTATTTTTGACGACAATGGAAATTCTATGGAAAATTTTGCATTGTGCACACCGAGTCATCAGATTATCACAAAATTTACAAGAGCCATCAATGGGCATAAAAAAAAGCTTCTGTTGTTTTTAAATAATATCTGAGTAAGCTCGTAGCTACCATAAGTACGTAAACACAAATCTTTCACACGACTGTTAGAATAAAATGCAAATGATTGATGAATTTGATACTATATTTATACAGTCAAATCTAAACTTGTAAAATACCCAATCGCACAAAAATCGCACCAAATTATTTATATTTTAAGCACCTGAAACTTGCGTTTACGGTATCTCGCGGCCGGATAAAATTCATAGGATATATTGGTCTTGAGTAGATACAGGTATGACAAAAGTTTAATGAATATGATAAGAACCATGTAGCGACTGTGTCACTATGAAAAAACGCTCGGTGAAATTGAAGCGCTATGCATTTTAACTTCCGATGCAGCTATCAAATTATAATCAAATTCACACACATTTAACCTGAGTGTACACCAAGTAGGTCATAGATAGCATAAAAGTGGCATGGATGCCATTTTTATTCTCCACATGACTTCGAAAATTGTATTGTACGTTAACTACCTTATGGATAAAACGCCAGTTTATAAAAGTGTTCTTATCTAAATAATTATATGCTGCCTAGTAAGAATGAACAGATAATCTTAATAAAAAAAACCGCTAGAAAACTAATTTTCGAAGAAATTGTCTTTGAGTGACAATGTGGAAAGACGTTATACACTTTTTTGTAGAATCATATCAACCATTCCTCGTTCAAAGCAACAGAACTCAACTATAACACAAATGATGAAAATGTTCAGTGCTGGCAACATTTTCCCAACGAAGCAGCAATAAGTTTACCTTCACAAGCTCATACTTAAATCAACTTATCCTTTGAATTTCGTTCTCATCGGAGGATTTCGTCGAAAGCTTTAGCGGTTAACGTTGTTTGAAGCTGCCATCCAAAAAATGTTCAAAACTCAGAAAATTTAATAATTGGTTTCCTAGTTTTATTGCAAATGTTTTGCATATGTATATGTAATTTGAAGCACCTGTTGATGCAATAGTTACGAAAATGGCTAAAGCTCGTTACCCTGTGTCAGCAGCAAAGCAAAATATATACCAAATCTGCTTCACGTTAAACTAAACCCAACCAATAAATTTCGTTTCGATTGAATCACTGCGCTAGAAGTTATACGGGTGAAAAAAATTTTAGGGTTACCACCCTCAAAACTTTTCAAATTTTTAAAGCGTTAATATTTGTTGTTAATTTTCATTGCTGGATCGTTCCCATTTGCAAATCTAATGACATAATCGCGCAGTAAAGAAATTCCAAAAAATTACAAAAATGGACAACGCTGGCAGCACTTTCACGATTTTTGTACGAAATTCCTATGACATTTGGCTCACATCAAAATCTATTTACTGCATTAACTTCATTTTGATATCATGACTGCACCGGAAGTTATAGGGAAAAAAGCTTTATTTTGCTGAGCAAATTTCTAAGATTTTGGAGACAAAAATCACCATAGCTGGCAACCCTATTCTAATTTTTCAGCCAAATTTTCATCAAATGTTATCTTAAGTAAGATCCAAATATTGTGTGAATTTCGTTTACATCTGATGGCTGAATCGGAAGTTATAGGCCAAAGACCGGTTTTTTTTCTCATTGATTTTTCAAGATGGCACCACTGCCACAGGATTGCCCGGATTTCAAAATTATTTCTATCAGACCTGGTCCTAGTTGATACCAACATGTCTTGTAAATTTCATTATGATCGGATAATCCGGTCTTCAGTTCTCGTGAACAGAACTTTCGAGTGCTGGAAATAGAGGTAATTTAGTGATGGGTTGCCGTTCTTGTGCAAATCGGAATTTTAAAAATTTCAAATTGACATGATGCACAAACGTTAAAATTTATCAATGATTTGAATTTTTTGTCAAAAATCAAAAATTTTTCAGGAGGTTCAATGGTTTGAAGGATTTTTTTTCAAGAGCCTGCCGCAGCTACAGGGTTATGCGCACTACCTTGGAAATCCATGTGTATTAAACTTTAGTCAACATCAATACGCTCTGCAAATTTCACGATGATCCAATGTTTTTGTTAGAAGTAATGACAAATCAAAATTTGAAAAAAAATCATTGCCTACTTTTAGGCACGCTGCACCCACACACGGCTCAAAATTTCCAATTCTTTACCATAAACAAACTCAGAACATAATAAGTTTTCATTCCCAATACTTTTTTTGAACAAAAATTCATGCAGCTTGGAAATATAGGAGTACCTCAAAATTCACAAAAACGCTCGCCGCCGCCAAACGGTTTAGGATATCTGAATTTAAGCAAGTCGTGGACCTACCTACTATATACATCTACGTTCTCCGAAAGTTTCAGCTCAATCGGATTGGCCACTCCAGAGATTATCTCCCTTAATCATTTTGATGATATATATATATATATATATAAAGAAATATGAATTTTCGGCGAAACGAGTTTAATACTACTTTTCTTCGAAAATTAGTAAAAAGATGATATGCGAGATGGTTTTCGTCTTTTTCTTAACGTTTAACTTGTCGAAATTAAATATTGCCATCCATTTCCCGAAATAAGTCCCATATCATCGTAATGAATACCGCAAATAACACAGTCTCTTTGTTATAAGTATTGTGTGTGCTTTGGTATAGGCTTACACTACTGCACTACTCAGCTCTTGCTGTAACCACAAAAACCTAAGAGGCGAAAACTTAAGTGTCTGCTGTTGGAAATATTTATTTTTCTGGGAGGGGCCAACCTAGGGTCTTGGGGGGGTCCCGGCCCTCCCTGGCCCCCCTGCGGCGCGCCTATGATCGTAGAACAATTACAGTGCAACAACAGTGGTGACTCCTGTGTAAAACATATACTGCGCACATTCTTTGCTCACATTTTCAAATGGCAAACAACGACGCAAATGATGATCCTGCGTTTACTCCTGAACCAAGTGCGGTGGATCACATTGCCATTCGTCTACCACCATTCATACTGTCAGATCCGGAACTGTGGTTTCTGCTGCTTGAGAACAATTTCGATAATTCTAATATCACGCGCGATGCCACAAGGCTCACGTACACATTATGCGCCTTGGAGCCTAAATACGCGATGGAGGTTAGAGATGTTTTGGTCCGATCCGATCGATCGTATGCACTTCTAAAATCAGAATTGAATAAACGAATGGGATCTTCGCAAGAGCAAAATACTCGTCGGCTGCTAGAAGATGAGCCAATTGGAGATCGTAAGCCGACACAATATTTACGTCACTTACGAAACCTCGCAGGGAATGATTTTCCACAGCAAATACTACAGACTTTATGGTTGAGACGCTTGCCGAAACATATCCAGGCGCTTCTTGCGGCCCACAAAGACCTTCCGTTGAAAAAAGTTGCTGAAATAGCTGATTCAGTTGTCGAAGCCTACGGTCAGTTCGGGAGCATCGCAGAAATTCAATGAAAACAAGGTACGTGGATTAATTTGAATACAATATGCGACAAATTAAAGAGACTAGAACATACGGTTGGATTACTCGCTAAGAAAGTTGAATCTTTTGAATTAGCCCAAAACAAGAATCGATTTCGTCGTCGTTCCCGTTCAAAAACGCGCTCAATTTCTCAATTTCAGACAGCACCCATCAAGAGTCAGTTTGTTGGTATCACGTGCGATTCGGAAGTCAAGCAACAAAATGTGTCAGACCTTGCAAATTCGCCGAAAATTTTTCGGAAAACACTCAGGGCAGTCGTTAATGGCGGCCCACGACATAAGCCCAACATCATCGAGCCGCTTATTTATTTTCGATTTAACTTCTCAACAAAAAATCCTTGTCGATACCGGCCCGGCGCTGATCTTTATTATCTTTATTATTGACGAAGTTTTGCAGAGCCTGCTTCGACATCAAAGGAAGAACACTTCCGTCATTTCGAAATATTATTCGAACGCCTAAATAAATATGGAGTTGTAATTAACCCTTCAAAGTGCGTTTTCGGCAAAACCAAAGACAGATTTCTCGGGTATCTTGTTTTAAAAGAAGGCACGAGCCCACTACCAGAGAAAGTTCACGCTATTCAAACATATCCACGACCGGATACTGTAAAAAAATTAAGACAGTTTTTAGGCATGATAAACTTCTTTCGAAGATTTATGCCTAAAGCAGCAAAAGAGCAATCTCTGCTTAATGAATATTTACGAGGCAATGTCAAAGGATTGACAACCATCACCTGAGGCAATTGAAGCATTCGAAGTTTACATACGAAGTCTTGCTCAAGCAGCATTACTCGCACACCCTAAGGCAGAAGTTCCGCTAGCAATTTGTACGAATGCCTCCAGCTTTGCAGTAGGAGCATCGCTCCAGCAACAAATCAAAGGGCATTGGCAGCCTCTAGAATTTTTCTCGAAGAAGCTAACTCCGGCGGAAACCAATTATGCGGCTTATGACCGTGAACTGCTTGCAGCTTATTTGGCTGTCAAACATTTCAGGCACATGGTGGAGGGAAGACATTTCACCATTTTTACAGACCATAAGCCTCTTATCTTCACTTTTTGTAAGAAAAATAAACAATGCTCGCCTAGACAGTTTCGTAATCTAGATTACATAGGACAATTTACCACTAATATTCAGCATATATCAGGCGCCCAGAACACAGAAGCCGATGCTTTGTCCCAAGTTGAAGTGATAAATGCTGAATCAACAATTGATTATGCAGCATTGGCAACAGCGCAAGATAATGATCCAGAATCACAGAAATGTATTCAGGAATCTTCACTCATTTTCAAGCAGATCCAAATTCCAGGCACTCAAGCTATTCTGTGATGTATAAACGAAAAATGCGCGTCCATTCATCACCAAAGGATTTCGCAAAGCAGCCTTTGATACTGTCCATTGTCTGTCTCATCCAGGAGCAAATGAAAGAAGATTGCAGGAAATGGAGCCGTGGCTGTATTCAATGTCAGCACTCAAGGATATCACGACATGTGGCTGCACCAATTGGTTCTTTCGAATTACCATCATCACGTTTCGAGCATCTTCATATAGGCATTATTGTCATGCCATCGTCTGAAGAATGCAGATATTGCCTAACGATGGTGGACCGCTTTTCTGGAGAGGTGCAGCAAAGGCCGGAGGTCGTTCCTATACACGATCAGGAAGCTTCGACAGTTGCTCGCGCTCTCTACGAGAATTGGATTTCGCGATTTGGTACACCTTTAAGAATAACCTCAGATCGTGGAAGGCAATTTGAATCTCATCTTTTCAAGCACTTAAACCGCTTGTTAGGTACCACTCATTTGCGAACAACAGGGTACCATCCCTCGTCAAATGGCATGGTAGAGTGCTTCCACAGACAACTAAAAGCAGCAATAGTGGCGCAACAGAATAATCACTGGACGGAGGCACTTCCAACAGTATTGCTTGGCATTCGTTCTGCGTGGAAGGAGGACCTGCAAGCAACCGTGGCTGAAATGGTCTACGATCAATCTCTCCGATTACCTGGAGAATTTTTCGGGAATCAAGAATTAAGTTCACAATCCGACAATCCTGCAGCGTTCGTCAGTGAGCTTCGAAGATTTATCCATAGTCTTAGGCCAATAGAAGGTACGCGTCACGGGCAAAAAAGCGTGTTTGTCTTCAAAGATCTTGGCACTACAGATCAAGTTTTCGTGAGGCGCGACGCTCAAAGGCAACCACTACAGCAACCTTACGATGACCCCTTCAAAGTAATTAGCAGAGGAACGAAAACATTTGTCTTCGATGTGAAAGGACAAGCAACCACTGTTTCTCTCGATCGCCTCAAGCCCGCTTATATATTAACGGACTCGGACAAACACAACGTAACATTGACCAGAATTCATCGTAAAATCAACTTCCTTCTGAACCTGAATATGAACCGTCTCGGCACCAAACTTCACACGACATACCACCTAAAAGGGATCACGTTACTTGGGCGAAAAATATTACACAAACCAATAAAGCATCGGAATCTCGAACATTCATTCGCCAGCCACTAGCAACGCAGCGTATCACTAAAGGCAGTACGAGAAACTCATCAATAATCATCTCCAAGCCGTTCATTCAACCACCGCCACATATCATCAAAACATATGGGCCAGCCAAACGCCACACAAATCAACAGATGATTTGCCGGCGATAATGTCATTTTTTGTCGTCACTCAGGGGGGAGTGATGTGGCAGCATCGATCATTATGGTATGGCACATCAGGCAGCAATACGACTTCTAGTTCCGAAGTTTCGAAATTAAGAGGACTCCAACGAACAAAGAAGAAGAAGAAGACAGGAAGCTCTCTCTTGTGATTCGACCGTCCTGGAGTAAACGTGTGCTGATTAATTTTGAATTTTGAATTTAAATGTGAATATAATATCTTGTCATTAATAAATTAGATAGAAATATAATAGTTAGTTGTGAATCAATATCGTAGAACAATTACAGTACAACTACAGTATCAAGGAACCTGAGTACGACGTCTACAACGTGAGCTGTAGTGCAGAAGTTGATGTGGCACCTGAATACGAAAAAGCAGTTATGCAGTTGATTGACAACTATAAGCCATTGAATGTCCAAACAAGCTGTCCTGTCAAGTTGAGCATTACACCAAATTGTTCATACGTCGCATTTGTAGCACTTGGCAAACGATTTCAGAAGTGTCTGCAACTTACTGCCGTTGTCAACGCAGTCAACACTACATTGTAAACGCGTCCACGTCACATGGACTGACAGCCATGAAACGATTGCGAGGCCGAAAACTATCAGCTGTCAAAGTCAGCCGTGCGGACAGGTGGAGAGGTGCAGCAAAGCAAGAGAGACTGATTCAGGTGCCTGCGATCTATATCCGTGAATATTCAAGGCATCGGCGTCGCCACACCCAAGGTTGGTACTAAGTTTTGTTTGATAGACCCCATGCTAACCTTTTCCGGAAAAATTTTCAGAGAGCGGACACAGAGACAAGGAGCAAATTTAATCGAAAGGAGGATGAATTTTTCACCGCTCGAGTGCTAAGCCTGATGGGAGTAAGTGTGGGGCGCCGATGCAGGGTACCGCAGGATTCACAAGAAAGTCTAGAGGATAAGCATAATGCTCGGGAGTTTAAATTTGTGCACCCAAAGGGAATGGCGTTAAGTGTAAAAGCATCAGTCGGCCAATTGAGCTCACTTTCGCTCTGAATAAAATGTCCAAAAATTGAGTTGCCATAAATATTTTTCGCGGTTTGGATGTTTACATGAACATGCTGGTGACTATGGTAAAGATACTTATATATCTGCTGTGTGGTTGATATTTATTATCGATTGAATGCGTTTGCCAATTCTGAAATATTTTGCTAAGGTAACTATTTTTGTTGGCATTCTTATTGGGCAAAAGCCCGAAGGACTTTTCTTTTCAGGGTCCGCGTAAGGCCTGGCTGGCTAATGATTAATTAGAATTTCTCCGTTGATTTTCAGCTTTTCTTCAAAGGGAGGGACATTGGGCATTTTTTGTGTAGATTTTTGCGTTTTAATACAGTAAGGCCAATGTCAGTGGGTGGAGGACCCCAGACTATCGAGGGTCAGAGCTCCGCCATCATCTGGGGCCCGGGTTCTTTCGAAAAGAGAGGTAATGTTTTTCCCTCTCTCCGTTTCAAAATTTTCAACTTTCTGGCTCCGTGCGTCGACAGCTCATGTTGCAGAGCTACGGGTGGTTTCCTTCACGGAACTAAGCCCTCTTTCCCCCTGTGTATATTTATTATACCAGCTTACGGCTACTATATGATGACGGTTGAAATCATAAGTAGCATCCCGTTTTTCTGAGAGCCAACCAACTCCATTGTTTCAAGAACCCACCCCAGCCGTAGCGAGCTAGCAAAGCGGCACCCACAGCATCCGTTGGGGTCGGTTAGAGGGTACCCCGCTAATGCGGACGAGGGGCCTTCACGGCCATTTCTAGGGTACTCTGCTCTCGGGACAATTCTTATTTTTTTGATTCGCCTCTTGAATGGCATCAGCCATTCCACTTTTCTGACCTAAGCACCTCTGTTCTGGACTTCGGTCTGATTCTGAGTTGTGCTAAGGCTATCTCAATCTTACAATTCGCTACACATTTCGTCAAAGTCCTAGTCATCTATCGGCGCCACAACAAGATATTGTAAGAAAACAAGTAAGTGAATGGCTACTACATGGCATGATACGCGAGTCATGCTCGGAATTGGCTAGCAAAGTTGTATTAGCGAAGAAAAAAGACGGCAGCCACAGACTATGTGTAGACTTTCGTAAACTAAATTCAATAGTGCTACGAGACAGGTTTCTTGTACCAATCGTGGAAGAAGTCCTCAAAAAAATGCAGATCGCCAAATTTTGCACGGTCATGGACTTGAAAAATGGATTTTTACACGTCGATGTAGAGGAGCAGAGCCGAAAATACACAGCATTCGTGACTAAAGAGGGTCTTTATGAATTTAACAAAGCACCATTTGGATTTTGTAACTCACCTGCAGTATTTATCCGTTTCGTCAATTATATTTTTCAACAATGGAGATATAAGTAGATGATATTGTTTTTTTCCGATCTACAGCTGAAGATTGTTTGGAGAGTATACGAAGAGTTCTGAAGCAAGGACAACAGTTTGGAGAAATAAAATGGCCGAAATGCCAGTTCTTGAAAACTAGAATTACTTTTCTGGGCCATGAAATAGAGGACGGACAGTGTTGACCCGGGCAAGATAAGCTGAAAGCAGTAAAACAGTTTCCTGTGCCGAAAAATATATGGAGCATCCCGGCATTTCTTGGATTGACAAATTATTTCCGCAAATTCATCCAAGATTATGCAGTTTTAGCAAAACCATTAACCCAATTGTTGAAGAAAGATGCTGCATTTAAGATAGGCGTGGCAGAAATACAGGCGATCGAAATCTTAAAAGCGGCACTAGCAGCAGAGCCAGTATTGAAAATTAACAAGCAGAATGCCCGAACGCAGTTACACGTCGATGCATCCAAAGATGGTTTCGGAGCAACACTTTTACAGCAGCACGACAACAAGTGGCACCCTTTTTTCTATTGGAATAAAAAAAACGTCGTCACAAGAGGGGAAGTTGCATAGCTACTTTTTAGAAGTAAAAGCAGCATACTTAGCTACGAAGAAGCTTCGTCAATATCTCATGGGTATCGAATTTGTCCTAGTTACAGATTGTGCAGCGTTTAAGCAGATAACCACCAAGAACGATGTTCCCCGACAAGTTATTCAATGGCTAATGTACTTACAAGACTTTTCATATAAAATCAAACATCGAGCAGGCAGCCGGCTGAAGCATGTCCACACACAAAGCCGTTTCCCAGTAATGTTAATTATGTCACGCACAGATCTTAAGAGCGCAGCAAAGAGACGAACATTTAACAACTGTCGCTGAAATATTGAAGCAGAAGCAGTATGCCGACTATAAGGTGAGGAATAAGCTGATATACAAACAAGTTGACGAACAGGAATTGCTGGCAATACCAAAGAGCATGGAGAAAGAAATCATAAAAAATACACACAGCTTTGGTCGTATAGGTGTACAAAAGACAATGCGTGCAATAAAGCATTCCACATCTAAAGAAAAAATTAGGTCAGACCATCGCAAGCTGCATTGAGTGCATCGTGCATAATAGAAAACTGGGGAAGCAGGAAGGTTTTCTACATTGCATCGACATAGGAGACAGTCTCCTTTCTACACTTCATATCGATCATTTGCGAACACTAGATGCTACGTCTACACATTACAAGTATATATTTGCCATAGTAGATGGATTTTCCAAGTACACATGTACCAAGTACCCAACCAAATCAACACATTGATGCTTGGGTCTCAATCTACGGCAGTCCGCAGCGAATTATCAGCAACAAAAGTTCAGCTTTCACATCAAAACTGTTTAAAGAATTTTGCGAAAAACATAAGATCGAACACATAGAAACAACAACAGGGGTACCGAAGGGTACTGACCAAATTGAAAGGGATAAAAGGGTCATCCTCTCCATCTTGGCGAAGATGTCAGCTGCCGAACCATCGAATAGTACCAGTGTATATCGAATGTGCAACGAGCTGACAATTTGCATGTCCACTCGTCAACTAAGTTTACTCCATTCGAAGTTATGTTTGGCGTAAAAATGCGAAACGAGTCAGATACCGAGCTACTGAAGATCTTACAAGAAGAGCTGCCACTAGAGCTGCAAGACGAACGCAACAAAGTCCGAAAAGAAGTCAGAAAACAAATTCAGAAGTAACAGAAGGCATACAAAACCAACTACGATAAACAGCGCAAAGGGCATTATGGTTATCAGCTGTCCGATTAAGTAGCCATCGAAGTAACACAATTCGTTACGGGACTGAAGTTGGCTAGCAAATATATTGGTCCATACGAAATTGTTAAAGTTAAGCGGAATGGTAGGTATGAAGTAAAAAAAGCTGCTATATTCCAAAGTCCACAACAGACGTCAACTAGTGCGGACAACATGAAACTTTGGCAGTACATCAAGGCCGAGGAGGAAAGCGAGGATGAAGTGTCATCTGAGACAGATGACTTGAAAGATGCCCGAGTGTAAAAATGCATTATTACACATGCACACAAACGAGAACACCCCATCTAGAGCCAACAGACAGCAGTAGATAGCAAGCCATCGTCGAGACAAGTAAAGAGAATCAGCTCAGCCGTAAAAGCAGTCGCATGTCAAGCCATCGGTCACGAATTGAACTTAAAACTATCAAATAATTACAAACTGTTATTGCTCGATTAAACTTTAAATAAACATATTTTACAGTATTAAGCCTAGTAATGTATTAGACGAACAAAATACAGCGAAAACGTCTGTGCGAAATCGAGCGAAATAAAGTTCCGAACCCCAACACCGGGGACAGTATAAATTGCCACTGATGACATTTAACAAGTGCATTACATTTGAATTCGGTGCATATAAATTTAACTACCCGGCATCAAATATGATATTATCGGCAAAACAAAAACTACTCTCGCAAGGATGCGCTGTTTATCCATCCATTTTCACCCATTTTTCAATAAAATATCCGCAAACTCGAATGAAATTATGAGTTGTCACATTTTTCGTATCAATTTAAGGTACCTGGGTCATTAAATGACCGCGAAATTTAACTTATACATAGTGCAGCGCTATCTTAGAGCGAGTCACTGCGTTGTCTTCGAAGACAGTTGTTGCAGCAACTTCTCAAAATAAAACAAAACAATTTGTCATCACAGTTGCAATCAATTATACATACCACTGAAATACAGTCCATTAAAAGTAAAATTGTATTAAAAAAATAAACTAAATATCGTTTGTTTGTTTCTTTTTTCAAACTGAAATTGGCGCCTCAAAATCATCCATAAAAACATATGGGAAATGAAATACACGAGAATCCGCCAACTTTATAGCAAAGCGAAAGTGCAGACCAGGCCGCCATTTATTGTGTGAATAAAATTATGGAACCATGAAATTTTATTCAAATTCAATTAAAATTATTCAAATATTATGTTATTCAGTTGATAATCAAGGAAAATTAAATTCACGAATTTCTGAGATAACATTATCAGAGGTTCAAATAATAATAACGTCAAATTTAATGATTATCATAAATGTGGAAAATTTTCCCACTCAAGTTGGAGAACAGAAAAACGCAATAAAAGGCAGAGCCAACTCGACAATCGTCCTATTTGCGATTAGACTCATTGAGGCAACATATTCTTCCAGGTATTGTGCTTTTAAAATGCTAATTGCTTCTTTCTCTCTTCCTACTAACAGTTTCACTAGGAATTTCGAATAGGTGTAAACACATGCCGATAAGGCTATCTTTACACAACATTCAAATTCCATCTTACTCACTTATAACTTTGATAAAACATAAGAAGTGTAGTAAATAAGACATTAACAAATACACGTGCAGTGAAGGTTGTGTAATATTAATGTACGGTACACCCAGAAAGTACCGTTTCGGACAGTGACAGAGAGTTCAAGTCGAGCACTTGAGCAGACCAGACGTGCGAGGAGCGATCGAGATTCCGAATTTTCGTGTGGAGGCCGAGCAATTACGTTCGTTAAACCGACTTGCGTGTAAGTGAAGGCAAGTTGTCACTTATATTTGGTGAATTTCACAACCTTGCGTGGTTCGGTAAGCCTATCGAATTTTATTGAGGCAAGAGACAATGTGCTCTGAGGAGGATGTTGACGGCAGCACTTCTGCAGCGGCGGAAGAACGACGACTTCAAATGAAAAAGGACATGGCTGCTTTTACGAGGAAGGTGAAAAAGAAGCTGTCGAAGCTTTGCGTGAAGTACCGAGAGGATGTTAAGGAGAATTTTATTGGTGAAATTCTCTCTGCTTATAAGATGTCCTTCAACATCAATCGCGACGATACAGAGGCCGAATCGAGTTCCGAGGACGACGATGGATCGATTAATTCAGCGGTGGAGCAGATGGATGTCGCCAACTCCAATGGGACCCCGGACGATGACGAAGTTTTTAATTCTAAGGATAGTGTAAGTGAATTTAATGTAAAAAAATGTGTTGTGGAGACGCCTTCAATTGAGGCGTCCAATGTTTTGAATTTTGACGCTGGCTCGTCTAGAAAACGGGGCTTGCCCCGTTCAACTAGTTATTCTCCCCCTGCTTCTAAAAAAGGCCCCGCAGCTCTGAAAATCCAAGACGTCGTTCGACGTGCTTGCAATTCTAATATCTTCGCAATGGCAGCTACCTGCACTAAGAAAACTCCTTCTTCTGGATCTCGGTCTACTACGGATCAAGTTCATCTGAAAGCCGGTACCTCTTCTTCGGCCCCTCAGGCCTCTCCTCTAAATTCTGCACCTCAAAAAAGTAAAGAAACGCGGATTCCCCCCATAATTTGCTTCAAGTTAAACTTGAAAAACTTTAAATCAAATCTTCTGGAAGCATGCACTTCCAATAAAGACCCAATTCCCAGCTTTGAAGTCAAGATGAATAATCTCTCTAAAACTTCTCTCCTTCCAAAGAGTATGGAAGATCACGGTCTCCTCTTTGAGCACCTAAAAGCAGCTTCAGTTCCTTGTTTCACCTACACCCCTCCAGTTTTTAAAAAAATAACCTTCCTTCTAAAGGGAATTCATCCTTCTTATGAAGAACAAGATGTTTTAAATGCACTTCGTGATATCTTACAAAGTAAGGTTGTATCTGTTAAACGTTTCTCGACCTCTGCCTCGAGGAAAGAAAATAAAACTCTTGGTAGTTTTTTAGTGCAACTTGCACCTGGTACGGAACAGAGTTCAGTGATGAACATAAAATTCCTGCTCCACCACAGAATCCACTGGGAGCGCCTTCAAAAGCAGAACGTAACCCAGTGTTTCAACTGCCAACGCTTTGGCCATGTGGCAGCCAACTGCGCCCTTGAAGTACGCTGTGTTAAATGCGATAAACAGCACTCTACCAAAGACTGCTCATCTCCTTCAGGCTCCTCTGAAGTCTTTTGCGTGAATTGCAAAACCTATGGCCACCCAGCCAGCTACCGTGGATGCCCAGCCGCAAAAGAAATAGAGAAGAAGCGTAAATCTTTGCAGACTGCAAAAGAAGAGAAAAGGAAATTAGTGACTGCTGCTCTCGAGAACACAGTCCGAAAGGGTGTTTCCTTCGCATCTATCGTCAAAAAACCATCCAAAAACAAACAGCCTGAGCGTCCCAAAACTCCACTGTTGTCTAACCCGCAAGTAACCAAATCTGCAGCCCATTCCATTATGTTTTCTGAATGTGAAAGCATCTTCGGCTGCAACCTTTTAACACTTGTGAAAAAGGTTGAAAATTTTGTTCCAAAATTTAGATCGCTACATTCTCTTAGTGAAAAACGAATTGCTTATGTTAGTTTAGCTCTAGAACTCTGCGGTATCGATGGGATCTTTTAAACTCGCCTCTCTTAATAGTTGCTCTCTCGTTCCTGTTTACAAAAGGAACCTTCTTCAAGAATACTTGAATTCTGAGAAACCTGACATACTCTTTGTATGTGAATCTAAACTTAAACCCAGACATAATGTGTTTTTTAGCAATTACTCGGTTACTCGTAAGGACATTGTGGATAAATCGGCAGATAGAAAACGTGGCACCCTCATAGCCATTAAAAGTTGAATTAAAACCCAAAACCATGACATAAGTAATCTTAGGTGCATGGATGCTATCTCAACCTGTTTAAACCTTAATGGTGATTCCATTGTCTTTGTTGGCATATATGCCAACCTTAACTCTTCCTCTTCTGAGTTTATTCATGATCTCAATCACATACTCTCGTCAACATCCAACTTCGACCATGTCATCATTGGTGGTGATTTCAATGCTAGGCATCCCGATTGGGGTAATACTGTCAGCAATTCTTTTGGTACTGCTCTCCACAGATGGCTTATAACCAAACAGCTAGAGCTTCAACTCGTCGCCCCTACCGAGCCAACCTTCAGAAGGTCTGGTAGCATAATTGACTTCTTTCTTGTTTCCCCTCAACTCCTTAATTTATTGCCTCAATTCGGTTCTGTTGGCTGTTCCGTATTTGAAGCTGAATCTGATCACATGCTGGTGCAAATGACTCTCCGGAGAAAAAGGGGTCTCCAATTTTTAGCCTCTGAGCCTCAGTTTTTCATTCCTTACAAAAAAATCAATTGGGAAACTTTCGAATAAAATGTTTCAGCTAAACTCCAAAGCGTTGTCATTGATCGTGACAAAAATCTCTCTATCCCTGAAATTGACGATGCCATTTTCAATATTAATGAGGTTCTGCGCTCCTCTATTGATGAAATTGTTGTTCCCCAAACATCCAGAAACTTCAAATACGAAAACCTTCCCGATGAAATTCTTAATCTACATTCAAATCATAGGTCCTTGAAAAAACACCTGACCCGTATCTACCGTCGAAGGCTAAATACCTTTAACTATGAGTATCGACGTGTTGAATCCATTCTTAAGACTAGCAGCCTACTCATCATGGTTAAAACTAGGGCTTTCCTCAATAAGAAGTTCGAGCAACGTCTTAAAAATATTGAACCTGGTATAGATATGTATCCAGAAATCAATAGAATCACCAGGAGGAAGGGTCGCGCCCCAACCTTCACGTCCAATGGCAGACCTTTAGCTGACGATAGTGCAACAGCCGCAGCGGCTGCTGATCACTTCTCAGAACTGTTCACTGGTGAAAAACCCAGTGAAGATCCCATCTTTGCCAGTCAAGTAGACTGCAGAGTAAGCCAGTTTGTACAGAGTATTGAAGGCTCTCGTCTAACAGAGTTCTCCACATCCAATGTTTCCGATTGCCCTCATGGTTGTGATGTCTTTACGAACCCGGTGGACCTACAACAACTGGCTTCCAACCTTAAACCAAAGAAATCTGCGGGTGAAGACAAGGTATCCAACCCCCTAATAAAGAAACTTCCTTTTTCCTTCTCTGTTCTATTAGCTGCTATGTTTAACAACTGCATCAACATTGGTTACTTCCCCAGTCCTTGGAAACATGCCAAAATACTTCCTATTCGAAAATCACCTGGCAACACCGACATTGTCAACACTAGACCCATTTCTCTTCTCTCAAATTTAGGGAAACTTCTAGAAAGAGTTATCTATTCCACCCTTGATAAAGTCGTTGTTGAGAAAAACATTATTCCCTCCCGTCAGTTTGGCTTCAAGAGAGGTCATGGCACCATCGATGCACGACTGACATACGAAAGTCCTTGGTTGAAGGCAAATTTGTATCCGCTTGTCTGATTGATGTGGAAAAAGCTTTCGATTCAGTTTGGATCAATGGCCTAATCTTCAAACTCATATCTCTTGATTTCCCTAGACATCTTATCAAAATAATCTCCAGCTTTCTCCGTGACAGATGGGCTTCTGTTACACACAATGGGAAGAATTCCAGGCTCTTTTCACTTGACTCTGGTGTCCCTCAAGGTTCCATCCTTGGACCCATTCTTTTCAATATCTTCACCTCTAATATTCCCTGCATTAGCAGCTCTGAGGATATTAAGGTTAATTTATACGCTGATGACCTACTGGCGTGGTGTGATGGCCACAACCCAAGGATGGCAACAATAAGACTACAGCGATTTATCGACGCTCTCTGTCGGTACTACGCCAAATGGGGAATTAAAATAAACGCTAGGAAAAGCGAGTTTATTGTATTTAGACGCCCTCGTCTACAATCTTCCAGAAGAACAAGGTCGATCAAAAAGCTAAAACTTAGCATACGAGGTCACTTAATTAAATCTTCCAAAAGAGTCAAATACCTGGGGCTAATATTTGACTCCTTTCTATCCTTCAGCCCACATGTAGAAATGGCCCTAAGCAAAGCCTCGAAAGCATACGGAATGCTTTGTACCCTCTTTCGGAGAGCAGCTCCTACTTCCAAAAGGGTGAAAATTCTAATTTACACCACTCTCATAAGGCCAATAATACTTTACGGTGCAACGATATGGTGGTCGGCTCCCGTATCTAGGCGAAATTCCGTTAAAGCCTTTGAACGAAAAATCCTTCGTCAATGCACGGGTCTTTACAGAAGTGAGCCTAGGAAATATTTTTCAAACAAAGTTTTGTATGCAGCAGCTGGAATTAACGAAATTCAGAAAGTTATAGTCTGCCATGCTCGTAAAACTCGTGAAAGAGGTCTAACCCACGTGTCAAGGATAATTCGCTCTGCCTATGATTAACTTCAAATTCGCTCTTCAACTCATACTCAAGTTAGGTCTTCCCTCTAATGATTCGCCCCAGAGGCACCTCCACGTATCAAAACACTAATTAGATATCTTTAAAAATTATTATATATTTCTTCATTTTAACATATTTTATAAGATAACGATAATTTTTGAACTCAGGATGTACGCAAATATGCACAATCCGTAGGCTTATGTTTTATTTATAATAGCTTGTAGGTTAGCTGTAAGAATTTTTCATTTTTCAATTTGTATATATGTTACAATAAACCTATTTCAAAATCAAAAAAAAAAAAAAAAAAAAGTACCGTTTCGTATGGTATGTTGATATGCTATAGAGCTCATAGAACATGCAATATACAAACGGTAATTTTAATCCCGTACCATTTTGATATTTGTGATTGAGTGAATTGTATTGAAATTGTAAGTTAAGTTATTGTTGTAAAATTTGGTTGAATTAATCTGAATTTATTTGCAATATAGTTTGTATGAATAAGGAACTAAGTGATATTTTCATACCGCTACACACTTTATTATCTTGTATTTAAGGATACGATTTTTGTGCATTGGTGCATAGGTTGTGGAACATTTTCTAGTGGTTCCATTCAGAACAATTTGGTGCATTGGTGCATTGTTTATGAACCACACATTTTTTGGTGGTTCCATCCAGGAATCGCTTAGCTTATTCAGTCTGACATTGCAAATAGATTCAAAGTTCATAAAATGAGATCATTCAATTGTTCAATATGGTAGAATTAAAGTCATTGTTGCTCAAAGAACAAACTTTGAGAGCACGGTTGGAAAGGGTGATTGAAGGTGGAAACAACACACCACGGGAGCAGTGCACACAGGGCTTCTACGAAGCAAAATCAGAGGAAATCAAGAAACTATGGGCAGAATATAAACTGTTAGATGAAGAAATACACGAGTTTTTAAGTCAAGACACGTCAAACACATCTCACACCTACAGTTCAGATGATAACTACACCAAGCTAGAAACAAAATATTGTCTGTACCTGGGAACAATATTGGACGAATTACGACCACATGCTGCACTTACTGATTCAACACACCTGTTTCCACACCATACAATGATTGAGCATGAAGAAAATGTGTTACCGAAAATGCCACTACCTAAATACGATGGTAATTATGATCAATGGAAATCGTTTCGTGATGTATTCGTAGCAATGGTACATACAAACCCGAAGTTAAAGTTAGTACAAAAATTGTACTACTTAAAAGCATCACTGACGGGCGAAGCAGAAAGATGGCTACGTCATGTTCCACTTACTAACGAAGATTACCTATCTGCATGGGAAAAACTGACAGAAAGATTCGAGAACAAGAGAATGTTAACCAATCATCAACTTAAAATATGAACCACTCAACCCAAATTAGCATCAGAAACGGCTAATGGTTTAAAATCGCTTATCAACACAACCGAAGAGTGTTTGCAGCAATAACGAAGTTTGCAAGTGGATACGTCCACGTGGCATATCATGTTAATACACATGCTAACACAAAAATTACCATTCACAACACTCAAATTATGGGAAGAAGAATAAGCCGCATCCAAGGAGCTACCCAGATACCTTCAATTCAGGACATTCCTGGATACAAGGCTAAGAGTTCTAAAAGCAATAGCAGACACAATAGTCCCCAACACAAGTCAAACGCGGGATTCTCATAAACAGACAACTAAGTCACATTACGCAATCCAAGCCATAAAATGTTCGGCTTGTGATCAGGTACATAACCTACAAATGTGTAGAAAGTACCAAGGAATGGATATAACTAAAAGACGAAGGCTAGTTACATCATCAGGACGATGTTTTAACTGTTTGTCAAACAAACATACAGTCAAGGATTGTCCAAGCAAGTTCACTTGTGTCAAATGCAAACAAAGGCATCACACAACGTTACATGACAACTCAAAAGACAATCATTCTTTACACTCTAAGAAGGAAAGTCGAGCCAAATCAAGTTCTAAACAGCACTCAATGTTGAAAAAGAAGATTGACCGAAATTACATTTACATGCACAGGCTCAATGTATGTGTGAACTTTTGAATTTATACTCATTATTTGAAACCTGTAGTTAGCACTCAATATACAAGCGAACAATAAAGACGTTTATTGTAAAACAACCCGGGTCTTTTTATAAAATACTAGAGATTTTGCATATGGTGCCGAAACCCGGGAAGAGTACGGTTATAGTGAAAATTGGTAAATTTTGAACATAAATCGTAATGGATAACACGTATCGTGGCTTGTGTAGAGGGCAAGTTACGAAAATTGCGAAGCTTGCCACAGAATATCTAAATTCGTCTCAATCAAAACTGACCGATAACAATTCGAATGAATTAGATTTGATCGAAGAGGAGCTAACGGTGTTTTTGGATCGAATGATCAATGCGCGTGACAATTTAATAAAAGCGAATGAAGCGGTACGCGGTATGATAAGCTCGTTAAATGCGGAAGAGTTGGAACGAGATTGTGAAAAAATCACGGAATATGAAGATGTGGCCGTCAGTGTGATCGCCCGCCTGAAACAGCGATTAAACAAGGTACGTGAATTACAAAACTCACTACATCCAACGACTCAAAACTCTATCAAAACTCCTGATGCACGTAAACCTGGAGTTCATTTACCGAAATTGGAGTTGCGAAAGTTTTCGGGGAACTTAAAAGAATGGTCACTATTCTGGGAGCAATATCGTACTACTATCCATGAGAATAATACGCTCAGCACAATAGATAAATTCAATTATCTACAATCGGTTTTATGTGGAAGAGCCGCAGAAGTCATTGCTGCATTTACGCTTACAGAGCATTGCTACGATGCCGCCATTTCGCTTCTACGCGATGAATATGGAAGCACAGAGAAAGTAATAGACAAGCATATGCAACAGTTACTTTCTATAAATCCAGTAACATCGAGGAACGATGTCTGTGGCTTACGACAACTATATAACTTGATAACAAGTTGCACTAGATCATTGACGGCTCTCGGGGTTCCATCTAGCCACTACTATATTATGTTGAAATCAGTGCTACTAAAATGTATGCCTAATGATATGCGTGTCGATTTTTATCGAAGTTATAAACATCCTACTGAGGATGTAATGGCTGACAATGACGACGATAGCTACAAGCTTTCTTCTGTTACTTCGTTGTCTAATGGAGATCATCAAACAAAAGCTCTAGTTTCATTCCTGAAAAACGAAGTCGAATCACTGGAAAAATCAAATGAGGCGTCAAGAAATTCATTTTCGACATCTTCTAAGTTGCGAAAAACGGCGGCTGGTCTTTTCACCGCAAATTCTAACAGCCGTGAATGCTTTTTCTGCAAAACAAATGTGCATACAGCGGAAGATTGCAATGCGATGCTCTCTCTAACACAACGCAAAACCTTGCTCAAAGCAAGTGGTAGGTGTTTTCGTTGTACACGTAGTGGTCATACTTCGAAGTATTGCAAGGTAAGAGTATTTTGCAAAATATGTAAGAAAGGCAGGCATGCTTCGTCAATGTGCGAGTATATTGAACGCACAAAATCTAACCCTGTATCAGGAAATATGTTCAGTGGTCAAAGCATTTCGAGAAATAAAGAAGGAGTCTCTGATGCACACAAAGCAGTTTCACAACCCGCGATCAATTTATATGTAGGTGGCGATAAAAGACAAACATTGAAACAGGTTTACTTGCAAACTGCGAAAGTATTAGCGTCGTCGGAGCGCAATTCAAAACAATTACTGGTTCGTCTGATTTTTGACGGTGGTAGTCAGATTTCGTTTGTACGCACAGATGTTAGCCGAAAACTGCATCTTCCGAAAATTGACTCTCACCAAATGTGTGTAGTGCCGTTTGGCAGTAGAGAACCAACACCTATGAGGCTATGTAACCGTGTGGGTTTATTTCTGAAAAGCCAGTTTAGTGGTGAGCGCATCTATTTATAAGTAGTGGAGGTACCCAATATTTGCTGCGATATTTTGTCGGCTCCAAATCCAGAAAGCTCGTTGTTCTGTGAGCTTCAATTAGCTGACATTAAGCTATCTGCGGTTCCTTATGAAGAGGCCTTCACCTAATTCATGCTCTGTCGTAAATGTCAACTTAATACCTATCATGCCATGCTCTGATACTACTGTCGAGCAGTTTGACTTTAAGAAATTCTGGGATTTAGAAGCTATTGGCATTAATACCGAATTGCACACAACCGAAAATTTAAGCGAAGACTTCAGTTCAAAATGCATTGTTCGAAAGAAAGATCATTACATCGCTTCATTACCATGGAAATCTCTTCAATCTAAGCTGAACAATAATCGCGAGGGTGCTTTACACCGTACAATGAGTTTAATTAGGAAGCTATCGCAGCGTGATGTGAAATTGAAGGAGTATGATCAAGCGATGTGCGAATTTATAACAGCCGGATATGCTGAACGTGTGTCTACTGAATCCTACAGCACGCATTTATATTATTTACCCCATAAACCTGTCTACCGAGAAGATAAAGATACGACGAAGCTTCGTATAGTTTTTGATGGATCAGCTCATGAGCAGAATCAATTATCATTGAATGATCATTTATTTACAGGGCCGAGTTTATTACCCGATTTGCTCAAAATATTACTGCGATTTATTTTAGAGTGTAATTACAGCTGATATAGAAAAAGCTTTCTTACAGATACATCTTAATGAAAAAGAACGCGATTCTCATCGCTTCTTTTGGTTCACAGAAACGTTAGACTCATTGCCAAGATTACCAATAACCGAATATCGACTGACTAGAGTTACGTTTGGAGTTACTTGTAGTCCGTTTATTCTCAACGCCACTATTTCTCAACATATCCAGTTCGAAGCCAAAAACTTTCCAGAAACCTGCACTTTGCTTAATGAACATTTCTATATGGACGACTTAGTGATCAGTGTAGACGACGAGAAGGCCGCTATAAGGCTTTACAAAGATGCGGTGGCTATCATGAAGCGAACGTCAATGAATTTAAGGAAATGGCACTGTAACAATGCGTTAGTCAGCGAATCTTTTATCGAACAAGGCAAACGAACCGAAGTTTCAAAAGTGCTAGGGATCAGATGGTATATTAAAGCCGATGAACTTTCAATCGATATCGAACCCGTAATCGAGTTTATAGAGAATTTGCAAACTACATCAAAACGAATTGTCTTGAAGACGCTCTCCAGAATATATGATTTTTTTGGAATGATTGCGCCGTACACAATTAGACTGAAAATTCTGTTTCAAAGAACCTGGAAACTTAACCTAGCCTGGGATGCGGACTTACCGGACGACTTGTATCTTGAGTGGACCAACATTAAAAATGATGCACCCAAGCTGAAAGAATTGGCGGTTCCAAGGTTTATTTTGTGTGAATCAAATGCATCTAGTTATGAAGTACATATTTTTTCTGACGCTAGTCTTCGTGCTTACGGCTGTGTGGCTTATTTACGCGTTATAAATAAAAACTTGCAAGTTTCTGTAAGAATGCTGATTGCTAAGAGTCGAGTTGTTCCCCTCAAAGAAGAAAATAAAACCGTAAACGCGGATGATAAAAGAAGGGCACTGACGCTGCCTTGCTTAGAATTAACTGCTGCGCTGCTTAGCGCCCGTTTATGTTCCTACCTTCATAACGTTTTAAGATTTAAATTTCAACAGTTTTTTTGGGTTGATTCAAAGAAAGCCTTATTTTGGATAAAAGGACGCTCCCGCAAATGGAAATCTTACGTCCAAAATCGTGTCAAAGAAATAAGTGAACTAAGCCATGAAGAAAACTGGCGCTATTGCCCAGGTAATCAGAACCCAGCTGATCATCTGACTAGAGGGTTAACTGCCGAGCATCTACTTGAATCAAATAATTGGAAGTACGGACCAGATTGGCAATCAAGCCCTTATGAAAAATGGCCAGAATTTGATAGCACAATAGACTCCTGTATGATGATTGCTTCACTGAAGGTGAATGTTGAAAGCGAGATTTTGACTATCAAAGAGCCTTTGCTCGATTATTGTAAATACAGCAGATTGGGACGCCTTTTGCGAATCACGGCATACTGTCTTAGATTTGTGGACAAAATCAAACAACTACTTACGGCTAATCGAAACTCTAAGTTCTTAACAGCATCTGAACTTCAACGAGCTGAACTTTACTGGATTACCTGCATTCAGGGAATTTGGTTTAAGCATGAACTACACTTGATTATCAATAATCAAAGACTTCCTTCAAATTAAAAAATCATCGAGTTGAATCCTGTGCTGGATGACCAGGGAGCACTGCGTATGTCATCTCGCTTACGTCTACTGGACAGCTTTGCATCTACTCATCCGATCATTATGCCAAGTGAATTTTACATGAGCGAGCTTATTGTTTTAGATATGCATGAGAGGACTCTGCATGGAGGCGTTAACCTTGTATCATCGCGTATCAGAGAAAAATATTGGATTGTAAGAGCAAGACAGCTAATTCGTAAAGTAATCAGATAATGTGTATTCTGCAAGCGAATGTTTGGCAAACCAGTCTCACCTCCGTTTGCCCCTTTACCTATCGAAAGAATGACAGCCTGTAGGCCCTTCCAAACTACAGGCATCGATTTTGCGGGGCCACTGTATATGAAACCAGATAATTCCAGCTGCAGCTCAGAAAAGGTATATATTATGCTCTTCACTTGTGCCGCTATACGAGCTGTTCACTTAGAATTGACACCGGATTTGTCAACTGAAAGTTGCCTACTTGGGCTGAGAAGATTTATCGCAAGAAGAGGCTGTCCGTTATACATATATTCAGACAATGCTAGAACCTTCAAACGCACATCTAAGGAATTATCTGTTTTGCAGAATTTCCTGATTGCTGAAAACTTTCATACTTTTTTAAATGAGCAGCGAATAACCTGGAGGTTTATAGTGGAAAGAGCGCCATGGTGGGGAGGATTCTGGGAGCGCATGGTTAGGAGCGTAAAAAATGTCCTGAAGGCTGCAATAAGAAGATCTACACTTACGTTGGACGAATTGAACACATTTTTGATTGAAGCGGAGATGATAGTGAACTCGCGGCCTTTGACCTACATATCACAAGATTCGCGGGATTTACCACCGTTGACTCCCTCGCATTTTTTATTGTGAATTCAGCCCTATTCATTACCATCTCCTATGGCGCAGTCATCCGACCTGTCTCACAGTAACATAAGGCAGTTATGAATCGAGCGATCCCGACTAACAAACTTTTTTTGGGAACCGCTGGAAGTTGGAGTATCTGCAGCAACTTAGGTCCCTTCATCATAACAAAGGTGGATTTGCACGTAACCTACAGGAAGGCGAAATAGTGCTGGTGCATGATTCTAATGTACCTCGTTTATTTTGGAAACTTGCCATTGTTCAAAAGATTTATACTGGTAGAGACGGCAAGGTGAGATCCTGTGAAATTCGCTTTCAAGATGGCAAGAAGACGCGACGGCCAGTGCAGTTGTTGTACCCACTGGAAATTACAAAACCAGCATCGCTAGGAGAATCCGAGCCCGCAGCCGAGGATGTTGAAAAAGAAGATTGACCGAAATTACATTTACATGCACAGGCTCAATGGATGTGTGAACTTTTGAATTTATACTCATTATTTGAAACCTGTAGTTAGTACTCAATATACAAGCGAACAATAAAGACGTTTATTGCAAAACACCCCGGGTCTTTTTATAAAATACTAGAGATTTTGTATACTCAATGTCAAGGGATAGTAACCATACTTCAAGCAATTCAAATTCTGGGCCCAGTGAAAGTGAAACACAAGTCACTCACAATCATTTCACATGGGAAACTTCTCATGCGTTACTATCCACAGCATTAGTCATCGCTCAAACAGAGCACGGGAAACAAGTTACCTTACGATGTTTCATTGACACAGGGTCAGAAGCATCATTCATAACACAAGCAGCGTGTAAAAAACTGCAAGCAGTGTGCAAACCAGCTTCAGTAAAAGTCTTAGGACTAAACATGAGCAACACGGGTCAATCCGACAAACAAGTCAAATTAACCCTACGCTCATGTGGAAAAAATCAATCTACTATCGAAGAAAATTTCTTCGTTATACGAAAAATCACTGGTGATCTACCAAGTAGAATCATCAATACAAAAGGTTGCCAACATCTCAACAAATTGGAGCTAGCAGATCCAACATTTTGGAAACCAGATAGAATCGACGCCTTACTAGGGGCTAAGGTGTATGCTAGAATAATACAAGAAGGTATTATTCCAGGCTCAGATGCTGTACCGACAGCAATAAAAACTATATTCGGTTGGATTTTGCTCGGAAAGGCTGAAAATATTTCTAAACATACCACAAATTCATTTATGATCACAACAGAAACGTTGGACAAACAAATTAGAAAATTCTGGGAAGTAGAAGAAGTTCAAGCTAAGTCAGTTCTAGCACCAGAAGAAGCTCTATGTGAAGAAATATTTCAGAACACGCACAAAAGGCTACCATCCGGCAGGTATCAAATCAAATTACCGTTTCAACATGATACGCTACCAACATTAGGGCAATCAAGGCAGCAAGCCATTAGAAGATTTGGAACACTTCAAAAACAATTCATGAAAAACTCAGTATTCGCAGATGAATATGGCAAATGCTTGGATAAATATATACATCTGAATCATATGAAAGAAGTAAATCCCCCAGATGATAATGAACTGCATTATTACATTCCTCACCATGCAGTTTTCAAGGACAGCACTACTACTAAACTACGCGTAGTATTCGACGCATCAGCAAGAACAACAAATGGCAAATCATTAAACCAAATGTTGTTAAAGGGTCCAACCATACAGCCAACATTATATATCACACTGTTGAATTGGAGAAAGTACAAATATGCTTTAAATGCGGACATTGAAAAGAAGTATCGGATGATTGAGATACACCCTGAACATCATACGTTTCAGCGCATAGTATGGCGACATCCCAAGACTGGAAGAGTTCAAGACTATCAATTAAAAACTGTTACATTTGGCACGACATCAGCACCGTATCTGGCTATACGAAGGATGCAACAATTGGCTGAAGATGAAAAAACCAAATGGCCTTTAGCATCAAAAGCAGTTTTTGAAAACTTTTATGTCGACGATGTTTTGACTGGCGCTGACACAATAGCACAAGCTATGGAGTTGCAACAGCAACTAATTCAAATGATGAAATCAGCGGGGTTCAACTTGCGAAAATGGGCAAGTAACGATAACCAATTGCTACATCGCTTACCACCAGAGCATGTAAAACTTCAAAACGTCTTGACCTTCGCAGATGCAGAAGCTATTAAAACGTTAGGAATCAAATGGTATCCTAAGAGCGATAATTTTGCGTTTTCATTCAAACCATTGCCGCAAGTCCAAGTCACGACAAAAAGAAGTATCTTGTCAGGAATTGCTTCATTATACGATTCTATAGGGTGGTTGGCACCTATCATCATTTAAGCAAAACTTCTCATGCAAATATTATGGATTACTGGAACTGACTGGGATAATATAGTATCCAAATCAGTACAAACACACTGGGAAAATTTCATAGACAGTCTGAAACTGTTAGAAAATCTTTCAATTCCAAGATGGGTATCATATTCATCAGGTGCGCAGATTCAAATACATGGTTTTTGTGATGCATCATCAAGAGCATACGCAGCAGCCATATATATTCGTGTGGAACAAGAAAATGGTGTAACTACAACACACTTACTGACCTCCAAAACGCGGATTGCACCAATCAAGCCGACAACATTTCCAAGACTGGAACCAAATGGCGTATTATTATTGGTACGATTAATGAAAACAGTAGTCCAAGGGATCCAACTTCAAGACCCCCCAATCTATGCCTGGACTGACTCGACGATCGTATTGCATTGGATAAAGCAGCATCCATCAAGATGGAAGTATCTACAACACATCATGCAACAATTCTGTAATTCGTGGTCTCAGGAATATTTGAATCAATCACAACATCGTCCAAAATGGTCGAAACCACTTGATAACATTAAAAAAGGGCAAATTGTTCTACTGCAGATTGAAAACACGTCACCGACACACTGGCCAATGGGAATAATTAAAGAAGTATATCCAGGCGCAGATGGATTCGTTCGTGTAGTACGAATACGAACAGAATCAAATACTTTCACCAGACCTATCAACAAGATTTGTCAATTACCAATCAGCAACTCTTAATACTAAACCATTACGTTGCTCTCAAAGTTAACATTTAATTTGGCATGCTAACGTACTAAAACCTGTGTCGTCCTAAGTAATAAGTTCAGTATTACTCAAATTCAACTCCGACATTTCAAATGTCAACATACGAGTCAGGAGAATTCCTACAACTTTGGGAATATGTCCAATTGACCCCAAGTGTATCACGGATATAGAGCCCAACAACCCTCCATCAGCAGAAGCTACTGAGCCAGGTCCGTCCACTGGACCAACAAACAGCTCTAGGGTTCAGGTGCTTGAAGATATTAGCTGGAAACCCACAGAATTCGGGCAACCAACACAAATGCAAATCACTCCACACACGCATCCAGTGTTTACTGATACCATCCATATAAATGGAAAAATCATAAAGGATGTACAAAAGCTGCGACCGACGACAACCGTCCAAGAATTTCAAGTACGATTGGACAACTCAGTCCAAAGGTTCGTGACCAGGGAAGGCGTCGACATCTTCTTGCCGAGCAGACTATTGAAAAAAATCAATTTGCAAGAAATTCAAAAGCGACGCTATAAGGAAAAAACTATAAATTTACCTGACCGATACCAGGCGGTACTAAAAGTAAGAGCGGGTGACACGCTAACGTTTCACCACTACCACAAGCGCGGCATACAGAAAATCCGAAATCGGTTGAATGCAAGCATTCAACAGGGGAGACTATGTTGCAGCAACTTCGCAAAATAAAACAAAACAATTTGTCATCACAGTTGCAATCAATTATACATACCACTGAAATACAGTCCATTAAAAGTAAAATTGTATTAAAAAAATAAACTAAATATCGTTTGTTTGTTTCTTTTTTCAAACTGAAATTGGCGCCTCAAAATCATCCATAAAAACATATGGGAAATGAAATACACGAGAATCCGCCAACTTTATAGCAAAGCGAAAGTGCAGACCAGGCCGCCATTTATTGTGTGAATAATATTATGGAACCATGAAATTTTATTCAAATTCAATTAAAATTATTCAAATATTATGTTATTCAGTTGATAATCAAGGAAAGTTAAATTCACGAATTTCTGAGAACACAATATCAGAGGTTCAAATAATAATAACGTCAAATTTCATGATTATCATAAATGTGGAAAATGTCCCCACTCAAGTTGGAGAACAGAAAAACGCAATAAAAGGCAGAGCCAACTCGACAATCGTCCTATTTGCGATTAGACTCATTGAGGCAACATATTCTTCCAGGTATTGTGCTTTTAAAATGCTAATTGCTTCTTTCTCTCTTCCTACTAACAGTTTCACTAGGAATTTCGAATAGGTGTAAACACATGCCGCTAAGGCTATCTTTACACAACATTCAAATTCCATCTTACTCACTTATAACTTTGATAAAACATAAGAAGTGTAGTAAATAAGACATTAACAGATACACGTGCAGTGAAGGTTGTGTAATATTAATGTACGGTACACCCAGAAAGTACCGTTTCGTATGGTATGTTGATATGCTATAGAGCTCATAGAACATACAATATACAAACGGTAATTTTAATCCCGTACCATTTTGATGTTTGTGATTGAGTGTATTGTATTGAAATTGTAAATTAAGTTATTGTTGTAAAATTTGGTTGAATTAATCTGAATTTATTTGCAATAAAGTTTGTATGAATAAGGAACTAAGTGATATTTTCATACCGCTACACACTTCATTATCTTGTATTTAAGGATACGATTTTTGTGCATTGGTGCATAGGTTGTGGAACATTTTCTAGCGGTTCCATTCAGAACAATTTGACTTTAACAGTCGATTCTCCACTTCGCCTCACTGAAGCAAGAAGTTTGCGGAAAATTTTGTTAAGAAGTGTTACAAAAAATGTTTCGCTTATTAAACATGCACCCACTAGGGGGCCAACCTCCTCGATAAGGCTGGACAGGAGTCCAGGGGCATCTTACCTCCCGCTGTCTCGTAAATTTTACAACCCCGGTGGGGTTGGAGATACCCTCGTGGCAACCTGCAGTCACGAGGATGGCCTCAGCACAGCCAGAGAAGCCAACTGACGACCCAAAAAGGATCTCGACCTGTTAATCGTTAGCAATTTAAGTGCTACTTTCAGTTTTCCTGGACGGTTTTGCGGCGGATTTTATTTTGCCGAATCTTCGAAACTAGGCCACTTTTTCCCAGACTTGTATGAAAATTTTGCCCGAAACAACCGAGAAAGGTTCCCGAATTTACCCTAGACAAAAAAAAAAGATTTTGGAAAAAATTTACGTTTTTGCCCAATTTCATCCTATCAACATTTTTTTCGCCCTTAAAATATTACTATTGTACTCCCCGATCACTTTCAATCATCGAAAGCGCCACAAAGGCATTTTTTGCCCAACTTTGGTCAAAAAACCCCTTACTCCCCTACAAAACTGAAATTTTTGTATCACAGCAATAGGTCTTGGCCCGTAATGTCCCAAACCACTCTTACCCAAAATTAGCCGATTTCAGCTACTTTTGCCGTATCTTCGAAACTTGGCCGCTTTTTCCTAGACTTGCATGGAAATTTCGCCCGAAACAACTCTGAGAGGTCCCCGAATACATGCTAGACCAAAAAATAGATTTTAGAAAAAATGGACGTTTCTGCTCAATTTTCCCTATCAACATTTTTTCACCCTTAAAATGTTACTATTGTGCTCCCCGACCACTTTCAATCATCGAAAGCGCCATAACGGCAGTTTTTGCCAAACTATGGCCAAAACCGCCTTTTTTGTATCACAGCAATAGGTCTTGGCCCGTTATGTCCCAAACCACTCTAACCAAAAATTGGCCGATTTGGTCCGATTTCAGCTACTTTTACCCTAAAAACTTTTTGAATATTTGAATAAAATACTTCCAAGTACGAAAATACTCGATACAAAAATACGCGATACGAAAACACTTGCAAGTACGAAATACTCGTGATAACGAATTCAAAAGCCATCAAACATCCAGCAATCGAAATCGTTACTCATCTCATTTCTTACTTTGTGAATCGATCACGAATTCAAAAGTAACGAAATGGTATCATTCATTATCGTTACTCATTTCATTCCTTACTTTCAACCACGAATTCACAAGTAACGAAATGGTCAGAATTCATTATCGTTACTCGTTACTCGTTATTCATTTCATTCCTTACTTTCGATCACGAGTTCACAAGTAACGATATGGTCAGCAAATCGTTACTCATTTCATTCCTCAAAGGAATGAACTTAGAGAGTTGAGACGGGTCTCTACATCACCCCGAGCTTAGATATCATTGCTGCCCGTTGACTCTGTTGCGCCAAAGTCGATGAATTTGAATTAGAAAGAAAATAAAAACAATTGGCTTTTTCAGTGAAAATATGTCTGAACTAAGACGTTTCCGAAGACAGACTGACTAGATGTATTTATTTACTTGACAAATACAATAGTGGATAATATTGCCAGATGGGTAAACATAATGTGGGTCTAGTTGACATCAACACCCCAACTCATTGGGTCAAGTCATATATTTATGTTACTCTACTTTAACAATACAAAATATCACTTCGAGCCAATGCCCATAATGTTCAGTCCACGCTGGATGATGCTGCGAGACACGGCCTTTGTCAACGCGTCCGCTGCGTTGGCTTCTGATGCAACGAAATTGATGCTGATCGTTCCGTCGCCGATCCTGTCTCGAACATGATGATGGCGGATATCAATGTGTTTCGTCCTCTTGCGAAACATATCCTCCATCGCCAATGAAATGGCACCCTGGTTATCGCACTTTATCTCGACTGGCCCATTAATGTCGTTAAGTGAGTCAACGAACTGGCGCAACCAGATTGCCTCCTTGGTTGCCTCCGAAAGCGCCATATACTCCGCTTCGGTAGATGATAAAGCGATTGTGTGTTGACGCGAACTGCTCCATGACACAGCGCCATCGCTTATTGTGAACACGTACCCGGTGCATGAACGTCTTTGGTCAATATCTGACGCCCAATCCGAGTCCGAAAAACCTCTTAGTTGACCACCTCCATAACGGTACAGAATGCGAAACCCAGTCGTTCCACGCAGGTATCGCATAATTCTCTTCACTGCAGTCCAGTGAACCTCACCATAATTCGTGTTAAATCTACTCACGTCATTCACGGCGAAAGCGATGTCGGGTCTGGTTCCCTGAACCAGATACAGCAAACTGCCCACAGCTTCCTGGTACGGAATGCTCAACATCCTATCGTTTGACTTCGCTATCGTGACTGACAGCTTTTGACTCGGGTCACTAGGCGTTGGTGCAGCCTTGCAATTTGACATCCCGAATCGCTCAAGCACCCTCTCGATATATCCTATTTGGTGAATAGCTATGCCTTCAACGCCATATTCGATCTTCAGGCCAACACATTGTTCTGCCCGTCCAAGATCCTTCATTTTGAATGTGGCACACAGCTGGGATATGATCATCTCCAAGGTATGCTGGTCCTTCCAAAAAATCAAAAGATCATCAACGTAAATGGCAACAATTACCTTCTCCTTAGATGAGATATAAACGCACGGATCGAGTTTTGACTTCGTCAACCCGAATCCAATCAGGGCCCTATCCAGCTTACGATTCCACTGTCTTCCAGCTTGCTTGAGACCATACATGGCCCGCTCCAACTTGCACACAAGCGCAGTGCCATCATCGTATCCCTCCGGTTGTTCCGTATAAATTTCCTCGTCTAGGTCTCCTTGCAGAAATGCAGTCACCGCATCCATCTGATGAATTCTCATTCTATGTCTGGCAGCGAATGCTATCAAAATTCGGATTGATTGATACCTCACCACCGGTGAGAAGGTCTCCACATAGTCAATCCCGAATTTTTGAGAGCAACCCTTTGCCACAAGTCTGGCCTTGTATCGAATCACACATCCATCAGCTCCGACTTTGACTTTGAACACCCACTTGGTCTTAATTGTCTTGCGACCAGGTGGCAAGTTGACCATGCTCCAAGTTCGATTTTCAGCATGAGCTTCCATCTCCTCGTTCATCGCAGCTATCCAATGCTGCTTGTCGCCAGATTCCATCGCATCGCGCACGGTTTCAGGTTCAACCGCCTCAGCAATGTATGCCGATGCCAGCAAAGTGTCAGCGGCTTTCTTAGCAAGCCGCACCGATTTCCGACGTAGTATAATTGGTGAAGAGTCAGGTGAGGTTGGAACGAAATCCTCGTCATTCGGATCGTCGAAGTACGTTAAGTCTGCGTCCTCGAAGCCTTCACTTCTTTCCAAAATCGTTGAATCATTCGAGTCATCAGTCGTGGGATCATCTATCTCGTCTGCTTCTGGTGGATTCCCCAACTGAATAGAATTCTCTGAATCACTTGTCAACTTTGGCGTTTCATCATCATTCCCGGTGTAAGGTTCGGTTTTGACTTCCTTCACTTCAGGCGGATCCATGAATTTGACGTCACGGCTGATGCAAACATTATTTGTTTCCTTGTTGAAACATCGCCAGCCCTTTTGATTCGCTGCGATTCCAACGAACAACATCGATTCCGACTTCGCGTCCCACTTGCGACGTTTTTCCTTGGGTATATGCACCATCACTTCGGTGCCAAATATGCGGACATCAGAAATGTTAACTTTTCTTCCAGTCCAAACCTCTTCTGGCACTCGTTTGCCCAATGTCCGATTGATTGTTCGATTCGTCACGTACGCAGCCCAATTGATCGCTTCTGCCCACATCTGAATTTTCAAATCGGCATCGTACAACATGCATTTGGCCCGTTCAAACAATGTTCGATTCATTCATTCGGCAACGCCGTTCTGCTGTGGCGTGTACGTGCAGCTGGTTTGATGAATGATGCCGCTCTCTCGGCAAATACGATCAAACTGACCGAAATACTCCTTGCCATTGTCCGAACGTATCACCTTTAGCTTCAATTCGGTCTGTGTCTCGACCATTGCTTTCCATTCTGCAAACAGTTGCTGAATATCATTTTTCCTCTTGGCAAAGTAAACAAAAACTTTACGCGAGAAATCATCGACGAATGTCACGAAGTACAATGCGCCACCTACTGACATATTCTCCATCGGACCACAAACGTCTGTGTGCACTAACTCTAACACACGTTTCGATTTTATAATTGTGTCTAAGCGGCGAAACGGTTCACGACTCTGCTTTCCTTTCAAGCACGACACACACTTTGACAAATCAGTTTGTTCTCCATTGATTTTGATTCCATCTACGATGTTCTCCAGCTTGATCAAGTCGCCGTATGCCAAGTGTCCGAGTCGACGATGCCATGTCATCAAATTCAAGCCGCCGTGTGTGGTTGCCTTCAACGCGACAGCATCGCTTTGTAGCTTGTATGTACCATTTCTTGGTTTCATAGAGACAACTACACTGCTGTCACTTCGATCGCGCACGACACAACCGTTTTCATTAAACTCAATTCTTTTACCAGATTTTACCATTCGATGCACTGACAGCAAATTCGTCGATAAGCCAGATACAAGTAAAACATTCTTCACGCTTATTGTTTGGTCTTTAACACTCAGATCAACCGATCCAGTACCAAGCACTTTCAAATGCGTGTTATCAGCCGTCGAAATCTCTGTATACGCTGCCTTCTCCACAAAATTATTCAACAAATTTCGGTTCCCAGTCATGTGTTGACTCGCACCACTGTCGATGTACCACACACCATCCGAATGATCGACGTTATCGGCCACCATTGCATGAAGTGCCATCGGCCCCGATTTTTCGATCGAATCAAAAAACTTCGCGTTCGCTCTACTATTTGATGTCTCTGCCAGAAACGCCTTTGGCTTATTGTTTGATTCCGCGCACTTTGCATATGCGCCTTTCGGCCGCTCTGGACAATCCCGACGCATGTGACCGGTGTTGTGACACTGAAAACACCTGAATTGAAATTCACCTTTTTTCACCCCATTCTTCGGTACATTTTTACCGGATGAATTCCCCAATTTGGGTCTTCTGTGGCTCATCGATGCTTTAAATACATTTCCTGTTCCACCTTCACTGTTGATTGCCCGCTTGGCGCGTTCCGTGTCAATCAGTCTTCGCTTCAAGGTGTTTGATGTGAGGCTCGTCATCGTCATTTTTTCATTGATGAGCATGCCACCATCCAGTCCTGTGATAAATGATTCGTATTCAGATGTGAGTCCGAACAGAATAATGCCGCAAATCACCTCATCCTGCATCTTGAGGCCTAAGTCCGCCAAAACTCGCGATGCAGTCGTGATTTTCTTCAAGTAGTCATCCATCGATGACGACGTCTCCAATCGTGTCGTTACCAATTCACCAATTGTGCGAGCCAGTCTGATCCAGCTCACATCATCGTACAATTCTCGACACTTGTCCCAAACTTCACGTGCCGTCTTCAATTCTCCAATATCGTCGTACAGTGAGCGATCGATGTTAATGAGAATTTTGGCTCGCGCCTTCTTGAGCTTAAGCGCATCTGTCGTCCCAATGGGATTCGTGATGGCTCCATCCAAATCGTGCCATTCCAACAAGACTCTCATTTCCAGAGCCCATGTCGAGTAATTCGACGCGCCGATCAATTTCTGGATTCTGTCCTCGCCCTTTTCAGCCATTCTGCATTCACACTTGCAAAATTCTAATCTCTTAGCTCGTTCTGCTGCAAGTGTATCGATGCACCTCTGGTCGATGGCCACCGGCGAAATTCACACAAAAAAGGAAGAAAATGAATCTTTCTTCGCAAACCCAAAACTATTTTCTCCAATTCAGTACGAGTCTGGGCCCATAACCTGTTGCGCCAAAGTCGATGAATTTGAATTAGAAAGAAAATAAAAACAATTGGCTTTTTCAGTGAAAATATGTCTGAACTAAGACGTTTCCGAAGACAGACTGACTAGATGTATTTATTTACTTGACAAATACAATAGTGGATAATATTGCCAGATGGGTAAACATAATGTGGGTCTAGTTGACATCAACAGACTCGGTAACGAAATACATTTTGCGTGTCGTTTGGCCTTAGAACGACGAAGGAACGATTGTGAAAAAAGTAATGGTTACTTTCGTTTTCCGGTAATGATTACTTTTCATTACTTTGAGTAACCATTACTTTTAAGTTGTTCATTACTTTTTGAACACCACTAGTTAGATCCCATATTTTAAAATTCATTGAAAGATGCTTCCATTTTCGGGAGCCACTGGAATGACCTATGAATCTAAATTTTTAAAGGTTTTGCAAATATTTTCAATGAAACATTTACATGCCAATGTTTCAAATCACACACAAAGTTAGATATTCAAAAATGCAACAAACACTTCATTATTTTAAGTACATGACCTTCCAGGATATATTCCAAAATACGACATTGACTTCATAGATGCAACTGAGTCACTAAAGCGATTTCGCTCTTAATAAAAGTATGACACGACACAAAACATCAATTAAAGTTATTTCAGCACAATTTAACAACCACTTTGCTAACTAATAATCTACACACTTTGATTTTCGAACGCGTAGCCCGAAACCGACATTCGACACTCATGAGAAAAACACCGGACACAAATTGAAGCAACATTTTGGTGGAAAAAAAAATTAAACCAAGCTTAATGTGGTCCAGGTTGGTTCTATATCTTCTGCAAATAGCCAAATATATCCATGGCCACTTACAAAATGCTTCATGAAAACTACATATATATCACTGTAAAAATCCACATCCATTCATTTGTTCTTACCTGAATAATGACCGATTTTGGTTCAAAATATTTCGCCGCTTGTCGAAGCGGCACACAATACACTTCACGATCATTCGCGTACATTTTAAACCAAATCAAACGTTTTCATTCGTAAATTATTCAAATCACTGAATGCCCCGGTTTGTTTACGTTTTCCATAAGCATGATCTGTCGAACTGTCATATGAGCATTCGAAAGCAGCTGAGTTCTAAAGTTAGGGTTGTTGCATGAAAAAGATAAAAAATGGTGCCCGAAAATTTTGAAAAGTTGGCGCGCAATTTAAATTACATTACGATTTGCTCAATTTCGGAAAAGAATAAGCATAAAACTAAGTAGTTTTATTCTGATTTTGTAGGTTTACGCGGATTTGAAAGTTAAATGATATAATTATATTCGCATATATTCAATTTCGAACTTAATTTCGAAAGATGTTCTTGTTTGTACATTTCTGTCGAAAGCTTATAAGCGGAAAGCACAAAGCTTTCGAAAATCAGTGTGTATGTACATAGGAGGTGGAAGCAATTGTAGCAAATATCATCTGTATTTACTGGCTTCAACAGCTTTGGACGAAACGTAAAAATTGCCATCTCCTAAGTATATGTCAATGGCTATAACCGAACACATTGATCACATCTACAGGCATGCTTCAGACTTCGATCGCACTGGATTAACGAATGGTAACTTTTGTGCTCTTTTGTTGTTGCAATTATTTTACTATTCCATCGACAACGACGATTTATGCCTTGTACTATACTCTTCGCGAAACGAATTCAACGGTCGAATCCCATACAAAATGAGCATTTCAATTCGTCAGTAAAGCTCTTTTTGTATGGGATTTGACCGTTGAATTCGTTTCGCGAAGAGTATAGTACTAGGCATTAAAGCGAATACAGAAGCACTGGAAGCCCACTTCAATGTATCAAGCAGCAACAAATTTTTAGACAACCTCGACAAGAGCCCAGGAGTGCCAAGTATAAATGCAGTCTACACAAAACAAGAGCGGTACAGAAGTTTTAAGCCAAATCGGAACGAATAAAATAGTTCACACTATAACCCCATCCGTCATATTAACCGTCAAGTTTGAGATGCGGAGGTAAACATTTTTGGGACGCGTGTAAATTTTCAGTTGCGACGTTAAGCAAGTTCAGCATAAAAGGTCACATTGCTAAGGTTTGCCATAAAAAAAGCGGGAACGCCGCTCAAAATAAACTCATTAGCGCTCAATCGTTAACGAAGCTTCGCAAACAGTAGGTATAGGGTCGGTCGAGCAAGACAGTCGTGACGTCACAGGCGCCACAATCCGGTTTCGCCACAATCCGCCAATGCACAACACCACAGACGCAAGTGACCTTGTACGAGGCCATTTACCTTTTATCACACACACAAACACAAAATACTTTTGCCTAAGCCGGGTAGCGGTTAAAATCCACTGAAAATTTGGTGATTTAGCGTAATTTGACATTTCAATAAAAAGTCCCATAAGCCCCTGAAACTTGCCATATTTAGAAATATTTTACAAGCCGCCGGACAGTAAAGTCTATAAATTTGCACTACCAGGCAAGCAGATATCTAAAACACAAAATCTTGCTAAAGAACTTATGCAGCTAGTAAGCATGCATCGTTATTTTCATATCTTCCGTTGCTGTATTTCTTTTTCTTTTAGTACTCCGTTGCTTCACACCTGTTAAATTACTGTTTACTGTTTTCGCAATATAATTTTCAGTTTCCAATCAAAAGATAAAACATATTTCATAAATTTTCTCTGGATGCCAGATGAACTCTTCAATTACATTGGCTTCGATATTTTAAGTTGCAACCCCTCTGTAGAGTTTTGATTTTGAAATATGTAATGATATTTTATGTATAAGGTCGAGGTTAATTTTTTTTTCATTTGCGTTAAGCTATATGTAGTTCATATACAATCGAGAGGAATTGTCAGTTGTTAATGAATTGTTACTGTTAATTAATTTCAAAATGTATTTAATTAAATGTATATCATAACAGGTAAACCAATGAAATAATTTAATATATTGTCACGAGCTACGTGTTAGTTGTCGAATAATTTGGAGCAATATGCTTATAATCGCATGTTCGTCTGATACTTCTTCATTTCCATTGGAGGGAAGGTCCACACATTTTAAAAAGTTTGCCAACGTAATGTTGTATTTAGCGATGCCACCGAATGCCGTTGAGAACATTATCTTTTTGAACGATACTTATTTCTGAAGAAATAAAAATAAACCAATAATGTTAATAAAATGTAAAACTATTCAACAAATATTTTCTCATTTATAATCAAATGTACTGACTGACTCATCATTATATCTAAACCAAAAAGAGCCATGAGCTAGAATCATGAAAAGTTAAGTCCAGACACTTAACAAACGAAATCGTACGATACATTAAAGAAAACAATTTAAATTATCAATATAGCTGAATGCAAATAAAATGTAAAAACGTCAAGGAAATGTTCATGATTTATTTTAACACTGATTTTACACCGCATTCGGCCACCACTGCGTGGATTCGTGTTACAGTTAACGTACTCGTATTACTTTTAAGATACATACCCCTTTCGAAGAGACAAGCCTCTTCAGTCTACCTGAAAGGCGGAGGTATGGGTCCGGAGACCTAGAAGTATGCCATTTACGCTCATAGGAATACTTTCCTCATGGTAACACACTTCCCAACAGCGAGCTAGTTGATTTTATCAATTCCAATCTAATTCGATATTTAAGAGTCTTCCTCTAGCCACTTACGTTTAAGTGTTAAATGAAAATCTTTTGATTCCACGAGGATTTGAACTCATGGTGTCATGAACGTAAAGCAGATGCCTTATCCAATAAGCCATGACTGCAGTTACAAATCTGGACTCTAGCTGTGGTTATAAGATGACTACATGAGGAAGCGAATGAATGTATTTTGTAAGTAAACATACCAGCTCAGGATGATTCAACAGAATGACTCTGACATTGCAACAACACATGCATTAATCTTTTTTATTTCATTTAAGCTACGTAAGCTAATTGCCGCGAATGCATATGCGATTTTTTTTTGTACTTGTATATTCTATGAGGGGGCACAGTTTCATTGATTACAAAGTGTTTCATCTGCAAGAATTACACTCGATGAACGTAAATCACATCGTTGATCTAAGTCGTAACTATATTACGCATGATTTTTCAATTCAAACATACACTGTTTGTATATTTGCATATAAACTTTAATTGAATATAATAAATCGTTCGAAAAGAAAGAAGAAAATAATTTATTTTTAAAATAAATTAAGACAGGTATAAAAGTTGCTACAAGAGACATGTAAGTGCAAATGTGCAGGTGCATATGGTTCCGTTATAATTATGTACATAAGCTCATGACTTTAATAAAAAGTAATTAAATTCAAGTCTTTCTTGTAACTTTTCAAAATCTTTTATTTTAAAATGAAACAAAATAACTGTTTAAGATAAATTGTTAGTTATTATTTGGAATCGAAATATATTATTTATATTTGCACTTTTCAACGCTTAATACGTTCACACGATTGAACGTAGCTCAATCTTCATGATGAATGCACTCTACCTATTCCCACGACGGAATGTAATAAGAACCACGAAGACTTCATACGCAGAAACTTAATTTTGTTCTCACGATAAATTGTCACACATTCCATTCGTAGCACATTTTGTATTTTGGTCACAGCATATTTTCTTTCATATTCGAAATTTCTCAGGTAGTCAGCATTAGATTTTAACATATAAAGACGGTAGAATTAATTGAATAAAGTAGTTATTGCTCAGCAGCAAAACATCAAACATTGTTTTAATCACAAGTAAGGTTGCTTCATCGAACCTTAGACATTGGTCCTTCGAACCATAGCAGTATTGAATCAAGTCAACCCAAGATGTCGGAAAAGGCTGGACAAGAGTTGCAGATCAAGGCTATTCAACGACTCATCAAAAACTTCAAGAAGGACGGTTCAAGACGATACAGCCTTGCATACTTCAAGGCAAGGTTTGAACGGCTGCATGGACTTTGGAGAAAATGCGAGGACCGTCATCCATCAACATGCCAGGAGCTGAAGAGCGACAAGGAGGCGCGTAAAAGCTACATGGATGAGATTGAAGCAGTAGAAAACATCGTGATGGACCATGTTACCCTATTCTTGGAGAAAATTGAAGAGTATAACACAAATTCCAAACTTTCGGCACCAGGAAGTGGACAGAGGCAAGGGAATGAAGTGGAGGCCATCAAACTCGAGCGACTCAAAATTCCAACTTTCGATGGCAAATACTCATCATGGTGTGCTTTTCGCGACCTATACAAGTGCATGGTTCACAAAAACGAGAAGCTGAACGCTGTGCAAAAGCTGCAATACTTGCGCAGCTCTCTTCTCAATGAGGCAGAACACCTAATTCGACATCTTGCTCTGTGAACGATACGACAACGACAGAGCAATCTCCAACGAAATGGTACAACGATTCTGGGAGCTTTCTAGTTGCAACAAGGATGACGTTAATCAATTGAAACGGCTGGTCGATATAACCAATCAGTTAGTAACCACTCTTTCAACTTTAAACGCCAATCCCTTCGACGTCGTAGCCACTTCTATCCTCAACCAAAAGTTCTATGATGAAATAAGAAAGGACTGGCAGAAACATATCGGACAGTCAAAGTCAGTTCCAACGTTGCAAGAAGTTTTAAACTTTCTGAAAAATCGTTTCATCATGCTAGAAGCATTATCGATCTCCAGTGCAAAACCAGCAAGTAAACAACCAACTGTAAACATTCACTCCGCACAGACTGGCCCACAATGTCCAATGTGCAACGAAGACCATAGAATAATCAATTGCACAAAGTATAAATAATCTACTGTTCAAACTCGACGAGAATTCGTCAACTCGAAACGACTATGCTTCAATTGATTGAGCAGTCAACATGGAGCAAAACAGTGTACTTCAAAGCACGGCTGCAAGGTATGTGGAAAACGACACAATAGGTCATTACACATTTTCTCAACACAAACAGTACACCCACCAGAAGCAGCCACAACCAAAACATGCATGTGTATGTCGGACAACTGAAACCAAGTCCTACTAGCAACAGTACTAGTACGCGTAAGTACAGTGAGCGATTCCAATTCGTCGACAGCTGAAACCATCACACAACGAGCTTTACTGGACACTGGAGCACAAAGATATCTAATTTGCGAAGCCGCCATGAAAGCATTGAACGCGTCAAGAAAACATGCGAAAATTATAATTGGTGGTGTAGGTGGAGCACACGAAGTTACGACTCGTGGACAGACTACGATCGCAGCACATGTTATCGGACTAAACGGGGTGCAGAAGAAAGTAGTGTTTAGCCCACTAATCCTTAATCCTTAATCTTTTAGCCCACTAATCCTTAATCACTAATCAGACATCTAGACATTTACCCGAAGGTCTCCAGGCAGAAGACTTGGCAGACCCGAATTGCTACATACCATCTAAAATCGACTTACTGATTGGATAGTAAAATCCTGTTGCCTGGATTCTTACCAGGACATCCATCCGCACAACAAACGAAGCTGGGATGGGTGCTATTCGGACCTGTCGCAAAAGCAACTGAAAAGCAGGAAGACCGAGTGATGGTTTCCTACAACGAGCTGGACCAGTCATTGCGACGATTCTGGGAACTTGAAGATGTCTCAGTAGTCTCACGGACTCTCAGTAGATGTCTCAAAAGAAGGAAGCAGAAGAACACTACCATAAATTTACACGACGTCTCTCAAGTGGGTCTTACTCGGTACGGCTACCATTCAAGTCTAATGTCGATTCAGTCCGGGAGATGAGAGATATACAGAAAGTAGCATACATTCAATTTCGTCAGTTGGAACACCGGTTTACACAGAATCCAGAATTACAAAAGGAATACAGTAATTTCATGAAAAAATATCTCAACCTCGCCCTAAGAGTTGTATTCAACGCCTCGCAAAAGGGCTAATTGGGCAAATCTCTTAACGAATTGCTACTGACTGGTCCTACTATTCAAGAGACCATCTTTTACATCTTAATGAGATGGAGGCAACATCGTTATGTAGTGGCTTCAGACATAGAAAAAATATACCGGCAGATCTGGATTGACGAAGCTGATCGTGATTGTTTACGAATATTGTGGAGTTTCACTAAAACAGATCCAATTCAGATTTATCGATTGACGACTGACACATATGGGACGACTAGTGCTCCATACCTAGCCATCAAAACGCTTCACAAGTTGGCTCGAGATGAATGGAAGAACTATCCGAAGGCATAAAAGGTATTGATGCATCCATCAATACCTTTTATGCCTTCGGATAGTTCTTCCACTCATATCGAGCCAACTTGTGAAGCGTTTTGATGGCTAGGTATGGAGCACTTTTATGTAGACAACTGACGTGGCAGAACGCACATGACGTGGCAGAACTGATACAAATTCAAAGGGAGCTCCAGAGCTTATTGCACAAAGGAGGTCTACACCTTCGACAATGGAGTGCAAATAACACTAAGCTATTGGAAACAATTCCCATTGCAGATCGAGCGACTCATGTTCCATTGAACATTGAATTGTCCAACAACATCAACACTCTTGGTCTTTGTTTGCATCCAGCATCAGATACATTTTCATTTACCATCAACATCAGTAAAGAAGCTGACTCCAAGACCAAACGAGAGATTCTTTCTGACATATCAAAGCTATTTGACCCGATTGGATGGTAACAACCTATAATCATAATTGAAAAAATAGCTATCCAAAAAATATGGCTAACCAAGTTTAATTGGGACAATCCTTTGGATGAAGAGGTCATCAAAGAATGGCTCACAGTGCGCAGTCAATTGCATCAAATCAGCCACCTTAGTATTCCCCGGTGGAAAGGATATGTTCTGTCCAGTCAGATTGAGCTGCATGGATTTTGCGACGCATCCTCTATGGCATACGCTGCTGCAGTTTATGCTAGAATTGTTAATGGATCAGCAGCCACAACACGTCCGCTAGCCGCAAAATTAAAGGTGGCAACCATCAAAACACAATCAATACCCAGATTGGAACTGTGTGGAGCGGTTCTACTAACCAAAATCATGAAGCAAGTAATTGAAGCCCATCGTTGGAAACACGTGCGAGTTCATTACTGGACTGATTCCACAATCGTTTTATGTTGCTAGTGGTGTGAGCGCAATACAGCAAGAGTCCTCCCCAGCTGCATGGAGTCACGTTGCAAGCTACGAAAACACTGCCGACCTAGCAACACGAGGTTTATATCCCACCGAATTGATAACATCTTTATTATGGTGGAATGGACCACCATGGCTGAGTGAACTGGATATTAAATCAAATCAGAAGTCTACAACTTCGAAGATAAAGAACTGGAAGAGCGAGCGGTTACACTCATTTCCACAAAGACAACGAATGAACCAAATATTTTTCTTCTGTACTCAAGCGTCACCAAGCTGAACAGGGTGCTAGCATATTGCCTGCGGCTCATCCACAATTGTCATAAACCTTCAGATAAGCTCAGTGGGAGCTTGTCAACTAAGGAACTCAAACTGTCTCAAGACAGATGCATAAAGCTAGCACAGCAACATGCTTACGGGGAAGAAATTCAGCATCTTCAAAATACGAAACCTATACCTAAATCAAGCAACATCCGATTGCTCACTCCATGGCTAGACTCTGAAGGTATCCTCAGGGTGGGCGGCAGGCTACACTTCGCATTGGTGGGAGAAAACACGAAGCATTCAGCAATCATACCAAAAGGGAAACTAGCACAACTGCTCATTAAACAGGCCCATCTCCAAACAATGCATGGTGGCATACAGTTAAAACTTGCAACTTTACGACTTGAATACTGGATAATTGGTGGCTCCTCACTTGCAAAGAAGGAAATTCGACGTTGCCTTACGTGTTTCAAGATAACGGCAAAACCAAATCAGCAATTAATGGGAGCACTGCCATCACCTCGAATGCGGCCATCAAACCCTTTCGAACACACAGGAATTGATTATGCTGGGCCTTTAACAATAAAATGGAATGGAGGATGAAGCACGAAAACAACAAAGGCATATGTGGTCGTTTTCGTTTGCATGGCAACGAAAGCGTTTCATTTAGAATTAGCGTCAGATTTAGGGACAGAAACGTGCATTGCTGCTATTCGGCGTTTTATAGCACGCCGAGGTAAGTGTAGAACAATCTACAGTGACTGTGGATCTAACTTTATTGGTGCCAATAGAACACTGCGAGATGCGTACAAGAATGTACTACACGCGAGTAACGAAGTATTAGCTCGTGAAGGTCTAGAATGGAAATTCATACCTCGTGGGAGTCCACATTTTGGTGAACTCTAGGAAGCTGGGGTGAAGTCGATGAAGCGGCATCTCTACAAATGTATTGGAAAACAATTACTAAACATCGAAGAGTTTTATACATTTTTAGCACAGGTCAAAGCATGCCTGGATTCTAGACCTTTGACTGAAATAAGCCATGATCCTTCAGATAATATCGCCTTAGCACCCGGTCACTTTTTGACTGGTGGGAATTTATTTGAAATCAAAAGTGATCCGGAAGAGACGAATCTGACATTATTGAAGCGATGGAGACTGGTACAGGCTATGAAACATTCATTTTGGGGTCGATGGACAAAGGAATACCTGCAACGGCTTCAAAAAAGACCAAAATGGCTTCAACCCCAAAAAAATTCAAAAGTAGGTGACTTGGTACTAGTCAAAAAAGATTATTTTCCATCAGTACAATGGCCATTAGCAAGAATATTGGCTACTCATCCAGGCGAGGATGGTTTAGTACGTGTGGTTACACTAAAACTACGTGGAAATGTTATCAAGCGACCCATTACAAAGATTTGCCGACTACCATTCAGCAGCCAATCAGATGAACTACCAGAAGACGAGGCACAATCAAAGCAGTCACGTTCTCAGCCGTTAGCTACAATAAATACAATTACGAAAAAACGAAAACCAACGTCAAGTGATATGGACTCCCTAGCAACAAAGCACATGCATTAGCATGGGCTTTGCATTTTTGTTAGTAAACAAACCAGCTCACGATGATTAAACAGAACAGCCGCAAAATGACGACAATATATGCATGAATCTTTTTTATTGCATTTAAACTACGTAAGCTGATTGCCGCGAATGCATATGCGATTTTTTTTGTACTTGCATATTCGATGGGCACATTCATTCATTTGTGAGAACTAACTTTTTGGTAGCCTGATGCTCGGTGAACGTAAATTACATCGCTGATATCGATTTTTACTTCGTCCAAAATACAAATCGTAACTACATATATTACGCATGATTCTTCAATTCAAACATACGCGGTTTGTACATAAATTTTAATTGTATATAATAAATCGTTCGAAAAATAAGAGAATAATTTATTTTAAAAATAAATTATGACAGATATAAAAATTGCATTGAAGGTGCATATAGCTCCATTATAAAAAATCATTGTCTAATTATGTACATCAACTCATGACTTTAATAAAAAGTAGTTGTATTTCAAGTCTATCCTTTAACTTTCCAAAATCTTTTGTTTTAAAATGAAACAAACCAATAACTGCTAAAGATAAATTGCCATTTATTATTTATTTTTATAAATATATTATTTATGTTTAGGCTTTCTTATGAAAATGAAATGAAGAAACAGTTTAAATTGTTTCTAATTTTATTTCGAAGAATATAATATTATTTTTAAATTAACAAAAGCGTGCAAAACGTTTATTTAACATTTTTTTATAAATTAAGCACTTATATAATTATTGTTAAAATTATTTTGTGTTTTTTCTTTTTATTCTTGAAAGCTTATTTTATAAACAACGATTTTTGAATCCATAGGGTACTGAACTACCATCCTCTAAAAATCTTCGTTTTTCGCTTTTGTGTTTATATTTCTTAATTTCGGGGGTTGTTACAATTCCTCATGATCGGCAGTTCGGCGTATATTTTGAAAAATATTTTGGCGTATATTTTGTTGCTATCTCTTTCGATAGGGTTCAAAATCAAAGTTTTCATTGTTTCGAAATTTATTTTCTTGCATTCAGTTTTAATAGAGTTATCCGTCGTTCTAAAGTACGCATAGACATAATTGTTTGGGCCACCGCACACAAATTTTGTTATATAGCTGTGGCATTCAAGTTCATCTGTCATATCTCAAACAAGTTCACCTGTTGGTGGATCATACTCTCCTTCGCGACTCACATAAATGACAAAATCGGTGTCATAATACAAAACTCTTATCACATAGCTGTTCTAGGTAGCTGTATAATTTTAGTCGAGCCTGTGTAGTAGTATAAGCTGCTATACAAACAATGACGAAGGATAAAGATTCGGCGACTTCTTCTTTATAACACCAGTTGACGATTAATGTTTCTTCGTTGACAGGGAGTAGATGATGCACTTCTATTGCAGAATTTGCTAACAAACTATATAGCTCGCCTAAATTATTTATTATGCTTGTTTTTGGTTGATTTTCCCGCTGACCGAACTTTCCCCAAAAGGAGTTTAGAATCAACTTGGCTAGAGATCTTAGTCCTGGATTGTTTCTAATTTCAAAGAATTCAAGCTTTATTCCTTCGTTTTCAAGAAAGTTTAAAATATATATTTTTTTTTCATCAGTTGCACATTTACTAGGCCAGCCTGACGCCTGTTGCTTCATTTTAATAAACTTGTTCATCATTTCGGTAAATAATCCACCCGAGCAGGTCAGTTTATCATATTGTTCTGATTCATAGCTCCATATTTCATACACCTCCAACAATTTATATCCTCTACTTGAAGCTGCAAAAAGCTGGGCCCAGAAGAAAAGCGGCATGCTACGGGGCCTGCGGGTTCGAACTCCGCCAGTGCCATGGCTGTAAGTGTGAATGCGTGTGACTGTCTATGAGGGTGGCAAATGGGCCCAAACTGGTGGCCTAATGCTGGCCGCGATCCCGGCAGCCCTCTTCATTAACCTAACCTTACCTAAAGCTGCATTAATTTCATCAATCATCATCATCAAGTCCCTTCGAAAGCTCTCTCATTATCGGTGGGGGAACAGTTGGCAGCCTGATTTGTTTCTTCACTACAAGCACGACAGCGAAAACATTAGTTTATTATTTTGTTTAATAGGAAGAATCGGGTGATATAATCCTTCTGGTGGTAAAATCAATCAATCACTTTATCAATCTTACAGTGTTCTGTAAATCTATATCAAAACTTTCATTATTTCCAACATATAATTTTGGGTGACCAATCAACACAGTCAACATACATCGACATATTTAATTTTTTCACCAGGTTTACTTTCGTAAAACATTAAAGTATTTTCCGTTCGACCACCATAAAAAGCATCACGAGGATTCAATGGTGTGTTTATCAGTAGAGGATGATCTTTCAAATATTTCAAGCCTTTATTCTTTTCCATTTGCCTACGAAAATGCATTAAGCATAAGCGACATATATGCATTAAGCATAAGCGATAGGGCAGTAGCTTAGGATGCAACATTTCCATGCAGCTAAGTGACGGAACAATCTATACACTCAACGCAACCTACGACTAGACATTTATCACGACTCAGGACGATCTCGACGGTGTCATCTAGACAGTGGCGGCTCGTCAGGGTGGGCCCGGCCCGCCTGGCTCACCCTGACGAGCCGCCACTGGGCCCGCTCGAAACTAAAACACTATTATAAGGTATACGCGGGTGCCAACAAGAAATATCTACTTTACTTTAACTCAGTGGCGGCTCGTCAGGGTGGGCCAGGCGGGCCGGGCCCACCCTGACGAGCCGCCACTGCATCTAGATGATTCGTAGTATCAAGAATCGAGACACAACAACTAAAACTCAAAAACACCTGAGATTGCTGAAGGCGAATCACTAAAGATGCTTTAAACGAATCTAATTGCGACCGAACTAATATTGGAATAGGCGGCTCAGAGATAGTAATATCTTAGTCGACACTTTAATTTCGACGTACGAACACCCGGGGCATCGCACAATTTTGGTCGGTCGGGTCGGCGGCTCCTGACCTGGGCCAACATCTGACCCAGATATGATGAGAAGGGAATGCGATGTGGGAACTATCACAATAGGCAAGTTACTGGGTAAATGACTGGAAAACTCAGTCCGAGAGACATTCGGAGGGAATTGGATGAACGATAGACGTTCGGTGAATTAATCATAATCGTACGGCGAATAGTCTAGGGAACCGCACTCACTAACACCGGAGAAATTTCGGAATGAAGATGTACGCACAAAACCTTGAATCGCGCAAGATGTATTTCCCCCTCGGGAGCGGCACAAAATAGCAAGGATCTTACTTACCTAATGAGCAAATTTCCTAGATACACGAACGACAATTTAATCATTTCACCGACACTGCACAGCTTGAAATTGACAATTCGAAATGTCACGGATTGGAATGTCACAGACGACGGATGATCGAACAGGGGAAAACGAGTTGTCCCAAATAGGTGGAGAGTGAGGTGAAAATGGTAACTCAACTCGTGTGGATCAGTGACGGGGTGAACAGACTAAACGGGTCAGGGAAGTCCCGATAATTTTGAAAAATTGCGCTACGATGAGGAAAAAGTGAAAGCCTTTCCTTCTTTTCGAATGAAGCCATGTACGGAAGCAGACGTGAGCGGTACGCTTTGGACAAAATGAATTCGAAATTTTTAATTGCATGTCGATTGGAGCCAGTCTGTACGATAGTGACGTCGTGAGATAGTTTCTTTGGCGGAATTCATCGAGAAAAGGACATTTTCGAACAACGGAAGAAAGTCGGCTAGTGATACAAGTGCCAGCGAGGAAGATTAAAGCAGAATAATTATTTCGATTGTCGGCGACGAGTCATCAGAGCCCCAGCGAGGGATTCTTTTAGCCAGGTTAATTTATTCATATATTTATTTTTGAATTTGTGTTTTAGTATTAAGTAAGATTAGTGCGTGATTATACCGCGGCCGCATATTATTAGAATTGGGTTTAAGTGTAAGATCCCTTTTGAATCGATTTTTAAAAATATATGTGATCGTGGAAAAGTTGAAAATAGTTCGAAAATAGCATTTTGACTTATAGAGTTGATTCCAAGGGGACCAATTTAAGGTGTATGCACGCCGCTCATTTCTCGCTTTAGAGCGGTGTTGCCTTTAGTGGTTTCGGGTTGAATAAAGTGAGTGGCGCCCAAACCCACCCCTTTCTCCGTGAGCAGAGGCGCCCGAAACTACTACCCTAACATCCCAGTCGGGGATATAGGGCTATAAGACGGTTGTTGAAAAATAACGGTAACAACTCCCTCTCTTTGTTTAAAAGCATGTAAGATATTAATTTTGCGCTGGTCTTCTTCCCATATTGCTGAATTCGATTGATTATCGGCATTCTGATAGCCGTTTCTTGGAATAATTCAATAGTATCGTTCTTAAGCAATTTGCGTCGATATATAAGATTGCATGCAGAAGCTATTGTTGTTGCCTCCAAAAACGGCTCAACATTACATTCTTCGAGAAACAGTTTTCTAAATTTTAAGCATGCTGCGGTCAAAATTTGCAAGTTACTAACACAATATTTGACAATATCACGCTGCATATTAAATTCTTCATCTTTATGTTCGTCATACCACCTAAGAAAAGTCTTCCGTTCTTCGATTTTCATTGTATCAGGGCTATAATATTTAATGTCAGGAAGTTTACCAACATAATTTTCATTTTTTGTTGTATTGACAAGATGTGGAACTTTTTATACACAGGTGGTAAGTCAAATGCTTTCGGTAATTTTGACAGAGTCATTGGAAAATAGTTTAGTGAATCTATAAATTTGACGTTATTAAGCTGCATAAGTATAATCTTGGCTCCGCGCATGATCAATTCGGGTTTTAAATCCATGTTTTGTAGAATGTAACTCAGCATAAATTGATGATCAAATGCTCAGCCGTTGTGTGCAATTACAACAACATTTTGAAATAATTTTCTCTGATTTAGCACAAAATCTAGAAATATTTTCACAGGATCTCTTTTTAATACATGCTCTCTTAGTCCACATTTTGTGCATATTCTAATTTCGGATTCGCCATTTTAACATTGATCGCATCTTTGTTGAAACACACAAACATTGGACTCGTGCTGTTTAATTTCACCCGTTGCATTTTCTCCTATAACTTTTTCCTCAATAACTCTTTCTTGCCGTGATTCTAAATCATAAAACATATATAATGCGCATTTGAGTTTTGGTTGCCTTTAATCTGGTTGAATATTACCATAATGGCCTTGAGGAACATGCATGACAAAAATATTCTCCACATTCTTACAAAAATATTCTCCACAAACGTGGTTTCTGTTTGTCTTATATGTTTTTAGGCAGCCCACACATCTTTTTATCTGTTCACAAACACTGTTCTTATTTAAAGATCCAGAAGCTTTGTGATGATTGGAACATTCTCGACTCCTAAAGTAACGGTTGCAAACATTACATAAAATTTTATTTATATTCTAAGGGCAGGATCAATATTGTTGACATTGGGGGCATGTTCCTTCACATCTGTGATCATTTTTATTATTGTATGGTACATAACACTTTTCACAAAAATAGATGCAACAGAATGCCGCTGTGAACGAGGCTATCACGTTGTAATGACCCTCGTGGTACAGCAGATTCAGACGTTGTTCATTACCAAACCTCTCAAAAATAACATCTCTGCCTTTTGTTGTACCATACTGGTATCCAACAGTCTTATATTCCTTTAGATACTCCTGGAATTTGCGAAGCACTTTAATTCTCGCTCCTTGGAATGGTATAGTAATTTTCCCCATATTTAAAAATTCTAAAGTACGCTGTGTTTGAAGCTTCCCGGTATCTTTTCGAACTTTGATATAATCGGCATCTTTTTCAATATTCGCTTATACGACAGCTAGGGCTCTTGGAAGACATAAGCCATCCTTATTGTTGATAGTTACTATTCCTCTGCGCATCGCACATTCTTCGTTGAATGTATTATACTTCCTTGCACGGTTAGTTCCTCTTCCCTGGGGTAAATGAACCGCTGCTACCCCCAAACAAAATGTGTCCTTAGTCCTATAATGGTTCAAAAAATATAAATATAAAACATGGTTAAAAAACATATAAATATAAAATATGGTTAAAAAAACAGTGAAGAAAGTATACTTTTATTATTACCTGCTTAATTGCTTTGAAAGATTTTTGAGATTAATTCCCAAATATCTCCCAATTTAACCTCTGAGGCAGGTCTAAAGCTGAGCCAGCCTGAGCCTCTTTCCTTAAAACTTTCCCCGCAGAAAGTTATTCCAACCTGATCAGTTGATTGGAGCCCTTTTGTAGCATACTGGACAATTACTTCAATGGAGCTCCTAATCCAAGATGAGGGCTCCGCCTTTGAAGGTGGAGCACTAATTTTGATCTCAAGTTTCCGGCCTCGAGTATTAAAACGTTTTATATGCGTTATACAATCTCTAAAAATTATAATTTTTTTCATTTTAAGGCAGATTAGTTAACACGTCTAGTCGCTTTGAATAGTCAATTAAGAATGGGATAAGCGAGATCGTTTCGGCAAATTTATAGTAACCAGGTCTGAATTAATTTTTATGTTGAGACGACTTGTTCCAAAGATAACGAAATATCGCGTAGCGATGATGCTAGAATTCATACTCGATTCAATAAATAATTTCTTAGCCCTGTCACTACTCTGGTATATAGGGGGCCTCCACACGATCAGGTCAAATATCAATTATTGATTACTGATCTTTGGTTATGAATTATTAAATAATTATTGAAAGATGGGACTATAAATCATTTCGTTTAATTGTGCTGTTATTAACTAAATAGCCCTATCGAAGTGGATAATTTAATATTGTATCAGACGGTCATAAATTCAGACAGCAAAATTTGTTTGACATACTCATGCATGGTTAACTCAATATATTATACAGCGCATGATAGCCCTCACCGACCGCAAGCATAAAAGACATTACTCATGGTTGTCCACATGAATGGGTGCATAAGTAGGCGCTTTTTATTTCTACTCATAAAGAAAAAACAACATAACCTTAATTGCACCGCGGTCAAGTTCAAGTTTTAAATTCGTTCGATCCACAAAAAATATGCCTGGTATGGAAAAATGACGTAAAGAAGTCTCACTAACTCATCAAGCTTGGTTGAAGCGGCAGAAAAAATGATTAACCGGTGTGAAGCAACGAAGTACGAAAAAAAAAGAAATGCTAATTGCAAAACACGAATAAAAGAGAATCAGCTTTTGCATCCAGAAGGTTTAATAGGCAAGAACATCACGCTACACTTTTCTGTGGATGCGATAATGTGTGCAATTACGCATCTACTTTTATGTGCTCTTGTTACTTCGCTTTTAGATTCACTTCGTTGCTACTGCCGCTTTGCATAATTTTTATATATATCATGATATTACTAGATATTTGCATAATATGGCGACAGCGTTTTTCAAACTTATCAACGTACTGCTTTTCTAACAAATACTTTTGGGGGTCTTATATATAAAAGGAAAAAAAAACTATTAAAGGTTATGGAGTCATAAACAATGCAAACTAAAGATATATATTTTTCTGAAAATTATTTGTAAGTGTTCAAAATAATTTTAACAATAATTATGTAAGTGCTTAATTTTTAAAAAAATGTTAAAGAAATGTTTTGCACGCTTTTTTCAATGTAAAAATAATATTATGTTCTTCGAAATAAAATTAGAAACAATTTAAACTGTTTCTTAATTTCATTTTCATAAGAAAGCCTAAACAAAAGTAATATATTTATAAAAATAAATAATAAATGGCAATTTATCTTTAGCAGTTATTGGTTTGTTTCATTTTAAAACAAAAGATTTTGGAAAGTTAAAGGATAGACTTGAAATACAACTACTTTTTATTAAAGTCATGAGTTGATGTACATAATTAGACAATGATTTTTTATAATGGAGCTATATGCACCTTCAATGCAATTTTTATATCTGTCATAATTTATTTTAAAAATAAATTATTCTCTTATTTTTCGACCGATTTATTATATACAATTAAAATTTATGCACAAACCGCGTATGTTTGAATTGAAGAATCATGCGTAATATATGTAGTTACGATTTGTATTTTGGACGAAGTAAAAATCGATATCAGCGATGTAATTTACGTTCACCGAGTATCAGGCTACCAAAAAGTTAGTTCTCACAGATGAATGAATGAAACTATGCCCTCTCATCGAATATGCAAGTACAAAAAAAATCGCATATGCATTTGCAGCAATCACCTTACGTAGCTTAAATGCAATAAAAAAGATTCATGCATATATTGTCGTCATTTCGTAGCCGTTCTGTTGAATCATCGTGAGCTGGTTTGTTTACAAACAAAAATGCGTGTGCTAAGCAACCATCTGATCGATCGTCACAGACTGAAAACAAACAACGTGTTTAACCCTAGAATGGTTCGGTAAATTTTTGCTTTCAGGTACATTTGTTTTAACTAAAAAGAAGGCAACAATAGTATTATGAACATGTTTTATTTTATCACTAAACATAAAAAACTATATAGTTTCTCGCCTGATGGCAGTCAGAGTGGCCAAAGACCACACAAAACACATATGTGTATCATTCATGTGTATGGATCACCGTCGTTTATTATTGTGTTTACTATTGTGTTTATTTTCATTGCAAAAGATTTTAAGTGAGTTTTATTGCTTTTTGTGTTCTTCAAAATAAAAATCATCAATATAATATGTTCCTCTGAGAGACCAATGTTTATGAATAATGTAACTCCAATGGATGTTTTTGAATCTCGGGTTAAAAATCACCGACCTCGATCGAATATATCAAGAAAACCTATAGCTATATAATACTTTCTTGCTATTCATTCAAAGACTGCATCTTGCATTGTAGCAAAAAAAATGTTTGTATTACTTTTGTCCAATCTGTTTTGGTTCCATTTTAAATATGCAGGTTACGTATTCAGATGGGAGGTTATTCGATATAAATCTTCCCCAAACACAAACACTGCATTTCCATCTCGAATCGCATTTATAAACATCTTTTGATTCTTTGGAATGTGCTCGGATACTGTTGCATCCGCTGAAATCGGTTAGCATGGCCACTTGTGTCACTTGACACTCGTTGCTCATGCGATTCATTAGAATTGTTTTGTCTTCAACTATATAACGTTCCCAGCTGAACCAGCACAACGAGGTAACGTATTATGCACCTAACATGTAGTTGGATCAGTTTTAATTCCATTGTCATAGTGGTCAGTCCGATTGTTGATTCAAAAATTATTATTTTTTCAAGAACGTAAACGTGTGTTCTTTATCCTGCACAACAACCCAAGATATGAAAACAACGATGCATGCTTGCTAGCTGCATAAGATCTTAAGCAATACTTTGTGTTTAAGATATCTGATTGCCTGGTAGTGCAAATTTATAAACTTAAGTTAAAATTGTTTTTTAACCCTAAACATAAATAATATTTTTCGATTCCAAATAATAAATAAAAATTTTTCTGAAACAGTTGGTTTGTTTCATTTTAAAATAAAAGATTTTGAAAGGTAAAAGATAGACTAGAATTCAACAACTTTTTATTAAAGTCATGAGTTGATGTACCTAATTATAACGAAACGCAATAATGGGAAAAGCTACAAAAATAACAGCTGCGAACGAATACAACAATATATAAAGGATACAATGAAGAGCTCCGAGATAGAAATTCACTTTATCGCCACAAAATCCCATACAGGAAACGCCGACATGAACAGATGCCACATCACCCTAATTGTACACATTCTAACACTCTCAAAAACCGAACCAGGATTAAGTACGAAAACCGCCGAATACTATAATAATACTATACATACAACTTTACGATGCAAACCCATGGAAATCCAGTACGGAAAAATAGATAAAGGAAAAATTAATCAACTTCTTACACATTTAAAAACAAAATCGATTGATTACCACAACAAAAATAGAGAAAAGCCCCAAGTAATAACTTCCGATCAGGTCTACATAAAAAACTATGCAAACGAAAGACATAAAGACCAGCAAAAATACCGTAAAGTCGATGTAACCAGAGATGATATTAATGATATTTTTTTAATAAAAAGGAAAAAACGACGCAACAAAATTCATCCCTGCAGAATTAAGAGACAAAAAATGTATGCAGAGCATAACCACCCTGAATCAAAAGGACAACCGAAAAATGCAATTACTGACGAACAAAAATTCGATAATGAACAACAAGACACCAAAACTGTAAACGAATCACAATCAGGAAACGTACATACAATCCTAATATTACAAGGGAAGATATAAAAACACTAGAAAACGGAAATTGGGTCAACGATCAAATTATTAACTTCTATCTCAAATTAATCACTGCACGGAACCAAAACAATCCTAGACTACCAAAAGTGTACGCAATGGATGTTTTCTTCATCAAACAATACCTAAAAGAAGTGGTACCCAGTTCAAAGATGGACAAGGAGAGTAAATATATTCTCATTTGACATTATACTAATTCCAGTACATGTAAATCAAAATCATTGGTGCTTAGCCGTCATTAACTTCCAAGAAAGGAAAATATCATACTACGACTCATTAGGAGGAACAAACAATCGAACACTCGATAAACTAGGCGAATACCTAACACAAGAACTTTTAGATAAACAAAACGAAATTCTTAACATATTAGTCTACATTAAAGAAAACGTAAGACACAATCCGCAACAAACAAATGGAAGTGATTGTGGAATATTTACTTGTATATCAGCAAAATACATATCAGGAAATAAAGAATTAAACTTTTCACAGTTAGATATTCCATTCATTAGAAAGAAAATGGTTTCAGAAATCTTATGCCGGGTTTACATTCTCGCCGAGGAATGGCAAATGTAGACAAGGTCTGTGTGTAAATGGTCTCCTTGTCTATTCTCGGCTGTTTTTTTCATGGCAAGCACGCGTGTGTAAATGGTTTGCTCGTCGGCTCTTGTTTGTTTTATGAAGGGATAATGATCCTTTTATTGCTCTGCCTGAGTGTTTATGACCGTCTCGTTCTAGCTCGAAGCCGCTGGAAGCGAAGTCGGTTTTATGCATCGAGTCAAAGGGATTCGAGAGGGTAGCATGTGCTCATGCACATATTCGAATTTTTCGCCGGGACTTCAAACATATCCTTGCGTGGCACAGTTTGAAATAACTCAACGCACACCAGGCAGTTGCAATAGCCACAACCTGTACCTCAGCCATCGTTCACTGAACTGAACAAAACAGCTCACAACTGTCGAAAGATGCACGGTGCAATATCCTAAGTAAACAATTCACCCTATGAAAGATGCATGGGGCATGGTGCATGGTCCGTGTTGCATGGTGCAATATCCTTAGTAAACAATTCACCCTATGTCTTGTTGAGTCTCGTCCAATGTCTTGGTGAGACTTGTTGAGTCTTGTCCACGAGACGCTCGTCCCTATGTATAAATCCGGCATTACAGGGAAAAGTACTTACGTAATAAATGTTTGTATTTACAGAACCCTACCAAACAAACAAAAAACATTCCAATATGGATACTTATGATGATACCTATACTGATTGTAATTCAAACCACACACGCAGAAGTAACTATAGAAGAAGTTCAATCAGAATCAGGAATTATTTTAATAAAAAAGGTCAAATAAGACTTATTCAGGATTACAAACGAATTTACCACAAAGTTGAATTGATGCTATACGAAATGGCATTGACGGAAATAACGAAAGAAATAAAACCAAACGTTTATACTAAGGAAACTATAACAACCATAAAAAAAGAGCTAAGACTTTTATAATTTAAACACGTAAAAATGAATGACTTTAATATTTCAAAGCAAGTATGTTACCCTCCCCGCCTATTTGAGGGGGTAGTGACCCTCGGCTCGGTCCGTTTGGGTCCCGGGTCGCTCAGGAGACTGGGCGTGGGCGCCACTCACTCACCCCCAAGTATGGACCACGAGCCGCCGAGTGAGGTTACGGCTCACCGAGGTCAAGAATTCCGAGAAGGAGGGTTGCTGCCACTAATGGCACGGCCCCTCTATGCCTTCCCACCACCGATCCAATCAGTCACGTAACACGGACCGTTCTGCCTCCCCGTACCACAATAATGAACGACGCCGAAGTTTCGCAAACAAAATTCTTTTTATTGTATACAATCCCCGTACTCTAGCACTTATCGTGTCCTAGAGTCTCTTCTACCGTTAAAAGTCGTAAATTCCCGAATCTAATTATTAATTTTATTCAAATCTCGAAGCCTAGCGTTTATCGTCTCACTGACTTCCTTCTACCGTAGAAAGAAAATCGTAAATTCCCGAATCTATTTATTAATTTTATTCAATTCTTGAAGCCTAGCGTTTATCGTCTCACTGACTTCCTTCTACCGTAAAAAGAAAATCGTAAATTCCACCACTCTACTATCACAATATATCTATTCTTAGCTTATTCTACTATGGCTTTATATGCGAAAAATAATCAAAAGAAAAATAAAGGCAACTTATAACTACATTCAACTATGCACTAACCTCCTTCTTCCTTGTTGTTCGCGTTAGTAACGGATTCAAAAAGCAACAAAAGTCCAACCCCGACTCCAGCCGAGTCCCGGTTCAGTTGTGGGTAAATTTCTTCAAGGCCAGATTCGTTTACTGCTCGCCTTCGCCGTCACACACAGAATCTTCGACAATCCCCAGTTACATCAGCACGGGTGGAGTTCTGAACTCCAGACCGCCCGGTTCCCGGCCAGACGTGCTAGCCTCTACACTACAGGGCCGGTACGAGACGAACAGTCTTATTGCCGCTTAACCGACTCGCCGTCGGTCTCGTGCGACACGAGGAACACGGGTTCGAACCCCGCCGGGACCCGTTTTCGATTTGCCGTTTTTGTTGTATTTTTTTCCTAACGGAGGTCCTTTTTGACACATTCACCACCACACCAAGGACTTTCCTCGACGTTCTGTTACTATTCAAATTCAATATCTACTCGCCTCCGCCGTCACAAAAAGAATCTTCGACGCACCTGATAATATTCAATTTCAAAATCTGCTCGCCTTCGCCGTCACAAAAAGAATCTTCGACGCCCCTGATAATATTCAATTTCAAAATCTGCTCGCCTTCGCCGTCACAAAAAGAATCTTCGACGCACCTGATAATATTCAATTTCAAAATCTGCTCGCCTTCGCCGTCACAAAAAGAATCTTCGACGCACCTGATAATATTCAATTTCAAAATCTGCTCGCCTTCGCCGTCACAAAAAGAATCTTCGACGCACCTGATAATATTCAATTTCAAAATCTGCTCGCCTTCGCCGTCACAAAAAGAATCTTCGACGCACCTGATAATATTCAATTTCAAAATCTGCTCGCCTTCGCCGTCACGAAAAGAATCTTCGACGCACCTGATAATATTCAATTTCAAAATCTGCTCGCCTCCGCCGTCACAAAAAGAATCTTCGACGCACCTGATAATATTCAATTTCAAAATCTGCTCGCCTTCGCCGTCACAAAAAGAATCTTCGACGCACCTGATAATATTCAATTTCAAAATCTGCTCGCCTTCGCCGTCACAAAAAGAATCTTCGACGCACCTGATAATATTCAATTTCAAAATCTGCTCGCCTTCGCCGTCACAAAAAGAATCTTCGACGCACCTGATAATATTCAATTTCAAAATCTGCTCGCCTTCGCCGTCACAAAAAGAATCTTCGACGCACCTGATAATATTCAATTTCAAAATCTGCTCGCCTTCGCCGTCACAAAAAGAATCTTCGACGCACCTGATAATATTCAATTTCAAAATCTGCTCGCCTTCGCCGTCACAAAAAGAATGCCCACTTTTTCCTCCATCAGGTACCGCTGCTTTTTCTGTTCGCATCCCGATCCCGTACTTTCTCCTTTCACAAAGTGACCGGGTGAATGTACTTTCTCCACGTGCCGATCGAGGATTTCCACCAATCTAATTCTTTACTGTGGTTGTCGTTATTCCACCCCTGGATTTGGTTGACAACTTGATTATGTGTTTTTCCGAGGTCGGTTGACGTTTCAACTGTCATTTTAGTTGTAATTGTCAAGTGAACAATCAATCTGTGATCGTCAATGTGAATTTTACGTGGCTTGACGAGTGTATTTAGTATCTTCGGATAACAAGTGATCGGGCGTGACTCTGCGGAATATAAATATTGGAGGATTCCCTCGATGAACGGTGATGGACGTATTCCGCGATATCCTGCAGCTCCTGCAGCTCCAGCTCGGTGTCAATCAGATAAGTATTTCGTTTTGTGCATCCAGGACCCGATGCTTTGTGGTCAATTTCTCTATCCTTTCCAGGTCGTTCGAGTAACGTGTCGATTGCTACCATCAAGTGCAAGTTCACACTACTACGCATCCATCTGTGGAGCCGGAATTGGCGATTTATTCGTCGGTCGATGATGACCGGTCAGATCTCGAGACGATGATGATAGGTCTGATCTTGAGGATTGCGTCGTTTGACGGTCCGATAAGCTCCTTGGGAAGAGACCGCCTGGGTACATCTCCAATCCGGTGTTTGACGTTGGTATGTTTAAAACTATCTTATCGACTAGGTGGTTAACAACCGACAGGTATATGACACAAGTCGGTTGTTACCACGACCCTAGCACTGCCTACTGAGTGGTGGTCCCAAACTCCTACTTAGTGGAGTGGTGGATTGCCGCGCTATGACTCAGCCTTCCCCGGGGAAGGCTGTAATTTTTTTTTTTTTTTTTTCAAGATGAATACGCGTCTCTTGTTACCACGTAACAACTCCCCCCTTACCCGAAAAGGATTTCCCCGGAATCCTTTACCGATATCGTTGTCGCGACTGTCCCGGTAATTATAAACTCGAGTATTCTAATCTAACGGATACGTGATAATCTTGCATTGAATATGCCATACGTTTTTCCCCGTGGTCGGTTTTGGTTTTCGGTCGGTTTTCCCCGTGGTCTGCTTGACGCAGCGCGAGAGTAGTTTCCTAAAGCATCGTTGTCGCACTGTGCGATTGTTTACGCGCTTTTATATATATTCTCTACTTATAATCAATAAGTTTCAAGTTTCCCTTCCTATTCTACTTTGAGTAGATTTGTTCATACAGCAACACATAACTCTTTTCTCTAATTCGCAATTCAAATAACATTTCTTTAGCTGTGTGCCTACTTCTAGCTTCTAGTTCGTGTATGTATGTTGATAAAGTAATTCTAATTCTAACTCCTAACTCCTAGTTTAAATGAAACTTTCATTGACTTAATATCTAATCCGAGATCTTATATTATTTGGAACATGTATGTTTACTAATCAACATTAACTCTAACTATTAATTCCAATAAAATTCTGCTGGTTTGGTGTCTAATCCAAAATTCTATATACGTTTCTATCGCCACCCTAACTTTAACTTCCAACTCCCACTCCCAATAACATTTCGTTGGCGTTGTGCCTACCCTTGTCGTAACTAACTCTTATCTCCTAGATAGTTACCCGCAGTTACCCTATAGTAATTCTGATTTTCACCTTTTATTTTAGTCGCCCTGGATGTAAATTCAGTACAAGAGCCAACAACAGAGAAGTAAATAAGTATGCCAAAGAACATTCGGCCGGGTTGTTGAGCGAATTGGAACGCCGCCGGGCATGTGTTTTGAACTGTACAACTCCCGTGGATGCCTGGAATCCATCATGTTCGGACAACGTCGTTGGATCTTGTTAGGTATCAGCTTTTGTTATTAAAAGTAATCGAAATCGTACATGTCTATTATTTTTAGGTAATGTTCGGGTTCTACGCGATTTTCTCCACCTCAATTGGTTTTCGACCCTCCCCCCGCCGCTTAATTAATTAGGTGACGTATGGCTTCAAATCCTTCGTGTGCCATACCCCCGCCTCCTTACCATTACTATCTACCAACAGGTAGGTCCAACCCGATACTCTCTCGCGAACCCAGAAAGGACCAATGTATTCCGGCGCCAGCTTCGCGGAGTAGTACTTCGCCGCATCCGACAGGGTGTAATTTTTACGCCACACGGCCTCTCCCTGCTCGAACGAGATGTCCCGCCTCCGTAGATTATATCTTTGGGCGCTCTGCTTAGCTGCGTGTTTCATGCGCTCCATTACCTCCGAGCGTACCTTGTCGAGTTCTTCAGCTCTGGCCTGGGGCCCTAGCATATTCTGCCCCCCTCCGGGCTGTTCCCACCCCTCATGCTGCGTCACCATCTCCCTGCCAAAGTTGAAAAAGTATGGTGTGATGCGTGTTACCTCGTGTTTGTAGGTGCGCAGAGCGCATGCAATCTTAGATAGATTTTTATCCCACACGCGATGGTTTTCGGTTGCATACGACCGTAACATACGCTTTATATCCTGATTCTTGCGTTCAGCTGGGTTAGCTTGTGGGTGATACAAAGCGGTGAATTTTATCCTTGTTCCATAGGATTCCGCCAGTTGTCTCAACTTGGTTCCCCGGAACTGAACGCCGTTATCACAAACCAGCCATTTTGGTGCACCAAAAAGCAAAAAGACTTGTTCCTCTAAGATTTTACTCACGGCAGATGCGGTTGCCTGTCGCAATGGGAATAATAGAGAGAATTTACTCACATAATCTAATACAGTGAGTATATAGGCATGCCCTTGTGTCGATCGTGGTAAGGGGCCCACTAGGTCCACACAAACCATCTCCCATGGTTGTCGTGGCTCTCCACTCCTGGTAACCATGTACCCAGCCGGGGCTCTTCTCTCCACCTTATTGGCCTGGCATACTTTACACCTTTTCACATATCGTGTCACATCCGCAGACATCTTTGGCCAATAATGTCTTTCCGCAAGTCTACCTAACGTGCGACTCGCACCCATATGTCCAGCCCTTGGATCATCATGGCACCGAAACATCACCTCCATTCTACCGGCCTTCGGTACTACTCGCTTCCACGCTTCGGTTCCCTCTAACTCAGGATATCGGCCAGGCATATGCTTCCAGAGTACGTCGTCCATCACCCGCCAATCCGCATAGCGCTCGGGCGCTTGTACGACTTTCTCTTTCATGGTCTTGTACCACAGATCTTCCTCTGTCTCGATAGTTGCTACCTCACCCCCAGCCATTAGTCGTGACAGCGCATCGGGTACCAAATGCTCCTTTCCTTTGCGGTGGACAATTTCAAAAGGATATTGTTGGAGGCGTACCGCCCACCTGGCCAGCCGTCCCGTCGGATCTTTCAAGTTACTCAGCCATACGAGTGAGTAGTGATCAGTGACTACGGAGAAGCGTGCTCCCTCTACATACGGACGTAGCTTCTCGACGGCCCACAGTACTGCCAGACACTCCTTCTCTGTGGTAGAGTACTTGCGCTCCGCCTTCGTCAAGGACCGACTCAGATAGCAGATTACTTTCTCCCCATCTTCATGCTTCTGAGTCAGTACTGCTCCCAGTCCCAAATCTGATGCGTCGGTTTGGATTGAGAACGGTAGCGTATAATCTGGGCAAGTCAGAATTGGTGCCGTGGATAGCTTTAGCTTCGCCTGTGCAAAGGCAGTCTCACAGTCCTGGGTCCATTCAAACTTGTTGTTCTTTTTAAGGAGGTTTGTTAATGGTGCCGTCATCGTGGCGAAGTCCGGAATGAATCTTCGGTACCACGAGACCATCCCCAGGAACTGTCTGACCCCCTTTACGTTGGTTGGAGGCGGTATCTCTATCATGCTTTTGACTTTGTCCGGATCCACATTTAATCCTTTTTCATCGACAACATAGCCGAGATATTTTAATTGTGGCCGGCAGAACTCACATTTGTCCTTAGAGACTTTCAATCCAGCTTGCCTCAAGCGTTTAAACACTTCCCTCAATATCTCCAGGTGTTTGCTGAAGTCTTGAGTTACCACGATAATGTCGTCGAGGTATGTAAACACGTATGGTTCCAGATCAGGTCCCAAGACTTGATCTATCAGCCGTTGCCAGGTAGCAGGAGCATTTTGAAGTCCGAATGGCATTCGAAGAAATTGGAATAGTCCTCGATGCGGGACAGTAAAGGCTGTGAATTTTTTTGATTGTTCGGCCATGGGCACTTGCCAGTAGGCCGATTTCACGTCGAGCGACGACAAGTATTTCGCATCTCGCAATCTATCGAGCGTGGCAGTTACGTAGGGCAGCGGGTAAGCATCATGTTCTGTGACGGCGTTTAACTTGCGATAGTCGACGCAAAACCGATAGGTACCGTCTTTCTTCTTAACCAAAATGATGGGTGAAGCCCAGGGACTTGAAGATGGCTCAACTATGCCCTGCGTCAGCATCTCATTCAGCTCCGCATCTATATGGGTCTGTACCGCGGGGGAAACGGGGTAGTAGCGCTGCTTTATTGGTACGGCTGAGGTTCGGATGACATGTTCCACTTGATTCGTGCGTCCAATACCTTCCCCCATCCGTTCGAGCTCCTCATTGACGAGTTGACTGAGCTCATCTTCCTCCGCCTGTGTTAATAGGCTCCTGGGTTTTAATTGGTCCGTAATACCTCCTTCCAATGCACTTACGAAATCCCAACTCTCCTCGCTCAGCGCCAGGACTAACTCAAACTGCTTGACGAAATCCACCCCTAGAATTAGAGCATGCGGTAGCTCGGGAACCACTAAGGCTCGCAGCCAATCCAACTTCCCCTTCAACCTCACCGGGATAGCCACCGTTCCAGCAATTGTGCACCCTTGGTTGTTGGCCATCCTGATGGTTCGTTGGTCGGTACACAAGAGTTCCGCTCCCAGTTCTTGCAAAGCCTGCCATCCCTCTCCACCCACTACTGTATTAGAGGCACCGGAGTCTACCAGTCCCAGGAACTTGCGTCCCAAAATATCCACCTCCAGATGTGGCCTGTTGTCTCCTTGCCTCTTAGTCAGCAGGTAATGTATCTGTGCGTTTGCTGCGGCTCTCCCCTGTATTGGTAATGTGCTCAGGCTGCCGCCTACTGAGCACGGCGGTCGTTTCCCGACGTGGATGGCTGAGTTGTTCGCGTTTCCCCTCCTCTGGCACCCCCCGGTATACTCCCTTCTCTACAACCTATATCAAATTGTTTTCTGGGATCCCTCTCCCGATTCGGTATCCTTCGACAGTTAGGACAGGTGGCCTTCCTCATTCCCAATCGACCACAACCGAAGCACTTTTGAGGCTCAGAACACTCTCGCGAGGTGTGTCCTATGCCTCGGCAATTCCAGCACCTAAAGTCGTTTCTTTGCACAGTAGCTAGACTCAACCCTTCGGTACTCCCAACATACGCCAAGTCGGGTTCCAAGAGCCGTTGGTTTTTCCGGGTAGGTGGTGGCACGTAGGCCTCCACGGTAACGCGGGTAGCCTCCAGCGACCGTCCCACTCTGACCAGATCTGCGATAGTCCTGACCGTCGTTAAGGCCAGTTGCGTCTGGTAAAAAGGCGCTAAATTGCGTCGGAGGATTTTCAATTTTTCTTCCTCGGAGCAGGGTTGGGCTCGGCGTCGGAATAACCCCTCCATGACCGACACATACACTCCCATGGACTCCTCGGGTCCTTGAGTGCGCCTCACGATTTCAGTCATCAGGCGGTCGTCGTAGTCCGGCGGTAGAAACTCGGCTCTCATCTCGGTGACCAGCTCTTGCCACGAGCTCACACGAGAGCGATTCGCCCTGAACCAGATCAGAGCCTTGCCTTCAAATATTTCCACCGCCGACTGGAATAGTTGCCTGGTAGATACCCCACGAGCTTCCCGGAGCTCCTCCACCCGTTCCAGGAACGCACTCAATGATCCCGAGTCCCCACTGTAGCGAAGGCCCCATTTTGCTAACTCTTGCCCCTTTGCTACTATCGAAGTTGACCTGGGCGTGGAAAATACGGGTTCTCCAAGATTCTCTACTAACTGATTTGGTTCGCTGACCCGAGCCGGTCCTTGTATTATGGCATCATCCGCGCCTAGCGCCTCCCGCTCGCTGTTGCTGTCGTCCTCCTGGTCGGGTTCCGTCTCGCCCGGTTCTTCCTCACCCTCTGCTTTTACCAGCAACTCCCCCATCGCCATTATTAGACGCACTCGCAACTTGTGAGCCTCCTCGCCCATTACTCCCTTCTCATGCTGAGCATTCTTGAGGCGCCGCATCCCAAACTCGATCTTGGTCTTAGTTTTGAGAAAGTCGGATGACTGTGGAGTTCCCCGAAATGCTTCGATCAAGACCTGAATTTCGGTCAGTTTCTCCTGAACTGCTTCTAAATCCTCCTCCAGAGTATATGGATAGTCTCGCACCGAAATCAAAGATGTATCCATTGAAGCTTCAGCTCGCAGCGCCACACGCAGCGTTTTCCGCATTGATTCTACGGTTCCAGTCGGCTGTCCCCTGATTTCCAGCTCGTAAACCAGCTCATCCTTGCTGAGCCGATCAATTAAGATTTTGGCTGTGGTCGACATTCCGTTTCTGCTGCAGTTCTATTATATGTCAAACTAATATTTGCCAAATTCAACTATTATACTTTTATTAATTCACTAATTACTAAGGAGAATAAAAAAAAGGACTGTGTATTTACTAAGTAATGATATCTATTTTATTTTCGTTTATAATATACAATTCAAAAATTCAATTTTCGATTCCAAGTATCCGTTCCCGATTCTTGTTGCCCGAATCGAGGATTCACCGCGGTCTCCGTCGCTTATTAGGGTGCTCCCTTACCAAAGTCGTCAACCTCAGTCAGCGGTCTTCCACTGATCGTCTCTGGAACTTTGCTGGGTTGAACTATCCTCCACGATTACGTGTCCGAAGGTTCCAACTGTCTCCCGTAGTTCACTAACGTATTTCTCACACTTTCACTTACTACTTATCCCAATAACTTTAAGCAACCTATAACCCCACGATTTGCACCCCTTTCGCGCCTTTTAGGCCCCACGTTGGGCGCCAATTTGTTACCCTCCCCGCCTATTTGAGGGGGTAGTGACCCTCGGCTCGGTCCGTTTGGGTCCCGGGTCGCTCAGGAGACTGGGCGTGGGCGCCACTCACTCACCCCCAAGTATGGACCACGAGCCGCCGAGTGAGGTTACGGCTCACCGAGGTCAAGAATTCCGAGAAGGAGGGTTGCTGCCACTAATGGCACGGCCCCTCTATGCCTTCCCACCACCGATCCAATCAGTCACGTAACACGGACCGTTCTGCCTCCCCGTACCACAATAATGAACGACGCCGAAGTTTCGCAAACAAAATTCTTTTTATTGTATACAATCCCCGTACTCTAGCACTTATCGTGTCCTAGAGTCTCTTCTACCGTTAAAAGTCGTAAATTCCCGAATCTAATTATTAATTTTATTCAAATCTCGAAGCCTAGCGTTTATCGTCTCACTGACTTCCTTCTACCGTAGAAAAAAAATCGTAAATTCCCGAATCTATTTATTAATTTTATTCAATTCTCGAAGCCTAGCGTTTATCGTCTCACTGACTTCCTTCTACCGTAAAAAGAAAATCGTAAATTCCACCACTCTACTATCACAATATATCTATTCTTAGCTTATTCTACTATGGCTTTATATGCGAAAAATAATCAAAAGAAAAATAAAGGCAACTTATAACTACATTCAACTATGCACTAACCTCCTTCTTCCTTGTTGTTCGCGTTAGTAACGGATTCAAAAAGCAACAAAAGTCCAACCCCGACTCCAGCCGAGTCCCGGTTCAGTTGTGGGTAAATTTCTTCAAGGCCAGATTCGTTTACTGCTCGCCTTCGCCGTCACACACAGAATCTTCGACAATCCCCAGTTACATCAGCACGGGTGGAGTTCTGAACTCCAGACCGCCCGGTTCCCGGCCAGACGTGCTAGCCTCTACACTACAGGGCCGGTACGAGACGAACAGTCTTATTGCCGCTTAACCGACTCGCCGTCGGTCTCGTGCGACACGAGGAACACGGGTTCGAACCCCGCCGGGACCCGTTTTCGATTTGCCGTTTTTGTTGTATTTTTTTCCTAACGGAGGTCCTTTTTGACACATTCACCACCACACCAAGGACTTTCCTCGACGTTCTGTTACTATTCAAATTCAATATCTACTCGCCTCCGCCGTCACAAAAAGAATCTTCGACGCACCTGATAATATTCAATTTCAAAATCTGCTCGCCTTCGCCGTCACAAAAAGAATCTTCGACGCCCCTGATAATATTCAATTTCAAAATCTGCTCGCCTTCGCCGTCACAAAAAGAATCTTCGACGCACCTGATAATATTCAATTTCAAAATCTGCTCGCCTTCGCCGTCACAAAAAGAATCTTCGACGCACCTGATAATATTCAATTTCAAAATCTGCTCGCCTTCGCCGTCACAAAAAGAATCTTCGACGCACCTGATAATATTCAATTTCAAAATCTGCTCGCCTTCGCCGTCACAAAAAGAATCTTCGACGCACCTGATAATATTCAATTTCAAAATCTGCTCGCCTTCGCCGTCACAAAAAGAATGCCCACTTTTTCCTCCATCAGGTACCGCTGCTTTTTCTGTTCGCATCCCGATCCCGTACTTTCTCCTTTCACAAAGTGACCGGGTGAATGTACTTTCTCCACGTGCCGATCGAGGATTTCCACCAATCTAATTCTTTACTGTGGTTGTCGTTATTCCACCCCTGGATTTGGTTGACAACTTGATTATGTGTTTTTCCGAGGTCGGTTGACGTTTCAACTGTCATTTTAGTTGTAATTGTCAAGTGAACAATCAATCTGTGATCGTCAATGTGAATTTTACGTGGCTTGACGAGTGTATTTAGTATCTTCGGATAACAAGTGATCGGGCGTGACTCTGCGGAATATAAATATTGGAGGATTCCCTCGATGAACGGTGATGGACGTATTCCGCGATATCCTGCAGCTCCTGCAGCTCCAGCTCGGTGTCAATCAGATAAGTATTTCGTTTTGTGCATCCAGGACCCGATGCTTTGTGGTCAATTTCTCTATCCTTTCCAGGTCGTTCGAGTAACGTGTCGATTGCTACCATCAAGTGCAAGTTCACACTACTACGCATCCATCTGTGGAGCCGGAATTGGCGATTTATTCGTCGGTCGATGATGACCGGTCAGATCTCGAGACGATGATGATAGGTCTGATCTTGAGGATTGCGTCGTTTGACGGTCCGATAAGCTCCTTGGGAAGAGACCGCCTGGGTACATCTCCAATCCGGTGTTTGACGTTGGTATGTTTAAAACTATCTTATCGACTAGGTGGTTAACAACCGACAGGTATATGACACAAGTCGGTTGTTACCACGACCCTAGCACTGCCTACTGAGTGGTGGTCCCAAACTCCTACTTAGTGGAGTGGTGGATTGCCGCGCTATGACTCAGCCTTCCCCGGGGAAGGCTGTAATTTTTTTTTTTTTTTTTTCAAGATGAATACGCGTCTCTTGTTACCACGTAACAAGTAATCGAACGCAGTAAAGGATTCATAATACCAACAAAACCAAGCACATCTAAAATCGAATGTACTAATGATATTACTAAAGCATATAAACCCCCATCCATTAACTGAAACATGCAAATCAGAGCTCAAAAAAAACACAGGATATAAAGAAATATGCGAAAGCCTCGAAATAAAAATTAAAAAAACTCTAGCGCACCTGAACCGCTAGAAAACTAATTTTCGAAGAAATTGTCTTTGAGTGACAAAAAAGTGTGGAAAAACGTAATACACTGTTTTGTAGAATCATATCAACCATTCCTTATCCAAAGCAAAAAAAACTCAACTATAACACAAATGATGAAAATGTTCAGTGCTGGTAGCACTTTCCGAACGAAGCAGCAATAAGTTTACGATAACAAGCTCATACTAACATCAACTTATCCTTTGAATTTCGTTCTCATCGCAGGATTTCATCGAAAGTTTCAGCGGTTAAATGTTGTTGAGGCTGCCATCCGAAAAATGTTCAAAACTCCGAAAATTTAAAAATTGATTCCTTATTTTTATTGCAAATGCTTTGCATATGAGAACGTAATTTGAAGCATCTGTTGGTTCAATATTAACGGAAATGACACATTGCTGGTTAGCCTGTGTCAGCAGCAAAGCAAAATACATACCAAATCTGCTTTACGTTAAGTTAAACCCAATCAGTAAATTTCGTTTCGATTGAATCACTGCGCTGGAAGGTATACGGGTGAAAAGAATTTTAGGGTTACCACCCTAAAAACTTTTCAAATTTTTAAAACGTTAATATTTGTTGTTAATTTTTATTGCAGTATCATTCTCAATTGGAAATCTAATGACATAATCACTCAGTAAAGAAATTCCACAAAATTACAAAAATGGTCATAGCTGGCAGCCCTTTCATGATTTTTGTACAAAATTCCTACGACATTTACTTCACATTAAGGTCTATTTACTGCATGAACTTCGTTTTGATTTCTACACTGGACCGGAAGTTATAGGGAAAAAACCTTTATTTTGCTGAGCAAATTTGCAAGATTCATGAGACAAAAATCACCACAGCTGCCAGGCGTATACTAATTTTTGAACCAAATATTCACCAAATGTTACATATAGTAACATCCAAGTATTGTGTAAATTTCTTTAAAATCTGATGGCTGAATCGGAAGTTATAGGCCAAAAGGATGTTTTTTTCTCAGTAGTTTTTCAAGATGGTACCACTGCCACAGGGTTGCCCGCATTTCAAAATCACTTCTATCAGACCTGGTCCTAGCTAAGACCAACATATCCTGTAAGTTTCATTATGATCGGATTATCCGGTCGTCAGTTCTCGTGAACAGAACTTTCGAGTGCTGAAAATAGAGGTAATTTGGTGATGGGTTGCCGTTCTTATACAAATCGGAATTTTGAAAATGTTATCTTGAGATGAAGGACAAAGGATAAAATTTATCAAAGATTTGAAATTTTTGTCAAAAATCAAAAATTTTTCAGGATGGTCAATGATTTGAAGGATTTATTTTCAGCAGCCTGCCACAGCTACAGGGTTACGCGCTTTATACTGAAAATCTATATGTGCCAAATTTTAGTCAACATTAATACGCTCTGTAATTTTCACGATGATCCATTGTTTTTCTTACAAGTAATGACAAATCAAAATTTGAAAAAAAATCCTTGCCTCTTTTTAGGCACCCTGCACCCACACCTGGCTCAAAACTTCCAATTCTTTATCATAGAAAAGTTTCGAACATAATAAGTTTTCATTCCCAATACTTTTCTTTAACAAAAATTTACACTGCTTGGAAATATAGGAGTTCCTCAAAATTCACTAAAACGCTCGCCGCCGCCAAAAGGTTTAGGATATCTGTATTTGAGAAAGTTATGGACCTACCTATTATATACATCTACGTTCTCCGAAAATTTCAGCTCAATCGGATCGGCCACTCCAGAGATTATCTCCCTTAATAATTTTGCTGATATATATATATATATAGATATATATATATATATATATATATATATATATATATATATATATATATATATATATATATATATATATATATATATATATATATATATATATATATATATATATATATATATATATATATATATATATATATATATATATATATATATATATATATATATATATATATATATATATATATATATATATATATATATATATATATATATATATATATATATATATATATATATAAAGAAATATGAATTTTCGGCGAACATTAGTAAACATTTAACAGTAAACTTCGAACATTAGTAAAAACGGAATAAATGCGGATTAATAAATCCAATAGGAACGGCATATAAATGGGTTTTCGGACTAATGGATAACGACCATCACGAAGAAATCATGCAGCATTTAAGAATAATCGTCACTAACAGTCATGCAATTATCAACAATATGAACAAAAAAACCCAAATCAACAATATATTTGAAAATAATTTGAATAAAATAATAAGCAACATAAACCAAACTAGTTAATTATATTAATAACACTACCAGGCAAATAAATGAAATATTAACTGTTACTCAATTGAACCACAGTTTAGATTTGATCAAAGACGAACTAGAAAAATAATTGATAATATCAACTCAGCTAAAAATGGAATAATGACCAGGTCTATTCTAACCTATGATGAAATAGATATAAACAAAATAATATTTGACGAACTGACAGATATTACAATAAATGTAATTGTAAAAGAAGAAACCATTATTTTTGTAATCAGCATTCCTATATTAACACAACCACTACTAGCATATTACGTACAGAAAATACCAAACGGAAAATTCGAAGCATTAAATATAAACATAAAATAAGTTGTATTATACAAATTTTGAAATTCAAAAACATACGAAGCTATTAACAAAGGTTTTAAATTAATTATTAATTGTATCAAAAGTGTCACAAATAAAAAGAAATAGAATAAATTGAAAAAAGACTACAACTTGCCACTAATGTAAATATTACAATCAATCAAAATTGTAATGAGAAAACATACAATCTCAATGGCAACTATATCATAAGATTTAACAATTGTGAATTCAGAAAAAACAATAAGATTTTTATGAATACACTTAATTATTCCAAACAAGTATTAACTCTAGACTCTATTAAAAATATATCAGGATATATATATATATATATATATATATATATATATATATATATATATATATATATATATATATATATATATATATATATATATATATATATATATATATATATATATATATATATATATATAATATTGAAAAACTACAGTTGCAACATACAGAAAATATAAAGAAAATACAAGAAATAGGATTTACCCACAAAAGAAATACTTATGTATGTAAATGGATCGATACTTACCGTAATCATTATTATAATAATCTTATTAGTCATATTTTACTGCTATTGCAAACGAACAAACCCAATTGACATCAATGAAAACAAAGAAATAAATAGTGTCCGACCGAAGCTTCGGCTTCGGCCATCTTCGGCCACAAAAAGTACCTTCGGATTCGGATTCGGCGAACACAGGCCGAAGATTAGGCCGAAGAAATCAAATGTAGCGTCTAATTGTACATTCGAAAATGCACGTGGAAAACAGAATTGCTATGGAGCCCGCTTCAGGGCATCACAGTGACCAACAAACTAGCAACTCTTGCTCTAATGATAATTTCCACGAATTACACCAAGCATGAATATTTTTAGTTTATGGATATATGTACATATTAATATATGTATATGCGAGCAACGATTTAACCAGAACAATATTCGAGACTTAAGGTAGTGTGCAAGTAGTTTTGCAAATAAAATAGTGCGCAGTTAGTGTAGGCAACGCAAAAAAAAAATGTCGCGAAATTGAAGGACATTTCAAGAAAAGTGATGGAGCCACTCGATATTCAAATAAATTTCAAGATACATGTGGATTACCGGGATGTTTTAATCCAAGACATTGAAATACGTTGGAACAGTACCTATTCAATGGTAGAAAAACTTTTAGAACAAAAAACCTGTCTCAATTTGTACATGGCAGAATGCGGGGAATAGAAGTTCCGACTGCAGCTGAATGGAAACTAATGGCGAATTTAGCATATGTCTTAATATGTTTTTACCAAGAGGCGATTGATGTTTCTGCAGATTCTTTGTCGGTGTCCCTTATTATACATTTTATTTCTATGATCTACACAAAACTCGCCCCGAAAGATAACGACTCTGAATATATTATTCAGCAGAAAAAACAAGATGTAAGCAAATCACATCAGAAATACTATCACTTGTCAGCTGCAACTTTGATCAATCCTCAATTCAAAACTAGCATTTTGAGTTTGTTTTGAATTCACTTTAACTTCGGCTTCGGTTTCGGCCGAAGGTAACACTAACAACCGAACTTCGGCTTTGGCTTCGGCTTCGGCCGAAAAACCGACTTCATTCGGACACTAGAAATAATTGAATTGAAATCCCTACCGTAAATGTTGTTGAGGACAACAATGAATCTAAGGAGAGAGGATTTGTGTTAGATAACATTAACATATATCCAATAATTACACCCAGACTCCAACCAATATCATAAAGATATTTTTGAAATCATAAAGATATTTTCGAAATCATAAAATTCAAATCCATAAAATACACAATCAGCATAAACCCACATAAGCTATAAACTTCAACAATTCAAAGACTCATAATGTTAACGTAAACACTCATTGCTGATAATATCAAGATAATATTCTTTCTCGATCAATTAACTCACAGAAATATCTTAACGAAATCGATCCATCATGTAAACACTAAACGTACAAACCCAACACTTTCCCACAGTAAATGCTTACATGGCAGTATCAAGAATGCTTTATAAGAATTAAGATTGTTTCGGATTAGGGCAGTATTTTTGAGACAAGTTCAAGTATGTGATCAACATAGAATAAAGCTGTGTTTTCTAAATAGAAACACTTGTTTTAATTCAAAGAGATAGTTCTAATTCAAAAACTCCTGTTCCTCGGAAGGAACAGATATATATATTTTTTGAATCCAACAGGAGCAATTAATCTAAGTCACGTTTGGCCGATTAAGCAATCACGCGGCAAATATGAACTTTCATTATGCCGGGTTTCCACCAAACAGACAATTTTAAAAACAGTTTTGTTTTCAAAAAACCAAACAAAATACTTATTTTGTTTTTTGAAAACAGTTCTGTTTTTTTGTAAACAGACTGTTCCAACTAAACAGACAGGTTTCGTTCTCAGTTCTGTTTATCCTGTGTCCGAGAAATGTCTGAAGTCTGTTATTATCTGCTGCCCGGCCAATTGAAATACGAAATGAGATAAGCGAATATTTCTCATCGGAAATGGGACAAGTACCATGGCGAAATAATTATCAGTAGATATAAGTGTAATGAACATTTAAGTTCAGTATTTTATATAATTAAAAATAATAAATAATTATTTGTATTCGAATGTATTAGGTATTAAAAACTTACCTCCATATCCAAAATCGATCCACCTTGCCTTCCTTTTCTTGGTTTGGTTTTGTCACGCAAGAAACTCATTGCTTCATTACCAAATCATTTAGGTGCGAAGGATTGTCCAGCCCCTGATTTTTTCTTTTTTTTATAATTTCTAATTTCTCTGTTATATTGGCTGATCAAATTTTTTATTTTCCGATCGATTTCGTCAATCGAAGTTAATTTCCAGTCTCATCTTGTGACCAATGCCTTTTGCACTCACTTGAGCCAGTTGGCTGTTGTTTTTTTTTTTTTTTTGGACTCATTATAACAATTTACACAAATATGAAAAATTCACATGTATGAAAAGTTCTTCAGTTTACACAAATATGAAATACACAAGAATAAAAATGTTACACGAGGTGAACCAAAGTACATTAATCGATATACTGAGTGCTGTCGCAGAAAACAAAAGTGCTTGTTCCAACCAAATAGACACACAAATTGCGAACATAAATGTTTTCCTTTGATCTAACCGACTCGCGATGGGAAGTTTTGTTTGGTTTGCTAAAATAGTTTTCAGAGACGAAAATGTTCTCGAAACTGTTCAGTTTTTACAAAACATTCGTGTTTTTATTCAGAAAAACATTTTTTTTCCTTGTTTTTTTGTTTTGTCTCTTTGGTGGAAACCCGGCATTAGCTTTAACAATAAACATGTATTTTAATTCATAAGAAGCGAGCTTCGAATAAAGCTATTTTACTGAAATGAACTCGTTTCAATCTGTTAGCTTATAGCTATTGAGTTATAACTATCATTGAATTTGTGAACTTTAATATTTTCGTAACATATACTGCCGATAAATTCAATTATTTACTTATTTCATAATGATATAATACAAATATTTTCTAATGCCTCTAATCTTCTTTGGCTCAATTTCGTTTCAGCTTCAATGTTTAACGTATTCATTGATCTTTTTTGTTCACGCTTATGAAGTAGAACCTAGTTCGTTCGCTATGTCTCCGTCAGAAGATTATCAATATAATTTCATGGTTGTAATCCATAAATAACTCAAAATATGTCTTTCTGGTTTAAATGCTTTTTGTAGAATTTAAGGTGTCGTCTAAATAGTGTACCTATATAATAGTGGAAACATACCTCGTCCCAAGCATAGACATCCCGCCGCGGCTTGTCAACTCCAAGCCAACTTTGAAGACCACATTTTCCTTTGACCAGGCATCTCTAAGCAACAGCAAGACCGCCCTAAGCCTGTCTTATCTAATCCAACCACAACTTCTTTAACACAGCAACAGACCCATTTTGCACTAATTTCTTCATTGCTCACTCACGCACAACATAATTATCACAGAAATAAAAAACAACTAATAAAATATTATCTTTGACACCGAGAAACCGCTTTCAATATAAAATTAACTGTGCACAAATCATGAATATCAATCACTTGCAACAAGACCAAAGAGACAAAAATCTTGTCATTTCAACAGATATCTATTGTTTCCTTAATCTTAGGTCTTCCGCCATTTCGGACACCACTAGTTTTACACGTGAAAATATACCATTTATGAAATGTAAAAACCCGGATATTGAGACCCGTTTAACTTTACTTGCCGCTGCGCCTGTCGTTTGTAAACTAACCAATTGGCCAGTACGCCGGATTCGGATCATTCTTTCAAATCCTTCTCTGCTGCTATGAGTACAAGTCTCAAGCTGCCGATCGCTCTCTTAGAGCCTCTACAGATGATAGAACATGTTCTACAACTTGTCGAGCGAACACGTGCATTTGTTGTTCTTAAAGGGTAACTGTTTACCCGTTTACAGCCACAAATGCACGTGTTCGCTCGCAAAGTTGTAGAACATGTTCTATCGTCTGTAGAGGCTCTTACTAGCCGAAACCAAGCCGACAAGAACAAAACCGACCGCACATTTACGTACCGAACGCAACAGGCCAGGATTTTACTTGAAACTCAATAAAATGCACTGGTTATCACGACAAGAGCCCGTTGTCGACTTCAAATATTCAACATATAAGTTAACGCCGTACACAAGCAACAGTTATAGCATCATCAAACCGTGCCGATGCAAAACTCCGTTCGTCGCTATGCATCATGCAACATGATCCGTCCTAAATTTTCCATTGCTTTTGTCACTTGTGCGAAACTACATTTCCACAGGACAATATTGAATTAAATGTAAATGCGGTGTGCTGTGGTGAACTTCCATCCCACCAATATAACGCGAAAGTTTGTATAGATGTTTGAATGTTTGTTACTCTTTCACGCAAAAACTACTGATTGATTTTGATTAAACTTTACAATAATATAGTTCAGATATTAGCATAATACAAAGGCTATAATTTATAAAGATATTTTGGGAATTCATTTCAAATAATTAGTTTGTATAATTGGTAATTGTGTATTTTTACGCGCTATGTTATATGAACGCCCTGTATAAAACAATAATTCATATTATATACATACATGTATATCCAAGTCTTCATAGAGATTTGTGACAGTTTAATTGTCATGCTGTTACTATTTGTTGTGTACGAACTTTTCTATCGATTGTACCTTTATACCGATTGTACCTTTATATCGATTATTCCGTTTGTAATTGTTTCCGAATACTGAACTTGTAACATTCAGCTAAAACGGAAACATAATTTTAATTGAAATTTGTGTAATTTAGTAGCACCAATAATGAAAGTTTTTGGTGATGTTAGTTTTAAGCAGCTTTAATAGATAGTGCTTGAACTTTTAACAATCATCAATAGAATTGTGTGAGTGGTATTCAAAATCGAAATGCAGTGGATTATGTGTTTCTAGAATGTTAAACGTTAATCATTAATTTGTTTCTTGAATGATAAATGTTGAAAATATGGAATTTCTTTTCTACTGTAAATAGCACGAGCGCAATATTTAAGTTGTATTCATTTGTTAGCAAGTTAGTAGTTTGAAAGCAGCTAGTGTGATTCATATACCTTTGAATATGGTGAATAAGTGTGTTACTTGCAAGTCTATGACAAATCAGGGCACCCCGAGCGTAGTTTGTGCAGGAAAATGTCATTTGTCTTATAATTACGACTGTGCATCCATCACCGATCTGCCTTATTGACTTCACCGAATCTGAAATGGATGTGCATGAAACGTCAATCTAACAGCGTATCCCAACAGAATTCTAATAACAATAGTCAGCCTACACTTTCCGACATAATGAGCACATTAAACGATTTAAAACACTCGGTTAACTTTTGTTGCAACAAAATCGACGATTTCGAAGCCAAATTGAAATCTGTCAGAGCAGATTTTGAGGATAAACTATAAATACTTCAACAATCATTAAGTTTAATGAATGATCTGAAGAATGATTTTAAGACTCTAAAAATAGAATGAATGATTTGATGCAGCAAAAACGTCTAAATAATATTGAAATCGTTGGTATACCACAAAAACGAAACGAAAATCGAATACAACAAGTTAATACTTTAAGTGATGTGATAAGCTATCCCATATCTGAAAGCGATATTGACTACATTCATCGAATTGCGCCGTTTTTTCACAAAACCAAAAATCCAAAAACTATTATTGTGCGATTGATTTCAAAGCTTAGGAAGGACACCTGTGTCTCGTTTGCTAAAAAAGAATCAAATCTCAACACAACACAGCTTCATTTCAACGACAACAAGGAAGTTTTTGTCAATTTACACCACAGTCCCTCCAATAAACATTTATTGAAGTTGAAGATCAAATTGGAATTGTTTTGATTCTGCTTTCGGATGCTGATCCGCAAAACGATCGTGTTTCCCGTTTCAATATTCTCTGCTTTGATAAGCTTTCGAGATAATATATGTTTTCTATGCTGATTTATAGACAAGAAGGGAACCATGATCACATTCAATAACCTTTACAAGTATTTTTAACCTGTTTCGTCACCCTAATTCCGCATTATACGGCTTTTTAAATAAAACTTTGAACTCCACGAGAATCCCCCAAATAAATGTCTGCTTGCAGCCGTGAAACACTGTGTTTTTCTATGACGTCTCCGGATTAGCTTCGAAAATCCAACTCGGTTATTTTGCTGCAAACATTTGACTTCAGTGCGGGCTGTGTGTGTCGCAAAATCAAGTTTTTCATCTTTTGTGGGTACGAAAGCGCACATTCAAAGAAATTTCGATAGTACAGTTACATTTTTCTTAATAAACCCAGTGCGTTACTTACCGGGCATTTATATCCTTTCTACCTTTAGCCCCTTTTATCGATCAACGTAGTCCAGTGGTTATAGTGTCGGCTCTCGGATACTTATGTTGCGGGTTTAATTTTGAACAGTGTGAAGTATTTTTTAACTTGACAATTTTTAGGAATAAAATTTCTGAATAATTTCAATCAACTTTATATCCACACATCCGGACATTTATATCAGCTTTTCATATTAAGCTTTACGTAAATCAAAGTGGATCAGTGGGTACGGTGTCGGCTCCCAAATACAAGAACTGCGGGTCCGTATCCCATCAGTGTAGAACATTTTTGACTTATATTCTTCGATTTTAATAAATCATAAATATCAAGTTCAGCTTATAAAGATTCAAAAATTGATTAATTTCAACTTGAAATACAGCGATTACCGCCAAGCTGTGCTACATACATTTGTTACCTCACTTAATCGGTTCATGTCCGTGATAAATTTTACGTAGAACATTGCATACTTCTAGGCAGTTCATGTTCAATCATGAGTTTCAAGTGGAGCTTAGAAAACTGTTTCGCATTCGACAACACCATGAAGTTTGTGCATTGCAAAGCATTCTGCAATAGGAAATTACATGGCGCATGCATGGGTGCTCCACGGGATTGGTACCATCCATACTTAGAACGCCATTTAATGTGCACAGATTGTCAAAATGTAGAACGGCTGATGAAAAGCATGTACGACAGCATAATCAGTTACATTGGAACACTAAATGCTGAAAAAGAACATATCATATTCAAACATCAAGCTCAGGCTAGAGCAAACGAAGATATTCTGGTGGACATTTCGCAACATTTTGATGTACTCTCATCTGCTCTTTCGAAGACTAACAACAACAACAACACCAATGGCGTTGAAAAGTATCTTGTCGCACTAGAAGAGAGAATAGATTCTCTGAATGGCAAATTAGATACAATATCTTCAAGTATCTCAGCCAATTCTGTCCCAAACAGCTCTCGCCAAGTAAACTTTATAAATATGCTCGAGAATGCTAAGCAAAAATTTTCTTCAATGTTCGATAAGCAAAATACCTTGCTAACAAATGCGTTCGTGGAACAAGCACTAAAACTAAGTAATATAAGTAATATGTGTTAAAAGCCACATTAATTGGACGACGAGGATCAGCAACAGCAACTGCGCCTTCCTACGACGCTGAAGATCAGCACCACGAAGGTTGCCAGCGATTGTATCTGCGCCTTTCCACGACGCTGAGGATCAGCACCAGGAAGGTTGCCAGCGATTGTATCTGCGCCTTCCTACGACGAGGATCAGCAACAGCAACTGCGCCTTCCTACGACACTGAGGATCAGCACCAGGAAGGTTGCCAGCGACTATATCTGGTCTTCCTACGACGAGGATCAGCACCAGCAACTGCGCCTTCCTACGACGCTGAGGATCAGCACCAGGAAGGTTGCCAGCGATTGTATCTGCGCCTTCCTACGACGAGGATCAGCACCAGCAACTGCGCCTTCCTACGACGCTGAGAATCAGCACGAGGAAGGTTGCCAGCGACTATCTGCGTCTTCCTACGACGAGGATCAGCATCAGCATCAGCAACTTTGCCTTCCTACGACGCTGAGGATCAGCACCAGGAAGGTTGCCAGCGATTGTATCTGCGCCTTCCTACGACGAGGATCAGCAACAGCAACTGCGCCTTGCTACGACGCTGAGGATCAGCACCAGAAAGGTTGCCAGCGACTATATCTGCGCCTTCCTGCGACGCTGAGGATCAGCACCTGCAAGGTTGCCAGCGACTATAACTGCGCCTTCCTACGACGCTGAAGGTCAGCATCAGGAACGTTGCCAGCACCAGGGACAACACCAGGAAGGCTACCAGCGAATTTCATCGATTAAAGTAACGCTTTCGCAAGTACCACTATATTTAGACATATTTGAATTAGTAGTAAGAACACTAGAATAAGCAAAACACCTTTGTCAGCTTAGGTTGGGGCAAATTGCTAGACTCCGATTTATTAAAACCCTCCTTTTAAAGCCACCAGTTAGTCATACTGGTTTCACTGCAAAGAATCAGGTAGAATGGATAAGCTAGCAAAGCTACAGTCCAGGTTAGGTAAAGCCATTCAAAAGAGGCAAGAAAACTTCTTCAAGACCCCTAACTCGAGAAAAAGTCTACGTTATCTCACGACCCAACTTGAATTATTAGATCAAGATTGGAGTGAATTTCAAGCTCAGCACTTGGAGCTTTGCGAATTCGAAGACGAAAATCTGTCTCATCCTTACTTCGAAGAGAATTTCCATAAAGAAGTAAAAGATCTTTATAATGATTTCGAAGCCGAGCTAGACAATCGCATCAGAGCTTTAGAAATGGAATCAATAACAACAGATTCTTCCCAAGTTTCAACAAAAGGTGATATACACAAAATAATAAGAGCACTGCTAAAACCGATCATGAGTTAAAGGATTTTGAAAGTACTCACTCAGATCACTCATACTTCGTCAACAAGTACTTCAGAGCAGTAGAACGCCAGTACTTGAAGGCAAAGGAAGCGATGTTACAGCTACGGTACGCTTCCAAAAGTGGCACACCAGAGCCACAGACCGAATCAGAAGCCGCATTTATACCCTTCAAGACATTTTTAGAAGGAAGTAGCGACTTAACCATTCTGATCAGGCAGCAGCGATCGAAGATGAATGCTGTTGAGCGCATTATTAGAGGTTTAAACTCTAATGAGGCTGAAAAGTCAAAGCCATATTGCGACATGAAGAGCGCAGTCGTCACGAGATATTGGGAGGATATACGCCATCAGCACGAAACAATAGGTCAGTGTACGGCAGATCCCACAACCTGTGGCTATACTGACGACGAATTTAACAAGATTGAGGAACGCATACAAGATGCTCTTGTATTGTTGGCAATGGGCACCGAAAAGCATAATGCAATCGCAGCTTTCTCTGTCCTTCCGCAACAGCCAATAAAACTGCCACAAATCACCGTACCTATGTTTGATGGAGATTACTCTAAGTGGAAATCATTTCACGACTTGTTTAAGCAAATAGTTCACAAGCAGCAAATAGGTAACGCGCAGAAAATGTGGTATCTCAAGACAAGTCTTACGGGTGAGGCGGAACGACTTATTCGACATATGCCCATTTCCGATGAAAACTACAGTACGGCATGGGATATGTTGAACAATCGCTATAATAATACGCGATGAATGGTTTCTGCTCTTCTGGACAAATTAGTATCTCAGCCCAAGATAGTCCAAGAATCTACCAGTGCCAATAAAAAAAGGGCATGACGTGACAACCGAATGCTTGCTGGGGCTTAATAATCTGGAAATAGACATAGCAAAGTGGGACCCAATGATCCTTCATCTCCGCATAAGGAAACTGGACAAAGCCAGTCATAATCTTTATGAACAATCCTTGAAACCACCACGTGAGCTTCAGGGCATAGACGCCTTTCTGCGATTCCTCGAGCGTTTCAGGCTTTGGAAACTGTAGGTGCAGAAAAGCGATCAGTTCATCATAGCAAATTAACGTCCAACAAATGTGCTGCCTTAGTATCGGCGAAGGATGTTCCTATCATAAACTGCAAGGTTTGTAAAGGCACACATAAAATATCGACTTGCCAAGAATTCAAACAGTTATCGATACCAGACAGAATAAACAAGGTCAAACAGTTGAGTCTGTGTATTAATTGCTTGCGTGATGGGCATCGAGCGTCGCAATGCATGTCTCGAAGATGCTTAAAATGTGAGAAAAAACACAATATGTTGCTACATTTGGATCATCTAACGGCAATCGCGAACGATTCACACGCTAGCTCTAGAAAATTGCAGCAAGGGACAGCTTCATCTACACTATCGATCGACCCTCAAGAGGTAATGATAGTCTAGCCACGTTATCAATAGAATGGTCCATTATAAAGGCTCGCAACCATAAAGGAGTATTAGTGGATCTAAGAGCCGTGTTAGACAGTGGTTCATAAATGAACATTATTACCGAAGTCGCCGTCAGCAAACTGGGCTTGCAACAAAAACACGTTGACCTTAATATTAAGGGGATAGGCGGTAACTGCCAACAAGCTCGAAATAGAGTGAGCCGAAGGATTCACTCCAAAGTGTCGAATTTCACGGCTCAAATAGATGCCATGGTACTACCGCAAATAATATCAGCCCAACCTGCATATTCATTCTGTATTTAAACGTTGGTGGGGTCAGACGTGTCAGAATTCACTCTTAAAATGAAGTGCGATTTGTGCAAAAATAAAGTCGAAAGACTAGATAACAAAGTGCAGTGTTCGATTTGTTTAAACTTTCTGCATGCAAAGTGTGCAAAAATCGGTCCCAAAGAGATCGAGTACTTAGAAAAGTGCAAACAGAAATATAAGTGCAGTTGCTGTGTGAACCGTCGTAGAGATTCAATGCTGCATGATAATGCAGTGAGTCCGCTAGCTGCCTCGGCATCCGTTGATTGCTCGACCAACATCGCTTCCAGACCAGGTCCTTCCGTTAGCAGTGTGCCGTCGACAACGAATACATCCGTTAACAGTGCGCCGTCGACCTCGAATATATATGTTAACAGAGGGCCGTCGACATCGAATACATCCGTTAGCAGCATGCCGGCGAAATCGAATACCTATGTTCAAGCTGAAGTGACGATGGAAATTTTATTTAAAGAAATTTTGAAGCTGCAGCAAATAAACTCGGATGCTCTTGCTAAAATAAGCCGTTTAGAGGAGAAAAACAATACTTTAGAAAAAACTGTTTGTAATTTAGAATCTAAAATTAATTATTTTGAACAAGAAATGTTAAAGAATTCAATTGATATTGTTGGTATCCCTATTGATCGCGGCTCGACGGTTAACGATAACATCTCCAAACTTTTTACCGTTGGGGTTGGAATTGAGGTGAGCGCGGATGAAATACAAAGCTGCTTCGCTAAAAAAAACAAACCATACCGATTCGCTGAAAGTGGTTTGTGTTAAATTTTCATCGTATTCTTCCAAAAATAGGATAATGAACAAGATGCGGTCTGAGAAAATAAAACTAAAGGCTGATATTTTTGGTGATAGTTATAAAAACAATCCCATTTATATAAACGATTCATTAACTAGCTATAACAGATCGCTGCTAAGAGAGGCAAAACAATTAAAACAGAAAAACAGATGCAAATATGTTTGGGTTAAGAATTCAACCATTCTAGTCAGAAAAAAAGAAGGAGATTCTCCAATTATAATAAGGAGTCGTCAAGATATTTTAAACATTTAAATATACATCTACTATGTCATTATTTGATTCTGCCAGTTCTTCTTCCTTTTCTGACTCTAACTCTTTCAACTGCCTTTGTGTTGAGCACCCATACGGTGATATCAACGCAAACTTCTCAGCCATTCATTAAAACATTAGAAGCTTGCGAAAAAATTTTGATCTTTTTGTGTCACATATCGCTAGTTTGGATCATATTCCTGATTTAATCTTTTTATCTGAAATTTGGATATACAACTCCGAAATATCTGACTTTCATATCCCGCTACGTGTAATGATTCGTACTCTGCTGGAGGCGTAGCTGTATTTTTTAAGAATGACCTAAAGTGTGATATTCACAATCTCAGATTAACCTCTTGCGATCTAATATCACTAAACTGTGTAATTGCTGGCTCCACATATGTTTTCATCTGTGTCTACAGACTTCATAAATTTAGCTCTGGTGTTTTTACTGATGAGTTTTCAAAATTTTTAGAATCAGTAACCAGTAAAAATGTAATACTCCTAGGAGATTTCAATATCAATATTTTATCGAATAGTTCGGAATCTGACTACTTAATTTCAAATCTGGCGTCCCACGGTTTCGAATCTTTAATTAGTGAACCCACTTGTGAATTGAATGCTTCAAAATCTTGTCTAGACCATATTTATCTGAGGCTGCACAAAAACAACACTGTCCTTTACAAGTCCACGGTACATAATCTGCATATTACGGATCATAGTTTAATTTAAATTCAGCTAACTTGTAACAGAAATGGACGGGTTGGACATAATTACATTCCATGTCAAAACATTGACTTCCAATCTCTGAAAACAGCTTTAAATCATGAGTTATGGGAGGAAGTATATTTGGCTGATAATCCCTCTACTGCCTTTGACCGCTTTCTTTGCATCCTAGAGCGTCACATTTCAAATTGCAGCCGTAGCACTCGCTCTAATAAATTTAAACCACTAAAGCCGTGGATGAATTTTATGCTTCTTAAGAAAATCAAGAAAAAAAACCTACTAAGCTCTAAAGTTAAAAAACACCCACATAATACAAGGCTTCAAATATATTATAAAAGACTTTGTCGCGAAATCTATCTTGATGTCGCTGCTTGTAAAGCAAATTATTTCAACAACAAACTTGCCTCAAATTTAGGGAATGTAAAAAAAGAATGGGAAATCGTTAATGACATTCTAAGTAAATGCAAAAAAGATAATATCTCCAGCATAACTGTTAATGATTCCATTGTTTCTGATCCTCTAGATGTTGCTAATTTATTTAATGATTACTTTTCGTCTGTTGCAAATAATTTCAATTTCGACAACTCTGAAGTTTTAAGTCCATCTCCTGTTAATGTTTTCTCCAGCCGGGAATTCTCCTCGTTGAGTAGCCTATTTTTTGAGGATTTTTCATCTTCGGAAATCTACAAAATTATTATGTCACTAAAGTCGTCAGCTTCATCTTCTTATGATAGAATATCCAGCAAAATTTTAAAACAAATTGTTTTTCAAATTTCGGATATTCTGTGCTTTTTATTTAATTTTAGTATCCAGAGGGGGATTTTTCCAGACGCACTAAAACTGGCGGTCGTAGTACCGGTACATAAAAAAGGCGATAAAACTAGTTTAGGCAACTATAGACCCATCTCTCTGCTATCTGTTTTTTCAAAAATTATTGAAAAAGGTGTCAAACGCAGGATAGTGACGTTTTTAAATAAAATTAAGTTTTTTAACGACTGTCAGTTTGGTTTTACCTCAGGAAAATCCGCAGAAGGTGCCTTGCTAAAATTCTGTCAGGAAATTTACAATGCAATAAACGAGTCCGAAATTCCCGGAGCATTATTTATAGATATCACTAAAGCTTTCGATCTGGTCGATCATTCCATCCTACTGCAAAAACTTTATAGTGCAGGAATAAGGGATAATATTTTAGATTGGTTTCATTCCTTTCTTTGCGATCGTAAGCAGAAAGTTAAAATAAATGGCATCTTGAGTTCTGCAACGACTCTAAATATTGGAGTTCCTCAAAGATCGGTCCTGTCTCCAGTATTATTTCTAATTTTTATAAATTCACTATTTTCTTAAAACTTTTATGGGAAAATTACAGCTTTTGCAGATGACGCTGTCTTGTCCTACTCCAGTTTCAATTACTTTGAAACATACGTCAAAATGAGCCACGACCTTGAAATTTTAAGATATTGGTTCAGTGTCCATAAATTAAGGCTGAGTGACAAGACAAAATATATGATATTTAACCTAGTGAGATCAGTTTGTGTTGATTTGAATTTGACTTTCCACGCCCCAACCTGCTTAAAATATCTTTTTTCACCAATGATAGCTGAAGATGAGGTTTCTTATTCTTTTGATCAAAATGCGAGTTGTTCTCCATACTGCTTTGATATTGAAAGAGTTGATAGTTTTAAGTATCTGGGAGTGTTAATTGACACCAAATTAAATTGGAGAGATCACACCAGTGGCGGCTCGTGTCTTTAAGACTCGGGGAAGCAGATATATTTTTGCATAGTTTTCCAGAATAAACAAGTAGGAATTTCAGCGCAGCAAATACATCAAAAGTTGCATTCAATTTCCAATTGTTTGACTCAGTGACTTTTCTACTCATTATTATCACCATCAATCTCAATAATATTTAAATGATGCAAGATTACAAATTACAATGCAAGATATTGCAAATTATAACTATTTTTTTTTAAATAAAAAGTGAAAATTAGTGGTCCTGGTAACCACGAATCTATAAAGTACTTTTATCTATTCAAATAGTCTAAGAGAAAAATATACCGCAGTATTTGTTCTATGGTGAAATTCAATTTTCAAGACAAAATGAATTAAACCTTCGGCAAACAACGTGAAAATAATTCCTTACCCATACAAGGTGGGGTTAGATTTACCTCATAAAGCATTTTATCTATTCTGTATATACATATATTAAACGAAACGTGCTCAAATATTTCTTTTATTCTTTGTATCAACAAGCAATAATAAAACACGAAGCATTTATTTAAAAAAATACTTTCATACCTCTTCCATAAAATCAGCTTCATGTCTTTAAGATTTGGGGTTGAAATAACCTCACGTTGTATGCCGAACGTTAATACTCTTGTACTATTTAAGTGAAAAGCCAACATCTTTCTTCAATCATTCCAATACTAACTTACGCACTTTCAGCACAAACAAACAAACAGGCAAATCAGAATAAACTCTTGAACTCACTAATAAATCCATTACAGAAATGAAACATACAAATAACATCTTACGTTAAACAACGAATTCATTACAGTATTCATACATACAAATAACATCCCAAACTCAAAGCATACCAGCTCCAAGTTCTGTAGCGAAATAGAAACCAAACAGAGTACGCTACAAATCGTGCTGCGTCCATTCACAAATATTTCTGGGCCATTTAGCGGCTGAATAAGCGAGGGGTTTTTGATTTTCTCTACCCAAGAAGACGCGGTGACCTGAGCAGCGTCCGCGCTGCTATTCGGGAACATTCATTGCAAAGTGTTTACGACCATCGATTGCGTGATGCTTGCAATGGGGTGTATGCACACATTATGGTACGTGCATTGAGGCAAGATCACTTTAGTGTTCTGTGTAGCATATTTCAATACGCTGCAATGAACTGAGCGTTCTGGCTTACAATGGCACGAGATGCTTGAGGTTTTCACTCAAACGCAAGATATCCGATCGCGTTGCTGTAAAACTACTGGTAAGGCACTTTGGCTGTGAGAACTATCTCATGTGTGAGATGAATAGTGTTTTGAGTTTGGTAAAGTTTTTTATTGATGTTGGATCTAATTCATATAAAATCAATTGATTTGCTTTGAATTTCAATATGTATTGTTAAGCTATTTTTCTTGTATAGGGAATATTTAGCAAGGGAAGCACTGCTTCCTTTGCGTACAACGACGAGCCGCCCCTGGATCACACCGTGTATCTAAAAGCATATTTCAATAATGTGGTAAGACAATTGTATCACTTAAGCCTATATTGTCCCTTTTCAGTCTTAAAACTAGTTTACAACGGTCTGTTTTTGTCTAAACTACAATATGGATTAAGCTGCTGGGGAGGTACACATTTTAATAAGCTGGAACCATTGATTGTAAAACAAAAACCTGCCGTTCGAATTATTTTCAAAGTTCACCGCAGAACGCCAAGTTTTAATCTATTTCAAGCACTAGGTACACTTCCATTAAGGCATTTGTATTTTTTTAAGGTTCTACGAATTTTCTTCGAGAACTCAGGTTATCAAACACCAAGAGTTTATGATTCAGCTAATCTACGGGTTAACACCAGAAATTTAGTGTTAGTTCCCATTTGCAATAAATCGCACTTTAGTCGCTTTTACAGCATTGTTGCACCTCGTCTATTTAACCTTTTGCCACCAAATATTAGAGGCGAGTCCAGAAAGACGTTTTCGAAAAAAATCAAATCTTGGCTCTTTTCTATTGATCACTTGGGCGTTGAAAAACTGTTGAATCCCTTAATATAACCTTTGCATTTGTTCTCAATGTTTTTTTTTTTCCAATATTATTTTTGCTTTTTTCTCTATCTACGGTCTTTTATATATTAGTTAAATTTATGAGTCCCCCACCATAAATTGACGATTCATGTTTTTTTTTCTATATCATTGACGGGCATTCGACTCTTGCGTAAAGCAACTGAATGCTTCGTATTTCATCTGCATCTTCTTCAGCACTATTTAAAATATAAAATATCGAGTTAGTTGGATTCTGTCTTATTTTATTTCATTCCTCAAATTTTTTTATTTCTTGATGTTAGGTATAAACGTAATTTAAGTTCAGAGGATTTTGTTTGAATTTATTATAGCTGTAAGTTTATGTACATGAAATAAAGACTATTATTATTATTATTATTATTATTATTGTTTGGGACCTTCGACAAGACAGGCCATCCAACGTAACATAAAACTGGCTGATCCCACCTTTGATCAGCCAGGACAGGTGGATCTTCTCATCGGTGCTGAAATATTTTATGAGTTGTTATCAATCGGGCAGATACGCCTGGCAAAAGAGCTCCCTCTTCTTCAAAATACAGCGTTTGGATGGGTCGTGGCCGGTAAACTAGAAAGGCAGCGGGTGTTAAACATAACTTGCGCAATTGCTGAACTAGATGAGCAAAAAATGAATGAACAAATAGAGCACTTTTGGAGATAAGAGGAACCAGATAACACGGGTGCTCATGTGACGACACAAGAGGTAAAATGTGAAACAGATTTCGTTCAGAATACAAAAAGGACCCATGAAGGACGCTTTGTAGTCAAACTACCCATCAAAAAAACCCGCAACAGCTGGGAAGTTCGAAGGAAATAGCTCTTCGTCGTTTCCTGCAACTAGAGATAAGGCTTAGCAAAGATCCTATCCTACAACAACAGTATTGCCAGTTCATGAATGAATATGAAACAATAGGGCATATGAGCAAAATTGACCCAACGTCAGTCATGGATTTACATTATATCCTGCCCCATCACTGCGTGCTAAAACCCGAGAGCATGACTACTAAGGTCAGAGTCGTTTTCGACGCCTCAGCGAAAACTACAAACGGAATAAGCTTAAATGAAGTTCTTTGCACAGGGCCCACCATCCAGGACGACCTTTTTACTATTCTCTTAAAGTTTCGAATACCCCGATACGTATTCACAGCCGATATAGAGAAGATGTATCAACAGATAATGGTAGCGGAACCTGATAGAAAATATCAGCTGATTCTATGGAGAAACCATCCCAGTGAAGAGATTAAGTATTATAATCTGAATACCGTAACCTATGGCACCACATCGGCTCCTTACTTGGCGACACGATGCTTGCAAGAGCTTGCAGATCAGTCAATGCATCGATTTTCCTCTGGTGCTACAGCACTGAAATATGACTTTTACATGGATGATGTCATGTCCGGCGCCAATAATCTATGCGATGCCATCGAGAAACAAGAGCAACTTCGGGCTATGCTGAGTTCCGCTGGATTTAAGCTGCGTAAATGGTGCGCCAACCATAAAATGCTCCTGCAACACGTACCGAATGAAGATCAGGCATTTATATTAGACCTAGCTAATGAAGGGCAAGTCAAGACCCTCGGCTTAATCTGGACCCTTTTAACTGATCAGTTCAAGATTAGAAGTGTATGTAATGAGTCTGAAAAGGTAACTAAGAGAACAGCGTTATCAGATATTTCACACTTATTTGATCCACTAGGATTAATGAGTCTAGTTACCTTAGTAGGAGAGACTACCTACAGAGACTCTGGAGCCTTAAAATTGCTTGGAATGCCGCTCTTCCTGCTCAACTACATTTCGAATGGCTCAAATTTCGAAAGAACCTTGGTGAATTAAATAAAATTACCATCCCTCGCCATGTCACAGGTGGGAAAATACCCAGGGGCACGCAACTACATGTATTTGCTGATGCATCTGAAAGAGCGTATGGAGCCGTTGCATATATTCGCGCCACGCATGCTGACAGCACACGAACTGTACATATCCTGTGCGCTAAGTCGAAAGTAGCACCTTTGAAAACTATCACAATTTCAAGACTAGAACTCTGCGCTGCTAAACTAGCTGCGGAGTTGGCTCATCGGCTCAAGCGGGTCTTAAGTCTATCTGATAGATTGTGTTTTTTCTGGACAGACTTGGAGATCGTTTTGAGTTGGATACACGCGGAAGCAGCGTCATTTCATACTTTTGTGGCCAACCGGGTAGCCACAATTCAGCAGGAACCACTACCTTCACAATGGAGACACGTCAGGTCCGAGCACAATCCGGCGGATATTGTATCCCGAGGCCTTGCTCCGGAAGCCTTGCTCTCTTGGTTCTGCTCTGCTCTCTATGGTTCTACGGGCCGGTATATTTACATGGATCTGAGGACAGTTGGCCAAAATCACACCGAATGGAAACCATTGACTTGGAAAAAAGATGCCCAAGGGCAATTTTGGCAGCCGTTCAGACAAATATTCAGCTGTAAAGTGATATAGATCATTGCAACTCGTTGAAACGTTTACAACGCATAATGGCATACACTTTGCGATTTATTAAAAATGCCCGAAGGATGGAGGAGATAGCTTGCTGCACCTTGCAACTGTCCGCCAAGGAGCTAGAGGAAGCTCTATAAGTCGTCATAAAAAAAGTACAACGAGAGGAATATCACGACTCTCTGCATCGGCTTAAAACAACGAAGCAATTAAGCAACAGTGAATCACTAAGCAGTCTACACCCTTTTTTGGACAAATTTGGGCTGATACGTGTTGGTGGCCATTTGGAGCATTCAAATCTACCAATGACACAAAACACCCTACCATATTGCCATATGGTCATCCCATAACGAAATTAATTCTGGAAGATATCCATCAACAACATCTACATACCAGGCCTAGAGCATTATTACCTATCGCCCAACAGAAGTTCTGGCTTATCAAGGGCAAAACTGCAGCCAGATCAGTGGTGCAAAAGTGTATACGATGTACCAGAGCTAAGCCAAAGCTTCTCACACAATTAATGGGAGAGCTGCCTGCACAGAAAGTCCAATCAGCAAGACCTTTCGTTAATTTCGGGGTTGATTTCGCTGGACCATTGTGGACCCACTTTAAAATACGTGGAAAGCGTCCTCAAAAATCATATCTGGCTGTCTTCTGCTGCTTCGCGACGAAAGCCATACACCTCGAGCTTGTCAGCGATTTAAGCACAGAATCTTTTATTGCTGCCTTGAAAAGAATCATGGGACGAAGAGGACATTGTCGCCATTTATATTGTGACAATGCAATGAACTTTGTTGGGGCAAAAAATCAATTATCGGAATTAAAATGCAGCATTTACGAACAGAAAGCGCAACAAAAGATAACTAGTTTTTGCGGCTCTAAAGGAATTGACTTCCATTTCATTCCACCTAGATCTCCGCATTTTGGTGGTTTATGGGAAGCGGCTGTAAAATCAGCTAAGCATTTGCTGATTAAAAACGTAGCACCCGCATCCTTAACCTATGAAGAATTGGCGACAGTGTTAATCGAAGTAGAAGCCGTCCTCAATTCCAGACCCTTAACTCCACTCTCTGAGGACGCCAACGACCTATCAGCTTTGCCACCGGGATATTTTTTGATCGGAGAGCCTCTTACCACGCCAATAGATACACACGCGTTACCAAATTGCTCAACACTACCAAAGCGATGGAATCAAATTCACGATATCAAGCAGAAATTCTGGAAGAGGTGGTCTTTGGAATACCTTACCGAGTTACAGCAGCGCCACAAATGGAAACAAACCTGCGAAAACGTCAGACCAGGTATGCTGGTGGTGATCGAAGAGGACAATCTCCCAGTCTTAAAATGGCGAATGGGCAGAATCTCACAAGTCATAAAAGGCTCGGATGGCTTGGCACGAGTAGCGGATATTCGAACATTGAATGATGTTCTTAGGAGACTAATTCATAAACTAGCACCACTGCCTATAGAAACGGAAGAAATTTGTTCGGAAGACGTGCCCAATAAACGACCCCCGAGGCATAAGAGTACTGACGATACATCTCCCTTACCAGGCCATTCCAATACAGATACGAGTCTAGGCAGACATCCAGTGCGACCCAAAAACCGACGAATTGACATGACCACCACAAACTTGTTGCTAGGGAATCCGCCAGAATTAAATGCAGACGAAAATGTACATCCACCCCAGACGTTGTTATGAATAAACATCCACCACTACCGTACTTCAGAAGATCAACGAAACGTTCAACATATCAGCTCACCTGGACGAATAGTTTACTGATCTGCATCATTCAACGCGGGGGAGAATGTTAAATTTCATACAAAGTAAACAATAAGTCCAGATATAGGTAATATCTCAAAATCTACCTCTTAAGTTTCATTTCTATCGCTACTATATGTTCACTTAGTCATCCATACATATGCTCAATTTAACTTTAAGTGAGAATCATCAATTTTGCTTTTGATACGTTTAGATTCAATTCATGTAGCCATTTTGCTATCCGATACTTTTGTATGTTCGTATGTATATGCTTTAATATCAAAACATATTTTACCTGTACGAAACAATTTCCTGCAAGGTGTCAATTGCAGCACGAGCGTATGCTTTGTAAAACTACATGCATAGGTCAATGATACAAGTGTCAGCAACTATTACCTAATACTGAAAATAATGAGAAATTGCTGACCCACGTCATTGACCTACGCACCAATATGATCAACTGTCGTTGACAATTATTGCCCTTTTGTTTTGTATGTGAAATTTTGCAAATCAGTAATTTTAGCATTATACGAGTTTACTATATAAGATATTGATTATAACGAATAAAGTCTCTTTTCCTTGGGATTTCTAACGAGATTAATCGGCTTTCATTTTAGAGCTTGTGCATCGGTATTGTACCGAAGTACAAATAATTATTTGGACGGATTTGTATTCGGCCAGTCTTTTTTAAGTAGACGGATATTGTATTCGGCTGCCTGCGGGCAGATAAAAGAATCTGCTCGCTATATAAACAGAGGTCTTATCGACCTTGGAGGCACGGCAATGAAATGGGTTTTCAGGACAATGGACAACAACGATAGACTGGAAATACAAAACCACTTAAGTCAAATTGACATAAACAATCGCAATGTGATTGAAAATGTAAACCAACAAATCAAAATAAATAATAACTTCAGTAAAACTTTCCAACTAATCAAGAGAACAATAGATAGTGACAGACAAAAAATACTCGACAACATAAACGAAATTAATAAATCAAACCAGAAAACCTTATCGGAAAGTCTACTTTTGGAAAACCTGATGAAACTAAACATAATTAGAAAACAAACCGAAACGATACAGGATTGCATAGTAAACGCCGAAATTCAAACTTATGATATATATTTCCACCAACTATCGAACATTAGATCTGGCGTCGCAAGATTTGTAAATGATTCTATAATGATTGTCATTAAAATTCCAAGTGAAACACGTACTTTTAACAAAAAACTTATTTTACCTATTCCAAACTCGAGCAATAAAAAAATAGATCATAGATCAGAATATGTTATGATAGAAAATAATCATACCTATTCATATCAAGAAGGAAAATCATTTGGAGAACTTGTACTAAGCCAAAATTGTATATTCAAAAATAATTGCAAGTATATCAGAGACAATGAAACGGAATTTATTGAAGTAGAAGAAGATCTTAATAGTGGCAACAAATGCAAAAAATGTAAAATTTAATAATTCATGTGACGAAAGAAGTATGTATCATAACGGAAACTAACTCATATATTTCAAAAATTGTTCAATTCAAATAAGCAATAAACTATATAACAATCAAGTAACTCAATTTATCAGTAAATTAATTATCGAAGAAAGTAAATACCCACCTCTCCCTGGCTTCACCTTAACTTTTGATGAAATTGTAATCAGTCAAGAAGAAAATACAAAACAAACAAACGAACTAAATTATCATAAAATTAGAACCACCATTCTTGGATCAATGTCAACAATAATCGGATTCGTGTTAATTTTGCTTGCTGTAATAATATATATCCGATTCAAAAATGTTAATGTTAAGATCAAGATTCAGGAGAATTTCGAATCTAATGGAAGAGGAGTTACGTTATCGAAAACCTTGCATTCCGCAAAAACAAATTCTCACACTTCGGCCAGCAACGTGACCGAAGTGGAGTCAAATTCTCGCCTAGACTGGAAAATGTTTAGTCTAGAGCTGTAGATCTATTTGGAATTGCGAAAATACATTTTGTGTATTTTAGTAATATAAATAAGTCTTAAGACAACCGGAAAACGGACAAGTAAAATAAAGTGCTAATAAAGTTATTTTGCATTCAAATAAAAATTGTTTGTTTTTATAAAGTACTAAAATAATTATTTTCCTCACGCGCGTATCGAATACTTCCACCACCCGATGGGTTTACACTCCAATAATTTCTAACGGCCGACGGGTTTGAGTACACTCCTTAGTTTAGTTGGCGTTTGAGTTATGTACTTTTCCGATGACTGTTGATGTTTTCACCTGTCAGCCTCACTGCCGATTTCGTGAAACATAGCTATTTACGGCCGTGTTGACAATCGTAGTTTGTCGTATTTGCGTCGAATTCGATCCCGATTCGGGTAAGGGATCATAGAGAGTAAAACCGCGGTGGATTGTGTGCTGCAGGATTCTGTTCAAGTCTTTGCCTGGGGCGCTTGGTTAGCTGTGGCGGATATATCTGAAGATACACTGCAAATGCGGCGCTTGATGTTCCATCAGGATTTGATGAGATGGACGTTTGCTGATGGTGTGTTCTGTGGTTCGAGTTCAAATTAGATAAGTATCCGTGGTTTATTTGAGGAAGAATTTGGTTCTTCGAGTGGTTTATTTCCAGGTGCTTGATCCAACTTGCTTGTTGATCGGACGTTGTTTGGCGGTGATATCGAGCGTCCCATGGGAGAACGAGTAGAAACTCGAGCGGAGTCCCGCGGCGTGCCTCGCGGCGATTTTTAGCTGACTATATAATATCTATATACCTATAGATATATCATGTGGGTGTTACTTCTTTTGTTTGTTTTTAGTTGCTTTTATATGTTTGGTGTTTGCGATGTTCGAGGCCTATCGCGGCCTCTCGTTTGAGCAAAATCAGCTCCGGTTGGCCAAAAAGGTTAGTGGCGCTGGGGTTCTACCCTATTCCTTTCACTTGTTACTTACGGTCTATGTCGTGAGCATCCGACGGATATACTACACAAGTTTTATATTTTTTTTATACACGGCAATACCGGAATAACCGGCAATACTGGAATAACCGGTTCTCGTTCGATCACCGAAGTTGAGCAGTGTTGGGCCGGTTAGTACCTAGATGGGGGACCACTTGGGAACACCGCGTGTCGTTGGAACGTAAAAACTTTGTGCTATCCCTTATACCAACTAACCAGTTGTCTGGGAATCACATAAAAAAAAAAAAAAAGTCGGATTTTACGATCGTACGCTACCTAAGAGTGGTGGTTACAGGCTGCCTAACGACTGGAATGGTGGA